>LR990301.1:5943221-7143221 GCA_905147355.2 Apotomis turbidana
TATTATTGATGTTACTACCTAGAACAGGGCTATTGGGATTTATTAGTATATAGGTAGAAGCCTACAGTTTGAATTTTTCATTGATAATTTTTGTTTCAAAAACTACTCGAAATTGACAAAATTCACGCGGAAAATTAGATTTTTCTACTTATTTTTGACTGCACGTAATAAAACCATGAAATAGTTACGTTACTACCTAGACCTCGGTGAAAATTGTTATTCACTTCAAAAAGTTGGTTGAAATTATCAATATATTTGTCATAATATGAAAAAAATTTTTTTTAAAAGGAATAAGGCCTCCTAAAGTAGGTAGTTGTTGCTTAGTGAGTTTATGTTGTCAACAGACGATATTCTATCTAGATACAAGTTCAAGCTTTCTAAACATCCAAATTTTCCATGTAGAAACTTAAACCCTAGATTTGGTCACACTGTCCCGTAGTTTCCCGTACTTTTGCTGTAATACAATATTACAGTAAAAAAACCAAGGCACTGTGAAGATATAAAAACCATAAAACTAATTTGATTTCTGCGACGTAACCTCTTATATCAAAGTCCAAAGATACGCCTGGTTTTCTAGACGCCAAGACCACCAGTAGATCCTTTTGCATCGCCTACTTATCTCATTTCATTTATTAATGCTACCCAAATGTTGTTTGGAAGAGAACGCTGTTTTGCGATAAGATCGCTTATTGTTTACCTCTATTGTAATTGTGTTATCTATTTTGTATAACGTTCTTCTTGAGGTGTAGAGAAGAGTTTTCTATTTTATTCTAGATCCCTAACCGTACCTACACTACACCTCGAGACTGAATATTTTACGCTTCAAAGCATACACCACCACCAAACTCAATAATAAAACCCCCCGAACTAAATATTTACACAGCGAAACACAATTTCAGTTTCATCGTATAATATGCAGCAGAAAATCGCCCCTGCAACTTAAAAAACACCAACCCGCAAACACAGAAAATAAGAACTCAGAATCTGCAGATCGGCGATTGGTCGCCGACAGAAAGAGACGACACTACACATCTTGTAAAGCTAGAAAGAGACGGTATTAACCCTGCCTTCGACCCTTTGGGCAGCAAGCCGTGAAATTAGACTCGTCTAAACGAATCTAACGATTATTTTATTATCCTTTTTGCGCTAAGATTTGTTCCTTGCTCAGTCAAATAAAAATAAAAGGTGAGTAAGCGAGGGTCAAGCGGTATCGCTTTAGTCTGGCTATTTCCCGGTGTTTAGGCTTGAGAAAAATGGCCGCCAAGGCGCTGGGGTGGCGATTTTTGCGAGGTTTGATTTGAGATGAAAGTTTTAAGTTATTTTTAGCGTATTGATCCGACTCTTTCTCTTCTGACTTAAGAGGCCTTATTCCTTTGAATATTTATTTTATTCATATTATGACAAATATATTGATAATTACAATCAACTTTTTGAAGTGAATAACACTTTTCCCCGAGTTCTAGGTAGTAACGTAGCTATTTCATGCTTTTATTGCGTGCAGTCGAAAATAAGAAGAAATATCTAATTTTCCGCGTGAATTTTGTTAATTTCGAGTAGTTTTTGAAACAAAAATTATCAATGAAAATTTCAAACTGTAGGTTTCAAATATATACCAATAAATCCCAATAGCCCTGTTCTAGGTAGTAAAATCAATAATATGTTAAGGAATTTGTTTGATCATAGATAAAATATCTAAAACAATCAGCATTTTAAAAGGAATAAGGCCTCATAAGTAGCTCAAATTTTATTGATCAACTATTTTTTCTTTTCAGTAATTAGTAGGTACCTAATGGAGTAATTGGTCGATGTCCGAGATATCGCTCTCGTGCCCTTACTATGAGTTTACAGTGACAATACTCGCTAGCGACTACATAAACAATTTGTATGGAGAATTGTAGTACTAAGTACACAGTAATATTATGTATGTATGTATGTAAACGCTTTATTGTACACAACAACTGGTTATAAATACATTGATAACAAATGAAATATGTACAAAGGCGAACTTATCCCTATTATCTCTTCCAGTTAACCTTTGAGCAATTGAAGGAATGGGTATTCGAAGAAAATAGGCAAACTACACTGCGTACAACCAAGATATGTATATTAAACTTAATAAAACTATAATAAGTACATAAACTATGTAAGTAATAATACACATATATTTATACTATTTATAGTAGTCACTCGGCGAGCTGTATTATTCTCCATACAAATCGTTTACGCTGCCGCTAGTGAGTACGGTGACGTTAACTCATGGTTTATAGTTGAAATTAACAAATGAATATCATGTAGATGGTCTCTGATGACATCTCTATATCACCACTTCTTATTCGATGATATATTGCATTTGCGTTTAGCCCAAGTGCATACATGTCCCGACCGACTGACCTTATTTTTTTATTTTTTATTAGCCATAAGTAAATCGCTGGTCCAATATTACAGAGTTCTATATTACATTTTCTGAGTAGTTAAACCTAGAGTTCATGTCATTGTGACAATGTTCAAATTTGAACTCGTCAAAAGTCAAACATAGAACCCTGTAATATTGAGTCAGCGAATGTTAATGAATGACAAATTAATTAAAGCCTAAATTCTTTATATTCTTTATTCAGTTGTACAGTCATAAACATTGAGATTAACGTATTAGTGTACATAGGTACATGGGTTTCTTGAGTAAACATATCAACATATTTTTTGGTTGATCAAAAAACGTTTTTAACTAAAGCATGAAAAATATAAATTCAGTAGTTTGAAAGTAAAATCAGGTTTTTCTAAATTTGCCAGAGATTTTTTTCGTTTCAGCGCCTTGTTTACTTCAAATTTAAAACATTTCTAAGGTCTTAGTCACCCAAAAACGTAACCCAGCCACAAATTACCATTCCTGCCGCGCGCTACATTTTCACGTAATTTCCCCCGTAATTAAAAAGTCACAGGAAGTGGCGTAAGCCGTTCGTTAACACGACTTCCGGTAATAAATACTTTGACACCCCCGAGGAATCACTGAAGTTCCGGTTTAAGTAAGCTTCAGGGTAGATACTTGGATCTTTGTTAATTTTAGGGAATATTTGGAGTTTGGGAAGAGACAATATTTACGTAGCGTAACGAGGAAGGCATTGATATCTTTATTTATTATATTAAGTGTAAAAACTTTTTTTGGATATGCCTTAGTTTCCTAAATATTTAGTGGGGCGGGGCGTAGGTGTGACGTCATAAGACGGATTCGCTCAATGTATGAAGATACTACGAGTATTCATCTGACGACGTCACGCTACCATGGCGTGCTGTACCTACAATGATATTTTCATAACTTGATAATTACCTACTTGACTTAAATGAAACAAAAACTGGTGTATTTTTCTAAGCATATGGGCTATAGGTTCAAACAGCTTCAAGTGATTTAACAGACCCACGTGATATTCTTCATTGTTTACTAATCGGGATATAACGTGAACCTTTTGGTACTTATGTCATTTCCAATTCATATGCAGTAGCACTGCCATTCATAATATAATACGGTTGCCGCCGATGTTCTTATATCAGTTTTGACCATGTGCTTAATATGTATTCAGCACCAGAATTTTAGTTCTATAAAGAAACCGCTAGCAGCGCTGTACTATTCTCCATACAAATCGTTTACGCAGTCGCTAGCGAGTACGGCCACGTGAACTCATTGTAAGGGTACTGGTCATACTATACTTCGGGAATCCTGCATTTTCCGAAATAAAAAGTAAGCCTATATTACAATCCAGCCCCATAACTGTTGTTGCTTTATAAAAAGATGGAGCTATATGAATAAAGATCTTCACATATCTAAATGGCTATAATTTAATATGTGTGAGACACGCTGACTAAATTCATCAGCGAAAAGACACAAAACGCCGAACTAAACCCAAACTTGACTTGAACCTTTGGCATCCTTAGCAATCTCCAAGCAATCGATGCACGTCGAAATTAACTCAAAAGCGTCCATACCGCTCAGCGTAACTGCTAACATGGGACCCAAATTACACTTCTCCATTTTCTTCATTTAATAAATTGATCGTCTGTTTGCCCAACCCCCGCCAACTGAACCCCAATTCTATATCACAGACACACAGTTCAAAATAACAGGGTTTGGTTGGTAGCATTGTTGAGATCACACGCCCAAAAGAGGTTGGTTGGTAAAGCATTTTTAACCTTAAGTTTGAGAGTGAAGAGTGATCGCTTGGGAGGGAGGGCTGCGGTCTAAGTTTCTAATTAATAAAGGTTCACGATTACAAGGGCCTCCTTGGAGGTTGAGGTTTGCTGAGAATCGTCGGTATGCAGTTTAATGTCGTCATGGGTATTTAGAGTTGGTAGTTGTGATTGATGGATAGAATTAAGACTTATTAGTAAGAGTATGCGCAGATTACGTTGGTTATTTTATTACGGATGTTAGAGAAAAATGTAATGAATTGAATATATAATTTGATATTCGAATATAATATACCTGTGCAGTTGAAGAATTCGAATAGTCAACAACCTGAAAAATAATTGCGTCTGATTTAAGGCAATCTTAAACGTCAATGATTATTATGCTACTCACCATACGGTAAATAGACCGTCGATAGTTTATGTATTTATTATTTGTTTCGTCGTGTCTTTCATATCAGCACCTCTAGTACAACTGTGATAGTAAATAATAATTTCTCGCTCGATAAATGTTGGCCATCTCTATATGCAGTACTGCGAGAGAGTGATAGACGACGGTTTGTCGTGCTATCTAGTCGTGTCGGGCTGGACGAATCTCGTGCGTTTATTTGCCCCTATTACTAAGCCTCCGCTGTCTGTCCGTCTGTCACAGGGCTGTATCTTTCCACAGTGACACAGGCAAATACGCCATTTCAAGCGGGCATATCACACAATTACAATAAGTAGTAAGTCACAAAGTATCTCAATAAAGTAGGGTAATAGGAGCTACACAATACTAAGAACTACGCTATTCCTTTAGTTTCCTCGTCTTGTAAACAAGAGAATGGCATGTAGGCTTTATCGCAAAGATTTAGTCCTCGGGCCCGAAAATTGTCATACTTAATGACAAAAGTAACTTTGTGTCATTATGACAATTTTCAACTTACAATCCTAATAGTGAGTCAATGATATTCAGGTAGAAGTGATATCTATAAATACACCATTTCAACAGAGCTTTTAACATAGCTCAACGACTAGGGTGATCTCCAACAGGCTAAGAACTACGTTATTCCTTCAGTGGGGGAATCACGTGTTTACACGGAACCGGCATTTGTAGGCTTTACAGCAAAGCCTCCCTCGGCGCTGACGGGTTACCCGACAGGGTTTACCCGCGTTGACGGGTTACCGACACGATAGGGTTGCGTTGCCAGGTAATTCGGTGCTGAGGTATTTGATGGGGAGATTTCTAGCGTTGCTTTGTGATGGTTAAGCTGAAAATCGTTTGTAATACGCCTTGCGATATTTGTGATTCAGAAAAATGACAGACGTCGAGATCAGCGCAGTAGTAGTGCAGCTGCCTACTGAGGCGACGCTCCTAGGTTTAAATCCCGATAAGGATAAATTTTATATACATTGACACAAAGGTAGATTATGAAAGGACAATGTAATGTGATCTGCTACAATCTAAGCAGGACTCGAACCTGCGATCCTACTTTTCGGGCGTAGTGCTCTCTCAACTGAGCTATTAGATCGTTACGTCAATCACACCAAATCTTTCATTCCATAATTCTACGCTACACTATACTGGAGCGCCCTCTGCGTAATATGTGTTTAAAATGATTATGCGCATTAGGCATACCCTAGGATGTTCGCTTTACAAGTGTAATTTTTTTATGTGTTTGTGCAATGAACTTGAATATTTGTTTCTGAGTCATTGATGGTTTCTATGTCTTTAAGTATTGTGTGTATTTATCCATATAAGTATGTGTATCCGCGTCGTCTTGTAACACTTGCCTAATAGAGCTTACTGTGGGAGTAGATTGATTTGCGTCAATTTGTCCGTTATTAATTCATTATCTATTTATTTATGTCGACTCTCAAGCTCACGACTTTTGCCAAGGATTTTTCAGTGCATTTATTTTTGTTTTGTATTCTGTTTATGTTTTTCATTCTCGTCATACTTAAAGATCCAACTAAATACGCGGTCACCATATTACCGCGATGAGTAACTTTACCGGCTTTCGTTTTATTACTGTTACGGTTGATTTCAAAGTGACTGTTTTTACTTGGGATCACAAGTGTAACAGTGCACATTACTGTAATAGTTAGGGTGCTCCCTCACCGCGAGCATTTGCCTGTAATGTAACAAAAAAAAAGGTTTTTTTTTTCATATATCTACGCTAGCAGAGTTGTGTGTTCTTATTAGGTTATCTGATTAATAAGTATGTTTCATCTGTATTTATTTATATGTGTATATATTATATGAATATATGTATTTGTCAAAATGTTTATTTATTAAAACTTGTTTAAGTTAGTTGCACCGCCCACAATTTATCTGCTTTGCCCGAAGGTTGACTGGTAGAGAATTTCTCATGGCATTAAGTCCGCCTTTTGTACGATAAGTTTTCTTTTGTGCAATAAAGATTAAATAAATAAATTGTTTGTCACATTACTAGCAAATGCTCGCGGTGAACAAAGCACCCTTAAGTATCTTTGACGAAAAAAATACTAATTGTTGAGTTTCTTTCGGCATTTCTTTTCAACAATCGTACAGAATAAAGTATGTTACTCCATTCATACGAGTATTAGTCTTAAACTTAGTGTATTTTTCTCCTTAAACTACAGAAAACTATACCGTTTATTTAGTGCGTATACTGCGGATATACTTCGTTACTTTTTGCTCTTGCGCAGACTGCTTGGCGCGATCAATTACGGAGCTATGCGTGAGCGCAGCGACAGACAGATCGCTACCATGTTTATTTCGTTTTGATTGGCCATTAAGGCGCGGGCGACACCGATTAACTTTATCATTACAAGATAAAGCTTTTTATTCAGCTTGCAATGTGTGCATGTAACCGACTGTCTTGTTGTCCTAAATTGAGCTTCTCTATACAAGTAAAGGCATCTCTCATCAGCTCTTTGTGACCATTAGGATCGTGTTTTTAATACTTGTTGTTATAGCGGCAACAGAAATACATCATCTGCGAAAATTTCAACTGTCTAGCTATCATGGTTCATGAGATACAGACAGATGACAGACAGACAGAGAAGTCTTAGTAATGGGATCCCATTTTTACCCTTTGGTTACGGAACCCTAAAAACTATATGACGTAAAAGTAAGCTATCCATAGAATCTGAATCCAAATAAAGTATACTATCGGGAAAAAAGATAATATCGTCTGTTGACAACTAAAACTCATTAGTAACAAATACCTACTTAAAACAAAGCTCGTATCTCAGTATCAATCAACAAACTAGATACGAGGTTTCGAAAAGTAGTGACAAAAATTTTAATCAGAGCTGGATATCACCAGGCGATTTGAACACATCTGAAAAACTTAATGATCCTAATTGATTGATTTACAACAATAACAAGGGGTTCTGAATGGTAAAACTGCTAACTACTAAAGCAAAAAACTGTTATTGAAGATGCGCTCCTAAATTCAGTGGAATCCAATTAAGTATCTTTGTTTGCAATAGCAGTAAACACATCATCGTTAATAGCTTTTAAAGGACTCCCGGCGTAAGTCAGCGTTTGCGCCTTATATCTGTCACCACTTTCACCCGTCTCAAACTAAACATACCTACACGAAAAACGTAAAATTCAGACTTAATAGTATAGCCATAGAGTTCGAATTGTTGTGTGGATGTTGTGACGTTAGGTTGTTTTGGTTTGTTAGTGTACCATCTGTTCGTAATTATATCTTGCTAATTCGTGTCGGATGACTCTGGACATCAACAAACTGTGCGACGAAAAATCGTAAACGACTGCATAGTCGATGGACTTTAAACCTTAATAGCTATGCCGCGCGGCGTTACCCACTCATCTCACAGGAACACAACATTTTTCGGGATAAAAAGTAGCCTATGTGTTAATCCAGGGTGTCAGCTACCTTCATACCAAAATGTATCAAAATTGGTCCAGCGGTTTGAGCGTGAAGAAGTAACAAACGTAGTAAACACACACTCACAATCTTTCGCCTTTATAATATTAGTGTAATTAGTAAGTAAGTAAGTAAACGCTTTATTGTACACAAAAACAGTTAAAAAATACATCTATTACAATTAACATATAGGTACAAAGGCGAACTTATCCCTATAAGGGATCTCTTCCAGTTAACCTTTGAGCAGTTGAGTGAGTACGAACACTATAATGACGTAATCATGACAATGTGTCATCCTACAAGACAGGCTTAGCCTAGTGTAGGTGATACGGGTAGTCGACTTATTTAATGTTTCCGAACAGTGTCCATTAATTGTACTAATGTATATTATACTCTGTAAAATATTTGGCTCGCTGTATGAAATAAAACTTTTTTACTTTACTTTACTTTACTTTAGGGTTGAACATTTCTATGAGCGTTTTGACCGGTGGTGTGTATTGTTGGGATCCAGTAAGATTAGAATGGCATTTTTTACAAATGTAAAGACAGGGAAACAATGTGTTTTTCTTAGTAGGTATACATTAACATTGGGAACTGGAAGGTTCTAAATAATGAATGTACGCGATATAATACGTTAAAATTGTTTTGTTTAGATGCCATTTTCGATAATCTAGTTTTTTTTATACACTTTTTACCTACATAATAAGCTTTTTGTAGTGCAAAAAATACACATTTTTAAATTTCGGATTACAGCAACGAGTATAAATTAAAAGCAAAATAAATAAATCGTCATAATAGTATTTTTTTGATGTCTTGAATCAGATTCCGATTTTGTTATTGGATTTTGAAGAAAAGCATAAATTTTGCAGTTTTATGCGTTTATTTTCTATCATCCCCACAATAAAATTATCCGTAGAGTTTTTTGTCCGCCATCAAATATATCGCAGCATATACGGTGTTCATAAATATTTGAACACGACTCTTATTTACTGGGCGTTACAGTACATGTTCAGATATTTATGGACGCCTTATATGCTGCGATATATTTGGCGATTATATGGCGACTGTACAAGTACAAGAACATTTCATTCGCTACGTAAAGTTGAGTGAGTGTTCTTTGTTCAATTACTTTTCAACCATCTGAAATGGGTCACTTTCAACCCGCTACTTAGGTTGAGAATGATCTAGGTACTTTCAGAATATGAGCTCTATTGAGCATGCTGTTGCTAAGTTTTCCGTTTTTTAATGCTTTTGACTATGGTCTCACTTTATATTTATATTTTATTTAAAACTACACTAACATAATATTTTATTTAAAAAAATATCAGTAAGCGTAAATAAGTGAAACATGTTTATTTTTCACGTAAAACAGACACGCACCGCCATCGGCAAAAATACATAGACGACTTTAAAAGCCGTCAATTAACCGTCGACGGCCCACTCGGCCTAAGTGCCGGACACCATTTTACTAATTTTATTATTCGGCCGAACAACTGTCGTAAATTATATTTTAATGTTTCCGGACGTAGGAAATTTGCTGCCAATGTTGCCACATCAAAAATTAATAGCCGTTTTAAAACTATTTCGCATTGGCAACACCCGCCGAGTGAGAAGGAAGCGGAAATGTCTATTATATCATCTTAAAAACATGAAAATTTTATGAAAATGGGATTGTGAGGAAGCGATAAAGTTTTATGATATATTTGCTTTCTGACGTGTATTTAGCTTTCATTATTGGAATGACAATAAATCTATTTGTGAAATATTTTAATGGCGCTGACAAAATATTGTGTAAATACAGGAATTTAGTGTTATTTCGGGGTCTGCGCGTGTAAACAGGATACAGTTATGATTTTTCTGGTGTTGATGACAATAACAATATTAGCTTTTAATTAAATGTCTATAAAATTTTACAGCTTTTTTAGTGCCATTTCCTTTGGCATGTTCCTAATTGTATATTCAAAACAGACTATGAAAGAATTTTTGAAAAGGTATTTTAAGAAAATTCATTCTTGAAGAGAGACGAGTGATTCTTGAAGAGAAACATTACTCGGCATTAAGAATATAATACCCATAGATTACTTATAATACAGGAAGGGAACGGAGGACTTACTTGCAAATATGGCATTGTTTGTTTTTAGCTTTTGTAACATACTTTTCTCCAAATAAACTGTGTTAATATCTGTCAACGTTTTTAATTGTAGCCTGTTAAACTTTCATACAAAAAACGAAGTGCCTTCATCCCTATTTACAGGTCAATGAAATGCCCACATAATCAATAAGCGTAGGTAGAAGTAGAAGCAGTAGGATTGTACAAATAAATATTAAACAATAATGCTTCCATATGTTTGTTTTATTATTATTACCAGCAGTCTACTACTTCATTCTACGACCATATACCAATGTTATTAGTGGGTAGTATGTAAGCAAGTATATGATTATGCGTTGTTACGTATACATGTGGAAGTTAGATGCACCTCCTACAAATTTTCTGTTTCGCCCTAAGTTAACTGGTAGGGAATGGAAATGGTACGATAAGATTCGTTTTATGCAATAAAGACTATACATATACATAAATACATTAATATATAATTAAATACGATTCAGATATTGACCTTATTTTTCCTTGTTCCAGTCAAAGACCACCTCCAGCACTCGGACCTGGAGACCGACGATGTGGAGACGGACGACCAGACCTCCAACATGGATGACGACATCCTCACGCAGTCAGACCTGGACGAGAACGGAGACCCAAAAAGTCCCAGCTCGAAGAAAGGGAAGACCGGGTCTTCTAGTAGGTAGGTAACGTTTCCGTGTCTAAAGTAGGTACTTACTTAGGTCTCGTATATCTAATCATCAGTATCATCACATGTCACCAGAAAAGATATCTACTACTACATAATACATATTATAGAGCTGTCAAAATCAAACTGGGTTATGAATAAATACTCAGAAAAGTAAACACTACTTATTTCCGGTATCTATGTTGTATGTTCAAAACAAAACATTCATATGTAGTCGAAGGTTATAATAGAAATACCCATTAATGTAGAATCTCTCGAAAAATATCCTAAACATATTCTATGCCCTATGGTACATAAAACACTCTCGTAGGTCTCAGATATATTAAAATACATACGAAACGCGAGGGCGATTGCGCGCAGTGTTCGATTAGTCGACACCGTGACTTCGGCTCTCCTGATAATGAATCGCGAACCGATTACCACAAATTACAAATCTAACTTAATCATTCTATCATCGTAGGGACAGCAAAGGCGGCACGAAGCCGCGACGAGCACGCACCGCCTTCACATACGAACAGCTGGTGTCTCTAGAGAACAAGTTCAAGACGACCCGCTACTTATCCGTCTGCGAGCGACTCAACCTGGCGCTCAGTTTGAGCCTCACAGAAACTCAGGTTAGTGTATTATCAGTGGTTCAAGACCACGCTCTACTTATCCGTCTGCCTGACCCTCAATTTTAGTCTGATACAGAATCAGCTTAGTATACCAAGCGGATGATGTCTCAGGACACGCTATTTATCCATATGTGACCGACTCAACTTAGCGTTTAGTTTAAGTCTGACGGCGACTTTGAGCCTGCAGACCTTGAGATGATGTCAAAGCACAAGTTTAAGATAACACTCTACCAGTCCATCTGTCAAAAACTCTACAGGGAGCTTAGTTTAAGCATCACAGAGACTCAATAGTTAGTAATATATGGAACTACTTTTAACATCCCAGCACAAGATCCGTTTAAATGGATGCCTTGAGTTATAAGATAAATAAGCAGTAGTTCACTAAATTGTATTTTTTTTTGTTTAACTTTCATTATCTACGTTTGATACGTCAGAAAGTTTAAAAAAGAATATCTTTGCCCACAGGTTAAAATCTGGTTCCAAAATCGCCGTACGAAATGGAAAAAGCAGAATCCCGGCATGGACGTGAACAGCCCAACGGTCCCGCCTCCCCCCGGAGGTGCCTTCCCATCAGGGGCATACCCTGGGGGTCTTCTGTACTCCCACGGAGTACCGTACCCATTCACAGGCCCAGGACCCTATGCTCCTTACTTCCATCATCTAGCAGCGAACCACCACCATACCCACGGAAGCCTAGGGCACTCCCACACGTGATTATGGCCGCGCCCAGGGTCCCAGGACCTTAGGGTCGACAAAGACGAGAACAGCAACGGACTCCCCAATTAGATTTGATTAGTGTAGCTATGGAATTTAGTGCAATTGTGTTTAAGGTGAATAATGACTCGATTGTGATACGTATTTTTTAAGATTAGGTTAATTTGATTTATGTGTTCATGAGACGTTTTATAATGTAGCGTCTTCTTATGAGATTAGATTTTTTGTTTTTGGCTTAAGGCGGATATCCGTTCAAAATGCTGATTGTTTTATATATTTTCTCTATGATCAAACATATTTCTTAACATATTATCAATGTTACTACTTAGAACAGGGCCATTGCGATTATTGTTATAGGTGCATTTGAAATCTACAATTTGAATTTTTCATTAATAATTTTCGTTTCAAAAACTACTCCAAATAGACAAAATTCAAGCATAAAACAGTTTTTTTCGACTACACGCAGTGAAAGCATGAAATAGCTTTGTTACTATCCAGAACTCAGGGAAAAGTACTATTCGCTTCAAAAATTTGGTTATAATTATCGAAATATTCGTCATAATATCGACAAAAAATTTTTTTTGAAAGGAATAATGACAATTTAAACGTTGACGGATCGGCATCGCCTCAACTCGAGTCTTTCAGTATTAATTGTATGATTTTTCAAACTGCAACGCACACCTATTAAAATCAACTTGCCTCGACACAGTCACTTAAGAATGGCGTTTTATTAAATAGTAAAATCAGTTTAATTCCTACAGCTCATTATTATTATATTTTATCCAAATATATTTGTAAATATTGTAAAATATGTAAATAACCTATACAATTCTTGTAACTAGGTAGTGTAAGTTTACTTTTATTTATACTTGCTATGTGCCAAAACATTAGTTTATAAGCGTGACGTAAATTATATCTGTATGATAAGTTTAACAATGCTGAATAATTAATATCCCAGATTATTTCATAAATGTACCCGTTAAATCCAATTTTTTCAAAGCATTTTACGAAATAGTTTTTTTTATCTCAATGGATTTATTGAACGCAAAAGCGCACAATAGGTATATTGTGTAAACAAAAATGTCGAAAACTCATGAAAGCCTATAAAAACATGACATTTGTACCAAGCAGAACTCTACAGTGCGACCAAAAAAAGTAGAAATTAAAAAGTGGCAATACTGTAGTGTCGTCCCCGTTTTCTTATATTGATTAGAAAGGGAGGACACTACAGTATTGCCACTTTTTAATTTCTACTCTTTTTGGTTGGACTGTACATAATATGGTAGAGTATTTTTTTTTATTCTCACCACTAAAGTGACAAACAAAATTCACTCGTCATTTGCGTCACTTTCTCTATAATTATACAGTACGTGTGATCTTAGAACATTCGGGTTCGGGTGAAAACTGAGAGGTTCTGATCTGGATCGCGTATGAGCGAGCGAGACAGGTATAAAACCCGCATGTTCTTCTAAGATCTCACGTATCCCTTCCCATAGTATCGAAAAAAAAAATAAAAAAAATAAGATCTCACGTACTTTTATCGCCGTCGCTGCACCTCCAGCACAACCTGTGACACGCGACTCTTTCTCGCGCAAGAAATATTACCTATCTCTTTCTTCGCAGTATTATGAGAGAGTGACGAGCGATGCTATGTCGCGCGACAAGTCGCGAAGCCTAGTTGTGCTAGACGGTCTGGATAACAATAACTATGTGTCCGACTTCTAAACGCATATAGATTTACAGCATTTTTGCTTAAACACACTGTAATGTGGTGTAACTAGGGCTAGCCGGGAGTGCCCTGGGCCCCTAAGCACAAAAGGGCCGTGGGGCAAGCCTTAAATTGAAACGGGGCCGTAATCTTTTTTGCCCCGGGGCCTCCGAACACCTAGCAACGCCACAGTCAGCATATGTATAATTCACAAAACAACAGAATATTAAATTTGGATCTTTTTTATCTTTTAATAATTTTGACGGACATGTTAGCTTCATGAGGAAATTATGAATTATTGTATCTTAATCTTCGTAATTCTCCGTCATTATATTAATTTTAATCATGTCCAATTGACAGCATTTCAAATATACAAATAAAAAGAAAGTCTAATTTAATAAAATATTTAGAAAAATGCGGAAAAAGCGTCGCTTATTATGACACGTCACCGCGCGGCAATACAATTTTCATAGTTTTTCTGAATATTTTTAGTACAGTATGCTATTCATACTATCAACTACTATATAATTTTCTGCTCTGAATTACTTGTCACTTACGTTGTTGTACAATATTAAGGAACGCTTGATATGTATTTTTATATCAGTAATTGGGATATTTTCGGAAAGGTAAAAATGTAGTATAAACAGCCTGGTTAAAAATTAATTTTAATGTTGTCAATTACATGTTGAAATAAGTACAGATATAGCGAATAATGTTTAGCCGTCGTATTTTGTGGGAAAAGTACGTGGTAGTTTACTTTCTCAACTAATTTCATTGAAAAAGTTACGATAGAAAACGAATTCTCCCGACAAAATACGTTGTTAAAAAATATTTACTAGATCTGTCTATAATGTGAAACCGAACCGAAACTAACGAAGCTTTTGTATTTTTTTGTAAAATAACACTAACATGTAAAATAAAGTAATTTATTCGCAAAAAATGCTCAATGCTGTACATAACAAGTAGCCGGGCCAACGCCTATAAACTTGATGTTGACATAAATAGTTTCAAGTTATTTTTTACACTTGTTTCATTTTCTACCTCCTTTTAACCATTCATGCTTCTTGATTAAAAATATAATATTATTATAAAATAAAAAGGCAACCAGATGGACCAGTGCCGATTTGAATTATTTTTTTGTGGTTTTAACCACTCTATGTTACTCCTCTCCTTACACAAGAAGAAATTTTAGCATTACCTAATTTCGATCACTATTTATTACGCATCTTAGAATAAATACGCCTAGAACGAGAGTCTCCATACAACAGATTTCGGAAAGATGAAGCCGCTTTTGGTTTTATATGTGCGTGTCTACGAACGAAAATGGGAGGAGTACAATTTTAAATAGAAAACTATCGTGAGCCTCAGACATATTAAAATTCTTAAAACGGGTTTACTCACGTCGTAGAAGTCGAATAACGCTCGACATGTTTCGAATCGGTACGCGATTCATCGTCAGGAGAGACGATCAGTTGCGGCGGCGGCCAACCGAACACTGCGGGCATGCCCTGTCCGCGCGGCTGCTCGACGCGGGTGTCACCGGCGGAGGCGCAAAACTACCCTCATCATCACGCACAATGCCAATTGTCGGGTTGCACACAACACTCACTACGTCATTTGGTAAGGTCTCGTCCACACTAACCACCGATGTAGTATCCAAAACCGTCCTCCAACTAGGGGGCACTGACCATCCACAATCTCGGTTAAAATTCGGATGACGACTAATTTCGATAGCCTCCCGTACTTTCCGCGGAATGGAAAACTTTTCTCTCGCCAGCACAGTTACCTTATCGAACCGAATATAGTGAGACGTATCCGAATTCAGTGAATGTTCCGTCACTGCAGAACCCCGGGTATCTTGGTTTTTCATACTACGTATGTGTTCAGTCACTCTTGTGGAAATGTTCCGGCCAGTCTCTCCTATATAGTTCTTCCCACAGGAGCACGGAATCATATATACGCCAGGATTACTTAGGGGTTCCTTATCTTTGGATGAACGCACCAACTGTCTGTGGGAAGAACTATATAGGAGAGACTGGCCGGAACATTTCCTCAAGAGTGACTGAACACATACGTAGTATGGAAAATTAAGATACGCGGGGTTCTGCAGTGACGGAACATTCACTGAATTCGGATACGTCTCACTATATTCGGTTCGATAAGGTAACTGTGCTGGCGAGAGAAAAGTTTTCCATTCCGCGGAAAGTACGGGAGGCTATCGAAATTAGTCGTCATCCGAATTTTAACCGAGATTGTGGATGGTCAGTGCCCCCTAGTTGGAGGACGGTTTTGGATACTACATCGGTGGTTAGTGTGGACGAGACCTTAGCAAATGACGTAGTGAGTGTTGTGTGCAACCCGACAATTGGCATTGTGCTCCGCCGGTGACACCCGCGTCGAGCAGCCGCGCGGACAGGGCGCATGCCCGCAATGTTCGGTTGGCCGCCGCCGCGACTGATCGTCTCTCCTGATGATGAATCGCGTACCGATTCGAAACATGTCGAGCGTTATTCGACTTCTACGACGGGAGGAGTACTACTCACAGCTGCTAAATGAGACTCATCCACACGAGTGACTTACAGAGTTACCAACGGTTAAAGGGCCGTGGCCTAATTTCACGCCGTACGAAGTCAAACGTGCTGTATCTAAAATGTCTAATAACAAAGCAACTGGACCTGATGAACTACCAGCAGAACTATAGAAGAAACTGGGTGACTCCGGGGTTTATCTGCTGACCACACTCTTCAATAAATTCCAGTCGGATGGCATACCTGAAGCTTGGAGGAAAAGTGTTTTAGTCCCGTTTTATAAAAACAAGGGCGATATAAAACTTTGCGGAAACTCCCGGGCTGTTAAATTGATATCACACGTTTTTAAAATCTGGGAACGCGTGCTGCACAATAGAATCTGCCAATTAACATCGATATCAGAAAATCAGTGCGGTTTTACTGCGGGAAGGTCAACAACTGATGCAATCCATACTATCCGCATCTTAATGGAAGCCTACAGGGATGACAAGAAAGATCTACACATGGTGTTTATAGATCTTGAAAAAGCTTTCGACCGTATCCCAAGAGCGCTGATCTGGCAAGCACTACGTGCACAGAAAGTCCCTGAGTGCTATATAGAAATGATAGCTGACATGTATAAAAACGTTACAACAAAGGTGCGATGCCCGGCAGGAACCGGCAGTGAATTCCGCGTTAACGTTGGTGTTCATCAAGGATCAGCCCCCAGTCCTTTACTATTTAACATCCTGATGGACTACCTCACGTCAGATATTCAGAAGCCGGCTCCCTGGAACATCCTCTACGCAGACGATGTTGTCCTTATTGATGAAGATCCAGTGGCTCTACAACAAACGCTAGAGATGTAGCGGGATTAAGGATTAGTACAGAGAAAACGGAGTATATTCACTGCAATTTTGCCCCTAATAACAACGTCCAACATGCTATCCACCTTCAAAGCACTGTACTTAAAATAGTAGAAAGTTTTAAGTATTTAGGCAGTGTTGTATCTAACGATGGCAACATTGATAAAGATATCGTACACCGAATTAACAGAGAGCTCTCAGGTGTACTCTGCGATCCAAGGATGCCCGTACGTACAAAAGGAAAGGTGTATAAAACCGCAGTTAGACCTGCCATGACATATGGCGCGGAATGCTGGCCTCTCAAGAAGCAGCAGTCTGACAAACTACACGTCGCTGAGATGAGAATGCTTAGGTGGTCTGGCGGAGTAACTCTTTTGGACAAAGTGCCCAACCATTACATCAGAGGCACATTTAAAGTGAGACCCGTACAAGATAAGCTAACGGAGGCAAGACTCCGTTGGTATGGCCATGTCATGAGGAGGCCAGAAGATCACAAGACCAAAAAAGTGCTCGATTGTAAAACTGGACCGAGACAGCGTGGACGACCCCGTCTTACATGGATGTCTGTAATCAAGAAAGATCTCGAGAATAGTGGAAACATAAACCCAACGACGACCCAGAACCGACATCTCTGGAGACGACATATTAGGCGAGCCGACCCCAACTAAAAATGGGACAAGGCCAGATGAAGAAGAAGAAGAAGAAGAATGTGCGTGTCTACGAACCAATGATAAAAACGTGTTGCATGTGAGCTTGACGTTGTGACATGCGCACAAGGACGAAACTTAGCCCATGGCTAGCCAAAACTGGCTTGACTTCCAAACGCTACTAGGTTTCTAGGCGTATTTATTCTATGATGTGCATATGAATTTAAAGCCGTCTAGATTTGATGAGCCTATAATAGTCTCTCGACTCTCCTGCCATCAGAGTTGGTCATCGCTATTAGGTTGATGCAATCCACCCTTTTGGGAAAGAACATTCATTTGAGTACGCACTATAGGTGTATATAGTGAATGCTAAATCATACATTTTATTTCGGTTCTACTTTATTTCGCTTTATTGCACGTGATCGCGAGATGAGTACGGACTCTACCAATCGTATGGATTAATGCAGAACCATGATAAAAAATGCAATACAATTTTTTGAAGCGAATCTCTCTACCCTATGCTTATCTCAGTCAATCACCACTTAATACCATCGTATGATAAAGACAGGACAGGAGAAATGAAGTACCAAACCAAATGGAGTATTCCAAAATCAAACTGAGTTTGTAGAAACCTTTAGAAAATTCTAGAACCACAAGCCAACAATAAAAATACCCTGTTGGCTTTTGTTTTGTGACTTTGATTGGCAGGAATATCGTCTCTATCGTAGCCTATCTAGGGCTTAAAGTGCCAGTTCCAGAACGTTGCACAGAAGTTTATTCCTAGCTTGGCATTTTCTGCACGTTGCCAGTAGACTTGTACCTTTGTGTTTGTGACGTCAAAGCTTCGGGTTTGTTTAGTCACGGAACCAATCAGAAATTAAATTTTGTATTGACCTGAATGTATTGTTGGTATTTTGCTAAATCGAGGTGCGTTGTATTCATTTTCAGTGTATATATTGATTTTCAGTGTATACAGTGTGTATATGTCGCAGTCAAAAGTGTGAACTGGTCAAAAGGACTTTTAACCGACAAAAACAGGCAAAACTGCTTTTGACTGAGCGTGTTGGTCAAAAGTAGTTTTGCCTGAAAATCATTGGTTAATGTAGTTTTGACTGTTACTATCAGTCAAAAGTACTTTTTCGGCGACATCGAATGATAGAAAAAAAAACCTTTCAGAGTATATCCGACTCGGCCGGGTTAGGTTAGGTTAGTTTTTTTATTATATCCCTAACTAAAAGTGTGAACTGGTCAAAAGGACTTTTAACCGACAAATACAGGCAAAACTACTTTTAACCAACACGCTCAGTCAAATATATATGTTGCAGTCAAAAGTGTGAACTGGTCAAAAAGTTCACACTTTTGACTGCAACATATATATTTCACGCTTGAAATGCCCAAGAACGCGCAATTTTGTTCGACATAAAGGGCACAAATAAATAAGTATAGCTTTTAGAGAAGATTACATTGCGCGAAGTAGTTCCACGATTTTTATCAGGAGGCTACTGCTGCGTAAAAGTAAGACACTCAGTACCTAATATACAGTGATCGGATCTAGGATGCAATTTGGGGTGAACGACCTCAAACGTTACGCTTAACATGGATGTGACTCGGGATTTTGGAAATGGGTTATTATTAATAATTAATAACTTTTGATATAGGTTCTCAGCCGTACTATTTTTTTTAATTAAAATAATAATTTGTTTTAGTTATGTCCACTGCTTCACGAAGGTCTCACAAAAACCTCCACGATGATTGGTTTTGCGCTACAGGCTTCCAACGGCGGCTTGCAATCTTCATAAGATTGCCCGTTCACCTTGTATACAGGATCAATCCAAATGGGTCACTATAGGGAGAAGTCACAGTCAAGTCGTCGGTCAGTCATCAGTCGATTTTAGATTTCATAACCCGGAGGAAATACGACGAGAGCCAAATAAAAACTAATTCAACAGAATGTTAAAAAAAACACTTTTTCACATTACTACCGTAAATACATACTTTGTACCTAAATAGAGATTCCCTACCAACGATCAAACCAGCCACTGGTTTTGTGGGACAATGTATTTAGATTTAAGATAATTGTAAAGTTCCTAATAAATAAATACATCATAATAATAATAATAAACATTGCATAATAGAGGGACTACTAACGTTGTCACTGGTCGGTTCAAGTTCTGCACCTTCGCCTTCGGTTCTAGGAACAATAGAACCTGAGTTTTATGAGCTGCTTCAACGAATTTGGTTTTCCTGTGAATCGCCTTATCAGCCCAGCTGCGATCCCTGCGGCAAGCCACAGCGGCGAGAGGTATACATAGGTAGAGGTGCCATAGGTGAGAACGGAAGGTCCGAGCGCGGTGTATCCCTCACTTGTAAGGCCACCGTTTGCCGCAGAAGTCCTGGCAGATTATCGTATGGCTTTATTTTCAGTCAAAGTGGTAATGGTCAGAATCTACCTCCTCGCGGTCTACCCCGGGCAACGGCTTCATAGAAGCCGGCTAAAAGATTCCGACTGTTCTTGGCAAGCTGAAGTCGCTCCTTCCGAGCCTCGCAGCTATTTTGTCTAATCAATCTTGGTCATTTGCGATATTAGGTAGGAGTCGAAGGACCTTTTATCGCTTATATAACGGGGAGTGCTCCGAGAAATTGTTCGGTTTGATTCCTGCCGCATCTTTCCGCCATCGTTCTACGCGACAATCCTGTCACCCTCACCACTTAGATATTTGGCAGTCCAAAACTGTGCGTTATTCCAGAAATTTCCTGCCTCACACAACTGAATTGCTGCATGGTGGAATGAATTGACCATAGTTATGCAGAAAGCGACCAGTGTAGATTTTTTGTCAAAGTGACTAAGTCTAAATCAATGAATGAGTTTGGTCGCTTTTTGCATTATGAAAAAAAATCTTTGGTCGCTTTCTGCATAACTATGGTCAATTGTCGCTTGTGGTAATTCCGGACCGATACGACCTTCAAATCTTTAAGAAGAGAACGTACTCCCACCTGAAAGGACGGCAATGCACTTGTGACTCCTCTGGTGGCTATGGGCGACGGTAATGGCTTTCCATCAGGCGATCCGTTTCCTCGTTTGCCCCCTATGACATAAAAAAAAGAAAATTCAGGTGTAAGGCTACTTTGGCACTAAAACGAATTAATGGATGAAACACATCGTTAAAGCTAGTTGTTTCAACAATAGCAGCTGTTGCGTATAAATAATCACGTCGCTAATTAGTTAATGCGTGTTTTGGCCGCAAACCGTGACGACGCCATGTCCAATTGTTAACGGATCAGTGTTTACAATTCGCGCCACATAATATAGAAAGAAAGAAAGAAAGAAAAACATTTATTCGGGGACAAAACATAATTGGGTAGATATAGTGACAAACAAAGAAAAAAATAAACATAACTAAGTACTCATATCACAGTTACCTATCACAGTAATATTATAAATGTGAAAGTTTGTGATTGTGTTTGTGAGTTTTTATGTAAGTTACTTCTTCACGCATAACACGTTACATTCACTGCCAGCAACGCATATATGCGTTCTCCTTCATACAAGTTCCTAGGCCACGCCCCCTGGCAATGAATGCGTCAAACGGCTGGACCAGTTTAGATAAAATTTGATATAGAGGTAGCTGACACCCTGGATTAACACATATTTTCCTAGTAGCTAGTAATATAACATACGACCTATATAATAGATGTTGAAGAAAAAGCAGCGGGATGCCTTATTTCGCCGACGTTTCATTGTTTTTTTAATATCATCAAATTTTCATTTCGTCGACAATTTTTCTCCCTGAAGACATATACTTTTCAGTAGGTATTCTAAAAAATAAGTATAATGCCATTGATTAGGTAAGATTTGGTAAGGCTTGTTTTATAATATAACATTCAATACAAAATGGCATGCATTCCTAGCCGGTCGTAGCATAAACCATTCATCTTTACGATTTTGTAATAGGATAAAAAAATATTAACGTTCTAATTAAGTATTTTATTTGTCAAACAGTTCGTCTTTGCACCAGTAGATTCGCATCAGAACAGAACAGCCCACTCACAAGTGGCGGAAATTGCCGTAACAATTCCTATTAGTTTCGTAAAGGACTCGCGAGATAGACGGGCGATATCGCGGAAGGGCGCGCTCGCATTTGCAACGGTTAGGGTACGGTTTCCTTGACGCGTCTTCAGTAAATGGTCAGACCGCAGTCGCTTTCATTGCGAGATAGACGGGAGACATCGCAGAAAAGCGCGCTCGCATTAGCCACGGTTAGCGTGCGGTTTCCTTGACGCATCTTCAATCAATGGCCTGAACGCAGTCGCTTTTATCGTGAAATGGACAGGCGACATCGCAAAAGGGCGCGCTCGCATTTGCCACGGTTAGGGTACGGTTTCCTTGACGCATCTTCAGATAATGGCCTGAACGCAGTCGCTTTCATTACGAGATCGACGGACGACATCGCGGAAGAGCGCGCTCGTATTTTCCATGATTAGCGTACGGTTGGCTTGACGCGTTTTCTTTTAACGACACGGTTGGCGCAGCGTTAGTGCTGCTGCCTACTGAACCGACGGTCCTGGGTTCGAATCCCGGCAAGGGCAAATATTTACGTGATGAACTCAAATATTTAATCCTGATGGTTCATGTATTTAAATACGTTCGTATGTATATCGTCGTCTAGTGCCCATAACACAAGCCTACTAAGACTAGAGTTGTGCCGTTCAAGTACTTTCGAAGAATCTATCGTGCGATTATCGTGCTGATGAAAATCCCCCTCAGCAGACAGTGTAAAATTAATGCCTCGCTCTAAACTAACGCGTTATGTTTAATTAAATGTAAATGCTCCATCACGACGCTTTGATCGCGACGCGCCGCCATTTTGAAGGTGCTTCAGCTCTGCTTAGTTCCAAGTAGGTCATAGAAAGCAGTTAGGTTGAGAGGATGTATGGACTACGTAGCTTTTAACGTATAATTACCTATGTAATTATGATTATTAATTACTAGCTTTTGCCCGCGACTACGTACGCGTGGAACTTGATAAAAGGGATTATTAAAAGCGCCTAAGCAAGTGTAAGAGCAATTTCGGTCTAATAATTACATTTCCTACAGGGTCACCGCACCCAAACCGAAATGTTCACTCACTTTTCAATATTTTTAGGTATAATTTCCAGGATGAAAACTATCCTATGTCCTTCCTCGGATCCTAAACTATCTCTATGCCAAATTTCATCAAAATCGATTCAGCGGTTTAAGCGTGAAGAGGTAACAGACAGACAGACACACTTTCGCATTTATAATATTAGTATAATTAGTATATTATATATATATATTAGTATGGATAGTATGGATTTATTTGTCAATTATGCGGCCGTCGTCGCTATCGCTCGCGTATCGGGCTATCCAGCCATCTTCGACGCTGATTAACTCATCTGCTATAGATGTAAAAGGCCAATGATGACGAATTAAATTGTAGTTATAATTACCTATGGTCCCACCGGAATATCACCACTGGCTCTAGAGCTAGCATTATATGCAGTGGGTCCCTCAAAAACATAATTGAACACAAAGTCCTGTTTCCCTCGAGTCACTACTCGCAATCTTCGATAAACATCCACTAACAAGCGAATTTATTTCCGTCGCCGTTATTAATAATAATATTCACAAAACACCGTCGGAGATACGCCCGTCATATTCATAATTCAGAAGAACATTTTATCGCTTTTTAATGTACTAGACGACAAGACATTTTGCGGTACCGACGTGGCTGAATGAACCGAACACTTGCTTTTATCTTTTTTTTAAACGTGACATCCGTCAAAAAGTAACGACTTTTGTTGTCGTTGTTACGGCTGGAATAAATTTCGGCGGGAAATTCATAACCTAAAAATCCTTTGTAGTGGTGTGATTTTTTTCTGTTTGTTTCAAATGATTTTTTTGCGTATCAATGTAAAGTGTTACGTAGTTATACTTTTAGTATTATTTTATAAATATTGCATGCGATTAATTGTAATAAAAGCTTTTTTCATTCCACATACAAATATTAAGCTGGATGTTGATATTTCTATAGAGTTCGTAATACCAACAACGTACTACCTGTACTAATTTATTGTTATTTTATTACGACAAACGATATTTTTCTAAATTATTAACGATCTCGTGTATTTTTCCTGAGTGTTGAACTCCGTCAATATACGGCAATTAGATAATTAGATGAGAGATAGGTAATTAATAAATAAGTTTAAGTAGCCAAAGAGCCCATGATGCTAAAATGGTACCTATACCTAATCGCCAAAAATTAGATGAAAAAAAAAACTTTGATACTTTCCGCGATTTCTTAGCGCAAATAATATAATTCAAAAGAGCTTCGCAAGCCCATTTACTTACCAAACTATAAATTTCAACGGGAAAAGTATTATTCACTTCAAAAAGTTGGTTCAAATGTATGTATGTATGTAATCACTTTACTGTACACAAAAACAATTAACAAAACTTAAAAATAAATAAAAATAAACATGTACAAAGGCGAACTTATCCCTATAAGGGATCTCTTCCAGTTAACCTTTGAGCAAATGAGAAAATAATGGGATATCCAAGAAGATAGACAAACGAACAAGTTAGTATGCACAGATACACTAAGGACTAATGTCTTAATATAATAAAATATGTGTAATTCCAAAATATAATACATATAGGTATAATTACATATAGGTATAATTACATATAATCAATGTAAGTATTTGTCATAATAACGCTCCTTAAAAATGGGTCTATATTGACTCCTAGAATATTCGTCTAATGTTTCTTTTCACATAAGACGAAATCAATTTCTAGGAAACAAACTCCTCTTAAAAATACGTATTAGATAAATTAGACTAATATTTTAAAGATTGGTTCCTGCCAAATGAGTACTTCTTATCAAGTATGCCGAATAAGTCGAAATCAAGTAGCCTTAGAAACTGCTTACTTTGATCACATAGAGGGTAACGAAGACGCGTTAAACTCAGATTAAAATATCCTTCACAAGTCCCTAAACTCCTCGTTTTTTCCGCAAAACTGTCGTTTTTACGTCATTCAGAAAGAACTGAACTGTACAAAGATCACAAGCGGGTGTCACCGAGACACGCAGACCCGACACCCGCCGACATGGACATATAACTCATACCATTTGTCACTTTTAATTGCCACTTGTTGGTTGTCGAAAACGTCGGCCCGGCGATATATTTAGTTTATTGTGAAATAAACGCAAGTTCGTTTGGGAATGAAGACATTACAGTGGCGGATCTTGTGTTTTCAAAGGACTTATTTATACGTCGTCGATGATCGCCGCTTTGATGTATTCGTGTTGAATTGGGCTATGATATAAATTGTGATGGCGCCGTCTATTTTACGCGTTAAATCGTTCTATTTCTGTAGTAAAGGTAGTATAACTAAGTAGGCGTTAGATATTTTATAAGTAAAGTTTCATTGTCGGCACTAAAAGATAATAGAATAGAATATTATTTATTGCACACCTCAACGGGAAATAAATACAAACAAATACAGATTACACATAATATTCAATAGAGATAATATTGAATGCCTGCGGTAAAGTAATGACAGTATGGTACTTAGCTCCGTTTTACACTTTGGTTCGCGCGCTTGGAGAAGTGCTCATAGTCACTCGTGCATACAATTCTCAATTCCATTCTTAAATTATATCTAATACCTATGTGTTTGTCTTGTGTTTTTTTTTTACTAATGATATTTAATGATCCTGCACCAATTGCTAGTTTCTGTTTGGCCCTATGGTTAACGGTAATTTACTTTTTTGTATTTTGCAATAAAGTCTAAATAAATAGGTAAATTCTCAGGCGGTTTTTAAAGATCAAAAGGAAGACCCCTCTGTAAGTAATATTTTATTCTATGATGCGCAAGAATACATAGTACCTACCCTTAAAATTCAGCTTCTATAAACGTCTCCAAATAACTATAAAATTATAATTAGTCCCATTCCCAACGTTATTACAATAATAGCACCGTTTATACCGCAATAAACTAAACATATTCGCGGCCACGCGTGAGCTTCTTGACACACAATTATAAATGACAGATGAGCCGCCATCTTGTTCTAAAGTGCCGCGGAATGTCGGCGGTTCCGCGCCACCGGCGACTGAAAAAAGCTCGCTAGTTAGGCTTGATAAGTTTGTCTTTAAGGTCTGTTTAATGAGCGTGGTGGGCTGTCAGTCAGTCTGAAATAGACGGGATTACGTCGTGCTGATTTGCCTGTGTTGCGGGTATCTTTAGGGTTCGGTACCCAAGGATAAAAAAGGGACCCTATTACTAAGACTAGATTAGATTAGATTATTATTAAAAATACCTATTAGAAACAGAATATTATAAACAATTCAGAGGGGCTCCCATCCCATACAAAAATCGACATTTTTTGCCGTTTTTTATTTGATGGTACGGAACCCTTTGTGCGCGAATCCGACTCGCACTAGTTTGGTATTTTTACGGTAATTAGTTTGGTTCGGAAGCTGGTTATGATTATAGGAAATATGCAAGACTAATTTTTCCCAGCAGTTTCGCTCGCGCAGAAGGATGCATACCTAGTGTAAATGTCGTTTTCAGCCCCCTAACTAAACATTTCCTTGCAAGTATTCGCTCTTTGATGTAAGTAATTGTTAAAATTATTGTATGGTTGTTTTTGCACCCCGCACAAATGGCCGTCATCGTGGGTTCAAGAAACACTGGTAAAAAAGAGAGTAAAAGTTATAAATCTACAGCCCTTTCTAGATACCAATGCACTGCATCTGCTCTCCTATTTATTACACCTTGCAACATCGATACATCCCAAACAAAATGCTTAATAAAACGTCTTTATATCGCAATTTCGACTACAAATTCAGCCAATCTTACAAAGAACATCGTAACGAACATGCATTTTCTAACAAAATACTCTCTTTTGACCAAGCTGCTGATACTACCCACTTCATTTTACGAACACCATACAAATTGCTACGTTATCTGAAACATTTAAGCTTTAAATCGCTTTGGAGATTGCGATTCAAAATGGCGCGTAAAATTTACGACGCCAAATATCGCGTTTATGTTTGTGACGCGCGTAAATTTTAAAGTGGAATAAAGATTGGCATCAGTTATTAATGGGGTGATTAGCTTATTTGACTAACTGAAGAGTATATTTTATTTGAATTAAAGCTTTTACATGTGAAGAGACATTAAAATTAAAATTAATATTTATAAATTATAAAAAATGTTTGCAATGAAAGGAAAAAATTCAAAAGCTGGAAAGCCGTTGGAAACGCAGCTTATAAGCCTGCCTGACACATTAAATTTTTAAATGGTGGCTACAATGCCACCCTAAGGCATGCAGAAGTAAGTGGTTGAAAAATTCAATGGCCCTCGCATCAGGTTCAGTGGTCCAATAGGTAGAATGAACGCGTTGGTCCGGAAAGCCGCAGGTACGAACCCTGCCTAAACCATATATTTTTTTTAATTTTTCGCTTCATTGTAAACATTTGGTTTACGTTAGCAGGCGTTACTGCTTTAATAAAAATAATTAGATATTAAAATACTATAACATCTTCTGACGTCCAAAATTGCTTAAAATCTGTCCAACCGTTTTAGCGTGATGAGCGGAGTGAGTAGAATTTTACATGTAACATACTTAGTTAAAGGCTTAATAAATACAAAATTACGATCGCTTATTTTGTGTTACGAAAGTTACTCGTACGAACTATATGGGTGACTATCGTTACACAAAGGAATCAATTACCTAAGTTTTGTTTTAATTAAAGCCCTTAACTATGTAATTGTATTTTGAAAATTACTCATGAGCGGACAAAGAAATGTTTACCAACGGATGGCGCTGAGCCTACTGCTGGCCTCACGCACCCGTACAACCTGTACCACACTACTAAGATTTTGCGAGAAAAATGACCCCTCTCCATAGAAAACTGATTATGAATAACTAGTTATTTTAAGTACGGCTGGATAGATCTGACAGAGAAGGATCTGCGTGAGCTCGGAGCCACAAACTGGCGAGAGATTGTGCAGGATCGAGTAAAGTGACGAGCTCTTGTGTCGGAGTTAGTTTTTTTTTTTAGTTAGTTGTTTTAGCATTTTATAATAGTATACATTCCCCTGGATTTCTCTTAAGACGGCAGCGCAAACGACCGCAACGTACGGAAGTTAATATTCCGTTTCACAACAAATCGACGAAAGCAATTTTCTCATACGGATTTAATTCAAGCTTTTACTGCGCTAGGCGACGCACAGGGTAAAGAGGCATGGGTGCGAAGCTTAATCTTTATAAATATCTACATAATACACGAAATCCCCGAATCGATAACACATAGAAAAAAAAACTGATAGTCTTCAAGCGGTTGAATTGAATTTTTTGAATCATAGCTAAAAACTCTTGTAAGCTTTTAAATGCAAGAAATTAAAACTAAATTGAATAATCGATTTAGGATACTATGAAACAGACTACAGATATACACTCTTAAAGACTGGATGCTTCCTTTAGTCTAGATAAATAAATCTTCATATTGTTTATTATATGTATAGGTAATTTAATTTGTCAGGAAAATTTAAAAAGTAGTGACATTGAAGGTAATTTTTTTTAATAGATCGTGGTAACTGTACACAGTCGAGCAGTAAACAATTGTCACATCGATTATTTAAAATTGTGTATCCAAATAACAAAACAACAATAAAATAAACCAACCGTAAAAACTGGATTCACAAATAGTATACTCGTACTATTGAGAAAAACTTATCCCGATTATCTATTACAACATATATACAATTCTGGCAAAGACAAGACACATCTCTAGCCCGAATAATTCAAGCTCTCGGCTACGAATTACTTACGAGCCACTGCTGCGTTTGGGTGTACCCTACCATCGCTATGATTCTTTTTAAAAGCTTAAAGCGCGTTCAGGATCCGCCTAAATATGCAGCATTTAAATGAAGTCTTACGCTGAACGCGTGTCCGCTTCCTCGTCCGGTACGATACCTACTGTCAACGGAATCGTGCGGGTATGACCGAACAATACATTACAATATTAAGAACCTGCTCTCTTATTGCGCTCCTCACAAAAATATACAGTCTACATAGATTTAAAATACATAAAACTATTTAGACGGATTATATCGCGTATATGAATTATTTGAATTTTATTATTACGGTGTAAAAGAAAAACCCCGTCAAGAAAGCCCTTAATATCCCCGACCGACCGAGAGGAAGAGGACGACCGCCTGCCACCTGGTGGGCGAATATGCAAAAAGAGATCCAACAAGCGAACCTGAGCATAGAGACAAGCCAGAACAGAGCTCTCTGGCGCATACGTACAAGGAGACCCGACCCCAGACAAACTGGGAAGAGGGGTGGCCAAAGAAGGAGGTGTAAAAGAAAAATAGTGTTATGAGTAAAAACATTCAGTCTTTGTTTAAAAAGTATATTCTAGTAATAAAGAAGTCTGGGAGGTTCTTTCTCCGCAGCAAGCCTTCAGGATCCGCCTAAATATGCAGCATTTACATGAAGTCTTACACTGCCCGCGGTTCCTCTCCCCTCCGATACGATACTCACTGTGAAAAGCAAAGTCATGCGGGTACGGAGCGAACAATTACAATACTAAGTACCCACACTTTCGGCAATATAAAATTTAATAAATTAAGCGGTAAACATTAAACAACAGGAGGTCTTATCGCTAAAGATCTTATTCGTCTGGGAACCTCCGTCGTATTGTAACATTCTTTATAGTGGTTTTGACCGGGTTATGTATGAAATTATACAAATACAAATACTCTTTAATGCACACCTCCAACATCAAGGAATATACAACACAACATGAGATACATTAAAATAACAGGCAGAGGTAAACAACAGGCGGTCTTATCGCTAAATAGCGATCTCTTCCAGACAACCTCTAGGTAGCGGAGTAGTTGAACATTAATGTTTGAAATTAGTAGGTGGTGCATAATAATAATAGGATTAAATGAACGACTACCATAAAAGACAAATAGTACATTACTGCAGACGCCGGGAAATAAGGGCTTGCCGGCTGAGTAGGTATAGACGGCCGACCGTAAGGGAGGCCGTCTAGTGATACGAAGCCGGCAAGCCCTTTTCACGGCTAAGGCATGTATAGTGCTTTTCTCAAACATATGCAATGAAATAAAAAAACACATCACTCAAAAAACAAATTTTATATCGCGGTAACCGAAGACAATAAATCCGTGATTTTTCAAAATTGCCGCCGTTTTTTACTGACAATTTAGGCTTGCTAAACTATATACATATTATTATACTACTTTTTCGTTACATTTATAACTTGGGTTGAAATTAAAATAAGATTCATTCCAATTGAAGTTAGTACCATGTTAGTACAGCGGATCGCTTATAAGATAAAACACGTTTTTGAACGAAACTTTAGGACAGACATTTTGACAATCAATTGTCTGTGACATCTGACTCACATTATAACCTTTCTTTCATTTATGATGTGTAAAGTTACAACAATTCGAAAAAAATATCAAAATATCACATAGATCCGCCGATCTAACATAATATATTGCATACTAGCTTTTGCCCGCGGCTTCGCACGCGTAAACACAATATCATACGTTCACTACACTTATTGCGAGGCCAAAGGCCGAGCTCCGCGTAGCACCGAAGGTGCGGAGCGTCCTAAGGAAGCCGCCCACCCACTTAATATAAGTCGAAGTAACTTAATGCGAGGCTAAAGGCCGAGCTCCGCGTAGCACCGTAGGTGCGGAGCGTCCCAAGAAAGCCGCCCACCCACTTAATATAAGTCGAAGTAGCATAATGCGAGGCCGAAGGCCGAGCTCCGCGTAGCACCGCAGGTGCGGAGCGTCCAAAGGAAGCCGCCCACCCACTTAATATAAGTTGAAGTAACTTAATGCGAGGCCGAAGGCCGAGCTCCGCGTAGCACCGTAGGTGCGGAGCGTCCCAAGGAAGCCGCCCATCCACTTAATATAAGTTGAAGTAACTTAATGCGAGGCCGCAGGCCGAGCTCCGCGTAGCACCGTAGGTGCGGAGCGTCGCAAAGAAGCCGCCCACCCACTTAATATAAGTCGAAGTAACTTAATGCGAGGCCGAAGGCCGAGCTCCGCGTAGCACCGCAGGTGCGGAGCGTCCCAAGGAAGCTGCCCACCCACTTAATATAAGTTGAAGTAACTTAATGCGAGGCCGAAGGCCGAGCTCCGCGTAGCACCGTAGGTGCGGAGCGTCCCAAGGAAGCCGCCCATCCACTTAATATAAGTTGAAGTAACTTAATGCGAGGCCGCAGGCCGAGCTCCGCGTAGCACCGTAGGTGCGGAGCGGCGCAAAGAAGCCGCCCACTCACTTAATATAAGTCGAAGTAACTTAATGCGAGGCCGAAGGCCGAGCTCCGCGTAGCACCGCAGGTGCGGAGCGTTCCAAGGAAGCCGCCCACCCACTTAATATAAGTTGAAGTAACTTAATGCGAGGCCGAAGGCCGAGCTCCGCGTAGCACCGTAGGTGCGGAGCGTCCCAAGGAAGCCGCCCATCCACTTAATATAAGTTGAAGTAACTTAATGCGAGGCCGAAGGCCGAGCTCCGCGTAGCACCGCAGGTGCGGAGCGTCCCAAGGAAACCGCCCACCCACTTAATATAAGTTGAAGTAACTTAATGCGAGGCCGAAGGCCGAGCTCCGCGTAGCACCGCAGGTGCGGAGCGTCCCAAGGAAGCCGCCCACCCACTTAATAAAAGTTGAAGTAACATAATGCGAGGCCGAAGGCCGAGCTCCGCGTAGCACCGTAGGTGCGGAGCGTCCCAAGAAAGCCGCCCACCCACTTAATATAAGTTAAAGTAACTTAATGCGAGGCCGCAGGCCGAGCTCCGCGTAGCACCGAAGGTGCGGAGCGTCGCAAAGAAGCCGAATACTTACTTAATATAAGTTGAAGTAACATCGGCCTCGCATTATGTTACTTCAACTTTTATTAAGTGGGTGGGCGGCTTCCTTGGGAAGCTCCGCACCTGCGGTGCTACGCGGAGCTCGGCCTTCGGCCTCGCATTAAGTTACTTCAACTTATATTAAGTGGGTGGGCGGTTTCCTTGAGACGCTCCGCACCTGCGGTGCTACGCGGAGCTCGGCCTTCGGCCTCGCATTAAGTTACTTCAACTTATATTAAGTGGATGGGCGGCTTCCTTGGGACGCTCCGCACCTACGGTGCTACGCGGAGCTCGGCCTTCGGCCTCGCATTAAGTTACTTCAACTTATATTAAGTGGGTGGGCGGCTTCCTTGGAACGCTCCGCACCTGCGGTGCTACGCGGAGCTCGGCCTTCGGCCTCGCATTAAGTTACTTCGACTTATATTAAGTGAGTGGGCGGCTTCTTTGCGACGCTCCGCACCTACGGTGCTACGCGGAGCTCGGCCTGCGGCCTCGCATTAAGTTACTTCAACTTATATTAAGTGGATGGGCGGCTTCCTTGGGACGCTCCGCACCTACGGTGCTACGCGGAGCTCGGCCTTCGGCCTCGCATTAAGTTACTTCAACTTATATTTAGTGGGTGGACAGCTTCCTTGGGACGCTCCGCACCTTCGTTGCTACTGAGAGCTCGGCCTACGGCCTCGCATTAAGTTACTACTTAAATTAGTGAGTGGGCGACTTCCCTAGAACGCTCCGCACCTTCGGTGCTACGCTTTTGAAGATCATCTTGGTTTAATTAAAATTGAGTCAAGACTTAGGTAAGTTTAAAAGATCGTTTTTAATATTTATTGTTTATTGTAGATAACTATTCAAAGCACCTTGAAAAATAATTAGCTCATAGTCCTACCTGAACATATATTAATGACATCTATTATGATGTCAATAAATTATTTTCGTCTACAATGGTACTAATATAATAATATGACCTGTCATAATAATTTCCTAAGTAACGCCATAAGATTCAGGTGCCAACTTAACTCAATCAAGCGTACGTCAATAATGGCGACAGCACCACTGAACGGATACGTGATGGCCTCACTGTTTTATTATCCGTGGTGTAATGAATAAGGAAGCAAAGGAAAATGCATGAGATGACACGGTTATTATTTCAGTAGGTTCTGGGTTCAAATCCCGGTAGGTGACATCCTTTCTACATTGTAAATTTAATAATTTTGTCTTGTCTCGAATTATGGTTGTTTTTCATACAAAATGCATACATTGCCGAGCAGCAAGCAACTCTCAATAACTGATACACTGCTGCTTATATTAGGTATGCGATCAATATTCAACAACTTCGGTAGTAATTCTCGAAGTCCAGGTTAACCCATCACAGCTACACCCTAGCTTGTGCCGAATCGTGGTCACAGGCACGCAACGACGTGCGTGAATCCTTGGCCTTGGTGTCGAGGAGACCCATCAATGGCTTCAAAGTTTTACATGTATGGAGCTGGTGTTATTAACTCAGGAAAAATCTTAACAGCGCGATGCAGCCGCTAGTATGGAGATTTTGTCAAGGAAACAACGCCATCTAGCGGAAAATTGGGTCATTGAGAACAACATCTCAACACACCGTTAAAAACAAAAAAAATATGATATATTTTATTACTTTGAATAAATTTTATGTATAAAAAAAACTGCATAAATGCAAAATTGTGGCTAAATATATCGTATATTTATCGTTTATTATACATTTCGCTACCTTATTAGTAAGTTAGGCCAAACACAAACAATACAAAAATTTTCGCCTAATGTTCTAAATGTTGGTTGGTAAAACATATTTAAAAATGTATTTAATTTACTTACTTAAATTGATACGAAATACTTTTATTTCAATTACACTCGATAAAATGACATTAAAAAAACTGTTATATTCATTAACATTTTTTATTGCGTCTCCGGGCTTTTTTATGGTCAATACTTACAAACTACAGAAGAATATAATTGCATGTTCAATAAAAGAGCATTAATTAGTTCCTACTGTAGGAAATTGTGTTTTTAAAGAAATGTATGTTTGGTTTTTTTTTTTAGCATGAGCCAATTTACAACGAACATTGCACTCATATTTTCGTCTGTGTTGGTCGACAATTGGCGCCATCTTTTCTATTTATCTAACTAACACGGTTTCCGTAACTCAACGCCTCAAACAACCTTAACCTTTTTGTTAATACAGGTGAGCCGCGCAGAGGTATTATGTCGAATTCATACTTTTTAGTTTTTGTTTACGTAAGAGCCACGCGGGGGTCGCGTCGTTCTAAATTCAAAATCACAAACGCTGTCAATATAAGGTTACACATTGTAAGGAAAATATTTCATGCAATTTATGTTTTCAGAGATAAATATTAATCATAATAAAAAGTATCCTATAACCATCTTTGGATGTTCAGCTACTCCTGTACCAAAATTGGTAACTTTTTATCCAGCCGTTTCAGCGTGATGCGAGGACAAAGGTTTTTTTGAAAACAGATGGCGCCAGGCTGGCATGGCACCGCGCGCCCATACGAAACAAACGACGATCCTGCATCACGCTATCGAGATTTTTCCTGAAATCATGACCTCCCTCCATAGAAAATTAATTTTCAATACAAATTTAGGATTTTATAATAGTATAGATGACCTGTCATAATAATTTCCTAAGTAACGCCATAAGATTCAGGTGCCAACTTAACTCAATTGAGCGTACGTCATTAATGGCGACAGCACCACTGAACGTATATACGTGATGGCCTCACTGTTTTGTTATCCGTGGTATAATGAATAAGGAAGCAAAGGAAAATGCATGAGATGACACGGTTATTATTTCAGTAGGTTCTGGGTTCAAATCCCGGCTAGGTGAAATCCTTTCTACATTGTAAATTTAATAATTTTGTCTTGTCTCGAATCATGGTTGTTTTTCATACAAAATGCATACATTGTCGAGCAGCAACTCTCAATAACTGATACACTGCTGCTTATTTTAGGTATGCGATCAATATTCAACAACTTCGGTAGTAATTCTCGAAGTCCAGGTTAACCCATCACAGCTACACCCTAGCTTGTGCCGAATCGTGGTCACAGGCACGCAACAACGTGCGTGAACTCTTGGCCTTGGTGTGGTCGAGGAGACCCATCAATGGCTCCGAAACTTTACTTGTATGGAGCTGGTTTTATTAACTCAGGAAAAATCTTAACAGCGCGATGCAGCCGCTAGTATGGAGATTTTGTCAAAGCAACAACGCCATCTAGCGGAAAATTGGGTCATTGAGAACAAAATCTCAACACACCATCATCATCCTCCTAGCGTTGGTCCCGTCTTGCGACAGGGTCCGCTTTCCTACTTTTTCTCAAAATCTCAACACACCGTTAAAAACAAAAAATTAATGATATATTTTAGTACTTTGAATAAATGTTATATATAAAAAAACTGCATAGATGCAAAATTGTGGCTAAATATATCGTATATTTATCGTTTATTACATTTCGCTACTTTATTAGTAAGTTAGGCCAAACACAAACAATACAAAAAAAATTGCGCCTAATGTTGGTTGGTAAAACATATTTAAAAATGTATTTAATTTACTTAAATTAATTCGAAATACTTTTATTTCAATTACACTCGATAAAATGGCATTAAAAAATCTGTTTTATTCATAAACATTTTTTATTGCGTCTCCGGGCTTTTTTTTGGTCAATACTTACAAACTACAGAAGAATATAATTGCATATTCAATAAAAGAGCATTAGTTCCTATTGTCGCAACTTGTGTTTTTAAAGAAATGTATGTTTTTTTTTATTCATGAGACAATTTACAACGAACATTGCACTCATATTTTCGTCTGTGTTGTTCGATAATTGGCGCCATCTTTTCTATCTAACTAACACGGTTTCCGTAACTCAACGCCTCAAACAACCTTAACCTTATTGTTAATACCGGTGCGCGGGGGGCCGCGAGGAGGTATTATGTCGAATTCATACTTTTTAGTTTTTGTACACGTAAGAGCCACGCCACGCGGGGGTCGCGTCGTTCTAAATTCAAAATCACAAACGCTGTCATTATAAGGTTACACATTGTAAGGAAAATATTTCATCGAATTTATGTTTTCAGAGATAAATATTAATCATAATAAAAAGTATCCTATAACCATCTTTGGATGTTCAGCTATTCCTCTACCAAAATTGGTAACTTTTTATCCAGCCGTTTCGGCGGTATTAGAGGAAAAAGGTTTTTTTGTAAACAGATGGCGCCAGGTTGGCTTGGCACCGCGCGCCCATACGAAACAAATGACGATCCTGCATCACGCTATCGAGATTTTTCCTGAAATCATGACCTCCCTCCATAGAAAATTAATTTTCAATACAAATTTAGGATTTTATAATAGTATAGAAGTCTAGCCTCAATTTAAACTAAACCAAGATGATGTTCACAATGGTAGCACCGAGGGTGCGGAGCGATCTAGAGAAGTTGCCCACCCACTAAATTAAGTAGTAGCTTAATGCGAGGCCGTAGGCCGAGCTCTACGTAGCACCGAAGGTGCAGAGCGTCCCAGGGATGCCACTCACACATTTAAGCTTATACTAAGTGTGTGGGCGGTCTCGCATTAAGTTCAATAGATCTATCTACAATAGACAATAAATATTAAAAACGATCTTTTAAACATACCTAAGTCTTGACTCAATCTTAATTAAACCAAGATGATGTTCACAAGCGAAGCACCGAAGGTGCGGAGCGTTCTAGGGAAGTCGCCCACCCACTAATATAAGTAGTAGCTTAATGCGAGGCCGTAGGCCGAGCTCCACGTAGCACCGAAGGTGCAGAGCGTCCCAGGAAAGCCGCTCACACATTTAAACTTATATTAAGTGGGTGGGTGCTGGGCGTCCTCGCATTAAGTTATTTGAGCATATTTTAAGTGGGTGGGCGTCTTCCCTGGGACGCTCCGCACCTTCGGTGCTAGGTTACTTTATAAACCCTTAGTAATTTAATGCGAGGCCATAGGCCGAGTTCCACGAGCGTCCCAGGGAAGCCGCCAACCCACTTAACATATGTTTAAGTAACTTAATAGGCGGCTTCCTTGGGACGCTACGCACCTTCTTAAGTTACTTCGACTTATATTAAGTGGGTGGGTGGCTTCTTTGAGACGCTCCGCACCTTCGGTGCTACGGGGAGCTCGGCCTGCGGCCACGCATTAAGTTAATTCAACTTATATTAAGTGGGTGGGCGGCTTCCTTGAGACGCTCCGCACCTTTGGTGCTACGCGGAGCTCGGCCTTCGGCCTCGCATTAAGTTACTTCAACTTATACTAAGTGGGTGGGCGGCTTCCTTGGGACGCTCCGCACCTGCGGTGCTACGCGGAGCTCGGCCTTCGGCCTCGCATTAAGTTACTTCAACTTATATTAAGTGGGTGGGCGGCTTCCTTGGGACGCTCCGCACCTGCGGTGCTACGCGGAGCTCGGCCTTTGACCTCGCATTAATTTACTTCACCTTATATTAAGTGGATGGGCGGCTTCCTTGGGACGCTCCACACCTTCGGTGCTACGCGGAGCTCGGCCTGCGGCCTCGCATTAAGTTACTTCAATTTATATTAAGTGGGTGGGCGGCTTCCTTGAGACGCTCCGCACCTTCGGTGCTACGCGGAGCTCGGCCTTCGGCCTCGCATTAAGTTACTTCAACTTATATTAAGTGGGTGGGCGGCTTCCTTGGAACGCTCCGCACCTGCGGTGCTACGCGGAGCTCGGCCTTCGGCCTCGCATTAAGTTACTTCAACTTATATTAAGTGGGTGGGCGGCTTCCTTGGGACGCTCCGCACCTGCGGTGCTACGCGGAACTCGGCCTTCGGCCTCGCATTAAGTTACTTCAACTTATATTAAGTGGGTGGGCGGCTTCCTTGAGACGCTCCGCACCTTCGGTGCTACGCCTTCGGCCTCGCATTAAGTTGCTTCGACTTATATTAAGTGGGCCTCGCAATAAGTGTAGTGAACGTATGATATTGTGTTTACGCGTGCGAAGCCGCGGGCAAAAGCTAGTAATAAATAAATATATTGTAAAGTAATAAATAAAACAAAAACAGTATGAGCCACAAAGCTAAAGGATCGATTATTATTGCAGTGTACTTAAGGGAGAGACAAATAGTGTTTCTTGACGAGGGTTTTAAATGTTGCAAGAGATTGGGCACGCCTTATATCCAGAGGAAGCAAATTCCACAGTAAAGTAGCCCGGAATGTGAAAGAACCATTATAAAATTTAGAAGATGAAGGGGGAACAGTAAGAACTAAGTTTTGTGCAGAGCGAACAGAACGCAAATAACTGAAGCGCTCCTTGAGATAGCGGGGAGTTGTGGGGTTAAATAGTACATTATAAAGAAGAGACAGAATATGGGAGTGACGACGAGAACGGATTGAGAGCCACTTGAGCTGAGACCGGAAGTCGGATACATGGTCATACTTGCGTAACCCAAATATGAACCGAATGCAGATGTTTTGGATACGCTCAAGCTTATTAAGCTGCTCCTCCGTGACGTCAAGGTAAGTTATGTCAGCATAGTCCAATATAGGAAGAAGTAGAGTTTGAGAGAGCGAAATTTTGGTGGCAATAGGCCGAAAATTACTGAGCCTTCTGAGAGAACTGACTGCCGCAAACATCTTTCTGCTTACTTCATTAACCTGTGGCACCCAAGATAAAGTGCGATCAAGAATGACACCGAGGTTTTTTACACAGTGCGAAAAAGGTATATGAACTCCGTCAAATAATACAGGTTGGACATTATCAAAGTCAACTCTGGAGATCAGCTTAGAACTGCCAATTACGATAGCTTGAGTTTATGAGATTTATAAAAAAAAAATATCAAATCTAAAATCAACGCCGTGGTTCCTAAGAACTGATTTCCCTATCTCTTATGGTTTGTGACTTCTCCCTACTGACCCATTTGGTATATACATAACCTATATATGTATATTATATAGGTAGTTTATTAACAAAGTCTTTTTTCTTCTCTTAATGTATTTCCTGGTTTATGGTTATATTCATATGGATATCAATGGACACGCGCACGCGAAGTGGGCGCCGCCGTTTATAAGAGAAGTGAATGGTACTCAATTAGAATTACCCATCGCCTCTCACGCCGATCCGCCATCTTAGACACTCCGGCCGACACACAAACTAATAGCTAACATGTAACAAAAACTGACAAACCTTAAGTATGTCAATACGTAGGTAAAAGAATAATATACCTCGTAAATAAAATAAGAACCGCAGCTTGCTTCGAGTGTTTCGAATTTTAAATTTGGAACATTTGTATATGAAAAAAAAAAACATTATTTGCCACATTCTTTATCGAGATGGTGGGAAGCGAAATCTACACAGAAGTGGCTAAAAGAGAATTTACCAAGCTTTAATATTACTGAAGAATGGGTTTCGTCAAGCCCTGACTTAAACCCGTTGGATTATGCTTTGTGGACAGAATTGGAGCTAAGAGCTTGCCGAAAGTCACATCCGAACCCTAAAACGCAAGCAGTAAATCGTCTACACTGAAAAAAAAGATTTGCTAATAGTAGGCCAAATTAGCCGGCTCATGTGTTTCCACCTTCTTATAACTTGGGACCTTTCAAACGAAGCGTGAAGAAGCATCTCTCGGGCCAGCATGGCAGTGTCAACTGACATGGCACCGTTGGTTTCTTGTCAGTTGCCATTGCGACTTGGGCTCCCCTTGCTTACCATCAGGCGAAATGGAACCACTATGTTGTACCGCTATAAAAAAATGATTTCAAAATCGATCCTCTGACGTGAAACCAAGTTTTACATAAAAGCTGCGTTCTTTGTATGAACCACTGGATTCCTCCATTCCATAAGCCACGCGGCTCTTGAAGCTTCCGCGAGATTTTTATGTTTTAATTGAAGGATAAATCGAAGCCAGCGGGGCTTACCCGACTTGAGGGGATAAGGAGTCGGCATTAAACGCTGAAAAAGTGGATAAGTATTTAAATTCGGGCAAAGGTTAGGCTTTCACGTTTCAGTAACTTTTGACGAGTTTTTTGAGATCAACTATATTAAGGTTTTATTCAGCTTAATTTTTTTATGTTTAAATACAGATCTGCGGATAAAATTTAATTTCTTGCAACTCATTTATACCCTAGGATGGAAAAGTAATTTTAAAAAGCGGTGCTCTAGTCAACATAGCAAATTAACCGTGCTACAAAAAAAAACAATATCAATATTTTTGGTATATACCTGCTTAATAGGTACAATAATTTAATGGCTACAGGACAATGAAATTAATCGGTACGGCTACGAAAAGATTAATAGATAACTTTTTTAATTCATAAATGTTTTGCTCTATGGGACTATATATACTGGGGTAGCTATATTGGACTAAAAGAACCTTATTCTGTGGAAAGGTTAATGCGGCACAAAACACTAGTTTTTAATAGCACATTTTGATTAGTTTATTGAATGTCTAGGTAGACCAAAAATAAAATGCATTCTATAGTTATACCTATAGTGGATGATGTGTAGGTTTTGATAAGTTTCGTCATATTCGCAATGGAAAGGAGTCTTTAACTCGGATGAAAGTCACCCATTTCAGTCTCGAACTAATAAATAAACAGCCATAAATGCGCTCGCGTCTTAATCGACATAATCGTTTCGTCACGGCGTTGTGCAGTCGTTGTGCAGGGATTGTGTAGTCATTGTGTTGCGTCGGCAATCACACGCGTCGTTGCGCGGGGGCATGGGACATCGCGCCTGAATCATTTTTGTAACACTTCAATTAATTGGTATTTTGGAGTTGCTTAGGGAGGATGCGAGTGATTTGCTTAGAATTTTCATAGTCATGTATACTCATGACTATGATAAGACCCGGAGTTTTGGGAGCACGGATGATTTGACACTAGGTGCAGGCGTCAATCATTAGTGCTATGAAAATCCCGGGGTAATAAAAGCAAGCTCTTGATATTTTCCGTTTTTGTTTATTAACTGCGGCAACAAATAGGAACAATTATAAAATTAAATATAGAACCTACGTAAAAGAATGAAAATCTAAATGGGTTTTAGGTATAGGTATGTTAAGTATTTGTTGTCACCTGAGATATTATTTTTCGTTGAATGTTTTATTGATGGATTGATGGATACTTATTTTAAATTTACACTAGTTCAATAGTGTGTAATATCATTTTTATGATGGGACCACATTTAGCATTAGCATTCAGGTAAGGTCAGGTTGGGTAAGAGAAACACATTGGGGTAAGGGAAACACTTAAAATAAATCACAGTATATGTGGTGAATCCGATTTTTAGAAACAGATCTAGGTAAAAAAAAATGTCTGATTCGTTGGTCGTTGTATGTCTATTAAAGCTATAATATAGAAAATATTCCAAAGAGATTCACTTCCCCCATGTGTTTCCCTTACCTCACCTGACCTTACAAAGGTTTAATAAGAAGACTTCAATGGAGTGACTTCAGAGGATAAGATAAAATTTTAGCTTCGTATTTATACATTTTATCTTTATAAAAATCGATATAGGCCAAGATATGTTACCATTTTCAAACACAGGGGGCGTCACGGTAGTCCGTAAGTTAGCTATTATGACTACCCCCGTTCTACGGCGTTAGCTGCTTACTCAGTCGGGTGATTAAAAATTATGCAGCGCGCTGCTGCACAGTGAGCTGGTAAGGGCGCGATCAGGACAAAAAATATTGCTTACTTAAATTATTATATTTTGAGCATTATAGGTTATCAAAGAAATATTCTAGTATGTAAAATATGTAATTTATAAGAAATATGTAATACTGTTGTAAATTTAAATAGTATCTTTGGACTATGTGCTCGTTTGCGCACCTCATGCCAAAAAGAAAGAAAAATATATCTAATCCAATTTATGAACAGCCGTTTTGATACACAAAATGTGTCAAAATAGCAAAGATATATTAATTAATCATGTTTTGCTAGAGAGCAATATTATAAGAATTAAATACTCTCACCAAGTGAATGCTTATAATAAAGTTATTGTTGCCGGATATAAACCCGTCATATTGTTAGTATCTTTTATAAGATCTAAATACAAAACTCTTTATTGAACACCTCAAACATCAAGGAAAAGTCAAAACAACATGAAATACCTACATTAAAATAACAGGTAGAGGTAAAAAATAGGTGATCTTATCGCCAAATGGCGATCTCTTCCAGACAACCTTTAGGTAGCTGAGTAGTTAAAATTAATTTTTGAATTTAGTAATCTAATTGAATATTGACCGTAATTATATAAATTACTCGCAAATAGAAAAAAAATAGAGATATAAAATAAAAATAAAAATATTTTTGTCCAGAACGTGCTCGCTCTGCCCACTGCGCCGCGGTCGCGCGGTCGGCGCGTGGCGGTCTTTATTGCTTCCAAAGCTTTTTAAAATGATCGCGCGGCCGCGGTTCCCACTTCATTCCCACACACTGCATAGTGGGTCTTTTCTAAAGACATTTGGACAATAATAACCATTTTATTTTTATTACTAAGGTAATAAATTAACTTTATTTTGTTAGAGTACTTTTACGAGTGTGTGTCTGCCCGTATACATAGGTCTAGACCTATGTATACGGGCAGACACTATCTAATCTAATCTTATACCTAAGATTCAGCGATAGTAAATAAGAAGTTTAAGATTTAATTCAGACAGAGAGACATGTATGAGCTCTAGGCGTCGGAGTGGATAAGAAACAATACAAGTTTAATATTAAATGTATAAGAAAACCATTTATTCAGTCTACAAGTATGATACCTACATAGCCATTATTTAAGAATTTTACTCTTAACGGTGTAGTTCTCCCTTTATTTTCTTTTTCCTTAATTTTCTTTCACCTTATCTACGTAACTGATTCTTTACCTTATTTTCATGCCAAATTCTTCCTCCTTTACTATCTTGTATATTAGATAGTTATGTTCATGTCGTATCAAATAGGATTCTCACTAGAAAGAGACAAAAGAGACCAATCAATTGTCGGATAAACGACGCGGAGCTCGGTCGCCGACCAAGCGCGAAATGAGCCATTTGCCAAGACGACTCACTACGCGCTTGCCGCGCTAACAGCCTACACTCCAGCACTTACTGCACCAGCTCCGCCTTCCATTTTTGCTGGGGCGCGTGTTCGTAGCCAGCTCGTAGTGGAGTCCTCGCCCTAAGTCTAATATACAAAAACAAAGATTAAAATATTCTACCATTAATACAAAGATCAACGCTCAAATAAAAATTGAAATGCGTAACCTGGTGGAAGAGACCGGGAATCGAACCCGGTACCTCTGGATTACCAGTCCAGTGCGTTAACCTTTCCGCCGCCCTAACGCCCAAGCAACCTTTCGAATTTTTCCTTCTGCTTTGCGTGTTTATAATTTTTTTCTTTGAGCTTTCATCTTTTTATCAATGGTTTAATATAAAAATTGTGGCGTGTACCCACTTAAAAAATGAGACATTACATGTTTCATAAATTTATTAAAATATTTTCAGGCGTTTTTTGTGAAATATAAAAGACATTATTCTGCAGTATATTATGTACGTTATCCTGTGTAAAAAAAGGGAAACTAAGCCAATGATTAGCTGATGCTACCTACTACACAGACACTTGGGCTTAATTCTTAATTCAATTTAATTGAATAAACTTTAAAGCTCCTTGTGAGTATTATATATATTCCTTGCTTTAAAGACACAGATGGGACAAATCTATACATTTACGGTTTGACAGAAAAGTGCTTTCAACGACGTTGACGAACAAAAGTATTCCCAATGTCAGTACAGTAACGACGCGACCAGGCGGTTGGCGCAGTTTGTAGTGCAGCTGCCTACTGAGCCGGCGGTCCTGGGTTCGAATCCCGGCCGGGGCTAATATATTTGTGTGATGAACTCGAATATATTTGTTCCTGGTTCATGGATGTTATCTATGTATTTATATATTACAAGCTTTTGCCCGCGGCTTCGCACGCGTAAACACAATATCATACGTTCACTACACTTATTGCGAGGCCAAAGGCCGAGCTCCGCGTAGCACCGAAGGTGCGGAGCGTCCTAAGGAAGCCGCCCACCCACTTAATATAAGTCGAAGTAACTTAATACGAGGCTAAAGGCCGAGCTCCGCGTAGCACCGTAGGTGCGGAGCGTCCCAAGAAAGCCGCCCACCCACTTAATATAAGTCGAAGTAGCATAATGCGAGGCCGAAGGCCGAGCTCCGCGTAGCACCGTAGGTGCGGAGCGTCCCAAGAAAGCCGCCCACCCACTTTATATAAGTTGAAGTAACTTAATGCGAGGCCGAAGGCCGAGCTCCGCGTAGCACCGTAGGTGCGGAGCGTCGCCAAGAAGCCGCCCACCCACTTAATATAAGCCGAAGTAACTTAATGCGAGGCCGAAGGCCGAGCTCCGCGTAGCACCGCAGGTACGGAGCGTCCCAAGGAAGCCACCCACCCACTTAATATAAGTTGAAGTAACTTAATGCGAGGCCGAAGGCCGAGCTCCGCGTAGCACCGTAGGTGCGGAGCGTCCCAAGGAAGCCGCCCATCCACTTAATATAAGTTGAAGTAACTTAATGCGAGGCCGCAGGCCGAGCTCCGCGTAGCACCGTAGGTGCGGAGCGTCGCAAAGAAGCCGCCCACCCACTTAATATAAGTCGAAGTAACTTAATGCGAGGCCGAAGGCCGAGCTCCGCGTAGCACCGCAGGTGCGGAGCGTTCCAAGGAAGCCGCCCACCCACTTAATATAAGTTGAAGTAACTTAATTCGAGGCCGAAGGCCGAGCTCCGCGTAGCACCGCAGGTGCGGAGCGTCCCAAGGAAGCCGCCCACCCACTTAATAAAAGTTGAAGTAACATAATGCGAGGCCGAAGGCCGAGCTCCGCGTAGCACCGTAGGTTCGGAGCGTCCCAAGAAAGCCGCCCACCCACTTAATATAAGTTGAAGTAACTTAATGCGAGGCCGCAGGCCGAGCTCCGCGTAGCACCGAAGGTGCGGAGCGTCGCAAAGAAGCCGAATACCTACTTAATATAAGTTGAAGTAACTTAATGCGAGGCTAAAGGCCGAGCTCCGCGTAGCACCGTAGGTGCGGAGCGTCCCAAGAAAGCCGCCCATCCACTTAATATAAGTTGAAGTAACTTAATGCGAGGCTGAAGGCCGAGCTCCGCTTAGCACCGAAGGTGCGGAGCGTCCTAAGGAAGCCGCCTATTAAGTAACTTAAACATATGTTGAGTGGGTTTGCGGCTTCCCTGAGATGCTCGTGGAACTCGGCCTATGGCCTCGCATTAAATTACTAAGGGTTTATAAAGTAACTTAGCACCGAAGATGCGGAGCGTCCCAGGGAAGATGCCCACCCACTTAAAATATGTTCAAATAACTTAATGCGAGGCCGCCCACCCACTTAATATAAGTTTAAATGTATGAGCGGCTTTCCTGGGATGCTCTGAACCTTCGGTGCTATGTGAAGCTCGGCCTACGGCCTCGTATTAAGTTACTACTTATATTAGTGGGTGAGCGCCTTCCCTAGGACGCTCCGCACCTGCGGTGCTACGCTTGTGAACATGATCTTGGTTTAATTAAAATTGAGGCAAGACTTATGTTTAAAAAAATGTTTTGAATATTTATTGTCTATTGTAGATTTAAATAACTTAATGCAAGGCCGCCCACCTACTTAACCTATTGACCGCCAAGCGGTCTAGCAATTTACCGTGCCACTGACGCCAGAGTAAAAAAAAAAGATGTGCCCCAAAATCAACAGGGATTGAAAAATACTTGTAGCGGTTAGAATTACAAAGTTTTTCATCATTGAAATTTGGACGGCTGTGGCCGACGTGGCGTCAGGGGCACGATTTTTTGTTGACGGCCACAGCCGACTGTGGCGCTCAAAAGGTTAATATAAGTTGAAGTGTGTGAGCGGCTTCCCTGGGACGCTCTGCACCTTCGGTGCTACGTGGAGCTCGGCCTACGGCCTCGCATTAAGTTACTACTTATATTAGTGGGTGAGCGACTTCCCTAAAACGCTCCGCACCTTCCGTGCTTCGCTTGTGAACATCATCTTGGTTTAATTAAGATTGCGTCAAGATTTAAGCATGTTTAAAAGATCGTTTTTAATATTTATTGTCTATTGTAGATTTAAAAAACTTAATGCGAGGCCGCCCACACACTTAATATAAGCTTAAATGTGTGAGCGGCATCCCTGGGACGCTCTGCACCTTCGTTGCTACTTAGAGCTCGGCCTACGGCCTCGCATTAAGTTACTACTTAAATTAGTGAGTGGGCGACTTCCCTAGAACGCTCCGCACCTTCGGTGCTACGCTTGTGAAGATCATCTTGGTTTAATTAAAATTGAGTCAAGACTTAGGTAAGTTTAAAAGATCGTTTTTAATATTTATTGTTTATTGTAGATAACTAACATATTCAAAGCACCTTGAAAAATAATTAGCTTATAGTCCTACCTGAACATATATTAATGACATCTATTATGATGTCAATAAATTATTTTCGTCTACAATGGTACTAATATAATAATATGACCTGTCATAATAATTTCCTAAGTAACGCCATAAGATTCAGGTGCCAACTTAACTCAATCAAGCGTACGTCAATAATGGCGACAGCACCACTGAACGGATACGTGATGGCCTCACTGTTTTATTATCCGTGGTGTAATGAATAAGGAAGCAAAGGAAAATGCATGAGATGACACGGTTATTATTTCAGTAGGTTCTGGGTTCAAATCCCGGTAGGTGACATCCTTTCTACATTGTAAATTTAATAATTTTGTCTTGTCTCGAATTATGGTTGTTTTTTATACAAAATGCATACATTGTCGAGCAGCAAGCAACTCTCAATAACTGATACACTGCTGCTTATATTAGGTATGCGATCAATATTCAACAACTTCGGTAGTAATTCTCGAAGTCCAGGTTAACCCATCACAGCTACACCCTAGCTTGTGCCGAATCGTGGTCACAGGCACGCAACGACGTGCGTGAATCCTTGGCCTCGGTGTCGAGGAGACCCATCAATGGCTTTAAAGTTTTACATGTATGGAGCTGGTGTTATAAACTCAACGAAACAACGCCATCTAGCGGAAAATTGGGTCATTGAGAACAACATCTCAACACACCGTTAAAAACAAAAAAATTATGATATATTTTATTACTTTGAATAAATTTTATGTATAAAAAAAACTGCATAAATGCAAAATTGTGGCTAAATATATCGTATATTTATCGTTTATTATACATTTCGCTACCTTATTAGTAAGTTAGGCCAAACACAAACAATACAAAAATTTTCGCCTAATGTTCTAAATGTTGGTTGGTAAAACATATTTAAAAATGTATTTAATTTACTTACTTAAATTGATACGAAATACTTTTATTTCAATTACACTCGATAAAATGACATTAAAAAAACTGTTATATTCATTAACATTTTTTATTGCGTCTCCGGGCTTTTTTATGGTCAATACTTACAAACTACAGAAGAATATAATTGCATGTTCAATAAAAGAGCATTAATTAGTTCCTACTGTAGGAAATTGTGTTTTTAAAGAAATGTATGTTTGGTTTTTTTTTTTTTAGCATGAGCCAATTTACAACGAACATTGCACTCATATTTTCGTCTGTGTTGGTCGACAATTGGCGCCATCTTTTCTATTTATCTAACTAACACGGTTTCCGTAACTCAACGCCTCAAACAACCTTAACCTTTTTGTTAATACAGGTGAGCCGCGCAGAGGTATTATGTCGAATTCATACTTTTTAGTTTTTGTTTACGTAAGAGCCACGCGGGGGTCGCGTCGTTCTAAATTCAAAATCACAAACGCTGTCAATATAAGGTTACACATTGTAAGGAAAATATTTCATGCAATTTATGTTTTCAGAGATAAATATTAATCATAATAAAAAGTATCCTATAACCATCTTTGGATGTTCAGCTATTCCTGTACCAAAATTGGTAACTTTTTATCCAGCCGTTTCAGCGTGTTGCGAGGACAAAGGTTTTTTTGAAAACAGATGGCGCCAGGCTGGCATGGCACCGCGCGCCCATACGAAACAAATGACGATCCTGCATCACGCTATCGAGATTTTTCCTGAAATCATGACCTCCCTCCATAGAAAATTAATTTTCAATACAAATTTAGGATTTTATAATAGTATAGATAGATAGATGTATTATATCGTCGTCTATAGAGTCTGGCTAGCCATATAATGTGGACAGATATTTCCTTGTGGTATCACCAATTGTCTATAATTTAAACAATTTAGTAGGTGGGTCCTCTATAAATACTTTTGATACTTTATGTACTAGTTCTAACATTCCGATTGAGTTGAAGTTTGGCATAGTACTTATGTAAGTTTTTTGGTGATGGATTAATATGGTACTATCGAGCTAGGTCTTATTTACACTACATTTAATTTTTCGCCTTGTATGTGGTTAGAAAGTGTAAACATAATATGTGTTTGTCGTTGACTGTACTGTACATGTGGTAGAAATTATTAAGCTGGCTATGAGTGTACGTCAACATATACTTAACTTATTTCCTTAGGAACCTTACGTGTGCATAGAAAATCAAAAACATTTTCTAGTATCAAAACTATAATTCCTATTACACGAAATGTGCCCAGCCTCAGATTTTTTAAATTTCTCGCCAAAACTTTAAGTAATATTTCATTAGCCAGACTATAGTACCCATAGTCCAAGCCTTGGTTAGTTTGGGACTAGGTCGATTTGTGTAAGATTGTCCCTATTTTTTTTTTACTTAAACCCTGATCAATCTAAATTCGCACCCTGTATAATGACAATATGGAGTATCCACTAAAGTAATTTCTATATTTGTGATGCAAGCGAGGAATCGAGTAGGTATTAGTCGGAGCAGGCGTGTAAAGGGCCCATTTCGCGCCCGAGTGCCCACCCAGCTCGCGTCGTTAACGACGATAATGCTAATCGATATGTGATTTGTGTCTTTAATGGCTACCAATTCTGGTACATGATTTCTAGCCATTAAGGCTCAACTTTAGTTTCGAGCCTTTGAGTGTTTGGAGCAGCATCAGTTAATCATAGAAGGTTCCACTGTTTTGTTACCTATTCAGGTTGACATGGGTCAGGAGTCATGAGCGGGAGTGAGATCACAATGAGTACCTATCTTTCCCCATGGGATCACGCACAAAGTCGTGAAAAAATCTGTTGTTTCATATATTTTGGATAGTGTGGTCAATTAACTCTTAACTAGATGCTTTTTTCGCGATTCCATGGTTGATTCTATAGAGAACGTTGCTCAGTGACCTTTCCGATTAGCAGAGATGTACAAAATACTTTAAGAAATGTATTTAAATACAAAATGCAAATACTTTTTCGATTAACCATTTCAAATGTAAAATACCAAATAGTTTTGCGTTTTGTATTTTAAATGCTAAATGCAAAATAGGTATTTTCAAAATACTTTTTCAAAATAGAAATACCTTTTGTCCTATTCAAATCTTTATTTTTATTTCCGTATTACACTTTTTAACAGTACCAGTTGTTTGAATACATCATCACTCATTTTTCTTCTGTGAGGTCTCATTATCATCCCGCCATATGAAAAAGTCTCTCTACGGGTGCTGAAAATCCGTTAGACGATTAAACTTTTCTTAGATACTTGTCATAACGCGTCGGCGGCGTCACGTTCCATAGATAATGTTCGTCGTTCTTGTTTGTCACTAGACACTAGACATACGTTAGGCGCTCAAGACAAGCAGCGCCTCTAGCGGTCAAATTGGCGAATGCCAGCTTCATTCATTCATTTAATATTGTTTGACTGTGACTGGTAATGTTGGCTAAACTTAATCACAAAGTATTTTGCATTTTGAACTTTTTTAAAATGCAAAATACTTTTCGAAAAGTATTTCAAATAAAATACAAAATGTTTTTTAATAAAAGGCATTTAAATGCAAAATACAAAATAGGTATTTTGCATTTTGTATATGCATTTTAAATACAAGTATTTCAAATAAATCGCATCTCTGCCGATTAGCCATTTCGTACCCGCTCTTGACGCCTGAATCACTCTGTACCTACTTATAAGACGGGAGATAAAGCTATTTTGGAATATCTTGGCTGCATACACTAGTCCGAATGGCGAGTAAACTGGTAGTAGCCTGACATTTAACTTCGCCAAAGATCGAGAAACTTCGTGACTGTTCGAGAGCTGTCGAACAATCCTATTAATCAGAATAACCGGAGACATCTGTCGGGGAACAATGCAACTTGACAACTCTTCACTTCAAAGTCCAGAGGTATTGATTGTATACCACGCTGTGACGTGGTTTTCAAAGAGCTTTATTTTTATCGGCTAGCGCATTCTAATGGATTATTTTGGAAACGTTATTCATTATTACACTGATTGTGATTGTGAATAGGAACAGGCAGGCACCGCCGCGAGAAAGCCATAGTTTTGAAACACCTTTACTTTTTTTTTTTTATTCACAGACTGACCGGCGATTGACCTCAGTATCACCTGATGGAAAGTGACTACGGGGTCGAGGATGTAGCTCGCCGGTTCAGTAATAGCCTATTACTTCCTTTTAACTACACCCATATTGTTGAATTACTGTATCGGACTGAATATCTGAGTGGTGACCTACAATAAATACTAGGCAGCGATGACGGTGAGGAATGGATGTCCAAATTCAGAGAATAGATGTTATTTTATAACATTGTACATGGGGTCGTCTTACGCCGAAGCGGCTGGTCGGATTTGATGTTTTTGCCAGTTTTCGTACAGAAATGTGCACATTCAAAGATTGTTATAGGATATTTTTTATTTTTACCCGATGCGGCAAATACATAAAAATGTTTTACGACGAGGATGTTGATGTACCATCTAGTATCACTTGCCAAAATCTGTTCTGAAACTGTTTCATATAGATTCCCAGTTAGATCTACATTTTTTTATACAAAGGAAGTTGTATAAAATTTTATAAGAAAATAAATGATATACGGCCCGGCCGTATCGGAAGGGAAAGTCACAAGGAAAAAATATTAGGTTCTAGCTATTAAAAATTTAAAAAACAAAGGTAAGTGCTTTGGGGTAAAGTCGAAAATGGGGATAAGTCGAAAATCACACATATCTACTAAACTGGGAACAAATTCTACGCTTGCAACGCTTGTCAAAACGCCATGTTTATCTCCTCCCCCGCTTCAGTTCACTTCGCATCGCTAGTCGTGAGGGCACGTGTGTTGCAGTCGATTAAATAAAAGCAGTGCGATTTTTGGATCTTTGCGGGGGTAAATTAGAACTAAAAAGAAATATGATTCTTAAACTCATATAGCATAAAATCCAGCTTCGAAATTACCCCACTTACTTTCGAAATTACCCCACTCCTTAAGAAATAGTATTCAAAATATTTTTTTTTTTATTCTAATCTGTTTCCAAATTCAAGCAACGTATTGAAACGCTGTGATCACAAAGCGTTGATGAATATATCCAATTTCGTAAAGATCTCATAACTTGGAAGGGATACTTCTTAGGTTCTGACTTACGAGCCCAAACCCTAACATACTCTGCACTCGCCTAAAAATATGTCGAATTTACCCCAAAGCACCTATATACTAAAATACTGTTACTTTAGGTACAGGTCGCACTGAAATTATCAGCTATTTTCGTTTATTTATTTACCTTCGTTCTAAGTCGATAACGACTATTTATATCTACTAGTGGGATGGGAGAGATCACCCCCGTGTCATAAGTCCGTCCTACGTATCAGCGAGGCAACCCGTTTCAGGGGCTCGACAATCGACAATCGTTAGCAGTCACACCGCACTGACACAGTAAAGATATTATAACCAGTGTATCAACTTGAAACCAGTAAACAAATTGGCAGACATTATGCAAACCTTGCTTTGTATGAATACTTACTCCGCTGACGCAGCGACCCTAAATGAATCTTGGCCTCCGATACGAAAAGCGCCCTGTTTTGAGAGATCTCTCGTTTTCTGCTTGAAGACTGTTCTTCGTCACTTCATCTCTACATCGGTATTTCGGTTGGCCGATCGGTCGATGACCTACAGGCGTAAGTACCTACAATTGTATGAATACACAATTAATCTGGTCCTAAAACGAACTAAGCTAAATATGTAAAGTAATAATAATCGGAAGTCGTAAATCGGCTTCAACTACGTACCCAAATATAAATTCCAATTCCATTGCAGATATGAGATTTGACGAAATGCCAACAACGAAACTGCGCAAATTTTTAAATATCGGTAAGTACCCCGATTGTGTAAAATACTTGCCCCTATTCCTAATAAATTCATAATTTTGGGGCGTTGGTATCTAGTCTAGTGATGTAAAGGAAGATTGAAAATCATCTAATCAGCCACATACGTCCACTGCTAAAGATAGGCCTCCCCTATAGCTCGCCCAGTCGCCATCCTCTGCATACCGCATCCATCGACTTCCCGCTACCCTCGCAAGGTCATCCGTCCATCTAGTCGGTGGCTATCCCATGCTGCGCTTTCCTCTACGTGGTTACCACTCCAAGAGTTTGCTGCCCAATATAGCCATCCGGTCTCCGGCCTACATGGCTCATCAAGGGAGACACAATGGCCCCCATTTAGTAATGTAACGAATACAATTTTCGGCCAGCTGGCTTAAGCTAGGTACTACGAAAAAGCGTCTTCTGCTGATAATGTCGTCATCATCATTTTTCATTTTCATTTTTCATTTTCATTTTCATCGCCAAAAATATAAAAAAGGAATGTCTGTCATGTCGTTCACCAATGTAACCGTTATTTAAAGTCAATATACTGCCAGTACAATGTTTGTACTGTTCTGCGGTGGGTCGGTGCAGCTTTGTGATGCAGATAACCTTAATCCGTGTCTGTCGGCGACATGTCGACGCTCGCAGTGTGGACAGGCCCTTATTTATATAGCCCAGTACACTACAGACCGTTTCCGTATATTACACCTATAGACGATTGAAGGAATAAGTGGAAACATTGGCTTAGTATCTTTTTTTTAAATTGATGTTATAGTCTATGGCCACGAAAATTTTCAGTTTATAATGACAATCTAAAAAAGACCCGATATATATTTTTTGCTATATGTTTACTTACAGCCATAAAGGGATTAGACAACCTCAATTGTATGTACTGTTACTGTTATGATTTTTGTAAATGTGACTTAGCCAGTTCTTTCCCTTAGATACTTTTTCGGGATTGGAAATTACTTGAATTTTCAGTTGGGTTTAGGTACAGCGCCCGCTGTGGTGTGACATAGCAATTTAAAACCATTTTATTTGTCTCTCTCTGATCTAACGTTCTTATTCGACAGTTCCGCGATCATCACCGTGGCAGTCCATTCCATACCAATTGCATACAGGAATATGAAAGGCAAGTTTCATTATTATGAATATGAATACAGCTTAGGCATTTTTCTGATCTTACAATTGTCATAGTTTAAAAAATCACTGAGATGACATAACAATTTACTTTTTTTAATATTTTTTTATTTCCTTACATTCGAAGTAAAAACACAGTGTTTAAGTCGTTATGACATTCGCTCACTTCGTTCGTTCGTCTAAATAATCACTTTGAGTCAAAAGTGGCTTCTTTTAGTCCGTTGTAAAACAATCCATTATAATATACCTATCCATGACTGACTTACTGATAGGTACCTACTGTTTTATCAATTTCCGTGTTCATTACAAAATTAATTACATTTTTGGAATATATTTGCGTTCACGACGTTTCGAATGTTAAAAATGTGATAATTACGGAAACCGAACAGAATATCGTGCCCTTATTTTATCGTATCCATACTATTCCCATCACAGGCAACAGCGCGGAAGGATTATCAAGGGCTGAGATACCAATCGTATTTAATCACCACCAAATTACTATGGAAATTAATAGCTCCCAAGTGTTGGTCTGCCTAAATGGCGTAACTACCTACAAGATCCTATATAAGCACGTCTTTACTGGAGAAGACATGCTGCGCCTAAACACCAGACGGAATAGCGCAAATGCGTAGCTCAACACTGTAAACGTCTGCTAACGTAAACTAAATGTTAAATTTTTCAATTTTCGCTTCATTTGTAAACATTTAGTTTACGTTAGCAGACGTTACTGCTTTAATAAAAAATAAGTAATTTAGGTGTAGCACATCGTTACTATCGATTCTCAACAAATTTGAGACGATGGTGCCGACGATAAAGTCTAAATCTTTACGGTAGATGGTGCTACGATGCCACCCTAAGGCATGTCGAAGCAACTGGTTGAAAAATTCAATGACTCTGACATCTGATTCGGTGGTCCAATTGGGAGGACGGCAGTCTTGGCCCGGAAAGCCGTTGGAAACGCAGGTTCGAATCCTGTCCGAATCATTAAATTTTTCAATTTTCGCTTCATTTGTAAACATTTAAACACACTGTGTGTTGATATCTAATTTTAATTTAATTTTGTGACTTTTTAATATAAGAAAACGGGACTTAATCGCGTTTCTGGAGATCAACGAGAAAAAAAATAACGTGTCTAAGTCGAAAACGGATGAAATATCATCACTAGTATTTTTTTTTTTTTTTAACAAAGTCACTTCCTGTTGTCTGTCTGTCTGTCTGTCCCTATGTATGCTAAGATCTTTAAAACTACGCAACGGATTTTGACGGATTGACATGCAAAATTTATCAGCATTCTACCTGTGCGAAGCCGGGGTGGGTCGCTAGTAGAAGTTATAATGAAATCGTAAAATATAGGCCAATCTAAGATTATTATTTTTATAATAAACGGGTCTTTATACTCCAAGTAAATAAATAAATAAAATTATATTTACTAAATCGTAAAACCACAGCGCAATCAAACATTTTCATACACAACCAAAGTTGACTTAAGTTTCCCCCAAATTAAATCAGTGGTAACCCCAAATTACTCAAATTATATTTGCCCCCAAAAAATGTTTGCTGATACAATATTAATAACAATTTGATTCCGCTATCGGCAGCCATGTTTGTTTAGCTGTCAAACGCGCGTGCGCGCCACGCGCCATAGACTATGGAGTAACGTTTTAATCTGATGAGACCGCGGCGACTCCTGTTCTGCCAGAGGATAAAATAACAATCGGCTATTCAAGTCGGTTTTGACAGGAATTATCTAGTACAGCATAATTAAAATGTTATCTTTTAAAAGGTTTCTCACAGTATGGAAAGTGTTCGAGGGGTGTCTTATTGCGATGCAATTTCGAACAAATTGGAGCGATATTTTCGGGCTTAAAACTCTTGTCAGTACTTTTGCATTAACTAATACTCTTTGAAAATTACTCGTGTAGGTATTATAATCTGTCACTATTAGTTAACGTAGATTATGTAGTTGTAGTGAAACTGTTTGTATTAAATACTTAAAATAGTAAGAGTAGGTATAACAATAAATAAATATCATAGCAGTATAAATTATAGTAATGTATAAAGAGTGCGGTCTTCGCCAACAAACTGCATTGCAGTTTGGCGAAACATATAAAGTGTACCAGTTTTGTATTTTTTTTTTAAGATAATAAATTAAATTAATTAAAAAATTGTAAACCGTTCGTGTGACACTTAATAAAAAAAAAATAATAAAATGTATTTATTCAAAACAAGAATTTCAGTCATATTACAGTGTATGATGCCTCTTTTTAAGTATCAATATACCTGTGCTAAGAGGTATCACTCTTCCTTATAAGGGTAGAATAACATAAAATAATATTTTTACTTCAAATAACTTATATCTAAGAACTTATTTCTAAGAATTTAGTAACAAAATTAATAAGATAAAATAAAGTGTGTGTGTGTCAGTGTGTGGGTGCACGCGCTCGTGTGTGTGTGTGTGTGTGTGTGTGTGTGTGTGTGTTAGTTCTAGTAGGTATGTAGCAAGTCCTCTGTGTCTTGGTAGCTTTTAGATTTTAGCCATTTATTTATTGCTTTTTACAGTCATAGTAAGATAGAGGATAAATATTTAGTTGTTTATTGATGATATTATATAGTTTTCCTGATTGAATATTGTATTGCCTGCTTGCGAAAGTTGTATTTATCGACGTAGCTGGGACTATAATATCGTTTCTTCTTCGATTTTGTGTTTCTGGTTTATACGGCAGATGTATATGTAATCTTAAAATAACAAACAAGATATACAGTTGTCTTACAGTTAAGACATCGGAAAGTTTATATAAGTCTGAGGTAGGAAATCTGAACGGCTTAAAATAGGTAACTTTTAGCAAAGATCTCTGAGCTCTTTCTAATTCTAGAAGTTTGGTTTTAGTGGTACCTCCCCAAACTGGTATGCAATATACAATGATGGATTGAGCCAAAGCTATATACACTCGATGGAGCAGTTCCTTAGTTGCAATATGCCTTAGGTTCTTAAAGATCCACATAAGTTTTCTGATTCGGGTCATAATCAATTCTATATGTGAGTGCCAAGTAAGGCGCTGGTCTACAATAATACCCAAATACTTGGTACTTTCTACTTTTTCTATGGTTGAACATGAGCAGTTTGGATTATCTGGGTAATTACATGTGTGGATTCTGATTTTATAATTACTTTCTGGTTGTGTATGATTATAATTTGTGAAACATATATAATTAGTTTTAGCGGTATTTAATGTGAGTAAATTTAAGTTTAGCCAGGCTGCAATTTTTGTGAGGCCCTTTTCTGTATAGCTTTTTACTTCTTCCCAACTACACTTGAATCGAACCACTCACTTAAATGGACAGCATGAGGGATTTAGACTTCCGAAGTAGGTACTTACAACGATTACCTGGCCATGATTTTAGATAGGTAGAGCACACCATCGGGCGCACTTGTAAACGAGTACGGAACCCTAAAAACCAGAACCCAAAGTAAATCAGTAACTCCACACCTCGAGAGATGAGATCGGGATCGCAATGGCACCGCACAAATAAATTGATTCGCAAATACATTAAACAGATATCAGGAGGGGAGGAACGAGGGATGGCCGACCTCGTGTTGGCTGAGTTAGTGAATTGGCTGTCGTGTCAGGCTCATTTTGTACTTTTTGTATTGAGGAACAAGCAATTAATCTCTTCAATTGTAGGTAACTTTTGCACCTGAAATTTATCTGTAGACGAAATATTTTCGACTTAGTAAACGTTCACAGACTGAGTGTTTCGTTTATAATCTGGTGGGTTATTTATAAATGCATAAGAAGATAAGCCACGTATTTTATTTATATATATATATGAACCATTCTGTAGCAGCAGCAGTATGTCGAATTTGTCGAACGGTATCCACTATTTTTTTTTATTACCGTGGTCGGGTATCAATTATCCTTTATTTATCTTTGGATGTGTAGCTATACTACAATTGTACTAAAATTGGTTAAAATCCGTCCAGCCGTTTCGGAGTCATCAGCTGACAAAGAAAATTTTACCAACATATGGCGATGCACGGTTGGCGCCGCACGCTCATACGAAACCTGCATCGTGCTGTTATGTTGTTTCCTGAAATAATGACCCTTCTCAATAGAAAATTCATTATTATCACAAAACTGACTTAAACGCGTTCATAAAGTGTTTATTTGTGTCCCTTCGAGACCATAAACATCACGTTCGAAACGTCGAGGCAATTAAAGAAACCCTTTTTGAACGCAATTAAGTCCCGTCTTGTTATAACAATGTGTCACAATCGTGTAAGTTTGTATCAAGTAAAATTTCCAGTGTTGTGCGTTGTGCCTAGTAAATATATATTTGTTGAGACATATGGGGATCCTCTTCTTTTATAGAAAAACACTTCACAGAATGCTGCATTTCATAGAATTTTCATTTCATATCCAATTTTTTCGGAAGTCATAGACATACCTGTGCTAACTCGGGGCACTGATACTAAAGTAATGTAGCAAAATATTATATCGACCTATAAATATATCGATCGATGTTACTGTCAACATCTAAATGATAATCAACATACATAATTATATTTTTTTCTCTTCATTTAGAATGAAAACAATAAACAAATTAAAACGTGTATTTATTTGTTTATTTTAAATAATTTTCATAGTAAGTTTACAATCAATATTTTTTCCATATTCGTCGGTATTAAAGATTGCCGTCTAGATGAAATATCCACATCATCAGACATGATATCGCACCATTTTATAGTAACCAATAACTTTCAATGAGACATGTATTAATATATATCGACATCTTTTTAACGATAATAAACAATAATAATAATAATATTTATTTATTTATCAGCTCACAAAGGAAAAACTTAAATTGTAATAACAATGTTCACATTCCAGTAAATTATAAGGTAGTCCTTTGTGAGAGACTGGAGTCTGAACTAGGTGGGTACCTGTATTACAGATCACCAGGCTCTCACCCCGGAGAAACAAGTAATTTTACTCAGTTTACAATTTGTTGCCTATAACTAAGTCTACCGATAAATAACATATCTATAAATAACATATAATCTTTTTAACGATATCAAATGCCTAAAGCGTGCCCCGAGTTAGCACAGGTATGGTCACAGATTTTTCAGATATCTTGAAAATGTCAACCTATAGATTAGGCTTGTGTTATAAACTTAATAATATTCCAAAATATTTTATGGTTTCAGAAAAAAATGCTTTCGATGAAATAATATTTCTATGAAATGAAAATTCGATGAAACATTTGTCTACAAATCAAGGGTAAACCGTTGAAACGAGCTCATCCCTATGGCGCCCATCGATGCGATGATGATCTCGCCGATGGTGATTTGATATCCGCTGTCCCCAGCAGGGGTGAATAGCTTATTATGAATTAAAGATCGCAGTGTTGCCATACGAGATAATTGGGCGGTCAATGGTCACGCGGATTTGACGGCCGCTTTTGTAATTTTATATCGCGGTTTTGTGAGGACATATCATGGAAATATTACCATAATAATTAACGCGTTCTAGTGTTAAACTTTCTTAAGCTCGTATAGTAAATATTTTTACACTAAATTCCGTAAAATTCGTAAAATTGTAGAGCACGTTGCCCGTGTCCGTCGGGCAAGCACAATCTGTGTAGCGTCATTAAAAAAAAAATTAAAAGAATATGGCTTCTAGACCCCTAACTTCGTCCAGTGATGTTTAAAAGCAATTTAAGATACACTTGTTAACTTATTAGTATATAAATATCTATTAGTTTGTTTCATATTCCAAATCGGTATAATGGATAAGGTTAATTAAGTTTAATATATGTGTCAGTGCATCTGGAAAGGTACCTTGTTTCAGGTATTGAGTTATGCATAGTTCCAAAAAGTAGATTAAATTTGCTATCAATACAAAAAAGAATAACGACTGTAGGTGGAACCACTATTTTTATATAAATTTTTGAATTTTCGACTTCCGAAATGCACAAGTTGAGAAAATTGCATTTAAAGTTTATAGTGGCAAAAAACACACTTCTACTTCGAAGTTACATAGTGAAGGGTATAATCATAATCTTTGAATGTTAAAGAATTATATAAAGGTGAATTGTCTAAAAATACATATTAATTATTCTGATTTCTTAGGTTGAACATGCCAGGGTGGAAGAAACACGAAAGTGTTAATTATACCCAATTCATAAAATAACGAGATTAAAACTGTTAGTTTCTCATCATAGTTACATATTCTATGGCATTTTGGGACAATTGAATGAAAGAAAACTCCATAATCATAAAGAAATTTAATAATTACCGCATTTTTAACAGTTACAAAAAAGATCACTTATAATATTAAAAACCAACAAAATAATTTGTATATTCATGCTATATCACAAGATCAAATGGTATTTAGCGTGGTGTACCACAATGGTATAATAGAAATGGTGTTAAAGCAGTTTTTTTTAACAATAAAGTTTAGTGACTCGGTCGAAACTTTTGTATGGAAACGTAACTAGGGTACCTTGTCACGACATTTACTAAACTTTAGTAACTTAAACTCGAAGATCACTATTTTAGTACCTATAATGCAAGAAATATCTGTAACAAAATGTTATTTAGGATAATTATAGCGGAAATCAATGTATTCTTATTTATAAAAACTTCTGTTTTAGTCGTGTAAGACATCAAGTTTAGCATTTCACTAAACTGGGTACCTTGTCACGCTAAGTCATTATCTTACATAAATGGAGTAACTAGAAAAAATAACTCAATTGTGTGCATAACTGCACCTAATTTATGATTTATCAGTCTTTCAATCAATATACATACGTCACACAACTAATTAGATACGTCAAACAACTAAAATCACAGCTCAATTTTTCATTGACTAAATTCGAGATCAACAAATTAATCGATAAACCGATCCTATACCTTATCTTAGAAAGAGGTAGTTGACTACCCGCGATGGAAATATTGACAAAATAATTCAAAATTTAAAGGCTTTTAAGACATGGCGTGACAAGGTACCCTGACTACTAAACTTTATAGTCGGAGAAATATACTAAAAAAACATAATTTTACTGATATTCTTGTACACACGTGTTCCTTAGGATGTAAATAACCCAATTATAACACAAACCCATTTTGGCACTTTTTCACCAGCTTCCACAAAAAGTCATGTAACTCGGTAACTAGATGTCGTGACTAGGTACCTTTCCAGATGCACTGACACATATATTATTTTGTTGTAATGTCTGCAACTTATGCAAAATTTGCCTCTATAGTATGTTGTGCTTATTAGTTTGTTTGCCTATTTTCTTGGATTTTTACTATTCTCTCTCAATTGCTCAAAGGTTAACTGGAAGAGATCCCTTACAGGGGATTAGTTTGCCTTTGTACACACCTATTGTTTGAATGACTTTTTTATATTGTGTACCATATAGGTACGATAAACAGTTGACTTACATACATAACTAAGTGACATTTGAGTAGACAATTATTTTTAACCGACTTCAAAAAAGGAGGAGGTTATCAATTCGAACTATTTTTATTTTTTTTCTATGTATGTTACTCGATATCTCCGAGAATCGTGAACCGATTTTCAATTTTTTTTTTTATCGAAAGGGTATAACTCCGAGTTGGTCCCGTTGGCACTAAGTCGGGATCTGATGATGGAATCTTGGAGAAATCGAGGGAACTCTTCAAATGTTATAGGGACATGTACGGCGCTTTCGGTAATTTATTGATAAAGTCAAGAATTTACATTCAGTATTTGGTGGACTAAAAAGCAAAAAAAAGAAATTTTAACAAAAAAAAGAACCGACTTCAGTAAAACTAAAAAGCCAACAATAACCCGTTCAAGTACAGATTACATTTGACTCACCCGTCGAAGTCGGTGCCAAACCTCGCGTAAACTATAATATATAAATATAAGAACTGAGTGGTTTGGGATCGACTTCGAAGGGTGAGTCAAATTTAATCTGTACTTGAACGGGTTATTGTTGGCTTTTTAGTTTTACTGAAGTCGGTTCTTTTTTAATAAGTATGTTGTAATGTAATGTCTATCTGATTGGTCAACTCGATGCAATAATTAAGTCTTAAATGAGGCGTAATTCGATTTGCTACCGTTTTACTGATAAACTTTAATTAACAAAACCATTATTAACACAATTAGTCACTATAATTGCATCTTAAAGATCATTTTGTAATGACCTAATTATATAAAGGTCGAACATCAATTTGGCGTAATTTAGAACCTAATTCGAAAATGGAACTGTTATTGTTCAATTGTTTCCGTCTGCACTTGCCGATAAAGCGACTTTTTATTTTTTTTAGAACATCTTATTTCACCGAATCGGGTGGGATAAAAGAGACTCAGTTGTGTATGCAGTGGGGTTTATAATTTCGAGTAAGGGGAAAGAGGGTTGTATGGTTGTCGAAACGGGGGATTTGTTTAAAATATAATGGAATAAAGAAACGGTAAACTGGCAACACTGGGGGAGCACTTCGTTATAACGCATAGTGCGATCGCGTGGTGTTGATCATTTATTTATTTTCTATTATTATAATGGCAATATGTAATATCAGATTATTGATAGTTGTATGTTGTCATGTAGTTAACTCATGCAATAGGAATTATATTAAATTTAAACCAAAGTTTGCCTGGTAACTTAGTTTTTAGCGATGTCTCATGTTCTAGTCTATCGGTACATTCAAAGTTATTCATTTATAGTAGGAATCATTTTTTAGACCGTGTCTACTTATCTTTGACTGACAACAATAACTTTTATTTCATTTTGTGGAGTCATATTATTAAGCAATGTCAAAAAATGAGCCAGGTTGGCTTCCGGCCCGTGACTCAAGATGGCCGCATGCGTTTAAGTTTTGTTGTTCGTTATTTATTCATTTTTGTTGTTCAATGTGTAGTATTGATAGCGTATTGTGCAGTGATCAAACGAATGTGTGAATAGCTAATGAAGAATTCAACTTGAAGCGTACATAGCCCTTCCTGGGTCAAGGCCCGATAGTCCGTGTGTTTTTTTTGTAAATAGCTATCACTTTACAAAAAGCACGATTGTATCAACTCACCGTACAACGTGGTATCAATCCTCTATCTAGTCGCCGAGTGCGATTGGCAACGAGACATTGGCAGTAATGGTCGCTTAACTGTGACCGGTTGCCATTATAAAAAAAATAGAATAGAATAGAAAATGAACCAGGTTCTCAGTTCGCCTAGGAGTTTTTTTTTTATGTATGTTCCTCGATTACTTGAAAAGGCCTGGACTGATATGGAAAATTATTTTACTGTTTGAAAGAGTATATAACGGTCTAGTTGCTCCCATTGTACGTAAACGTAACATAACTTTGTTTCGTTGACGTCGGTTATTTATTGTTAAAAATGATTTTAAAAAAATATTGCCATCTGGCGTTCGTTGCTATTATTAATTCTTCCTGGAATATCTCATAATTAATAGTTCTGATTCACATTAATAAGTGAAGTTATCAAGACAGAGAGTTGCTCAGTTAACAAAGAAACACAACTTTTAATTAAGCTTAACACTGGCATTGACTACTTCGAGTAAAAATTAAATAAAATAAACTAAAATCTTACTGGTGAAGTTTAATATCTAGATACAATACAGTGAATTTATGTAATTTATAGTTACCTACTTGATTAGGTTATTTAGATTATTATTCTTAATTTATTTTGTGGACATAGTTGACACATGGCAAACGATTATTACTTGTGCTGATAAAACGTGTATCTTATCGGCATGAAACCAGCCGATGTCACACTTTTGCTAATATCCTAATAAGAATGCAATTAATAGCTCCGTTTTTGAAATAAGGACTAATCAACATACACACTCCTCCTCCAGCTAAAGGAGCAGTCCAGCACGGATCTTATCGCGTGCCTGTGGATAGACATTAATGAAACCACTAAAAAAACTCGTAAAGCATTATTTCCAAAACATAAAACAGCGATCAAGATCAAACAACCACACACGGAAAACTCCGTAGGCACCATTCAGAACGAATCACCGTACAAAATGATATTATTTGCAACGTAATCCGCGAACAACTACGAGATTGATACTACACTGGGGTGATATTGACATTAATTTATATGGATACGGTTTAAAAATGTATAATGGGTAGTCGCCGACGCTAATAAAGTCCCCAGGGCGACGTGAATTTTGGCAAGGAATAAATACATATTTATGACACGCAATTTTGAGACATTGGTTTATGAGCTGGCAACCCGATGTGAAAAGTCGCCTACAGTCCTTAGCCTTAAAAAAAAGTTATCTTCTTATGACATTTCTACTACCAACATAATCAACGCTCGCGTGGCGCTGTTGTCTACGCAAAAACATGAAGTTGATACGTGGCCATCGTTAGTTTCAAATTTTCTCGCTCGGTTTGGTATGTTGGCAGCTCTAGTATTTTGGCGCGTAAGTTTCGGTCGCGTTCACATGATGGATCGACTAATTGCACGGGATGACGACGGGAGGCGTCCGATGGCAATTTTTTCGCCATTAGATACTCGCGGTCGGTCATTTTATTCGCACGGATTTTTTGTAGATATCTCGGTTGTTGTCAAACAATGAGTGATGCGCGAATTATTAGACAGATATTGTGGTGTAATAATATAAGGCAGCAGTCTCTTTCTTTACGCGACTAAGCGCGTAAAACATAAATTAATCTTAGGTTTAAACTTAAGCGTAGGTACTGATTTTATCCTGAAACAAAAGTAGGTACTTAATTAAAAATAATACATAACTGCATAGTCAAATTTAAAGATGTTTTTCTCAAACGTGCAATGAAAGTGTCACGTTTCGGGCCGAACAATTCGAGAGAACTGTAAATGAATTTCATACAAAATTGAAAGCCTAGGCCGGGAAGTAATTTTTTTTTAAACATGCGCGTCTGTGTTCATGATCAGGCAAACAGCTGAATTATGTTTTTTTGAGTGGTGTACTTTTCATTTCATTGCATATTATGTTTGAGAAAAGCACTATACATGCCTTAGCCGTGAAAAGAGCGTGCCGGCTCCGTATCACTATCTATCTACCTACTAACCTGGGCAAGCCCTTATTTCCGGCGTCTGCAGTAATGTACTATTCAATTAAAGATCGTAAATATAACTAACAAGACAGTGAGCAATGCTAATGAAAATATATACTAATTTTCAAAATCTATTTACCAACTTGTAAATTTTTCAGTGTTTTTAATTTTTGATAACAATTTATCAACTTTATGTATATGCGTGTATGTCAACACTTTATTATACACAAAAATAGGTAATAAATACACAAATATATAACATTACATGTACTAACGTGAACTTATCCCTTCCTTAGGGATCTATTCCAGTTAACCTTTGTTTAACTTAAATCAAAGAAAAGCGTGATGCAAACAAAATTTGCACAAACTAATCCGTCTCATTTATTCCTCAATAAAAATTTTGTACGCCAGCCTAGTAATGAGTAATACTTTTATACTTATTAGGGTATCAATAAAAGGTATTATGCAAATAAGTTTGACAAAGCACGTGTTCGTATTGAAATTAACGTAAACTTTATTGTTAAATAGCGTGTAAAATGCCTTTTCCTTTGTATAGACAAATAGGGATAACTTTATAATTCTACGGTTTTAATAAAAGGTCATAACTGCATGCAAGTTTTTATATTGCTTGTGCTCTTTTAGAATGAACATAAAAGTATATGTTCAGCCGGTATGCATTCGAAGTCAACTGCGTGTTAAATTTAAATAAACGGTTTGACGCTAATGCTTCCTAATTTGAATTTCTGTCGCGGTTTAGACATCTTTATTCGGCAAATTCGAAATTCGAAATTTAAATAATGGAACCATAGACAAAATGAATGGAACATTTTCAACGCGTCAGTGATTGTATTCATATTTAAAACCGGTTGCAAATGTTCGAATTGTACAAGTGACGTCCCTAGTAATTAATTATGTGACAATATTTAAATAAATGCTTAATGTGATAAATTTGATGTAGTTCGGATACGCTCTGATGCCGTATGTTAAATTTAATAAGATTCATTTATTTCATTCGTAACCGTGTAATTTAGCTAAATAAAAAGTTTATAATAGCATGCATTATGCATGTACAATATCTATAAAACAAAAAAATACATACAGATCCTAAGTCCCACTACTATGAAGTAATCGTAGACATGTAGGTATACTAATGTTTGATTAGTGAGTAGTGATAAGGACATTTTTCATATTTTTATACGTATGACAACGAATTTACCTATACAACAAGTTGTCATATTAAAAGTATCCATCACATTATTATGCATTCGACACTTCAATATCGACGCTATTTTTTGTGTTACGACTCTAACCAGTCTACCTATATGCAACAACAAAAGCGCTCTGATGAGACATTTTTAAATATCAACTAACACAATTTTCACTCAAGCAACACCACCGCAAAATTCACCGCGGTAAAATAATTGCCACGCGACACCGATATAACCTCCGAAAATCTTCCATAACCTCTAATTATCGTCGGCCCCTATCCCGAACAGGCGATAAATCAAACCGGTGAAATAACGCTCCCGAGGGGGCTACCAACTGTCGCGCGACATAATAGGGTCTTTTATCGCACGTAACGAGCGGGCCATTGTAGTTTTTGAGTGTCGAAAAACACCTACGATTATTGGCGCGGAATGAGTTTGTTTATGAAACAAAGGAGAGATATCGCGCTTTTCATTCAAGAGTTAATTGCTGTATGGCCACGTAAATATGGAAATCTTTTTCGCTTATAGTCGGTGTATAAAATCGTTTGGGTATAGTTATCATAATTCGCGTTGAGATTTCGTTATCCTGGCACGTAGCCGAAAACTTGTACATGGCAACAAATCAAAACATCAAATGGAATAATTTATTCCACAAGTACCTAGGCCGCAACAACAACCTAGTGTCTGAGTTTACCAGCACTTCACAACCATAAGAGGAATCGATTATTCATAAATCACATTACTTATCTCTGTTTATTTACCCTTTTTTAAAGTTACTATAGGATTCAAGAAGGGTGTGAGATGTGATCTCATTTTGGTAAAGAATCGATCATCTCCATGATGATCCAGACTAATTCCAGACGCAGACCGGCGCATTTACAAAAAAAAAACAAAAAAAAATACAGAATTTTGAAGAGCTCACCTAATATTACGTTTATTTTATGACAATCCTGAAAATTTAACTACTCCTTAGTAAAATCAAATTATAACTAACGAAAATTGTGACAAACATTATGACTGACGATCGATTCTATGGCAATCAATAAAGACCACAGACAAGCTTTACATAAAAAGCTAAGCTGTCAATTAACCATCTCGCACGCCATAATGCACCGCAAACGCACGCTAACTTTTTAATTAATTCGCCGCACGTGTCCCGTTTTGCGCGCTGAGCATCCCATTAAGACTCTGTGGGATTAGCGAATCAATGAGCGTCGGTGTTGCCAGTTGCCATTCCGATTCCCCCTGATAGATTCAACTGGTGGCTCTACTATCCATCGGGGCTTGTAATTTGAAAAAAGATCTAGAAGGTGCCAAGAAAAAATCATGGTGCTCTTTTTACTTCTCTGAGTGCACAGTCCTCCTTAATAGAAACTGGTGGTTCACGACTGCCTATCGAGCTTGAATAATATTTCAAAAATATACTTAAATTTGGTGAAGCTAAAAAAATTACTCCACTTTCATGAACGAGGTGATCATATCGTATTATGTTTATGGTGCTCTTTGAATCCGTGTCAGGTAACTTTTTGAGGTTTGACCGCGTTCGTTAAGGACAACTTCTAATTACGAAATAGTACTTTATTGGATGATGTTTTTCTTAATTGACAACATTTTATATTTTTAAGGCTACAATTTTATTAGTTTTCTGTATTCCGCTTAGAAAGTGGATGTAATCACTGTTTTTTAGGGTTCCGTAGCCAAATGGCCAAAAACGGAACCCTTATAGATTCGTCATGTCTGCCTGTCCGACTGTCCGTCTGTCTGTCCGTCTGTCCGTCCGTATGTCACAGCCATTTTTTTCCGAAACTATAAACTGTTGAAACTTGGTAGGTAGATGTATTCTGTGAACCGCATTAAGATTTTGATGCAAAAATAAAAAACTAATAATAAATATTGGGGGCTCCCCATACTTAGAACTGAAACTCAAAAATTTTTTTTTCATCAAACACATACGTTGAGTATCTATGGATAGGTCTTCAAAAATGATATCGAGGTGTCTAAAATATTTTTTTTCTAAACCGAATAGTTTGCGTGACAGACGCTTCCAAAGTGGAAAAAAGTTGCCCCCCCCCCCCCCCTCTAACTTCTAAAATAAGAAAATGAAAAATCTAAAAAAAACATATGATGTACATTACTATAAAAACTACCAACGAAAATTGTTTTGAACGAGATCTAGTAAGTAGTTTTTTTTTAATTGCACCTAATTTATATGGGGCGCTATACATACCAGGTGCAAACTTAACTTAACCACTTAGGGATGGAAAGTGTTTATACGGAACCCTCGGTGCGCGAGTCCGACTCGCACTTGGCCGGTTTTAATTATATTTTTCCCGAGATTAATAATTAAAATGTAGTAACTCCAAAAATATGACACAATGAAAAGGTTACCTACTTCAGTCTGGTATCTAATAAAAAAAAAAAACAAATGACGTTGAGTTTGAGATTATTGACAGCTTATATTTTTCGCGGATAGGTCGAAGACCACAACTCTACGCAGGCATACTTTTCTTTTCATATAGAAAAATTTATTCAATTCAGTTTTTAAGGTGTACACGACGCGAAACTCTCTCGATCTCTATATAAATTTCCACCTGTTAGAAATATGAAATGCTGTCAATTAACAATATCTCCATAGACACATTATGCGCAAATGTTGACAGATCGTACCATGCAACAATGTCCCGATCGCCCCCTCATTTGACCGCAGGATAATAGAATCACCATCTTTGAATCAAAAAGGCTTTATCCTCTTTGGAATCACACATACACATATTACCTTTCGATTCCGTAACCGCAAGACCCGATTGTGAGTTTGGCTGATTTCCGTTCAGCTCGAATGATCAACAGAAAAAGGGCATATGTGCATCAGGAAGGAGGTGATGATGCGCCTTTTTGCAATGGAATTGATCACAAGGCAATCCGAATCGAGTGTTTGGTCTCGGAGAAGGATAATGTGCTTCAAGATCGTATGCAAATAGGTGCTGGAGAAAAAAATCGATTAAGGACACTTTTAATGGTCATAAAAAGCGATCTGGGTAGTATATTATGTGAAGTTAGCATTTACCACAGAATAAAACACTAGAAGGGTTTCTCTTTTGATCTTTGCGAAGCCGCCTGAGAAGTTTATTTTATTGGTTGTTGGTGTTAAATGCGACCTAATTGGACGTTAGGCGCGGCATGCCTAATTATCAACTGTGTGTGTGTGCCACTACGACTAAATACGAACGCACGCCGATTTGGAATGAACAAAAGCGGTAGGCGCAGCCAGTGAGGGATACCGTTCTGTATGGGATTTTTTCTCGAGAACGAGAACGACCTGTTATGAAAATGGAACGGCAGTTACGTAATAAATGCAAGGTTAACTGGATAAATTCACCTTTAAAATGTATTTTCCATACAAACTTTCAACTCCAGTTTGACCCCCTGAGGGGATGAGTTTTGAAAAATCCCTTCTCATTCCTTGCCTCCATCATATAGTTCATCTATGTACTTTAAAAAATTGGGCAAGTGCGAGTCCGACTCGCGCATGAAGGGTTCCGTACCATAAAACAAGTTTGTTGTATGGGAGCCCCCCCTTAAATATTTATTTTATTTTATTTTTAGTATGTGTTGTTATAGCGGCAATATAAATACATCATCTGTGAAAATTTCAACTGTCTAGCTATCACCGTTCTTGAGATACAGCCTGGTGACAGACGGACGGACGGACGGACAGCGAAGTCTCAATAATAGGGTCCCGTTTTTACCCTTTGGGTACGGAACCCTAAAAACCAAGTTCCTAGATGTAGTAGTTTTGGTTCTTCTTATAATGTTAAAACAAACAACATTTTATATAAATAATATAAAATATATTAGCAGAAGAAATAACACAAGTGACAAGGGCTTTTTACAATTCTATATAAAAACAAGTACAAATATATATCTGACATGAGTCAGTTGGAGTCGGCCAGGATTACAGAAGAGTAAAACCTCTAACAGTTCTACGTTGATGAGTCGGGCAGTCACCCAGGACTTTTCCGTTTATACATATGTTTAGTTTTTTTGCATTAAATCACAACAAAACTTTGTTCGCATCCAAAGTATGGAGTACACCGTTCGTAGCTATATTTTATATGACTCGTAAAACTTGACACGGGTTTATATCCTGGAAACATCAAAGGATACATTCTTCAGCAGACACAATGTTAGCTGATGTTACTGTGACAGTAGGTATTACTCCCTATATGTTGAACAGCCTAAATATGTTCCGGTATAGGTATATACGTATAGATACCTAAAAACAATACCCTAGGCAAGTCTACTAGCATATTTTGGCTTAAATTCAAGAGCAAAAGGAAACGATGCTTAAAAACGCTAAAATAATCCGGTATAAGAATCGGGTTGAATATTCGCCACATTTTGATCACTGCTGTGGCACGGCGGCACTGCCATTAGTGGGTTTGTACTCCCAAGCAAAGTCCGACTCACTGGTATGGTAGTGAGGGCTAAGCCCTGGTACAGTGCAAGTCATTCTTAAAAAAGAACGCCACGCCAACGATGCCTACCACAGAAAGAAGTTTTTTTTTTTGGTGATTGTTTAATCTGCGGGTCCTTGGGGGCCCTTTGCGTGATTTGGCGCTGACACGCCTCGTCCATTTGGACAAAGCGCCGAGACACAGAAAGAAGAGCAACATTTACTGGATACAAGATAGAAGAGGACGGGTGATTACTGATAAGACACCCGTACGGCGTACATCTAGGACGTATAGATAACTGTTACACTACCTGTCACTTTCCTTTCAATTCGAGGAAGACAGGTGATTCTGAGTCAAGACAGACGAAGTCGCGGCAAGATATGCGACGCCATGCTTGTTTGAGAACATAATGAAGGGCAAAGTTAACGGAAGAAAAGGTAGGCAAACCCCAAGGTTCTCTTTTTAATCAAGTGAAGGAGAAAGTGTGCAATGTGTCGTATCAGGCGACCAAAAGAATATCAAAGAATACGTGAGAGTGGAGATTACATCACCGACAAAAACGGAGCTCTTAAATTATGAATGAATGCCTACCTACACACTAATATCATAAATTATTAATATAAGATACCCGTAACTTCGCCAGGAGAGTGTCCTATACACATTTTTGGGTATTCAAAGTAACACCAATACCAGAACCAATTTTTTAAATCTGATAGATAAGAAATTACGTTGTGTTCAATTGTCTTAAGAAGCATAAACTGCAGTATGCGCATGATTGCACCGCACTGTGGCGAGTCATGGGAGGGACCGAATAGATAGATGCAATTCTAGAAAAAAAAACAATGTCTGAGATAAACTTCATTTAGTTTCACCCAACCCGCCCCGGTGGCTATATCAGTCTGTAATCAAATGTTGCAAGATCTGACCGAAGAATATTCCAGAAATAATAATATTGCTACAAAATATAAATAAGTCTCGCTAGTGGGAGTAGTGTCACAATACAGCGAATTTAATCCGGCGTGGCGTCGCATAGCGACGGTTAATTGGGGAATGGCGGGAAACTAGGGGAGTTCTTGTTTTACGGCGATCTGCTATGAGCGGTATGTTTTCCAACTGTTATTTAGCAGTGGCGTGGTGTCTGAAGTGTCACACGTCATACCCAAGCCTAAGCCATCCAGGCACCCTGAGTGAGTAATTTTATGTGTGGGACCCTAAACATAGCACGTACACGCAAATGTCTACGTGACATGTAACATTGAAGAACATTTTATAAATAAATGTTTGTTTTAAGATGCGCTGTTTAGGAGGGCATCCCACCCTAAAGCTGGCACTGGGCATAAGTAACACACATATGTCTCAGAAAGTTATAGATTATTAATTTTATCACTTATTGTTGGCGACTGGCTGAGATGCCACCTCTTTTTATGTATATTTTACATGTCAGTTTTTAAATTATTATGACTGATATTTGCTTGTCAGTTCAGTGTGTGTCAGTTTGCCTTGTAAATAGTTGTTTTGCTATCCTTTTAAGTAATTAAATTTGTTATATCTTAACTACAGTGTTTCTATCATTCTCGCCAATAATAACATCATACAGTCCATTGCTCATCAACATTTTTGGTCCATTCTCGCCTTTTAAAACAAACCATTTTCAAAATTTACATTTTGACGTAAGTTTTTCATTTCGCTTAGTGATTCATTTCGTCATTTTGTCATCATGGTGGAAACACGTAGTAAACAACGCAAGGCAAACACGGACGCAACGGCCACGGAAGTCGAGCGGACGCAGCTCGAACGTCGCGAACGTTCACCGGACGGCGTCCGACCGGCTTCGGCCACGGCAACGGAGGGTGTTTCGGCATTGCCAATTAGCTCGACCGCACAGCCAACGGGCACCGACTCTTGCGACATGGCTCAACCTAGTCACGCAAACCGCCCAAGCGGTCGGTCTAGTTCAGAATTAGGTGCAAATGCCAAAGCACCTTCAGTGAACGCACCCACTCCTCACGGTCTTCGGCGACTGTGCGCGCTCAGAAGTTGGCCATTGAAGCTGACGCAATGCGGCGCCGAGTGGAACGCGAACGTGAGCTTGCGCGACAACAAGCAGAGCGCGAGCGCGAACGCGAACGCCAGCAGGCGGAGCGCGAGCGCGAACTTTCCCGTCTCGAGGCTGAGGCGGAAGAGACGGAACTCCAGACCAGACTAGCCGCTTTGGAAGCAACAGATAAGTCATCCAAATCCCGTAGTTCACGTTTATCTAATTGCGACTCTGCAAAACGCACCGCGACGTGGGTTTTTAGGCAGAACATGACCACGGTAACTACCGCGAACATGCCTGGTGAAGCACCGACTGTCACCTTGGGCGACCCCCAAGGACAACATTCACAGCCGGCCGCTCCTACCAACACGGTATCGTTCTACGTACCGAATGTCAACCATGCAGCCCCGTCGAAAGGTACACGTGTCACCGGAAACAATTGCTATGACACTGCAGCCCAACAATCTAGAATGTCTGAACGCCCTATGTCAGACCCTGTAACGCAGCTCACCCAAGCCATCAATGCTCTGTCTAACCGACCAAAGAGACCCGATCTCGTCACGTTCTCGGGTGAAGTTGGTCAATGGATGGCATTCAAAAGTAGTTACGAAAGAACTAAATCTAACTTTTCTCCGTCAGATAATTTAGATCGCTTAAACAACGTGGTGCGCGGTCCGGCGTACCAATCCGTGGCGTCTCTCCTGTGGACTTCTGGCGAGCCTGACGACATCGTGAAGGCCTTGGAGCAGACCTACGCGCGCCCAGAACTTCTCGTCGCCCGCGAGGTCGCCGAGCTGCGCAACAGCCCTAAGCTAAGTTCTCCCGAAGAATTAAATTCTTTAGCGAATAAATTACGCAACTTCGTGACAACACTGAAGCTACTTAACCAGAATGAGTATTTATCGTCACCAGAGCTGTTTCGGTGCATTTTGATTAAGTTGAGCGAGCACACGCGGTCCGAGACGTCACAACGCACTCCTCCACGGCACAGCGACAGCGAACGCCAAACCCAGTGTAGCACCCAGCAGCCAATGCAACAATACTCAAACATTGTTTACAAGACCGGCTACTCTTGTCAACGTGGACAATATAGCCAACGAATTTGAATCATCTGTCAAAGTTGGAAATACGTCTGATACTTTTATTGATGTCACAGGAACTTTGCGGCCAACTGACCGTCCTCGCGACCTGCTGAAGGTAGTCCCGATCGTTCTCGAGGGTCCCGACGGCGAGTTCCACACGACTGCGTTACTCGATGAGGGCAGTACTGCGACGCTCATTGACGGCGAGGTTGCTGCGCGCTTCGGTGCGAAACCCACCTGTCAGGAGCGGCTGCGCATCGAAGGCGTCAGTGGTATGACAAAAGAAGTTGACGTAAGTTACGTAGACTTTTACATTCGCGGACGAAATCTATCTGATCGTTATTTAGTACAAAACGCGCGTGCAATTAAACCTCTGGGGTTGCGCGCGCAACACCCAGGAAAAATTAATTTCTCAGATTATGATCACTTGATAGACTTATCCAACGAACTTTCGTACACTGACGTCCCCCCTACTGTCCTCATCGGTGCGCCTGATTGGCACCTGTCTTTAAGTCGTGAAGTGCGGTGTGGAAAGAAGAGCGATCCTGTTGCTTCGCGGACTTTGTTAGGTTGGGTAATCCATGGCGTGCTTTCTGTTTCGTCTAAGCCACTCGAATTCGTGAATCACGTATCGGATGGTTTAGATATTCTTATTAAAAGTCAATATGACATCGATGGCTTAGGCATAACGAAAAGCGCCCCTCGCCCAAACGACGACGATAAGCGAGCCGTAGACATCATCGAATCATCAGCTCGTCAACTCGACGATGGACATATTGAAGTTGGCCTACCCTGGAAGAAAGAGCTGCCGAAAATTATTCCTGACAGTTACCCGCAGGCGCTATCGCGGTTCAACGCCCTTGAACGTCAGATGTCAAAAGATGAAGCGTTTGCCACAGCCTTTCACAAATTTATAGACGATGTTATCAGTAAAGGCTACGCTGAAGAGTGCGAGCCGATAACTTATCACCAACGAACACTGCCAAATGAGTCCTGCATCAATGCTGACGGACGCATTCGCTGGTATCTGCCTATTTTCGGTGTTTTTCATCCACAGAAAAAGAAGCTTAGAGCAGTCCTCGATGCTGCCGCAGCAACAAAGGGTGTAAGTTTGAATAGCCTACTCCTACAAGGTCCGGACCTACTTTGTTCTCTGTTGGACATCTTGTTCCGCTTTAGAGAAGGCCCTGTAGCCCTTAACGCTGACATCAAAGAGATGTTTCCACAAATTAAAATTACCCCAAGAGACAGAGACGCCCAGCGCTTCCTCTGGCGTAACAAAGACGGCAAGCTAAAAGATTATCGCATGTCCTCTATGATTTTCGGCGCAGTGTCAAGTCCGTTCATGGCACTCTACATTAAAAATAAAAACGCAAGGGCTTTTCAATCCGACTACCCCGCCGCCTGTAACGCAATAATCGACGACCACTATATGGACGACTACTTAGGCAGCCACTCCAGCGTTGCCGATGCAGCGCAACTAGCCGCCGACGTAGTCACCGTTCACAAAGCTTGTGGCTTCGAGATGCGCGCATGGACGTCAAACGACCCGGAGGCGGTTTCTCTTATCCCAAAAGAACTTCGAAGCGACGCGACCTCCGATGTCTATTTACCGCCTAGTAGCGAGGTTGGCGTATTGGGTGTTAAGTGGAATCCACGCCAGGATTCATTGGGTTTACGCGCATTCTCCCAATTACCGGCTGACACCTTAACCAAGCGGAGTCTCTTGTCAAACGTCATGAAGGTCTATGACCCGCTCGGCTTATTAATGCCTGTCATTATTTGGGGTCGCATTTTGATACAGAAACTTTGGCGGGCAGGGGTCGGCTGGGACTCACCGCTCCCCGATACGTACGTGGGCGAATGCGAAGACTGGTTTTCCCAACTACAAGTCGCATCTAACATAAAGATACCTCGTTGGTATATGAGTAGGGTAGATATGGTTGATGTTCAACTGCATGTTGTAGCCGACGGTGGTGAACAAGCATACGCTTGTGTTGCCTACTGGCGTTTTAGTTACGGCAACGGCTGCTTGTCTACGACTCTAATTGGTAGCAAGGCACGTGTTACGCCCTTAAGACCGGTTTCAATCCCACGCATTGAATTACAAGCTGCTCTTATAGCCACTCGTTTCGCACATACTATCTTGCAAGCTCATCGTATCAAGCCCTCCGAGATCACTTTTTGGACAGACTCAACCACAGTCCTTAAGTAGATTCGGAGTGATGCTCGGGCGTTTAAACCATTCGTGGCGCACAGATTGGGAGAGATACTGGAAACCACCAACCCGTCCAACTGGAGGTGGATCCCTACCTCTCTCAACGTCGCCGACGATGCCACAAAGCCAAAAAAATTAAATCTTACACAATCTCACCGATGGTTTACCGGTCCACCATTTCTTTTACTGCCGCCATACGCTTGGCCGACCGAGCGAGTTGCTGACGTCAAGGAGACTTTACCAGACCTCGAGTTGAAATCGGAGCTTGTGGGGTTGCTCCTCGACGTCCCGTCCTCGAGTCTAGTACTTGACGCGACGCGTTTTAGTTCTTGGTTGCGCCTTTTACGCGCCACCGCCCGTGTTCTCCGGGGCGCGCGATTGTTCCGGCTTAAACTGTCTCGGCCAATAACTATAAATTCGAAATTGTATATCGACAGCACCACATCCCTCTCACAACTTCACGCGCTGGACATCATAGCAGCTGAGAAGATGATACTCCAACAAGCTCAGAGAGACAGCTTCCCCGACGAGCTGAAAGCAGTCGAATCTTCACAGCCCGTGTCCAAGAATAGCCGAATAGCAAAACTCGCACCAACCCTCAGCCAGGATGGCTTGTTGCGACTGAACTCACGGATAAAGTATGCGCCAGGAGTAAGCGAGGTAGTCAAATCGCCTATCATTCTTGACGGTCGCCATCATGTTACGCGACTCTTGATACTTCACGAGCATATGCACGCCACACATTGTTTCAACGAACTGGTCCTTAATGAGCTCAGGCAAAAGTTTTGGATAATTAAAGCAAGAGACAGCATACGCAGTGTAGCCAACGCCTGTTTGCAATGTAAAAGGTGGAAAGGCCAACCTGTTCATCCTCAAATTGGCAACCTCCCGGAAGAACGACTCGACCATCACAAAAGGCCATTCACGCACGTGGGTTTAGATTATTTCGGTCCGATTACCATTACAATATTTCGACGCCATGAGAAGCGCTACGTTGCACTGTACACCTGCCTAGTAACGAGAGCCATTCACTTGGAATTAGTGACCTCACTTTCATCTGATGCCGCAATTATGAGTCTGAGACGTTTTATTGCTCGTCGAGGATCACCGTCAACAATATATTCTGACAATGGCACCAATTTTGTTGGAGCTTCTCGTGAACTGCGTTCATTACATAACGATTCAGTCCAGGAATACGCTACTAACCACAAAATCAAGTGGAACTTTATTCCACCAGCATCTCCATTCATGGGTGGAGCATGGGAGAGATTGGTGAGAACTGTGAAAACCGCCTTGAGAGCCTGCCTCACCGACAGAATAATAAAAGAAGATGTGCTGACCACACTACTCCTTGAGGCAGAGGCCATAATCAACTCCAGACCTCTCACTTACGTACCATCTTCCCCGGACTCACTAGAAGCATTAACACCTTTCCATTTCATCCTGGGTTCCTCTTCTGTTGTACCATGGACCAGCTCGCAAACAGACGCAGATTTGTCCAGAAGATGTGACTGGCGACGAAGTTTACGACTTGCAGACCAGTTCTGGGCACGGTGGCTGCGTGAGTACCTGCCTACGCTCAGACCAAGGGGACCCTCCACTAATGCTCACAATTTCAGTGAGGGAGATGTGGTGGTGATCGCTGATCCTACTCTTCCTCGTGGCTTATGGCCGCTAGGACGGGTAGTCTCAGTCTACCCAGGGCCCGACGGAACGGTTCGCGTGGTAGACGTCCGCACTAGAGGCGGCATACTACGCCGACCGGCCCGCAAGCTCGTTTTATTAGAAGCTGCTTCTCAGCCAGTGACCACCAGTAGTTAGTGTTCCACTGGGGGTCCGGTATGTTGGCGACTGGCTGAGATGCCACCTCTTTTTATGTATATTTTTCATGTCAGTTTTTAAATTATTATGACTGATATTTGCTTGTCAGTTCAGTGTGTGTCAGTTTGCCTTGTAAATAGTTGTTTTGCTATCCTTTTAAGTAATTAAATTTGTTATATCTTAACTACAGTGTTTCTATCATTCTCGCCAATAATAACATCATACAGTCCATTGCTCATCAACACTTATATTATATCTATCGAACAATTAACACAACGAGTTAGTCCTTAATTTGGAAAGTTCCATTATTCGAGCCTCATCAGGATTTGATAATTCAAACGATTGCGTTTCAGAACTTAATACAAAAAGAGGGTTATAGTTTTTGTCCAGTATATTGACCATTGCCAAATTAAGGCTTTAAAATATAGGAATCCTCATTCATAATTTCAACCGAAATTTATTTACCCTATGTTGGGTAAACGCCTCTTCACTATCCTTTGCCAGGCTCTGTGCTATTCTGATCCACAATTGTCAAACTACCTTCCAAATATCATGTGATTAGTTCGCTGGTTATAACCAGCTGGTTGTAAGATTGTTATGGAATAAATGTCTTTATCTTATCTTATCTTTATCTTATCTGGTTATAACCAGCCAGCTGGTGGCTCGCTGTTGGATCTCTGGCTAGAGAGATGCCGAGAAAGTTTTCCGATTTTTATGTGGAAAGAACGTTCTCGAGGACATTTCCCATTCAAATCGGGAAACATTCTCTAGAACGGCATACACATCTCTATCTCTGGCCTATTCTGCTATCACTGTGTACTCTTGACACATCGATGGTAGGGTTATGAGCGTCTATGTTTCTGTGTGGAAACGGGGAGGAGACATTAGCTAAAGAGTTAAGGTTTCCGTAACAGCGAAGCTGCGGGTAAAGCTGCCTGTCTACTGACAGCTGTGTAAAATGGAGTAATGACATTCCTTAGATTTAAATGCACTTCTTTTGGACTTCACAAAGACGTTGCCTGATTGGCTTTCCCCCCCCCCCCCCCCCACTTCAGTAGACTGGCAGACTAAGGTGCGTCACGTGCGGACCAGATACCAGACACCTCGTCATAGACCAGTCACCTGAGTTAAAATCTGTATCTCAGCTCCGCTTCACTTATATGATTGGTCGATTCCGCACGCCTCCGCTCCTCTCCGCTTCAGTGGAGAGTGGAGACGCACCCTTAGTCTGTTTGCTAGTACATACTTACTTAAGACTACAGACTTACGTATATTATGCCTGTTACTGTAAAATTCAATTTAAAACAACTTATTCAGACTCGACGGGAAAAGTAGTAAAAAAAACCGAATCCTATACACCTTTTGGCGTCCTTATTCTAATTCGCCGCACGCGGCCGCTCCCACATACATTAGAGCGAGACAAACAAGCGACAGGAAAGTACTCCATGTACAGGATGATACTATTTTAGTTACCGCGTGGCATCCGCATTCGGTATAAGCGTTCCCGATGAAACACTTTACTTCAATGATAACATAACACATTGTCAGTAGAGATGGGCCGACGGCTGACTCGGGAACGCCGACTATTCGGCAACATAATTATTAAGGTTGGCATATAGTCGGCCGACTAATCGACAATTTGAAAGCCAATTAGTCAGCTACTCGGCAAAATCCAAAGTCGGCCCATCTCTTTACGAGAGACATGCCGGCTATAGTCACAGACTACGCGGGAAAGCCGACTATTCAGCAACATTTATAGTTGGCTAATAGTTCGCCGACTAAAAAACTGGGACCTAATTCGAGATTGACATTTGAGTGATCGCCAAACGTCAAATCTCTATTAGATAACAGTTATATCGCCATTGAACTGTCATTTAAATGCGATGAGCTTAAAAGTGACATATCTCATCTCAATTTTGGAAATACGAAGGCGATAATGATTGTGAAAAATGTTATTCATGTATATACATTTCTGTTTTGAACGAAACGTAACGGACTAATTTCACGTACTACGCGGTCAATTTAAAGTATGCGCCTGTTATTTATGCCGTCACATACAAAGGAAACGAAAATTTTGCGCGTCCGAATTGACGAAGTTGCGATGTTCTAGGGATATCGCCACTTGTCAAGTAGGCACACGTCAAAAGTGACGGATGGCGATGAAAAGGAGAAATCTCCATTATATCTCTAAAATTGGTCGAATACCCCCCCTGATTAATCTGCTAGGCGGCTAGTCGGCAAAATCCATAGTAGGCCCCAGCTCTCATCGGTCGACAAAGTTACATATCGAAGTGTGCCAAATTCCAACGCAATCTAACAGAAGGAAGTTGAATTTAAATTGTAAGACCTTATCACCTTCACAGACACACACAGATAGATAACTGAGCAAGCTAAGCGTCTTCGTTTCAGCTCGGGCAAAAATACTTTAGTACGTCTACAGTCTGCCAGCGGTTCTCCTCTACAGGTCGCATTTCAACCGATTCTCTTATAATTTTGTGAGCCAGTTCGCTAATTAACTATATAGAATTTTGTAGTGGATTCAGTATTACGAAATTTTTCAAAATAGTGGAATTATTCGGGTTGAAAACCCTTTAGACTAGTCTAAGTAATAATAAAATATGTCCAATTCTCCACACGAATAAAACAATCAAAGCCCTCAGCCCGCAACAAACGAATCACCCTGTGCTGCATTTAAATTGATATAAATTAATCCTTTAGCGTCCCCCAAGAAAGAAATCCCATTAGTCCAGATTCGATTAACGTTTTAACAGGCAAGGGCGTCTTCACGCTCCGCAAATAAGGGTGCGATGCGCCCGCGCATAACGACGGGACGCCGTGGGAAAAGTGCGTCGGTTACGACCTTCTGTTGGTGTGTAGGGTGGACAGTCTTGCGACTTGCATGCAAGTGTAATGAGGATTGGAATGGAGATTTTTTTATTTACGTATGTGGAAGGATGGATAAATTGTACTTTGGCGACCCATCTTACCTCTCTATTTGACAACTAAAATTTATTACACTATCTCAAACAACACGGGATTTATCGCGTGTAAATATTATTGAATAGGGAATGGATAAAAATTCCTTAATTCCTAGAAAAAAAGTCAAACTCATTACACAGTATAAATTATTATTGCGCAATCAATTTGACTTCGCTCTTTTTATTTGTATAGAATCTTTTTATCGATTCATATTTTTTATGTGGTAATACCACATTTTTATTTTTATAAATAATGACACAAAGGTAAATTAAGAAAGAAAAATTGAATGCGATCTACTACGATCGAAGCGGGGTTTGAACCCGCGACCTCTGCGTTTCCGGCGCATTGCTCTTCGCTCTTTTTACTTGAATCCTGCAAGTATTATACTTACCTTCAAATAAAAGCTGTAAGAAGTAATATTTTCGTAATGTTCAAATTTTATAAATGGATTACATCGCGTCATATTTTACTTTGAGCTTTCCTGAGAATCCTGAGGATTGTCGCGTAGAACGATGGCGGAAAGATGCGGCAGGGATTAATCCGAACAATTCCTCAGAGTATCGATGTAGATTGTACATCGATGAGAGAGAGGCTCACATTACTGCGAATGCGCGCAGTGAGGATGCACCTCTAAGAACAAGGTCAAATACACGTTTGAGAGTGAAAAACTCCGCAAAAACAGAGCAAAAACGGGCGATTCGAAAATGGAACGATGCAGTTTTGTTAATAGTTTAATCTGCGCCGGTGATCGGCGGGCAGCCGCATGGAATAACTACATGTGAATATTTTACCATTGCCGGCCGCTACCAGCGGAACTCGTACACGGCCGAAAAAACAATAGTAGGTACATTCATGCAGATACTGGGAAAGAAGGGTTTGCCGGGTGAGTAGGTATTCGCTGGGTGCGAAGTAGGTGGTGGGGGAACACGAATCGATCGCAGCGCGCGCCGTGGCCAAAAAAGGAACTTTCGTCAGGCCAACTGTCACTTTTTACTAGCGAAATTAAGGCATCTAAAAATAAATAAATATGCGGCACGAAACCTGCAGCGTAGTTAATTGCAAAAACAATGGCAAAAACAGTAATCATAAATAAATAAATTTCCACAAGCAAGTTGGAAACGAGAATAGCGAATTAAATGGATAATCGCTATCAAGCGGAAAAAGTTAGTATAACCTTTAGAACAACATTTTTAATATTATATCTTGTATGTTGTAGGAAGTAGCATGTTTATGCGTTTATTTTCTTTTACATTTTGGACATGTTGAGCAAAAATGAATGGTTTCCCATTTTATTGTAGTTTGGGATATGAAAGCGATGTTGTGTTTGATTGAGCAGAATCCAGTTATAATAATTAATTTGGCCATGTTTAACTGAAAAAACAAAATAATCTGTATTATTACGAAAATACAGACATAAATTATCGGTTGCATTATGCATGAAATGCGTTTTACGGTTAAATTTGTTTATTTTGTAACTTACTTCTCGTGAAGACAGCCATGAAAAGGTCCGTGTGAATTACATCTGAAAGTTATTGATTTTGCCATTTTAGACGGGAAATAAAGAAGGTCAACGTTTTATCGACACTATAGATTTAACATAATCGAATAAAATGAAAGAAAATTACGATATTTCATTGAAATTATTTGTTTGTTTACTTACTCTTCGTAAAGACAGTCAGCCATTTGACATTAAAAAGCCCGCCGTAATTGTAACCGCTAGTTGACGCTGTCATCGCGCACCCATCGCTCTACGAATAGAGCGTAGGGAGGCCGGTGTCGCGAATTTACGCGATTCCTAGTAAAAGGTGAGTGACAACCTTTAGTATGATATTTTTGCATTGGTAACACTATATAAGGGGAATTGGCGGGAAAGTGAATTTGATGACATTGCAATTTTACAGAGAAAAAGGAACGTGTTCTGAGTGACTGTTATACCCAAATTAGCGGAAGGACTATATAAGACCTTGTATGGCTGTGAAAGAGAGTGTAAAAGGTTAACCAGAAGAACCCCCTGGTGAGTGCTTATGTTCAATAATAACTAGAGAAATACGTTGCGAGGTTAAGTAAGAGAGTCATGGTGGTTCGGGAAGGTCTATTGGGGATGGTGGTAGGACCTCGAGGGACCTGCGGGTCCCATGAATTAATGTGAGAGTAGAGAAACCGTGGGGCAATGAGTCTGATCACTTCAGAGAGGATAACACCATAACAAATGGCTCTCGATCAGAATCACCTCTCAATAAATATAATTATATTGTTTGCACAGACGCAATATTAAAAAAAAAATCCAGGCCTAGGCCTTCAATTTTGTATGAAATTCCTTTACAGTTCTCTCGAGTTGTTCCGCCCGACACGTGATACTTCGAAGCCTGCTACAACGCCTGTTATGACGAAACCTTCATTGCATGTTTGAGAAAAAGTCTTTTTTAACATTATCTCTGTGACAGTTCCAGTTAGAGAGCTATAAGTTGGAGTGATAACTAGTTATGAGGCGACAAAAAATCACATTTACCAATTCAACTATTCCTCACAGGGGCCACAAGTCCTCCCTTAGCCAGCTAAACCCTTTATAGATATAAAAATATAACCTACGGAAGAAATGGAACCACTCGTTATAAATTATACCTTAATTTTGTAAGAGCTTTTTAATAAATGATATCTCCTTAATCCTTAATTTTGCATCTTAGTGAAGGATCAACCACGAATATACTCATACTCTTTGCAAGTACTTTGTTGGTATGTCTAATCTAATAAATAAATACATCTTTTATATGTTTTTTTTCGAACCAGAGCCCAAGTATCACACAGGCCGCATTAGCACTTAATACAGCCTTATAACAGCCTTTATACAGAATAGAATAGAATAGAAATATTTATTACCACACTCATACATTTAACAGTTATGTCAATAAGATATGCATGCCTCGTCAATTATTACATAAGTTATATATTATGACACTTACATTTGTTCAATTCATCAACAATTAAGAATTTTATACATAATTTTATTTATCAATTCATCAAAAATTAGGAATTGTATACAATATTGACTAGAATTACTAGGTACATTTCTGATAGAAAAATAATAAATAATAAAAAAAAGAGTGACCATAAAGCTCCTAGAATATAAAATCGGTGGACTATCCGTAATACAATGTTATTGTTATTTATCTACTTCATTAATTTCAATGTCAAATTTCACATAATCATTATTCATATATTCCTTGATACTGTATAGTGTCCGATCCAACAACAGTGTTTTCAGACGTAGACGGAATGCATTGTCACTTTTTATGTTTTTAATGCTTTTTTGGATGGCGCGGATTGGCTTTGGTTGATTGGCTCAGCTTAAATTAAAGTTATGATGGCTGTATAAGCTCTTAATAGTATGTAATGTACTTACGTTCATCCTCGTAGGTGTGTAATAACACACCTACGGGGATGAACGTCCCAGATCGAAGGTGTTTGTCCCGAACCGGAGATGAAGACCATAAATATGCAATCTAGGGCTAGACGAATTACCACCCGTAGTTTGTCTAAAGTTTTACATCTTGTCTTGGCTAAGAAGCGAGATTTTCTCCCCGCGCAGCGGGCAGAAAATCTCACTTACGGCCTAGGGTGCTGTAAAAATACAAGCAGGTCCGTAGTAGGGAGCACCCGGCGAGTGAGTCTGCAAACACACCATTCGCTCGGTGTTATACCTACGTAGGTATCTGCGGCTGTCGTCAAAACAATTTATGTGTTCCTAACAGATTACTCCATGTTGAATTGAGAACTAGTTTTTTGAACCCCTGCCGAACATACAAAAATATAACGAAAGGTATTTATAATCGAGAGGTTTCTATAAACGCTTAGGGGCAAAAAAAAATAAGATTAACATGTTTCAAGGATCTAAATGATAATTGCTGAAAAGGTCAGCTATCCCTGTACCAAAATTGGTTTGTATTCGTCGAGCCGTATTGGCGTAGGCAACATATAGTTAGGTAGTGATTTTAATTTGGCACTGAGTGACAACCTTTAGTATGATATTTTTGCATTGGTAACACTATATAAGGGGAATTGGCGGGAAAGTGAATTTGATGACATTGCAATTTTACAGAGAAAAAGGAACGTGTTCTGAGTGACTGTTATACCCAAATTAGCGGAAGGACTATATAAGACCTTGTATGGCTGTGAAAGAGAGTGTAAAAGGTTAACCAGAAGAACCCCCTGGTGAGTGCTTATGTTCAATAATAACTAGAGAAATACGTTGCGAGGTTAAGTAAGAGAGTCATGGTGGTTCGGGAAGGTCTATTGGGGATGGTGGTAGGACCTCGAGGGACCTGCGGGTCCCATGAATTAATGTGAGAGTAGAGAAACCGTGGGGCAATGAGTCTGATCACTTCAGAGAGGATAACACCATAACAAATGGCTCTCGATCAGAATCACCTCTCAATAAATATAATTATATTGTTTGCACAGACGCAATATTAAAAAAAAAATCCAGGCCTAGGCCTTCAATTTTGTATGAAATTCCTTTACAGTTCTCTCGAGTTGTTCCGCCCGACACGTGATACTTCGAAGCCTGCTACAACGCCTGTTATGACGAAACCTTCATTGCATGTTTGAGAAAAAGTCTTTTTTAACATTATCTCTGTGACAGTTCCAGTTAGAGAGCTATAAGTTGGAGTGATAACTAGTTATGAGGCGACAAAAAATCACATTTACCAATTCAACTATTCCTCACAGGGGCCACAAGTCCTCCCTTAGCCAGCTAAACCCTTTATAGATATAAAAATATAACCTACGGAAGAAATGGAACCACTCGTTATAAATTATACCTTAATTTTGTAAGAGCTTTTTAATAAATGATATCTCCTTAATCCTTAATTTTGCATCTTAGTGAAGGATCAACCACGAATATACTCATACTCTTTGCAAGTACTTTGTTGGTATGTCTAATCTAATAAATAAATACATCTTTTATATGTTTTTTTTCGAACCAGAGCCCAAGTATCACACAGGCCGCATTAGCACTTAATACAGCCTTATAACAGCCTTTATACAGAATAGAATAGAATAGAAATATTTATTACCACACTCATACATTTAACAGTTATGTCAATAAGATATGCATGCCTCGTCAATTATTACATAAGTTATATATTATGACACTTACATTTGTTCAATTCATCAACAATTAAGAATTTTATACATAATTTTATTTATCAATTCATCAAAAATTAGGAATTGTATACAATATTGACTAGAATTACTAGGTACATTTCTGATAGAAAAATAATAAATAATAAAAAAAAGAGTGACCATAAAGCTCCTAGAATATAAAATCGGTGGACTATCCGTAATACAATGTTATTGTTATTTATCTACTTCATTAATTTCAATGTCAAATTTCACATAATCATTATTCATATATTCCTTGATACTGTATAGTGTCCGATCCAACAACAGTGTTTTCAGACGTAGACGGAATGCATTGTCACTTTTTATGTTTTTAATGCTTTTTTGGATGGCGCGGATTGGCTTTGGTTGATTGGCTCAGCTTAAATTAAAGTTATGATGGCTGTATAAGCTCTTAATAGTATGTAATGTACTTACGTTCATCCTCGTAGGTGTGTAATAACACACCTACGGGGATGAACGTCCCAGATCGAAGGTGTTTGTCCCGAACCGGAGATGAAGACCATAAATATGCAATCTAGGGCTAGACGAATTACCACCCGTAGTTTGTCTAAAGTTTTACATCTTGTCTTGGCTAAGAAGCGAGATTTTCTCCCCGCGCAGCGGGCAGAAAATCTCACTTACGGCCTAGGGTGCTGTAAAAATACAAGCAGGTCCGTAGTAGGGAGCACCCGGCGAGTGAGTCTGCAAACACACCATTCGCTCGGTGTTATACCTACGTAGGTATCTGCGGCTGTCGTCAAAACAATTTATGTGTTCCTAACAGATTACTCCATGTTGAATTGAGAACTAGTTTTTTGAACCCCTGCCGAACATACAAAAATATAACGAAAGGTATTTATAATCGAGAGGTTTCTATAAACGCTTAGGGGCAAAAAAAAATAAGATTAACATGTTTCAAGGATCTAAATGATAATTGCTGAAAAGGTCAGCTATCCCTGTACCAAAATTGGTTTGTATTCGTCGAGCCGTATTGGCGTAGGCAACATATAGTTAGGTAGTGATTTTAATTTGGCACTGAGTGACAAATTTAATAATTTATTTAAAAGACACAAGGAAACAAATCACAAGCACGGATCCGCAACGCTTCATCATTTTTTTTTTTTTCCTACATTGTGAAGCCGGAAGCCTTGTATGGCTGCATCCGATTGTCAGTTAATGGCAGGGGGCGGGGCTTGCCGGCCGCACCTGCCCGGAGTGAAAACGCTTCATCACGCGTCAGGTGACTTACAACCTGGGATCGGATACCGGTATTCGGCTCCATACAAAACCGGTATTCTGTGATTTCGGTATGTCGCTTATTATTACATATTTCTTTACTTTAGTGAGCTAATTTCAAAGCTCTATATCGATAACTAAATTCAATTTAGTAACGTTCGAAATAAAACTTGAAATTAGAAAAATATTTGAATTTGAATGAATACCGGTAACAATCCCTGCTTACAACAACAAATCAGCAAGCTTTACGAACAACCAAGAATCTTTACGGTAGATGGCGCTACGATGCGACCCTAACCTAAGGCATGCAAGAAGCAAATGGGTTGACAAATTCATTGGCTCTCGTATCAGGTTCAGCGGTCCAATAGGTAGGACGCCCGTGTTGGCCCGGAAAGCCGTTCGAGACACAGTTTCAAACCTGCCCTGAACATTTTTTAAATTTTCGCTCGATTGTATACAATAGGCATAAATGCAGCAACAACAAATAAATAAATAAAATGAATATCGGACAACCTCACACAAATCGATCTAGTCCCACAGTACGCTGTAGTAGGCTTGTGTTATGGGCACTAGGCGACGATAATGAAATAATGAAATAATGAGCTTTATTCTGCAAGTAGGCCACAAGGGCACTTTTACATGTCTGAGTCTACCGGCATTTCACAAGAGGAGACCACTTTTGAGAAGAAACGCCGAAAGAAACTCAACAGTCAGTCATTTTTTCATAAAGGATAAGTACTTAACTATTACAGTAACATGAACTTAACTATACGTAGCTCTCGAAGAAAACATATTAATAGTGATATACATACTTATATAGGTCGTCCAATACATACTTGATCCATGACCTAAGCATTAAATATTCGACTTCATCACACAAATATTTGTCCTCGCCGGGATTCAAACCCAGGACCGCCGGCTCAGTAGGCAGCTGCTTTACCACTGCGCCAAACGCGTCGTCAAAATGGTTAAGTACTAAAACTCTGTGTAGTGTAAACTAGGTCCCTGGTGTCCTAAACCTATCACCGTACCAGCGGGGTCCCTTCGAGGCACCTCTAATGACAGGCGTTTACAACGCTCGCATATGGCGACATTGTAATGTGGCTATAACGAGTGATCCCAGTGTTTTGTTGCTAAAAAAGGGGCTAAGTCAGACTGCGGAGATACGGACGGTTCTGTAGGAATTACGATTTTCCATCAGTTCGTTCCAAAAATTATTATCTGAATTTTACGATAGATGTCCTACCTGTCACCGTCGTTACCTCGTAACGACTTCAAAAAACTAACGCAAATGTAAATAAACATACACAATAGTGTCAATGTTGTGATAAAGTGTAAAAAATTATTAAATTTAAATCAGCAAATATAATGTAGACAAACTGTCATAACAGTTTCGCAGGGCTTTAGATTATATGTAATCTTTGTTGTAAAATTAATAAAGAAATAAATAAATAAATAATAATAGATAAATATCACCACCTCATACAAATCGACCTAGTCCCAAATTAATCTCAAGAAGGCTTGTCTTATGAGTACTAGAAGACGATATACACACTTATATAGATAAATATATAAACAACCATGACATGACCCAACTACAAATATTCGAGTTCATCACACAAATATTTGCCCTGGCCATGATTCGAACTCGAGAGGCTCGATAGGTGCGCTACAAGCTGCGCCAGCCACGTCGTCCAATAATATTTCGTCAACATTCATCATAGACGTTAATCCTGCATTCAAAAGCTCGAAATTCCAACGTGGACCCTCAATGGGAACGCACATTATTTTGACGAATGTGGCTTATTGCAATTTGATTGTAAGGTTCTTCACACAGATTATTTAGCATTGTACGAGTATGCAACTTACAGTACCTATCTCCATTTGTACTATAACACGCATAGAATAACACACTGCATAGAACATCGCATCGCTCGACCGCGCGACTTAGCCAGCCAGTGCGAACTTAAAGGGTCACAAAGAGCATTGGGGGAACCCTAAAAAATAATGCGATAACCCACGGGGAGCCATTGTCGGTTTGTTTGCAGACAACAGTTAATTGTGTGATAATGCGCGCCATTTGTGTCGCCCATAAATCAGCATATCTGTGTCAGACTGACAGACAAACTATGAGTATCTTTTATGTGGTGGATGGCAATCTTTTCATCTAAAACCAAGATAAGAGTTGAATTATATGACGTAATGGATTTTTTATGAATTACAGACTCGACACGAATATCACTACATAGTAGAAACCAAGTCGGTTCCTGCTGTCTGCCTGTCTGTCTGTCTGTCTGTCCCTATTATGTATCCTTAGATCTTTACAACTACGCAAGGGATTTCGATTTTTTTTTTTTGATAGAGTGATTCAAGAGGAAGATATATATGTATAATACATGCATAATTTACCATCATAGCATCTGTACGAAGCCGAGGCGGGTCGCTAGTATTATATATATATATATATATATATATATATATAACATATATATGAGTTTTTATCATTATCCCGTGTTTTTTATTATAGTCCAGAGAAGAACTTCTTCATATTGTTCATTCCCGCTTAATCAAATATATATTATGTTTAATTAAAGAGTAATAGTGACAAGGCGCTTCGTAGTTAGCATTTTGAATTAACCTTTCTACAATTTACAGTTTCTATCCACTCGTGTTTCTACCTACGCGTGTTTCTCGTAGCGCGGACTACAAGGATTGCTACGGGCTACGAATGTTCCCGCTCGTAGCAGTATGGAAAGCTTCGAGGCGAAACACCGATCTTCATATGTATTTCATAAAGCCAAAGTCGAAAATATTTTCTTCTATTTTAGTTTGAATGAAAATAAAAAACCGGCCAAGTCTAGTTCTTACGGTTCATGAGATACAGCCCGATGACAGACAGACATACAGACAGACAGACGGACGGACGGATAGTGGAGTCTTAGTAAAAGGATCTCTTTTTAGGGTTCCGTAGTCAACTAGGAACCCTTATTACTCTTTGGGTACGGAACCCAAAAAAGAAGGTCCACCTCTGAGAATGTTTTAGCCTCGAGAAAAATTTATTGGATCGTTATTTTCCTTTTCATTGTTTGATATCCAAGTGTAACGAAACGGTATGTTTGGTCTTATGTTTGATAATGAGAGAATGTCTTGAGGCGTTCAGTCCGCCTTGTACCTATATGTATACAAACAAATAAACTATTGAATATTTAACAGGCTTTCTTTCCGACACATTTCGAACTCGTAAAGAGCTCTTCTTCGGGGACAGCTATCCGTATTGTGGTGCGACAAACGGTCAGTTATTCAATTTTATCTTTATGCAAAACTCTTTATGAAACGTAAAACATTCGTTCAAACGTTCAACATTTGAAGACAAAGAAACATAAACGAATAAATTGTCAATCAAAATTACAATCTTCAAATTTCTAATTCTATATTTTTTCCATAACACTCATTCCTCAAATTAGTGCGCGTTATTTTGACACTTTATTATATTTCCCTCAGTTTTGTATTCGATTTTCACGAGGAAGCTAATCTTAATCGAATATGAAACGAGAGATCGACTAGGCAAACCACAAATAGACCAAAGGGCGTAACGTAATACCACCATCTAGCGAGACTGGGTATCAGTTTACAAGAAAATTGGATTATTTAATGATTGTCTCCGCAATATTGGGTTTATGCGATATTTTGCCGGAGGAAAAATTAATCAATCATCAGATAAACCCTCCGAAACAGGTTTTTCATTCACTGTTTTAAAAATTAAAAACAATCTTTGTTCTGTGAAATAAAAACCTAATTTAGCGGTTATACAATTATTTATGAGCATAGGACGATAAATGAGTTTCACGTTACGTAGAAAACTCTCGTAGTTTCCATGGTATTCAGCTTTAATTGGAACAAGTGACAAGATATCAGCCAATATTGAGGATAAGAATTCCAAATTAGGTATGTTCAGTTTTAGTAGGATTTTCTATATCACTGATGATGACCTACTTGGGTCGGGGGTGTTTTAATTTTTTAATCTAAGTTATCTCCATGAAGAAACCCGGTTCATTATTTTGGACATCACAATTACAATTGTTTAAATGAGATTTATTATCTTGCTAATAAACAACTACGATTATTTTTGTCATTTAATGCCAATTTTGAGGTTAGAATTTTGTTTACTACAAAGGACAAGTAAGAACGGTAGAGTGACAATTCGCTACAGTCAAATTTGACTGAACTGAACGGTATACTCAATACTCAATCATTTATTGCATTCCGCAATGTTAGTTTACAGGATAATAGGTAAACTTAAGTTCTAGTTGTACCTACATAACGATGTACTTAATTGTGAACCCTGTTGGGCACAGCAAAATCGTGAAGAAAATACGACTTTTGTATCGTACCTACATACTTACGTATTTTATGTAAAGTAATAATTAATATTACGGTATAATTTTATAACGTACACCTTATGTTGTGTTTTTAGTTTATCCGCGAAGCTAGAATGAACTGAAATTGGTTTAATTCCGCTAATTAACGGCCCAATTATGGCCGCGTGTCACCGGACAATTACGAATATTTAATAATAATTGGCTTGGCTTTGTTTAAGTGAGAGAGGATAACCGGATTATTTATTTTATAATATAGCACATATTCAAATATAAATGTATATTAAATGTGTAGCTTATGTACCTACTTCAATTCATAAATAACATACTTAACAGAAATAGTTATTTGTGCAACAAGAGAGCAAAGTTGTTTTTTGTTATGAGTGCTGATTTTGAGTCCCGAGCAAGCGAAGGATTCTACGTTTGAATCACGAGCGTAGCGAGTGATTCTATGTTAGAATCCTGAGTGTAGCGAGGGACTCAACAGCACGAGATGCAAAAAACTTTGCTCTCGTGTAGCACACACAACTTTTCACCTCATCAGCGAGAACATATTCGACATTTTGTGTTTTTTCTTCCAACGTATGTGTAAGCGACGGGGGCTGGCACTGGTCGAGAGGAACGAAAGTAAAAGAATTTGGTACACAAAACAGGGGTGCTTAAGTGCATGTACATGCGTGCGTCGTACGGTAGCTGAAGGACAACTAAAAACTATTGGCCGTTAGGCGACACTCACACATGTGCATGCGCTCGCGCATACGTTTATTAAACACATAGAAAACAGCGGCAGGTAAGTATCTACGTAGATATGTAAGTTATATAAAACTATTAAAAATCAATTATTTTTTTTTTATTAGACTTTCTTTCAGGTACAGTTCATCGCGTCGTCTACATTCTCCGCCCCATTGTCCGTCAAGGACAATCATCTGCGGCTGTGGGAAGCAACGCTAAACGTGCTACAGGTCTGGTAAGTATTCCAGTTTTTGTTTTTACGTCAACAATTCGTATACGTCCGTCGGCGCCTGGGTGCACGTCGTGGACTATTCCTATGGGCCAGACATTGCGGGGTAAGGCCGGGTCTACAATAACCACAACGTCTGCTTTCTTAAGCTGCTTGCCTTCTTGGCACCATTTTTGTCGTGGCAGTAGGTTTGGCAGGACTTCCCGCACCCAGCGTCTCCAGAACCCATCAGCGAGTCTTTGAGCAATTCTCCACATCTTCTTCCGAAACAGGTCACTGTCATCGAAAATTCCAGGTACTGGGAGGTTGGAGGATGAGCCAATGAGGAAGTGGTTTGGTGTCAAACTCTCTGGGTCGCCGTGGTCTGTCGATACATAGCTCAGCGGCCGGCTATTGACTATATTTTCCACCTCTGCCATCAATGTGACCAGCACTTCTTCCCGTGGGGCTCGTTCTTTCAGCACCACTTTCAGGGCTGCCTTTATTGTTCTGATTAATCGTTCCCACGCTCCGGCCATATGAGGACTTACCGGTGAGAGAAATTGCCACTCAAGTTGGCGTACGGACAGTACATCTGCGACACAGGCTTGTTCGCGTATCTCTTTGAATGATTTTTTCAGCTCGGCTTCAGATCCCCGGAAGTTGGTCGCATTATCTGAGTACAGCTTGTAGGGCCAGCCTCGGCGTGCTGCCATTCTTCTCAAGGCCATGATAAAAGAGTCAGCTGACAGTGTAGGCACCAGTTCTATATGAACGGCTCGCATTGTCATGCACGTGAACAGGACTCCATATCTCTTTTCGTGGCGGCGGCCAACTGTCACTTCCATGTGTCCAAATAGATCAACACCGCAGTGGGTAAATGGCCGTTGATGATGAGCTAGCCGCGCTTCCGGCAGGTCGGCCATCCGAGGGGCCGTCGGTCTAGCTTTTCTAATTCGGCAGAAAAGGCACTGTGAGGCGACATTTCGTACAGTAGGACGCAAGTTGATTACCCAATATTTTTGTCGAATATCGTTGACTACAGTCTCATTGTGACCGTGAGCAGCCATCTCGTGGTATCGTTTTATAATCAATTTTGCGATCTTATCGCGTCCGTCCAAAATAATGGGATGTTTCAGGCTTGATTCAACGCCAGAAACAGCGTCGATCCTCCCGCCGACACGTAGTACTCCGTTCTCATCCAAAAATGGCGTAAGTTTACGTAATCGGCTATTGGTTTCAATTTCCATATTATTTTTTAGCAGATAAATCTCTTCTGAGAATAATTTCGTCTGTGAATAGCGCAGTAATTCAGTTTCAGCGCGCTGCATTATCTGCGAATCGATTCGACTGTCAACCGATTGTTTACATTTTTCTATATAAATAATAATACGTTCGCCATACATCTCCACAAGCGAATCCATGAAGAAAACTTAGACGGATCGGGAACAATAGGTAAGTCTTCTTTGTTTACTGTATGTATTGTGTTTACTTGTAACAGCTGATTATTGTTTATTTTCTGTTTTTCAGGATCATACTTCGGCCAGTCTTCGTGCGGCGTGTATAAAAACTCGGGACCGCGGAGCCAATCGCAATCGTCACTCAACTGGTAAGTATTTATCTTCGTGGCTTTGTCGGCTATATTCATATTTGTAGATATATAGTTCCACTCGTGACTCTGTGATAATTCGTCGATTTCGCCGAGTCTATTGGCAACAAATACTCTGTAGTTGCGATTATCGTTCTTTATTTGATGTAAAACGATTAATGAGTCCGTCCAGAAGTAACGTTTAAATGCAGATAAACGTGTTTCGCGCGCTATTGTGTCGGCGAGTCGGCAGGCGATAACAGCTGATTGCAACTCGAGCTTAGGTATAGTTATATATTTTTTCACAGGTGTCGATCTGCACTTGCTAGCGATGAATGAAACGCACACTTGATTATCTGCGGATGTCTTACGCCAATAGGCTACGGCACAGACTGCAGTTGGTGCTGCGTCACAAAAAATATGCATCTCTATACTTGTCTCGCTCAGACTTGAGGTGCTGCAGTGAGCGTCCGTAGCGTGGTCGCGCTCGCTCCCACCTCGCGCGGAGATGAAATAGCATCTTGGTATTCGCAGGCTTGATAAGGTTTGTAACTCCGTTATCCAGCTACGAAAAACTGCATATTCGGTGGTCGGAATCTCATTGTCCCATTGAGTGCTTGTTTTCCAAATATTTTGAAGCATTATCTTCGCTCGGACAGTAAATGGGGCCAGAAATCCAAAGATATCGAATATAGACATATATATGCGCAGTAGTTCACGTTTGGTAGGTTTTCGTTGTAATTTGATTATTTCATTCGGAATGCGTTTAAGTGATAAGTCGAAGCCGAACGTGTCGCTTGCCGGGAACCAAAGTAGCCCGAGCGTTCTCTCAGGTAAGTCGTCGCAGCCGGTTTTGAACCTTACGGCCTTATCACTTAGAGTCTCTTTTGGTGTGCATTCTAAAACTTCTGGTTTATTAGATATCCAGTTTCTGATTTGGAAACCACCTCTTCTATGAATTTCAGACACTTCCTGTATCATTCTCATGGCTGAAGCTTCATTGTTCACACTGTCGATGTAGTCGTCTACGTAATGTGATTTCAGGATAGCTTCAGCGGCCTCGGGAAATTCTTTTTCAAATCTGGTTGCATTTTTGTTTTTAATATGTTGTGCAACAAAGGGCGAGCAATTCAATCCGAATGATAGTGACGTCATAGCGTAGGTTTTCAGCTCACTATTTACGTTATCGCGCCATAAAAATCGCAGTGCGTGCTGGTCTTCCGCCTTTATTTTAATACGTAGAAAATAGTCCTTGATGTCTCCCATTATTGCGACAGGCTTCTCTCGGAACCTCAGCATGACGCCCATTAAGTTTTGAAGCATATCGGGCCCTTGCAATAGGTAATCATTTAGACATCTGCCCGAAGAAACAGCTGATGCGTCGTGGACTAATCTCAGTTTCCTCTTGTTTGGGTTGTCGACTCCGAAGTGGGGGAGGTACCAAACACGAGGATGTGGCGCCGACAGTTCCTCTTCCGATAACAATCGAGCATAATTGTTGTCAAATAAATAGTTGATTCGTTCCTTGTATCTTGTTGCGTAGTCTTCGCATGATAACATTTTTCTCTCCACACTAAGGAACCTTTTATAAGCATTCGGGTAGGAATCAGGCATTTTTAAATCATTTTTCCATGGGAGGCTAACTTCATATTGCCCGTTTATCAGCCTTGCAGAGTTATCAATGCAGTTGACTGCACGAATGTCGTCCTTATTTACGCGTGGCTTAGAGTTCACTCCTATCGCTTCGAGCGCAAACGACCGGCGAACGAGTTCATGCAGTTGTTTACTATCTTCGTTGTAGCTACTTATCTCGCTCGAGTCTTGTGTTGAGTACGGGTGTGCGTCCGCGCATGTGTGCGTCTCCCGCTGAGCAGAATAGGCGTCCGCTGGGGTAGCGATGAAGGGCGTATAGGATGCGTCGGAGACGGCGGCGGCCGGTTTGGCACGCTGATAAATTGTTGTAGTCAACGTATGTGCGGTGGTTAGAGTTCGACCGCGTCGAGCGTAGGCAGGTGTAGGTACGATTCCATTCAGGCACCAACCAAGTCTTGTTAGTGTAGCACAAGGCTCATATTTGCCTCGATAAATAGTGCGTAGGGACATAATTAAGTGGAAATTGTCCTGGCCTATTAATATTTGAGGTTTCACTTTCTCGCAAGTTAAAACGCACTTTAGATGACGTAAATGCTCATAGTCATTTAAGTTCACTTTTGAAAGGTCCTGTGTTGGCAAGTCTAGTTCACTTATCTTTCTCGCACGTACCTCGAACGTTTCACCGTTAATGTTAGAGAGTTCAAAGTTCACCAGTTCACTTTTACACACAATATTAGAGTTCCACGCGCCTCTGATACTTAGAGTTTCGGGCTGACCTTGAATATTGGCACAGTTGGCAAGATCAGCAGAGATCAAGGTCACGCTAGCCCCATCATCTAAAAGGGCATTTGTGTTAATAATAATACCATTTGGTCCATGTAAGTTTACGCGAACAATTTTCAACATAACACTTGTACTGGGTTCCACAATAGTGTTTGTAGCAGTTTCGGTCGTGGGACCCTGAACTTCACTTTCACTGGTTGTAGGTACTTGCGATGTATTGATTAGGGCTTCATCCGCGCTGGCGTTGCGAGGAGGTAGGTTCTGTTTGGCCGGCCAGTGAAGCAGCCGGTGATGAGTCAGGCCGCATCCATCGATATCGCACGGCGCGGCGGAACAGGTTTCCTTGCCGTGACCCGGCAACAAGCACTTGTGACACAAATTATTTATTTTAACAAAGCGCCATTTATCTCTGCGTAGGGCGCGTTTGAATTTCGTGCAACTTGAGAGTGTGTGAGTAGACGTTTTGCAGAACTTGCATCTTGCGTTGCAATCATTATTATTGTTTAGCACAGAATATACCGGTACTTTTCGTTCGTAATCCAATTTCTTTGGAAACTTATGTTCGGGTTGTGAATGAATATGAGTTATCCCGGCGGCGGCGATTTTTGTAGCTTCTTTGTGCAGGAATTCAGAGAATAATTGCAGTTTAGCTTTATTCGGATCGCAGTACTCGTAAAGATAATCAGCCCACTTGTTGATGAGCGGACTGGGACACTTCGAAATAACGATGTTCAATAATTCCGGGCTTCTTAAATGGTCAGTCTGCTTTATAGACTCGGCAGCTGCAACGTAGTTTTTTATTTTGACGGCAAAATTCACTAACTCGGTGTGATAGGCTTGCGGTAACGGCAGCATTTTTTTAATTTGTGTTGTTATTTTGTGTATAATTAGGTCGGGCCTTCCGAAACGAAGTTCTAGCGCTTCAAGAATGATGGATGGTGAGGTGTCGCTTGTAAGCAGTGATGATACGGTCTCCCTTGCCTCGCCGCGAAGACATTTCTCTAATCTTGCGATGTTTTCACTATCACTATACTTGCATAACATCGTGGACTGGGTATATGATTTTTTAAATTGAATCCATTCGAGTATATCTCCGGAAAATAACGGCAAATCTTTAGACGTGGCTAATCGGGATAAAAGCCGTGTATTTGCGCTTTGCGTGGAGGTAGCTAGCTTTTCCATCGCTTGCGCTAGCTGCTGAAGGTCACGCGGCGCGGGATCTTCACGTACATCTTGGTGACTTTTCTCGAGCCACTGTTCCACTTTTTGAGATGTTCTAGTTAATGATGACCGTCTGCTGCTACGAGCGATGCATGACTTTTGAGAGTACACTTCATCCATGTTTTGTTCTGTGTCCGGTTCCGTGGTGGGATGCTTCAACTTTTCTCTTTCGAGAGCAGCGCGCGTTTTAACCATTGTGCGCGGAGGCGTGCTGAACATTCCTGTCTTCGTTCTTCAAGGTCCGGTTCGTTAGGATCATGTGTAAGCGACGGGGGCTGGCACTGGTCGAGAGGAACGAAAGTAAAAGAATTTGGTACACAAAACAGGGGTGCTTAAGTGCATGTACATGCGTGCGTCGTACGGTAGCTGAAGGACAACTAAAAACTATTGGCCGTTAGGCGACACTCACACATGTGCATGCGCTCGCGCATACGTTTATTAAACACATAGAAAACAGCGGCAGGTAAGTATCTACGTAGATATGTAAGTTATATAAAACTATTAAAAATCAATTATTATTTTTTATTAGACTTTCTTTCAGGTACAGTTCATCGCGTCGTCTACAGTATGTTTACCTATAGTCTTTGTTGCTGATTTCAATAATATAATTAATCAGAAAATAGATAAGTGCTGCTTAAAAAGGAATAACAATATAATTTAATTGAAATTATAATCAACCAACCAATAATATAATCAACCAACCAACACGGTTATTGTCATTATTTGATCAAATTGGAATATTTAGCAGATACATGACGTGTTTATTTATAAATACATTATTATATTACGAGATTTTGTTTATACCTTGATTAATATTTTTACTCCTAAAACACCAAACAAAATATATGCAAAAGAAAATAACAATTACAATATGAACTCGATATTTTTTAATGTACGTTTCGAATATGCATCTATGATAAATGGCGCAATTATAAACTATATTTTACAATAAGTAAATATAATTTACAATAAGTAATAAGGTGAAAAATCGTATTATATTTCAGCAATGATCAATTGTTTTATATAAAAGGCACAATCATTTTAATATTCGGTCGTTAAATAAAAATATAATAAAGAAAAAAAAATACGTTGCAATTAAAACTTTTTCGGGTGTTTTTAATGAATTTTTTGGTATAACGCGTATCCGAACTGTTCTCAATCGAGGTTGGATTCGAAAATCGAATTTCAAATTGATAAGTTTCTATCCCTCTCTTTTATATACATATGAAAGAAACAGAGTGCATCGAGATTCAAATGATTAGAATTTTATAATTAACCTTTGGCTGAAGAATGACAATTCGTGGTCAGATAGTGAAAAAATTAAAAAGCAACTTTCTACTCACGCTCGAAACAAAATCGCATTTTGTTCACTGTTATCTGACAGCAAAATCGCCATGTTTGAGCTGGTGAGGTGAAAAACTTATTTCTCAACACAGGTTAGGTTTTGCAGGAGAAAATTTTGGGATATTCAGTGTCTGTCAGAAATGTCTGTATTATGCAAAAAAAAAACGAATAGTAAGCACATTATATCTATCAAAATATTGTAAGTATTTTTGGACAGACGACAGACTAAGCAAGAAAGTGATAACCTACTTTTTCTTTCACGTGGATGAAGTTCGCGGGCACCTAGTATAGAAATTTATAATATAAAAGTTGAATATTTTCGTTTTTACTTGTCTAATTTAGTAAACCAGGTTTTAGCCTCTTCAAAATATAGCATAAAAAACATGCTTTAAAAAGCATTTAAACTACCAGAAAAATTATTAATAACTACCAAATGCGATCAATTCTAACCCTTCACAAACTTAACAAAGAAAATATCATGTTCATTTAAAAAGCGCAACATTTTAAATCCAATTACATTTTGAACTGACTCCATGAATGAGTGACAAATCCTACACAGGTGTCCATGCACCCTTATTTACAAAAGGGCATTATTTAATAAAGGAACTATGGAGAGTTACGACCTTTCTGAATAAAAAACTGGTAGAGTAGATCTAATCTTCGACACCTGTAATAACTGCATCCATTTTACGCGCGTGCACTGTTCTATAGCTAGTTCTAAAAAGCCTTAAGTTTATTGCTATATGAATATAGATACGACTTTTTCACCAGGACACAATCGCACGTGGGACTTTAATTGGTGACATTATGCTAGAGTAAGCAGAGTAGTTTGGGGTAAAGTTAATCCAAAACATGCAATAAATGTACTATATTATCTGATATATTCAATGGAATAAATAATAAGTAATGACTTGAGTTAGTAAGTTTTAAACATTATTCAATTTATTTAAAGTTTATGCACGAAATACCAAAGTAAAAGTATATCAACCATAGGGCTAAACAGAAACTAGAAGTTGGTAAGTAAGGTATTGTATGTATATACAAGTACACATACACACACTATACATACAGATTATTTAGACTGACAGTTTAGGTTTTTTTTTATTGTGTTTTTACTATTTTCAGCCAAAAGTACAATAAAATCAGCTTCCACGATTATAAAGAGGGGGTTTAACTACATGACACTGCGACAGCATTCTGTTTATATGAAGAATTGAAGATTAATAAAAAAAGTAGAGACGACATGAAATGTCACCAAGCTTTAGGATGCTTACGTTAGTTTCCAATAATTTATATATCATCAGACGCTCAAAAATACAAGTTCGTTGATATATATAAAATTAATAGTAAGTGTCATTTATTTTACATGGCGTAGCCCTATTACGCCAAGGAACACTAAAACAACCTAATGTCACTAATCATGCACCATAAGGGCCAGGAGGGGACTCGTCTCTGAGGACCGAGCTCACGGCATCTCGTTTATTTTAAACGACATTCGATTATTCAGCCCAAAGGACGAAAGGACGTATCTTGAAAGAAATAACCGTCGGTTGCGTCCTTTCCTGCACTAGGGTGGATGTGTTCTGGAATTGCAGATCTGATAATATGCCAATTATTATTAAATAGAATAGTGGAGTGTAATGAGAATTGCTATGCGTTGTATGTGACTTTACTGCTGTACTATCACACTAATACCTATTATAAACGCGACAGTTTGTTTATGTGTTTGTATGTTTGATACTTCTTTACGATCAAACGGCTGGCCCAATTTTGATGACTTTTTGTATGAATGTAGCTGACATAGGCTACTTTTTTTCCCGAAGAATGTAGTGTTCCCGTGGGATGAGCGGGCAACAACGCGGGGCGCAGACAGTTCTTATGAATAGAATAGTCCTAATGCTTGACACTGGGCATCCAATACATGGTATCTCATCATCATCATCAATATATCTACACCTCTGCCAAACACTGAGACATTTATCTTACTCTGTATTTATTAATATACTAGCGACCCGCCCTGGATTCGCACGGGTGCAATTCTGATAAATTATGCGTGTATAATACATTTAAACCTTCCTCTTGAACACTCTATCTATTAAAAAACCGCATAAAAATCCGTGGTGTAGTTTTAAATATATATGCATACATAGGAACAGACACAGCAGGAAGCGACTTTGTTTTATACTATGTAGCAAGGATATGGTCCTTGCTATGTAGTGATGTTAGTTTCAGTATTTACTTTTGTATCACGCATACGTCATCTTGCTTTTTAAGCTTTTTTGCTGGCTTATTATCTTGAAAAATATAGACAAATTGATACAGAAATTGCAAGTGTTTGAATGACAAGGGTGTCGTGAACCCCCGATTGTGCCAGTGCGGGTCAGTAAAAAAACTGTCGCATGCAATCGTTATTAATGATAAAAAGCTAATAAATCGTAAAACCATTTAACTTCTAAAATCTTGATTAATTGTAGACCTGTAAGTATAACAAATTAGTGCACGTGTTGTGTTACAAATATAACACAATTACTCGATAAAACGTGAACTAAACTGAATATCTGTCAAACCTTACTAAAGATACTTTTCCATTGAAGAGACGAGGCCGGTAGAGACAATATGGGATGAGAATTAGCCTTGCCCAGCTTCTTGGATAGTTTTTACTCTCTCCCATTTGCCCAAAGGTTAAGTGGAAGAAATCCCTTACGGGGATAACTTCGCCTTTGTACTCTATTGTTTTTATGTCATTATTATATTTTTCTTGTATGTACCTACAATAAAGAGTTGACATACATAGTCGTGCATACACAGAATCCCAATTGCCAGCACATCTCCACTGAAACATACAATCCACAGAGTGGTGATCGGAGAGCTGGCGTTTCCTCGCTCAAAGAATCAGTTTGGCGATTCAGCGAGGAAATGCCGCCAGCATCTTTGGCACTATGCCGCAGGGGCCATTTTTAGATTTAATTTAAACTTTATTATGTTCGAGTTTAGTTTAATTTTTAGGTTTAGTTTTATTGTAAGTATTTTTATTATTATCCATAGAGTTACCAGCTTGTTTCAAAATGGCGGAAATACAATAATTTAACTCCCATGTCACCGCCATTTCGATAAATTTACTGACTCGACAAAAACAGAGAGAAGAGGTAAACATCCGAACATATACCTACCAAATAAATTATTTCAAATAATTTTTGCCCAAGCTAATACGGAGACGGTTCGCTCGTTCGGTCATTAAACGTTTCAATTAGATCCTAATTTATGATAAAACTAGCTGCGCGGCGCGGTGTTATCCGCTCACCCACGGGAACGCTACATTTTTTCGGGATAAAAAGTAGCCTATGTGTTAATCGACGGTGTCAGCTACCTTTATACCAAAATGTATCAAAATTAGTCCAGACCTTTGAGCGTGAAGAAGTAACAAACATACACACACACGAACTTTTTCGGCTGTATAGTATAATATTTAGTGCCGTTGAGGTTTTATATTAGTTTTATATTGTCTATATTTTACCTTTAGGTACTTATCTTTTTTTGAAGTAGGTACTATTGTTTTTAGTGTTGTCAATATATTCATGTGCTACGTGTTTATCCTTGCTCCCAGTTATCGAAAATTCCCGTACAAAGTGTGATAACCTAAAAAAACAAAGAAATTGCATTTATTTTATCCCTCTTACTTACATTAATCGACATTTGTACACTCACAAAGTCAACAATCGCTGTTATTAAATCCTAATAAAGTGCATTTAAAAAATGAAAGCGAAATAATCATTGTCCGTATCCCTAGGGTAGGGAGCCTTGTGTACAGAACAACACACAAACATAAATGCAAACATTAATACAATTTATTACTATTAGAGCGAGCCGTTTGAGATGTAGTGCAGCTTTTGAAACAGGGGTAATTTTCTGCGTTAAATTTAACTTTGCCTTAATTTCTCCTGACCGTTCCTTTAAGGTAAGGTAAACTGAAATAAAAAAGTTCATTTCAAACTGGTCTCCCTGGCCAACCATTTTAATATGGTACAAAAGTGTTGAAACAGAATAAAAAAATAAGCTCAAAAGTCTATGACAGTCAAAAGCAAAGCAGCAAAAGCACCAACGAAGGAAAATAAACTAAATTTAACTTATCGATGCAGTGCATGTATAATCGCCGGCAAAGCCTTCTTTTGTTTCAATAATAATTTATGACTATTTTATTTGATTACATGTTTGAGAAAATCACTTTACAAGTCTCGGCGCGAAAACGGAAATTGCCAGCCTCGTGTCTCTAGACGGCCGGCAATCGCCCACTTCGCGGCTTCTGCAGTAATGTACTATTTGCCAGCAAGGCGACGCGTTCGGCTCGGTTTGTAGACACCTATGCCTACTGAGCCGGTGGTCCCGGGTTCGAATCCCGGCCAAGGCAAATATTTGTGTGATGAACTCGAATATTTGTGCTTGGGTCATGGTTGTTCTATGTATTTAAGTATATATCTATCTATATAAGTACGTATATCGTCATCTAGTACCCATCACACAAGCCTTATTGAGCTTAATTTGGGATGATATTGTTTTTATTTTTATTTTTTTATATTATTTGTCTGAAAACGTCTTAACCTTCTGTACGTATTTGTCTAATTAAATTATTCAATTACCTAATACATTTTATCGAAAACCAAGAAACAGTATTACAGAAAAGATTACCCCTTAACATTATAAAGGGAGTCATCATGTTCGACAGATCCATCCCGGTCTATAATTAAACGCGCTTGTCAGAGTCACAATAATACCGTATCTAAATTAACAACAATTAATATTCGGCAGAATGAACCTCCCAGCAAATTTAGTTCTACCTACCCCATCCACCCTCCCATTCCAAAACGCCCTAAAACCATTCTAACTGTAATATACATAAGCCCTTTCAAATACAACGACAACCGCGCAAGGGTGGCAATGTTACCAACTTAACTCAGATTTACCTACACGAAAACCAACTCAACTGCTACTGTTTTAAAAATCGAACGCGTTCTAATTTCAAACTTACGTCAACGGCGCAGACACTACGGTTACGCTAGGGAGGGGATCCGAAGTTGGCAAGGCGGTCCCGCCACTTCATTTACGAAAATGTTGGTATGCCTGGCTTAAGTGTTGCACGCTGTTAAATTAATGAGCCAATCTCAGCGGCCGGGGTTGCCACCTCTATATTTTACAAGGTGGTAATGCGTTGTAAATGCTAGTGCTCTGCGCGCTTAATGTTGCCAGCGTTGCTTTTATTGAGTTAACTACCCGGTTTTCGTAATTAATGTTAATGGTTGTGTTTTGTATAATTCTGCGGTGTAATTAGTAGTGCGTAGTTCATTATTTTAATCAAGGTTTATTGTTTGTTCTCTCCTAAAAATATTTAAAAATGTGTATGTACTTTACATATTTTGTGTCTGACTGCACCCTTAGGTACAACTGTCTCTTTTAATACCGTGGGAACAAAAAGGGCTATATGATTAATACATGAAATTAATAAATTAAAATCTGCTACCTCTTGGAGTCAAGCCGTGAAAAAATATGCTGCATTTTTGACGCTCGCAAGGGAATCAAAACCTGGGTAGTTCCTTTTGACATAGAATCGTGAAAATTGGCATGAAGGTAAAGCAAAGAAGGCAAGTAAATAAAAACGTCTGGAGACCTTAAATTTGTAGTTAAATTTCATTGCCATAAATACCTATATATTTTCGTGATTACATACTTATTTGCAGTCGATAAACCCCGACCAACAGTTTGTTCCTATGTGCAATTTATCTTATCGTTAGAATAATATTCAGTGCTTTCGTAGTCTGTACGAAACCCTCGGTGCGCAAATCCGTCAGGAACTTGACCGGTTTTTTATGTTTTCCTTGTGTTACACGGCGCTCAAATGGACGCCCATACGACACTGGTTTCAGCATCCAAACACCCATTAAAATCCACACAAACCACAGAAGTAGAGCTGAACACAACACATTGTATACAGTGTCAGCGCATACATAATTGAGGGTGAGGACAATGGTTGAAGTAGTCGTAATGAGGGCACTCACGCCGGCTAATGAGGGAACAGTAGGAGTGATAGGTACGGTACTGGAATTTATCATGGAGCTGAAGTGTTGTTTCATAGCCGAGTATCACTAATGTCGCAAACCCGTCTTCGTCTGAGTTTCCGATCAATAAAATGCTAGTAGAAATAACCTTAACATCATCATCTCTGAGTTGGCTTACCGACTTGTTTGAAGTGAGTCCTTTGCTTCCTAGAAACTTATTTCGTCGTAGTTATGTATAAGTTCACCGAAAAATCGTTTCGCAGAATTTTTATTCGTCTGTAGTCATACATCTTTCCATCCTATTGATTAGGTTAGGTTAGTTTTGCTTTCTACGAAATATTTTTTCGATGAAAAGAAAAATTCGACGAAAAAGCAAATAGACCCTTGGTTGAATGCTGCAATCACTATTCTTGAAACTTGACTTTTAGTGACTAAAATTGTCCTACGTTATGATTTTTCTGTGCATATTAATCTGTAAATCGGTATATGACAACACTGAAGATAGGGCAATAATTAGTCTTGATACTTGTGAATATTTAAATAGAAAAATAAACGTTTACTAACTAAAATTAAAATGGCAAGTCAGTATTTCGTTCTGAAACCTTTTGTGATGTAAAAAGTGAGACGTCTTTCATACATAATATACGATAGATTTTTGCCGTTACTTTTCAAGGAGTCGATGACCGCTCCTGTAAAGTACACTTTTTTACACAAAACAGCATTACTAACGACAGATCGCAAGGGATCTTATTTGTCCCGTAGAGGGTCCCTATTGTACCGTACCACCATTAATATTGACAATGGACAAATTAGCCAATTCTGCAGAGGAAACTCAGGAGCCAGGCCGCTTGGCACTGATGGATAAGATAAGCAGGTTAATTGTGGTGGTTGGGTATTTTATAGGGGTGGAAACAGTTCGGGCTCTTGATTACCGGTACCTCTGGATGACTACTTTAATTTATTCTTAACCGACTTGTTAAAAGAGAGGTATTTTATTTTTTACGACAGAATAGCAGTTATAATTTACTTGGTCTAGGTACTTAATAATAATAATTACCGCTTCATTCACGTAGGTTTGACAGTGCCATCGTTAGGGTTCCTAATAAGGTTCGCTACGTCTGTCTTCGACAAACATTAAACTAATGCGAGAATGATGGATGCTTTTTTCTTCATTTACCGCGCAATTCATGTTACAAGCCCGTAAGATGCTAATGATAGTATATAGGTAGTAGGAATCATTTTTTGAGCCCGAATTCACTTCGCTTTGTTCTAACAAACAATGGGACCCAATGGGTATTGCACGTATTATGAACTGCGAGTACAAACTACTACTTTGAAAGGAAAGGTCTCATAAGTGCAGTTAATACCAATCTATATATATAAAAGAAGAAGTCCTGACTGACTCATCAACGCACAGCCGAAACTACCAATGTTACAGAGTTGATTTTTGCACAGTAGGTTACTTTTATAACGTGGGGTAGAGATAAGAAGGGATTTTTGGAAATACCTCCCCTAAAAGGTTTAAATAGGGGTGCAAAGTTTGTATGGGGTACAAGTTTTTTTTTAATCTAGGAACTTCAAACTTTGTAAAAAGGTATTAAAATAAAATGGTAGAAAACTAATTACAGCGTTTTTCAAAATTCACCCCCTAAGGTGGTAAAAAAGGGGTTAAAAGTTTGTATGGAAATTAAGTATTTTTTTGAGCGCGGGACTTGAATTTTTGTGTAAAGGCATATTATTAGAATACAAGAAAATTAATTTCAGCGTTTTCAAAAAATCATCCCCTAAGAGGGTTAAAAAGGGGTTGAAAATTTGAATCCATTACAAATTCTTTGAAATTTCCCAGAAAGGCATATAAAAGAATAACAAAATAACAATAATTGAACTTTATTAAAAATTCAACCTCTAAGGGGAATAAAAGGGGGATGAAAATTTGTCTTGGGGTTCAAATTTAATTTTAAGCTAGGAACTTGAAACTTCGTAAAAAAGTATTAAAATAAAATGGAAGAAAAGTTATTTCAGCATTTTTGAAAATTCATCCCCGAAGGTGGTAAAAAAGGGGTTGAAAGTTTGTATGGAGATCAAATATTTTTTTGAGCGCGGGACTTAAAACTTTATATAAAAGCATATTATAAAAGTGATTTCAGCGTTTTTGAAAATTCAGCCCCGAAGGTGGTGAAAAAGGGGCTGAAAATTTGTATGAAGATCAAAATTTTTTTTGATTGCGGGATTTTAAATTTATGTATAAAGGCATATAATTAGGATACAAGAATAGTAATTTCAGCGTTTATGAAAATTCTACCTCTAAGGGGGTTAAAAAGAGGAGAACGGTTGTATCGGGTATAAGTTGTATTTTAAGTTAGGAATTAGAAACTTTGTAAAAAGTTATTTTATTAAACGATAAGAAAACTCATATCAGCGTTTTTGGAAATTCAGCCCCGAAGGTGGTGAAAAAGGGGTTGAAAGTTTGTATGAAGATCAAAAATTTTTTTGAGTGCGGGACTTGAAACTTTATATAAAAGCATATTATATAAATACAAGAAAAGTAATTTCAGCGTTTTTGAAAATTCAGCCCAGAAGGTGGTGAAAAAGGGGTTGAAAATTAGTATGAAGATCAAAATTTTTTTTGATTGCGGGTTTTTAAACTTTGTTTACAGGCATTTAATTAAAATACAAGAAAAGGGATTTTAGCGTTTTTGGAAATTCAACCCCTAAGGGGGTTAAAAAGGGGTTGAAAGTTTGTGTAAAGATAAAAATTTTTTTTTGAGTGCGGGATTTGAAACTGTATATAAAAGCATATTATTAAAATACAAGAAAAAATTGTATAAAGGCATATAATTAGAGTACAAGAAAAGTAATTTCAGCGTTTTTGTTAATTCTACCCCTAAAGGGGTTAAAAAGAGGATGAAAGGTTGTATCGTTGTATTTTTTGAGTGCGGTACTTGAAACTTTGTGTAAAGGCATTATTATTCGAATCAAAGAATTTATAAACGTCGTTCTTAAACTCATCGAATTTAGTAAAGCTATTCGTTCGTAGATGTACCTGATTTTATAATGATACCGCGTAATAAGAGCAAATTAGCCGAAAAAAAAGGCCAAGAGCGATTCGGACTCGCGTACGAAGGGTTCGTTACTATTTCGTAAACAATTGCAAAAAAGCACGTTTAGCAATTTCAACATTACTTAGATCTGAAAATAATAAAGATGTAAAATTTTCAAGATAAAGGTTCCACGCGGACGAAGTCGCGGGCAACAGCTAGTCTATATATAAAAGAAGAAGTCCTGACTGACTCATCAACGCACAGCCGAAACTACTAATGTTAGAGAGTTCATTTTTGCACAGTAGGCTACTTTTGTAACGTGGGCTAGAGATAAGAAGGGATTTTTGGAAATACCACCCCTAAGAGGGTTAAATAGGGGTGCAAAGTTTGTATGGGGGAAACTTTTTTTTGGAGCTAGAGACTTGAAACTTTGTAGAAAGATTACTTATTCAAAAACACAAAGAGTACTTTCAGCGTTTTGTAAAATTTCACCCCTAAGGGGGTTAAAAAGGGGTGCAATGTTTATATGGGAGAAACTTTATTTTTTGAACTATAGACTTGAAACTTTGTAGAAAGCTTACTTAATCAAATACAAAAAAAAAATTTCAGCGTTTTGGAAAATTTCACCTCTAAGGGGGTTAAAAAGGGGTGCAAAGTTTGTATGGGGAACACCGCTAATGTTGTTTATAAAGAAGTGTTACGCTAAGGTTATCAGTTTATATTTTTTTTATTTCCTGTCTTCTACCCAATGAGTACGTCCTTTTTTTTAGAACGAACTTGAACCCCCTTTTCTATGGTTGACTGTCAACAATATTTTCTTAGTGCTGTCTCTTATTAATTGTGTTCCAAACTTTATTTGTTCCTATATTTAGTGAGTTGTCTATCAGCACATTAATAATCTATACTTTATATACCTATTCTTACTCTTTTTAGCTTCTTGAGAAATATAGAGAACTGTAGCACCAGAATATATTGAATTCACTCTTCAAACAATCTACTAGCCTGTAGACCAAAATAGTAATCGCATCATTAAATTCACTTATGTGCATTTAGTTTTTAATGGTCACATTTCAGCACTTTCTTTGAACACTAGCCTTTTTAATAACTGGGGTACCTGCTAGACCATTTAGAAACATTTTGGCCAGCCTCGGGAACTCCGCCACACAACTCTTTTCGTTTAATAGCCAGGCCGGCGTGTACAAATACCAGTGCTGCCTTCTTATGAAAAGAGGTCATTATTTATTATTGTTTTGAAATAAAGTTTATTATTTATTATTGTTGAAAGAGATACTCTTCATTAAACTGCCTCCATCTCTCGATTTCCAGTGCTGGGTTTAAGATTGTTTTAACAGCCTTACGATATTTGTCATTTTTTTTAAATCTCACTCATAATAGGGTCAATTTCCCAAGCAGTATTTTTTGATGGCAAGACTGAAAACGCAGGTGCAGAAAGGTTGAATAATAACGTACCATTTTTTTTCGGAAACAGCCCGCCATTGTCTACCTCGGGCAACAGCTAAAATTAAAATATTAGTATATGTAATAATTTAAAAATATATATTTAGACCGAATTTCTCATCAAGGTGGGTTGTCCCCAAGCCAGTTTTGTTTGTAAAATGCCGGGTAAGTCAAATACTATGCATGACAAAGAAAATCTGTTACTATTATTTTATTACCATATAAATAGGTAACGAAAAAAGCACAATACCCGTTTTATATCTCCTTTGTATACCCTTGAATAAGTGCATATACATTTGTCCCGAGAAAACTTCTCATTACCGCCGACAATGTTTCGAACCGATTTATTTCCCAAATTTGATCAAGTATGCCCCTCGTCCCCCACGCACTTCAAAGAATTAGTCAAGCTGCGGCGCTCGACGAGGCCGGTTGTGTATAGTGGCAATACGTTGGCTTGTATAAACGTGTATATTTCATCGCGGTGGACCGGGGACAAAAAAAAAATCATTCCGGAGTTTGTTATAGCTTCCTTATTTTTTAACTGCGTGGTTTGGAATTTATATATATCAGGTAAAGTATACTCGTGATTTCAAGAGTTGAATTAGTTTTAGAATATAGTGCTTACTTTTTTTTTAAGAAATAAAAATATGCCGTGTTTCTCATTCCACCATTCTCATTCCGGTGTTTCCGGTGTAGTAAAATGACTTTAAACCCCACCAAAATGAGGAAAACACCGGAATGACATCAAAAGTAGCTTCACTTTTTATAGATATTGTTGAAATAATATATTTTTTTTTATTTTGTTTTTAATACCAGACTAAGATATATGTTTATATTATTATGTAATGGCAATATAATATATATTACAAATATAAAACATAAAATTGCTTTCATAATATGCCACATTTCTTTCATTTCGGTGTATGAAATTTCATTGCGGTGCACTTATTTTATCATCCTGGTGTACATTTATCATTCCGTTGTGTGTTTCATATTCGATCTCGAATATCTCGAAAACTATTTCAGATTTCAGGGTCCCTTTTACATATGCTTAATAATATAGTCTAAAGTATCTCTTCACATTTAAAAAACTCAAAAATAATCAAAAATAAAGAATTACACCGAAATGATACAAAAAATGCGTCTTGTTGAAATTGACCCAATTAACTAAGATCCCCATTTTCTAACTCCAAATCCATGCGTCGCTCTATATCTTGCAGAGTCATTTTTGCCAAAGATTAAAAGCATCAGGTAAATGACGGAATAAATATTAAGCATCCTGCAAACAATTCCCGTAATCTAATTGGAAAATCTTCTAAAATTCTTTAACAATTGCATATCAGTGTCTGCCACTGTTTGAAATGTAATATGTCTAGACCATTTTAACTAAGAATAAAACTACCTATTTTAATATCTTTGTCATCATCAAAAATCTACGCGGACGAAGTCGCGGGCGGCCGCTAGTATTTACATAAAAACAGAGGTAAAAATCCCTTGGTCCCAACTTTTTTATCTGATATATATGTTTTCTAACGCCATACATACAGTCATAACCGAACCCCGGGGTTTAGCGTGCACAAATGATTTGACGCCTACTGTCAACCTAAGTTAAATCATTACTTACTTACTTACTCTGATAGCTCAGTGACCCAAAGTGAGTCTTGACCTCCGATAAGAGATTTCGCCACTCCTTACGATTTAGTGTTAAATCATTCGTGGACCGAAATCCCCGGGACATAGCCATAACGCGATTTCACAACTTCAATTGTCTGTAACTGTAAAACTTTGCAAATGTAACTTAGCCAATACGTTCTCTTAGTTTTTAAGGTTCCGTAGGTACCCAAAGGGTAAAAACGGAACCCTATTACAGAGACTACGCTGTCCGTCCGTCCGTCCGTCCGTCTGTCACCAGGCTGTATCTCAAGAACGGTGATAGGTAGACAGTTGAAATTTTCACAGATGATGTATTTCTATGGCCACTATAACAACAAATACTAAAAATAAAATAAAAAAATATTTAAGGGGGGCTCCCATACAACAAACTTGTTGTATGGTACGGAACCCTTCATGCGCGAGTCGAACTCGCACTTGCCCAATTTTTTATTTACTTCTACTTGTACAATTATGTTTTGGTACCTATTCCCGATATCCGCCATTGTTGCATATAACATCGGCTAGCGGCTAAGCTGAGCCAGTGAGGAAAAAACCACTACAAAATCTCATACGTTCCATTTAAAAGGGCAAATAAACCAACCCGGCTTCGATTTGAATGCGAGCCCAATATCCACTGGGAATTACAAGGGTGGACCAATACTGCGCCACAAAATACCTACCATCCCTAAGCCGTAGGGATAAAGCCGAATATCGGGTGTACATCCCTAGATTTATCTGCAAAGCTTGCACGGTACTGGTGTAGGACTCAATCAATTTACACAAGTCCTGTTGACCAGACAAGAATCCTGTCGGATAGGTAAACTCTCCGATGTTATTTATTTGTATAGACGTATTGAATTTTCTTCGAAATTTAACGATATACTTACCGACTAGATGATATGGTAAGTTTTGTTCACTAAATTATCTTTTACCTTTTTACGTTGAGGAAATGCATTTTCTCAAATATGAAATGAAATGTCATCATAACGTGCGTTATAACAGGCTTCGAAGTATCACGTTTCGGGCGGAACAACTCGAGAGAACGACTGAACTCCCTCATGACTGAGGATCGCGGTCATCGGTGGATATGGATGCTCTACACCTAGTTTTGATGATCTGCCTCCACCGGTGCCTGTTCATCGCGTCTGATGACCGAGCAAAACTTGGTTGAGGAAGGGCCCTTCACTTGATCGGTCCATCTGGTTGGGGACCGTCCCCGGGCTCGCTTGCCCTCCGTGTTCCCAACGGAATTTCATACAAAATTAGGTAAAAAAGGCCTAGGCCGGGAAGTATAATCTTTTTTTAAACATGACGTCTGTGTTCATGAACAGGCTAATCAGCTGAATAATATTTTTTTGAGTGGTATATTTTTTTATTAAATTGCCTGCGTTGGAGAAAAGTACTATACATGCCTTTGCCGTGAAAAGGACTTGCCGGCTTCGTATCGCTATACGGCCTCCCTACGGTCGGTCGTCTACACCTACTCACCCGGCAAGCCCTTGTTTCCCGGCTTCTGCAGTATTGTACTATTGTGCATCCCGCCTAATCGGGAGAATAGAGCGGGTATGACGGACTAATCGAAACTTCGGACTAAAATCACCAACGATGCTGGCACCGCCTTTAATTGGAGCGTCACGGGATCGCTTGATGCATTCAACCTCAGATAATGCATAATATTGCTAAATCATACTGCTACTAATAATGTACATTTAACTTGACGAATGACTTCTTAAATCATTTCAAACAATATCCATTGTTCAATTGCACACCCCAACAAACCAAACGAACACATAAACAAAATGGGCGCGATCAAAATTCCACAATTTTCGAGTTGTCGGATAACGCCGGGACGTAAAGGAGCCGTTCCGAAACCGGCTGTAATAATTGATGAGTGCATTAGACACGTGTCGCGCATCTTTTATTCAGCGGGAGGTTTCTGAACGTGGCAGCGGTTCGCGGGATTACGAGCGGATGTGAAGGATATTCTAGAATGTAGGTACGTATATTTTGTAGGTTAGAATTTTTTGAGGTTATGTATACTATCATATAGGGTTCAATTCTTTCGCGATTTCAACCAGTGATGTACATGGTGGTATTAAAATTTGTCAAACAAACATTATGGTCTAACTGTGAGTTTAACTTTACGTTACGTTGTAAAAGTGTTCTAACCTAACACACAAAATTTGAGAAACCTAAATGTTTTCTTATTTGAATAAACCTAAAAACCCTACGCTACACATTTTCGGCCCTAAAGCACCTTAGAAGAAATGGATTATTTTATATAAGCTCGTATACAGCAACCAACAACAACAGTAGGTTACATACAACTTATCGTTATAATCGAAATGTACGAGTAACTACGCCAGACTAACGTATCTGAAATCCAATAAAAAGCTCACAATAAAAGCGGTAAATCAGAAAAAGATCTGCTAAGCAGAGATTGGATCCACCGAGCCGTCCGTACATTTCAACATACCCTCTTAACTCTACCTAGCACTTAGTAATTTCATCTAATCCGATATACAAGTTTTAATACCCGGTCCCATTCGGCCCGGAGCGAAAAAAGGGACTGCTAAGTCTCGAAAAACTGCACGTTTTCACACGGTCGCCCCCAATTACAAATGGATATTTTTGCCGTTCATCAACTATCGTTCTTTCATTCACCGCCATATTGAACGAATGAGAGAGACTGATTGAAACGACCGAATGGGATAACGCGGAACGAAGGCGATGTGTCGCTTTATAAATGATTTGGGAAGGATTTTAAGAGCTTCATAATGGATTTTTAAATGCATTTGAAGCTTGAATTAAAAGCTTGTTACGTAAATGATTAGCGGTAAATATGTTAAGTGTTTCACGGGTTTGGGATAATCTCGTTAGGAACAGAGCGGAGGTATATGTAGTACCTACTTTCGAAATGAATTATCTCGCAGATTTTTTGGCAAGCATGCGAAGTTGACCTTTTGCGTTTATTTAGATACCTACAGTTAGCAGTAAAAGTAGCTGAAAACTTTACTACTGGCGTATGTCAAATTGCATACTATAATTATTGTCAGCTATATACTGTTGATTCTGACTGCCCAACCCTTATTCTCTAAATAATAGAGTTTCGAGCACCTATGCCGTGCGTTTCTGCTGCTACTGTAAATAGTTAGTGGATTTTTTTCAAATTATCCCTCTAGAAATATTATAAAATCGAATGTTTGTGTGAGTGTGTATGTTTGTTTACTTCTTCACGCCAAAACTTGCTTAAACAGATTTTCATGAAATTTGGAACAGATATTAGTTTATACCGTAACTTAACACATAGGCTACTTTTTATCCTGTAAAACAAGTAGTTTCATCAAATTTTATCGAGAGCAAAGCCGTCAGCAAAAGCAAGTAGTATATACTTACGTGATTTATTTTCACTGCAATCATTGTAACTTTATTCCACTGTTAGCTCTTGTAAAGTACGTAGCATTATTTGACCATACATATACCTACATAGTTTTTCTCGATTCGACCCCGTGGCAGACCAAAGACAAAGAAAATATAGCTGGAAGTTTTAAAGGCCGATATGCGTGAAAACGGCTCACAAAAGAGAATGCCCAAGATCGTGCAAAGTGGACGAAAGGTAGTATTAAAGTGGACCTTACTAAGAGAGGAAGGGGGATAACGCTAGGTAGAAGAAGACAGGGGCGCGAAGTCAGGTAACCTCCTCGTGTGCTCAGGTTCTACCAATCCATTTTGATACGGTTCATCCGGGTGGAAGGGTAGGGCTTGGGCCGGTGCACCCTGGAAATGCCTTTTTTTCCACCAGGGAGGGAATGGTTTCGGTTGTCAGCGGCAGGGGGTGTTCGCGGTGGCATGTTCGCGATCTCGTGTCATCCCTACCATTTATACCAAGAGGTATAGTCGGTCGGTCACTGCTTCTCAGTGAAGTCCGAAAGGTGGAGAAAAAAGAAGAGAAACTTGTTTCCAATAATCTTCACGGTAGTATTGTACTTATATCCTGATTCTACAAATGATTGCCTCTGTGAGTCCTTAAATAATATCTAGCTATATTCTTCGTTTTACAATCCATTTTCCTTGCATTATAATAAAAACATTCCTGTTAATTTAAAAGTATCTGAAGATTTGTCTAACATCATTGTATCCATTCTAATACCTGTGTTATTTGACTTTTTGATACCTACCTACCGCAATCAAAAATCGAATTAGATGGACAATAAGTACACAAGTCATCAAAACTCGCTCCTCAAACGCCACACACAGTCTCGTTATTCGTATTCCGCGAGACCGAATGCAATTAAAAACGTCGAACTTACAAACTTCGGAATTTGCGGAGCCACAGTTATTTTTCCCACGAAACCGCCATCCACAAAAGAACCAAGTCGAAACTTCGCGCACTTCGGCCCCGATACAAAGGGGCGTGCTCGTTACCATTCATAATTCACAGTGAAAACTCGTACGTTTTCCTATTAGGAATTTTATAAGGTTTTTATTCCGGCGGCGCCCGCCAAAAGTTGGCGACGCGGTACGACTGCGTTCAGAAATTGGTTTCTAGAAACGTCGATTTTGTTGCGGATTTTATAGAAATGGAGACTTAAATTTGATTTGTTGGAATTTGAGTAAAATACAACTCTATATTTAAAAAAGGATTTTTTTTTGATATTGTTAATTGATTTAGTGTCGTGCGGTTCATGGATGCATTCAGTTTGAAATTCGTTTATAGAAACTAGGATACATTGCGTTAGGATTAGTAAGTACAGCCAATTCACGAAACCAAGTAGAGTCCGACCTTTTTCAGAGATTCAACAGAAGTAAAAGGCACACTTTTTTATGTGTTGATTGTTTTAATTTTAATTTAAAAATAATAACTATATTTTTGGAATTACTATCTTTGTTTGTGCTGGGTGCCTAATATTTAATATTTTTTTTTAGATAAAGAGGAGGACCATTTTACGTAACCACACAATTGGGGTCTGTTTACCTGCAGCATATCAGCGATATATCATGTAATATATACGAGTACATCCTAATCCTCTACTAGCACAATCGGGTCAAAATTTAGGCATACCGTTAATGACAAAAATTTATAAGTAAATACCAGCTTGGCGATAAACCGTATAGGACGAAGCATGACGTAGGAAGGGTGGGGTATCATATCAAAGAAAGACAACCACCACTGCAGGACAAAGATCATCTCAAGAATCTCCACAACGACGTTAACAGAGAATAATTACATCACAGCACTTTAGCGATGTTTAATATATCCACAGCTGTATATGTCACAAATAAAGTTATTTACAAGAACGCTGAGGCCGCAGCTAAATAAATTGTGGAAGTTGGGTATTTTACAGCACCATTACAGGGAAACAAATTTGGCGTGAAACGAGCCGCGAGCGCGTCCTCCGCGACCGAAAAGTTAATTTGTGCCGTACTCCACCCCGGCAAAGAGTACACTTGTCGAGAAAACAGACTGAAATTACTGTCATAACAGTTTCGCAGGGCTTTAGATTATATGTAATCTTTGTTGTAAAATTAATAAAGAAATAAATAAATAATAATAATACTGTACCCATCATTATATCAGTCTACTACTGGACAAATGCCACTCCAGCACGTCTAGCACAACTTCGCGAGTCTTGTCGGGCGACAGCGCTACCCGTCACTCTCTCTCATTACTGCACAGAAAGAGGCGAGTAATTATTTCACGCGAGAAATAGTCGTGTAAGACAGTTATGCTAGAAGTGCATAGGTTCTACAAAACTGCCTGTCATGCGCTGGTCTCAATTGACTGCTTCCAGCGAACCTGGTGAGATCGTCTGTCTACCCTGTTGCGGGTCGCCACTCAAGAACCTTTCTCCACCAACGGCCATGGGTTATACGCGCAAATGGTTGTACCAATATTAGTATTTTACGTAGGATGTCAAAATTATTTTGCTACGAACCAATGAAGATTGACAAATTTGACTTAAATATATAAGTAAGTAATGAGTACGAATACACTGTTGGGGTCACATAGTAAATGTAAGTACATGTTGCCTGCAACTAAATTAGATAATAGTAATCATTCAAAACATGGCTTAAAGGAAGGAGTTGTGAAACTGTCGAACAGGATTGAGACCGTTCGAGAAAAATAGCGTCAGTCCGATCAACATAATATTTCCACAATTTACATGCGCAAATCGCAACCCGAAAAAGATCTCTGAGAGACTCAAGAGCCATAGGCTATTAAGAGCTTTCTGTACACTTCGTTCATCTCTGTACACGTCTGCGGCAGCCGGCGAAACGTCTCAGTTTGATTGCATTAAATTTTAGCAAATAATCCATCCTTTGAGGATATTCGCAAGACGGCCATCTATATTTTAGTGAGTCGCATTTTAAGCAAAATTCAGTTTAGCTCGGAATCTTCATTAGCAACTTTACTGATGAGAAATGGCAGTTACTTTTGCAAAACGTGAATTTTATGCTATGAAATCTAGTTATCATCTAATCAATTAGCAAGGAAAACAAATCAACAATTAGAGATCACCATTCATAGAATAAGCTCTATAACTAACTAACTAACTGCGCTGGCTCAGCGACCCAAAATTAATCTTGGCCTCCGACACAAGAGCTCGCCACTTTACCCGATCCTGCGCAATCTCTCGCCAGTTTGTGGCTCCGAGCTCACGCAGATCCTTCTCTACCAGATCTATCCAGCGGTACTTTGGCCGACCGACCGGACGACGCCCCGTCGGTCGCCCAAGGTATGCTCTCTTCACCTGCCGATCCTCTCCCATTCGCTCAAGGTGGCCGAGCCAGCGAAGACGATGGGCCTTGGTCTCACCAATGATGTTCGGTTCGGCTACCAGTTCTTGTATTTCGGCATTTTTGAGGATCCTCCAATTACCATCGTCCGTTTTGACCGGTCCCAGAATTTTTCTAAACACCTTGCGCTCCGCTACTAAAAGGCTATGCTCCTCCTTAAGCGTTAGCGTCCACGCTTCGCACCCATACATTAGAATGGGACGGATAACGGTCTTGTATATCCGAAGCTTCGTAGATCTGCTGAGCAGCTTGGACGCCAAGACCTTGTGGAGAGCAGCGCTGCATCGCAAGGTGTTCTGGATGCGGATGTTGACTTCGTCCTCTCTTGTATGCGTATCCGTGACAGTGCACCCGAGGTATTTAAATTTGTCCACACCCTTGTAAAAGCTTCCCCCTACAAGTAGGTCCTCTCGTTTAGCACGACTGTTCCGGTATCGCTTCATGTGGAGGTATTCCGACTTCCCATGGTTAATTCTAAGACCTACCTTTGCTGCTTCTTCCTCTAAAATTCGGATCGATACTGCCACTTCTTCACGGTTTTCCCCAAGTAGGGCTAAGTCGTCTGCGTACCCTATCACCCTATGTCTTCCATTCAGCTCTATTCCGGAATCCAGTGTCAGTAATTTCCGGACAACATATTCCAGAACTAAATTGAAGAGCATAGGGGACAGAGCATCGCCTTGTTTCAGTCCGGTACTCACTGTGAATTCTGTTGTCAGCTCATTGCCCACTCTAACCCGCATCCGGCTTTCGGTGGTCGCAACTTGGATCATATCGACCAGTTTTTTGGGGATATTAAAGCTTCTTAGAATGGAATACAGGGCGCCCCGGTCGATGCTATCATATGCTTTTGTGAAGTCTACAAATAGCGAGTGAATGCTCTGCGCGTACTCCCATCTTTTTTAGTCTATATATATTGGTAGAAATAAAAGATACGGAATCATGCAAACTATGTATCATGAAGACCTTTTAATTACTAATTAAGTCTTGATTATCTTGATACCAATTGAGTTAGCCATTAGTGTCAATTTATACCCGCATTTATAACCTAATTAACGTCCGCTATAGACTCGATCAGACCATAGACACCTGCACACTCTGCGCTTTACATAAACCCGGTACACACTAAATATCGCCGCCACCGCGACCTATTAATTAAAACGCTGTGTAAATGTAAACCGGGCTTTATACCCGCCGCCAATTAAAGCTTTCGCGCCAAAAATTATGCGGCTTAACGGCTTCGCGTAATTTTGACAAATGACCGTTCGAAATCCGAACGATCGATTAGGGTGTTTTCGTTGAAAATTGATATTTGGAACGCGCTCGGCCGTGGTTCGTTTTCGTTGGTGTGATTTTAGTTACTGGCCAGTTGTTTGCATGGATGATGTTGATTTAGCTTTTAGTACGTTTCAAAGAGAATATAACACTACGGTACGTTTTGCGTGTTGGTTTCGTATATTCGTTAATTGCCATGTATATGCTACTTCACTTCAATTGTAGTCATCACTCTTCTGAAATGTAAGTATAAATTAATATTATTATTATTATAGTAAAAGGTTTGTAGGTATAAAACATTCTTAAACTAAAGCCATACTTAACAAGCATGCTAGGTTAAAGTAATCAACATAAGGCGCAATATTTATTCTCTGAATAAGTCCCATTTAATACCAAGTTTAAAAATAAACACGAAAGTCATTTAAAATTCGGACATGATCGTAAAACGGGAACTATTATAAAAGCTGTCAACGCGGTGGGTGTAACTGCGGCTCCCCATTCATCAGGCGACGCTAAACACCGCTGGAGATAGCCACCGTAAACCGACAACAATGCCCGCTCGCACTCAATAAAAGATGATAACACATGAAATATGAACCCGTAGACCCCCTTGTCTAAAACTTAAAATATCAAACCAAAATACACTATACCTCCAAAGAACATAAGGCATAAAACAAACTCACACCTAAAAGCAGTTAAGATGTTACACGAATCAAGAAACAACCACCGTGATAAACGTGCACCAACGAAAACAAACCGCACTCCGCACGCTAATACAGCCAAATTTCCCAAAGAAAACAGACCAAGTTACAACGTTTCGGAACGCGCCTGCAAGGGCGCAAAACAAAAGCGCGGGAACCGACGCCATTGGTGGAGGAGGTAGGCGGGCTTCGGATAATATGGCGGAAATATTACGAGGGAGGTATTCAAGGTGCACCGGGCGGGAGGCCGCAGGGAGTAAACCCCCCAGAGAGGTTAATTACCCCCGGCCGATAAGGTAGCGGGTCGCTAATTACGTACTTATGGCGGGCTGAAATTAAGTTATCGTTGCCGGGAGAACGACGTTCACTTTGTTTGCGTTCCGTTTTACGGGTATGTATTTTGGGCCGCCCGAGAGTTATGGCGGAAAATTGCCGAGTCAGTTTTATCTTACGGCAGACGGGAGATAATGGAAACATTGTTCAAACATTAAAGTGCTCGAGGGACTGTTTTCTAATCGTTTAACTTAACTTACGCTTTGTCTGAGTGAGTAAATCATCCACTTACAAGTTTTATTGCAACATTTGTAGGAAACCTAATTAAGTACCTTTGCAGACGTGTACCTATAACTGTGATGTTATTACCCATTTATATAAGCCTACGCATAAGTAGGAAGCTGTCTAAGATATCTTAACATAAAAAAGATACTTTGCAGTCGCAAACAACGCAACTGGCAGCTGAGGCTTCCAAATAAAACGCGGTGAAATAAAAAGACGTCGGCGACAAAGCGTATAGATCGACCAAGTTTAGATGCATCTAACTATTCCGTGCTATCTTTTGCGGCGTAAGTATTAGAGGTGAAAATAGCGAGAATATTCAGCTAGCGATGTGTATCGTAAAGTTGGTAGGTTTATACATATTTACCACAAAAGCGGCTCAGCGAAAGATCTCGGGATCCGTTCCACGGTTTTATTTTTCCAAGCTCTAAATGGAGTCGGTGGAGCATTTAAATAAGCTTCGCCGCCTGAAGTATGGTAATGTTGGTAATACTCGGAAGAAACCGCATCGATGCTTCCGAGAGGCGCCATTTTGAATTTGGCCCGTGTGTATATAGAGGTGCTTAGCGTAAATAATGTAGGATGAGTGTTTTTTGTTTACACTCGTAGTAATCTTATAGACCATATAAAATTATTTGCGTTCATTCGTTCCTTAATGTGTAGGTCACCGCCCGATCGTATAATTCGCCAAATCGTAAAGTACTGGTATGTGTTTGCAATTTTGAGCGCCACTCGAAGCCTCGCTTCGCGGGTATTCTAATTCTGTTCTATGGACTTTGACACAGGGTAACATAGGTAACTAAGAAACGAGGCTTAAGTAAAATCACTTAAAGGTTTTCTTTTCTCATAGAATAAATTCCAGTAAGTACTTTACAATATTCCTAGAAATATCACTCATATATTCGTAGAGTGTACCTACTATACCACTAATATACGTATGATGTGAACCTTGTTGAAGTACACAAATATGAAAACAAAACCGATAAAACTAAAAGGTTAGAAAAAAATCATATCTGCAGTTTGCCCTGGCGGCTAAAGGAGGCCTGAGGCCTATTTTCGGCTTAGGTTTATTATTTCACAGTTTGAAAAAAAATATGAATGAAACAATCAGGTAGGCTAAAACTGTACATATGTAGCACTGTGTGTTGTGTATGTGTAAGTGTTTAACCAATAATTGACCAAGTTTGTATCCTAAAGTTTAATTTAATAAGGGTTAGTACACAAAAAATGTTTCTGCTAACACCAAGTTTTGAGCTTGACTATGTTTGTAGGTATTGTAGATCCTCTGAATCACGTTATCCATAAAAAACGAGATATCTATATATTTTTATTCAATAGAGTGGGTTCAATTAAATAAATTGATGTTAAAAAGAACAATCAGTCGTCGATTTGTGGGAGGGCAGCACCGTCGCACATAGGGGTATATGAGCATAAAAGGTGGACTAAAGTCGAAATATCAAATTCTACAATTCCAATAAACTGTAACGACGACACATTAGCTGAGAAGTTCATGGATAATAGTATTACATTTATTTTTCGATTGCAGTTGACGGTATTTGGCAATCGGGTGTGATTTGAGTCTTTTGTTCTACACGGTCCGAGCGCGGAGTAACACGCAAGAAAATTTTCACTTTTAATATAATTTTTGAACATATACGCAAGTAGTTTTGTGGTAATGTTTGTACATCAAAATGATTTGCCGGGTATTTAAAATGTAGTCTGTATGTTACTCTTTAATGATAAAGTCTAATTAATGTTGTATTTCACATTTGCATAAATACTTTCTTGTACATTGAATTTATTGACTTGACTGCAATTCAAAAGTCCAAAAGTTATATTTCCGGATGTTCCCCAGCTGAGATTTATAACTTGTTCGATAGTACATTTTGTATTATTGGATATGAAAATAACAACACGTGCCAAAAAGTGCCAATTTGCGGTCGTGAAATTTAATATAATGATTTATCATCAATGATTTTCAACGATTCTTCGGGCGTGTGAATTATGACAAGGGGATAAGTATTAACTCTATGAAGGACTGGCATGAGGTAACATTTCTAAAGAAACTGGAGTAGAGAATAAGATTGTCAACTCTACCACATTCCCTCAAGAACAAAAAAAACTAATTACTTCGCAATTTCTCGCGATTGAAGTCGAAACTTAAAACAAAATGGCGAGTCTCTATGACAACAGAAACTATTGTTTTAAGGAATAATGAGGAATGGTTAAAAGGAACCTTGGAAATTCCACTTACTCGCAAGAGAACTGTTGCCGGTCTTTTTTGTCAGAGATATGGTACTTACGTCATCAACTAGAAGTAAAAATATCTCTAATCCCGAGATATCATCAAACACCACGGAAATTGACCTGAATTTGATAAAAAGATTTACCATAGTTCTTAAAGTGATATCCAGTGGCCAAAAGATATAGAGTTCGACAAGTTTTATAACTCAAACTTGTCGAACTCTATCTTTTGGCTTTTGTGACAACACGGCAAAACTCTACGTTGGACCCGGACTGTTCACACAATTTTAATACATAGTCATATTGTCATAAAGCATACCCTTCTCCCTGTATGATATTTATCAGAAGAGGCTCCAGGGGCCGAAAACAAGCACTTTAAAGAATTCAGGAGGAATTAAGCAAGAACTTTCTCCAGGTGCCACTTACGTCAGATCCATTACTGAGAAACCTTTTAGTTTTACTGCTAGAAACATAATGCTTGCTCCAGATATAGTGATGATGCCAGATGTTGAAGATGGAAATGAATCAAACTGTGAGGAAGAATGGGACGCATTCGTCTGTATGATGAGGACAATGAATTGGGTCTCCTTCGCAATCCATAATATCTTATGTCCTAAAGTCAAATGCCATACCACATTTACTCTAAACACTTTTGACGGGTCTCCTTCGCAATCCATAATATCTTATGTCCTAAAGTCAAATGCCATACCACATTTACTCTAAACACTTTTGACATATCAATCATTTGTCATAATGATTATTTGCCATAATGATCTTACATCCTAATGATCATAAACCATAATATTACATTACCTAATGCTCTAAATACCTAATATGTTTTGTAGTAATCTATTAACACATAAAACTTACGAGTCATAATATACAAAACCATAAATCACATGTCCTAAATTCAAATGCCCGATTACTAAAAAACACGAAATTTATTTAAACGAATTTCAAAATTTCGATTGTATATTATTCCGATTTTTATAACTCCGAATAATGAAAAGCCCGAAGTGTCATTGGCCTGAAAAACAAAATTCCGATTATTAATTTTCCGAAACTTCATTACTTATTCGGAAATTTATTTCTTAGGAATTATGAAATTCGGAGTTTTAAAAATCGGAATTCGTAAATTCGGATATCAATATTTCGGAGTGTTTGAGTAAAGATTATTTTTTAACCAATTTTTTACGTTAAATCAAAAGTAGAAAACTGGATTTGGACAAATATCGAATTGGCTAAACCCCGAAAACTGTAGGTTGGGTTATTGGCTAAACCCCGAAAACTGTAGGTTAGGTTAAGTTTGTATTGTGACCACGTATAGCGGAGCGAGCGAAGCGAGCGTAGCGTCAGACTTGCTGAACCCCGAAAACTATAGGGTAGGTTATTGGCTGAACCCCGAAAACTGTAGGTTAGGTTAGGTTTGTATTGTGACCACGTATAGCGGAGCGAGCGAAGCGAGCGGAGCGTCAGACTTGCTGAACCCCGAAAACTATAGGGTAGGTTATTGGCTGAACCCCGAAAACTGTAGGTTAGGTTAGATTTGTATTGTGACCACGTATAGCGGAGCGAGCGAAGCGAGCGGAGCGTCAGACTTGCTAAACCCCGAAAACTATAGGTTAAGTTAATGGCTGAACCCCGAAAACTGTAGGTTAGGTTAGGTTTGTATTGTGACCACGTATAGACTTGCTGAACCCCGAAAACTATAGGTTAGGTTATTGGCTGAACCCTGAAAACATAAAAATGAAAAATCGACATACTTAAATTCGGAGTTTTAAAACATTCGGAAACGGTATCATGAAATTCGTGATTCCGATAATCGGAATTTAGTTTTTCGTATTTATGTAGTGTACCCGAGGAGGAGTGTTAGGTTGAATTGCGACCCTAACGAGCGAGCGAAGCGAGTGAGGCGGGGAGGCCTATATTGAGTTTATTAAGATGGAGGGGTAAAAGTGAAAGGCCACAACTATAATTGACTTAATTTTTACTTTGTAAAAAAAAACATACATGTTTTTACACAGTTATTGTAAATATTATATAATCTGTAACTATTTGATACTAATCAACAATACAATACTTATAGTGTTCAGCTGTTACACTAGTTTTAAATTTACTGCAATTGCTGTCAGAAACTCGGATTTATTAAGACATATGATGATTATGGCAACTAGTATTAGGATATGTAACTGATAGGACACTTGATCATTAGTACTTAAGATAATAGTGCAAATAATCATTAGGATATTCAATATTAGGATGATCAATATTATGGCATTTACATTAGGATAAACGTTATTATGGCAAAAGATCATTATGACCACAGTTATTATGGAATTTACAAATAGGACAAAGGAAATTATGGATTCCAATATAGACCCACCACCAACAGCTGCACAATAAAGCAACAACTTAACATAGCTCCTCATTAAGCAACCCATCAAAGACGCCGTCGGTTTTTGTGGCCTAATTAGGAACAAATTATGTTACAAAAACGCGTTCACAAGCTACCGCACAATATCACTACTTAAAAAAAATAATTAAAAAGGTTATAAGTGCATACTAGCATCGTGCAGAGTTACTACGTTTTTGGTTAGAGCCAAACGAGACTTTTACTTAAGTAGCGAGGATATCCTGTCGTAACTAAATCAATCGATTGTTTTTGTCCTTGTCATTAGGGTACGTTATGAGAGGGAAATAAAGTTGAATGAATGGCAAGTAGCGATATATTAGTGTTCGTTAAATAAAAAATAACAATGATTAGGTGATTATTATATTACAGTGTGTGTGATTTTTAAACACACATTTGACAGTTCTCTGTTGATGTTTGTAGTGATGTAGCAAAGACATATTGTTTGCCAAATCTAACGATTATGATTGGTTGATCAAATCGATTTTATGGACGAACTTTTTTGCAAACATGCATATATTTTTGTTTATTTTGTGTAAATCAATATTTTTTTGAGCTATACGAGCCGTCGGACTCTGGAGCGTTCTATCTAAAATAGTAATTTGTTTTATTGTTCTTTCTTCAGGTAATCAATTTATCGATATAATCCATTTCTAGCAATTTACAGAAATAGCACATGAATCGAAAAGCAAGATTTGGTCACAGCACAGCTCTTTAAAAAAAGCACGCAGTACGTAACTGTTTATGTAATGAATTATTATCGTTAAATACTTTAACACCGTAAATCATGCAGATTTATGTTATATGGGTCCTGTGATGTGTCAAATGTGTGTATAAAAAATAATCGTACTATAAGCGGTTACAAAGTCTGCGCCGCTGTACGGGCAGCAGGCCCTGATGAAGAGCTCTATACGTGTTCGAAACATGTCGGGCCGTTCCTGACAATTTCACGTGAGAGTAAACCGCCTTAGGTGATCTTTCCTAAGTAGCTGAATGGAATGTTATCAAGGGAGAAGGTTCTCAAAGCGCCTGTGTTATGTTATAAATAAGAAAATGCACCCGAGTTGGCTTGGCGCTAAGTTTCCTTCGTATGTAATTTTTAAACAGGTAGGTTCGGTAATTACATTTTTACTTTGTGGTCAATTAACTTTTCGAAATTTCACAATATATGGCGGTGGCCATTATGAAACAGACTCTTCTTATTACCTATACAAAAAACCGGCCAAGAGCATGTCGGGCCACGCTCAGTGTAGGGTTCCGTAGTTTTTTCATCCTTCACAATAAACTGCTGTTTTAAGCCCGAGGTCTAAGTTAAGAAAGATTTTAAGCTCTATAAAAAGGTCGTAAACGCCCTAGAAACTGTAATCACTTATTACCTTCTGGAAGTCAACTTACGTCCTTTTAAAGAAAAAATATGAAATTTGGCGATAACTCAAAAACGGCTTGACCGATTTTGTTCAATATAGTTTTCATTGAAAGTACTTATAAGGCCTCATTTACATGAACTTTTCCGATTTTTTTTGACCCGTGGTTGAAAAGTTAGAGGGGGACACTATTTTTTTTGTTTTTGGAGCGAATATTTACAAAACTGCTGACTTTATCAAAAAATAATGTTAAGTAGCCCATATTATTTTTCCAAGACCTATTTAACGACACCCCACACACCAGTGTTGAAAAGAAAAAAAAAATTCACCCCCACTTTAGGTGTTCGAGAGGTACCCGAAAAACATAAAATTTTTGAATTTTTATTTTACCGTTCTGTCGGCGTTATACATACACATACTTATACCAAATTTCTAGTACTAATGATCACGGAGCTAAGCCGCGGACGGACAGACGGACAGACGGACATGGCGAAACTATAAGGGTTCCTAGTTGACTACGGAACCCTAAAAACGCTTTAACTCAATCTTCATTATCAATCGCGTCACATCGTCACGGAACTCTAAGCCCGGGACGTTGTCACGCGAAGTCTGGCGTGACGCATCCGCGACGTGTCAGGCACGCCGTGGCAATTTAAAAACGTGTTAAGCTTTAATTTAGGACATTTCGGGTTCATTAATAATATCTGAGCGGTTTTGGAACGGCCCTCTTTTGAACTTGGAAGGACGGTGTTTTTGAATCTATGCTTCAGTTTTATTTTATCTTTATAGCTGACAACGGTAGTTTAAAAAATTAAAAAAATCTAGGTACACTGAGAACATATTTTAGGGTACTGTTTAACAATTTAAAAATAAAATTCCTGGTTTTATTGTGTAGACCTAATTGTCTTCGTGACCAAATCATGTGAAACCCTCTGTTGGTCGGTACTAATAGGTATACAAACATAGCTTGGGACGAGGCTAAAGGATAAGTATGTACTTTTCACCAGACTACGGTAAACTAGGTCGATGCAGAGTCAGCCACCGGCTAAGCTTGCACCATAAATTGGAGCAGAGTGTTTTTTTTTTCGTAGTTTTCTCTTCGTCACGACCTAGCGAAATTTAATTTTTGCATTTTAAAATAAAAATTTCTAAAATCGGTTGAGAACTCGCTGAGATCTGCGCATTGTCACAAACTCCATTCGAGTCGATCCATGGGAGCTTCGCTCGCTCCGCTCCAATAAAGAGAGAGTATACTTTGCTTGTAGCGTACTTAGTCATTGGTATTCTAAAGCGTCTGACTCGCACAAATCTCAATGAAATGTAGAGCGGCTTCAACGTGAGTAAATAGTAAGTAGCGATGTAACAATACCGAAACCGATATAACGGCATCGCAGTTATAAAACAACCGGTATCAAACGGTTCGAAACCACAGGCCTCATACAAAATTATTTTCGTACCACCTATCAGATTATCTGCTAATAATTGGAAAAAAAGCCAAAAGTAAACTTTGATTACTATAGCTTTATATTTTGGTTTATCTTATAAATATGTGTTATTAATGATAATTACTTTCCTATTACCACTTTGATTGCTTGATAATTATTCATATAAATGTTTCTTTTGAATTGCACATTTCAATTAATTCATTATTTTCACTCTTCTCAAAGCTCGATCGTAAATATAATTAACTTCTACGAAGGAGAAAGACATACAAGGTACATAATTCATTATTTATTTGATTAATTATCTACCAAGCGATCAATAACGGTATCGCCGATTATTTACTACCGTATCGGTAAGTACATACCTAGTTGTAGGTAAAACTTGTAAATTGTAAGCAACTACTGACTACTATACCTCTTAGATTCACAGTTTATGTTGGTTATAAAATGTACTGGATAGCTAATGTCACACGCACAAAGTTATAAGAGATAGACTATAGTGTCTCTTTTTCTTTATTTTTCAGCATTTATTTGATTATCTATTAAGCCATCATTATCGGAATCACGATTATTGACTACAAAAATGGGAAAATGGGTATCGGTATAAGTAGTACCTATTTGCGTTACATCGCTAGTAGTAAGCTTTAACAAACGAACCAATTAAAGGATAATATGGATTATTGGCTGTACGCCTCCCGCCGCCGTGAGTAGCGAGGCCCTGGACGCCGCTGGGCGACCGAATGTAATCGGACATTTCAAAGCTATTATTGGGAATACATAGTTGTAAATTGTAAACAACTACTATTTATTTCAAACAATTTACATAGGTTATATAATGTATCGAAATTAGATAGACTAAAGTGTCTATTATTTGTCGGGGATTAAAAATAGGTATGTTTTTGTGGGGCTACAGAGTGTTTTTCAACCCGCGCCATATTGCGGATTATTAGCAGGCCTCGGAGTATTTTTAGCACGGTAAGACTAAGGAGAGCTATGGAGTCTTTGTTAACATTAAAATTAAATTCATACTCATACTCATCCTCATTAATTTAATTCATAAAATAAATAATAGCTATAAAAAATACACCACCATCTTCATTGACGAGTAACAAATAATATGAAGGTAAACAACCCCATAGCAATATCCATAGAACACGTAGCTATAGGAATAAGTTCTTTAAAATCTTCACATGGTACGTGTACGTTGTTCATTTCATCAGTCCAGTTGTAAAATGTGTAAGTAATTGAGACTTTTTCCATGTTCTCTGGAGTGAAACATGTTCTATGTTGGTCAAAAATCCACTTATGACACGAAAAAGATCTTTCCACATCGATCGACTGAAGTTAAAGTAGCATGTTTTAGAACTTCCTCAAATTGTTGTGAGCTTGCCATCGTTCGTATTTCATTAATAGGTATCTGGGTTCCTTTCGAGAACTTTTACAAATTGATCTCTAATTGTGTCAGGGCCGAAACATGTTAAATATTGTGTAAGTCTATCACTTGAAACGCTTGCTTTAATGGAATATTTGTACACTGTAATTTTGTAATAGATTCAACAATAACCTGATAATTGTCTTTAATAAAACTAAGCTCGTTTGGCAAGTTCATATCCATCAATGCGGTTTGGGCGTTTGCTATTGAGATGGCTTCTTTTCTTGAAAATTCAAAAAGAATACTTTTTATTTGCTTATAATGATCCGCGTAGTAAAATGCAGTATTCAACCATGTCCCCCATCTGGTTATTACAGGCCGCGGCGGTAGGGGCACATCAGGGGCCATCGTCTTAAATATTCGTGTTCTCTGTGGCGATTTCAGAAATATCTTATTTACATTTGATATTAAGGCGTTGACTCCTTCATGTTCTGATCTTATTTGTTCAGCAACACGATGTAGTGCATGCGCTAAACAAGTAACATGTTTCATGTTGATAAATTTCCGTTTTAAAATTTTGCCTGCGAGAAGCATATCGTCGACCGTAGGTTCAATTGGGTAAGGGACAAAATACGATTTTTCAGGAGAGGCTGACAAAGTTTTTTTTTTTTAACTAAATCGTTCATAACTTTTTTTGTAGTGAACCTTTTTTGGGCCTGATTTCATACATAATCTTGTATTTTAGTGTTCTGTCTATCTATGTAGTGCTCGTTTTAATAATTTAGATATTATAGAAAATGACATGTCCATTACATCAACTTATTTCGCTGCTGATGTGCCTTACAGACAAAGTATTCTGTAGTCTCGTCCCTTACCTTAAATTTACCTATCCATTGTATCCACTATATTTATGAAGAAATGGCGTAAAGGACTAGTTGAGATTATGTGTGAAAAAAAAAGCGTAAAGGGATCGTTGTAAAAATAAATAAGTACATACCTTTGACGTAAGGCGTATCTTAACACCGGAAACCTTTAGAACATTAATGTAAGAGGTATATAAATGTATTGAAAGCATTGTGAGCATTTTTTGTGTGTCCGTTACATGCAATATTTGTATCGTGACACGTAACGTTTCTATCGAGTGCAACAACCCACATTTTAATTTATGTTTTTTTTTTATTATAATCACATTAATTATTTCTCAGCCTCTATGATCGAATACTGAAATAAACAACCAATGTAATTTATACGGCAAAATTATTAATAGTTTAGGGCTTGTGTTGAACGATAAAAGTTACAGAATTAAATACAATTCAGAAATAATCATTTTACATTTATACTTTTGTAGGAGTCCTGTTAGATAACATAGCAGTTGTTCACAATTCAGTGCCTCCAGTTAATAAGGGATAACTCAAAAACGGCACTTTTCAGAAGAGACAAATAACTATTTTTCAATAGTAGATATTTAGAACTTGAACTTTTTAAGAATTTTTATACAAGCTATAGTGTAAGGTTTTCATTTTATAAATAAAGAACTAATGCGTTGATCCTTAAAATATGTTTTTTGTAGTTATAGCTTTTGATCGCGAGTCGCGAGTTGATTTAAAGACATAACTCAAATTATTTGCACCAATTTTATCCTTATGAACGACGTGCATATACGAAAGAATACGACTTTACCTGTATGAACGACATGCATACACAAAACGAAACGACTTATTCTATTATTAATTATGGTATTTTATAAATTACTACTTGTCAAACTTGAAACTTGTTACCTAAGGAGTCAAATGAGGCTGTATACATAATAAAATGACCATAAGAGTAATGTACTTGAAAAACATCAATGAAATGAAAAGTTCTTGTTTATAGCTATGGAATATAATCAATATCAACATAAATGTCAGTCACTGAATAGCAAGAGCTCTAGTAAGATCTTTTGATTTCTCAACACTCGGTAGCGGAATTTCAGATAATGACTATTAAAGTGTGTCATACTTAGGAATGCCTTTTGACAGTGAAAATTTTCCTTTGCAATTCATCAAGTACCGAGACGATTTTAAGAAGCCCAAACTCAGTAGGTGTACCTTATCGTTATCTATAAAGTTTTACCCATGTTGACTATCCGGCCTCATATACATAATTTCAACTCAGCTGGTCCTCGGAAAGTCAATCTAATCTCCTTGAGATATTTTTAAACATACAATGTGTAAAGTTAATTAAAAACTTTTAATAAAGAACGTGTTAATAACTCCTCTAGTATTCCATTGGTTATTGTTTTTTTCGACAATCTTAGCCCACTTTTTTAAACTATCCGCTTAATAAAACACTTCAAGGGTAGAATAACAATCACGAGCTGTCGACAAAGAGTTCAGTACTTACTGTCGTTCAGAGACGCCGAACTGACGAATTATACCTAATCTAATAACATAAATAGACACTAAAATTTCTCGGTGGATTAATTACTAAATTTGAAATTCTCTTAACAAAATTTATTTGAATACCTTCATTTATCGTGCAAGTTTGCATGTAAATAAGTCAAACTACGCTAGTAGTTTCAATGATTTAGTAAAGCCAAAAATTAACATACAGTTTACACAGATGTCCGTATAAACAAAGGTTATAAAACTGATGAAGGTGTTTTTATTGCAACATACCACTTTCTTTATTGTCAATAGATTAAAATAATATGATGTTAGATGTGTTTGTATATAAAGGTAACAGGGATAAGTATTCATTGATTCTTACGAGAAAATTAGCGTAACAGACACGGAATCTGAATATAAATCGCATCAAACCTAAATATCGTCTTAACCAAATTGGTGTAAGGTTCACACTGTTAAAAATATAAGATGGCAAATTGGGGTAAGGAGCATTTTTTTCAAAGCCCGTGCAATGAGAGCCCGTGAGGATGAGTATGAGTATGAATTTAATTTTAATGTTAACAAAGACTCCATAGCTCTCCTTAGTCTTACCGTGCTAAAAATACTCCGAGGCCTGATTATTAGTGTTAGGTACTTATTTATTTCACTCGGAGCGACAAAATTTTGGTAACTGACATTGAAAGTTGGTGAATGTCACTGATGTAAACAAATAGGAAACAGGACTAAATATTCCGCAAATTCAAGTATTTTTGTACACTAAAGCCAAAATTATCCACAGTGATGAAAGTCGAGTTTTTTCCAATAGGATTCAGTATTTATTTCGCAAGAAGAACGAAGGATTGAGCAGCATTCTGGTAAACAATGTTTTGAATTTCGTTAATGACAAATCCTTCACAAGTTGCTAATGACGTTTAATAATGCAAATTATATGACGTATGCTCATTATTGCCATAAGAAAGCTGGTTTAGTGCCACTATCTCTGAGCTGGACCGACACTTGCTAGGCTATATGTCACATGAGTAAACTCATGTGATAATGTTAACAATTCAAACGAACAACTCTTAATTCAAAAACTCCGCCTGTCACTATCTCAATCAATCACACGATTCTAACCTTAAAAAGCGGAATTCCCGCCACATTTGACATTAAACGTCGCGTTCCAAAACCGCTCACACACACGTTCCGTTCCACTTACAACGTGATCAAAGCGGCAGCCATAATGCTTCCAAGATTTACAGCTTACAGAAGCTAATTATGCTCCTTAAATTATTATCTTTATGACAAACCTTAAGTCGATTCTTTAAGACTTATTTTCGTGTCTATGGTACTTTTGACACTGTGGATATGGGAGGAGTTCACGTTCAACGGACTGTGGAAAGGTGCGAAGGCGAGTTGTTAAATGTAATAGGTAGCACGTTTTAAACAATCTTGTGAGATTTTTACGGTCGAGTGCTACCTTTCCGGATTTATATAGCGTCTTGCTTCCGATCTTTTATTATATCGTATAATCAATGAATTCGATAAGCATTCTTATAAGTGCAATGAATAACTAATGTTGTGGAATTTTATGACTTACTGTAGAAGTGAACCCCCCAAAAAAGCGGTGGTAGCCTAGTGGTTAGGGCATGCGACTTTCAATCCGGAGGTCGCGGGTTCGAACCCGGCCCGTACCAATGAGTTTTTCGGAACTTATGTACGGAATGTCATTTGATATTTACCACTCGCTTTTCGGTGAAGGAAAACATCGTGAGGAAACCACCTAAGCCCAATAAGGCCTAGTTTCCCCTCTGGGTTGGAAGGTCAGATGGCAGTCGCTTGCGTAAAAACTAGTGCCTACGCCACATCTTGGGATTTAGGTAGCCGACCCCGATTGAGAATTCATTCTCAAAAAATGGGACAAAGGCTAGGAGGATGACCTTGTACCTACCCAGTTAAGTACTTCCACCAAATATGAGCCTCTATATGTATGGCCGCCCGTCAAGGATAAAAGATCAGATTAGTAAAAAAAAATTGTTCATCTGAAATGCTTGAGCGCGTCAGATTAAGGTAGGGTGAGTTAGTTACATGCTAAAACGTGTATATTCTTCTTATCTGACAATTTAAAGGTGACGTAAAGAAGGCGGAGGGCTACAAAGTTGTAAAAAAAAACTTCATCTCGACATTCTCGAGCGTGGCTATTTTTTATTTTATTTAAAAGGGAATGAATCAGATAACGGAAAATATATAATCTGACGATTTCCACTAGCCGAAGTAACAAAAATTCATCGTAAAGTTTAATGCGTTCAGTTACGTGATTCCTGTTTCTGGAGAGTGCTCTGAGTCACAAGTTCCTGTTAATTTTTTCTATTGTCAGATTAGGTGAACCCCGCCAGATAATCGTCAGATTATGAGACAGCACGTCTAGGGCATAAAGGTGAACCATATATATCTTAATCTGACGCGCTTGAGTATTTCAAAATGGCGTTTTTTTTTTGCACATTCTAATAATAACTGCGAGTTTGCGTCACATCTAAATCGTCAGATTATTATATAAGAGCTTTTTTTTAGGTTCACTTAACATCCCCTTAGAAAATCTGACGCGCCCGATGAAAAATTTTTTTTTATCATTTTCAACCCTCAAGTACGACCAACCCCATCATGGAAACAATCAGTTTAACATGCGTATATCTTTAAAAATGTGTAGAACATGGATGCTATCAATATCTGACGCGCTCGAGTATGTCCATGCAACAGTTTTTTTTTACATTTTTGAAAGTCTGTAGCCGCTCCCCCCACCGATGAAAAGGTATATCTTATATGTCATTTTTTTCTTTTTATCATCTAAGCTTTGCAACGCAATAGGTCTCTATGACGCTCGAGTGAATCCCGATTTAGCATCGTGGCCTACCCTACTATAACTACGACAACTCGTATCATGATACGGAACCAATCAATTAGAGCGTCCCCTTTCAATTAGTAAGTACCAATTTATTCCGTAAGTAGCGCTGTCCTTGTGCCCTTACCTTCTTGCCCGTACCTTTTTTACATATATCTGACCCTAGCACTACTCGCCGAAGTACCTACTTATTAGTTTCCACAGCGAAGTACCTACTTATTAGTGCCCATCCACGCTATCATAGTCACCCAACTTCGGTCAACTTCGCGAGTACCTATAGTGTGAAGCCGCAACGAGTCTCACAGCGTTTCCAAGAGGATATCACAGTTAAGACAAAACATCGAAAGAAATCAATTATCAGTTCAGTCTATAAGTAGAGTCTTCGTCTAACAAGGGTACCTACTTTTACATGTTTGAATCTACCAGCATTTCCTAAAAGGAGACCACAGTTCAGACAAAACACTGAGAGTAACGCAAATATAAGAAACTCAGTAACAATTCCTAAATATTTATGTATAAACGAAAAAACACGGTAAAATTAACAGCTCACATATCGGTCGTAATCGCCGTATCTATGATACGGAACCGATCAATTAGAGCGTCCCCTTTCAATTACCGGGCTCGCTGGGCAATTGCCTTCCCCGGATTAGCCCTCATTACGTGACAAGGGAATAAATGGCAATATCCAAAATGAGGGAAATACATTTAGAATACAATTGGATATGCGGCCTTTTCAAATTTATTGGGTTAAATCGAAGTTGTATAGGTCTTTGCCGGTATTAAATGGAAATACAGACAAAATTATTGCGTGACCGTGCCAAAGGGATGGATATCGGTATCCTAGCACGATGTCGCGTCGCACCACGATGTAATAGTATTTGGCCCTTATTAAAATCAAACAACTTCAGAATCCTAGGTACTAGACCCTTTAAGCCCGTCAAACATGGAGCGATAATATATCTTTTGACGACGCGGTTGGCGCAGTGGTTAAGCAACTGCCTACTGATCCGACGGTCCCGGGTTCGAATCCCGGCAAAGGCAAATATTTGTGTGATGAACACGAATATTTGTGCCTGGGTCATGGATGTTCTATGTATTTAAGTATTTATTTATCTATATAAGTATGTATATCGTCGCCTAGTACCCACAACACAAGCCTTCTTGAGCTTAATTTGGGACTAGGTTGATTTGTGTGAGGTTGTCTGATATTTATTATTATTTATTATATTTATTATTATCTTAATATACCGACAGATATCTTACAGTACCCCCTCACACGACAAAGATAAATACATACTTCTGCCGCCATTATGCTCGTAGCCTAATATACAGTAGCCGGCAAACAACTTGAACCAAAAGGGGGGATCTGCGCATGTAAATTTGTACGTAAATCGGCTACTGCGCAGTCAAGGTCAGGGTCAAGAAGTTTGCCGGCTACTGTACCTTAAGATATCTTAAGATGCCGACCTGTACCTAATATATATTGTCGTCTGTCAAATAGTAGGCAAAATATATCGTAAGATACCTTGCGATAAGATATCGGTCGATATAATCACTATCACTACATAGTATAAAACAAAGTCGCTTCCTGCTGTCTGTCTGTCTGTCTGTCCCTATGTATGCTTAAATCTTTAAAACTACGCAACGGATTTTGATGCAGTTTTTTAAAAGATAGTGATTCAAGAGGAAGTATTGCATAATACATTCATAATTTATCAGCATTGCACCCGTGCAAAGCCGGGGCGGTCGCTAGTTAATATATACTAACGCTCTATGTGTGACGGGTTTTATTATCGGTATAATTTGGTATAATTTAATTCCTATAGCATTCCGGTTCCGCCTTTTTTCTACAACGGTCGATAATATGTTGGTCACAGGTAATCTGTCCCAGGACCAAAAAAATAACTAATTGCAATAGGGTTACGCCAAGCGCCGCCCTCTCGTGTGACGGCTTGTCATGGGAGGTGATTAGGTAATTTGTCATTGTCAATGCGATGAGACTCTATTGTGATAGAGTCACGTCTAAAATATATGTTTGGGGAGCAGGGTTGAACACCGTATCGAGTACCTATAGATATTTAGAAATTAGTATCATAAGCTACTATTTAGAGCAAGAAGCAAGGATTTATAAATAAATTAGCTGCGCCACGCGGTGTTACGGTGTTACCAGTTCAGTCATCATTTCAGTTACCCGGTGTCAGCTACGTTCATGACAAAATTTATAAAAATTTGTCCAGACGTTTGAACGTGAAGATGTAACAAACATTTCACATAAACACACGCACAAACTTTCGCCTTTATAATATTAGTGTAATAAATATTGGACAACCTTACAAGTAAACGATCTAGTCCCATAGTAAGCTCTAGTAAACTTGTGTTATTGGCCCTAGATAACGATATACATACATGTACTTAAATCTCCATCGTCTTAATTTTCCTGCGGTCTTCGCCAACAAACTGCATTGCACTTTGGCGAAACATATAAAGTGTAGGACCTACACTTTATATAGTACCTACACTGTAGGTACTCCAGTTTGTAATTTTTTTAGCATAATAAATCATCCTCCTAGCCTTTGTCCCTTTTGTAGAGAATGAATTCTCAATCGGGGTCGGCTACCTAAATCCCAAGATTTGGCGTAGGCACTAGTTTTTACGCAAGCGACTGCCATCTGACCTTCCAACCCAGAGGGGAAACTAGGCCTTATTGGGCTTAGGCGGTTTCCTCACGATGTTTTCCTTCACCGAAACGCGAGTGGTAAATATCAAATGACATTCCGTACATAAGTTCCGAAAAACTCATTGGTACGGGCCGGGTTCGAACCCGCGACCTACGTATTGAAAGTCGCATGCCCTAACCACTAGGCTACCACCACTTTTAGCATAATAAATAAAGAAAATAGATAGAAAACATCCATGTCCATGACCTAGGAACAAATATACAAATTCATCATACCAATACTGTCTCTTGCTTTCCACTGCGCCAAACACGTCGTCAGCATTTAGTTTCAACCCTACCTGTTGATTAGTGACGATCAGTGCCGTAAATAGGGCATAGAGCGGTGCCAACAATACCCTGGCACAGAGCGCAGACCCTGGGGCTCCAGAAGTGCGGATGACCAGGGAAAGTTTTACAAAAGGGTGACGGTACAGGTAGCGTTGCCAGTCGTCCGGATAAAGCCAGACATTGTTAGGCTTTTTAATTGCGTGTCCGGCCAAAATAAACGGTGTCCGGCTTCTTTCAGAGGCTTTTGCGTGGCGTGATTAACTGATTAAACATATATTTTTTTGTCATACCTATTAATACCTACTGAGAAAAATCCTCAATATTTTAATATAGGGTGTCCGGTCTTTTTACCAAAATGTCCGGCCATACTGGCTGGTCTGTCCGGCTATTAGGTTTGGCGACCTGGCAACCCTAATTACAGGCGACCGCATAAACGGCTAGTTACGGCACTGGTGACGATGTTGTAGCAATAGCATGCTTACTTAGAGAGTGCTATACACTCTTGAAGACATACATATCATAATATTTTTATTGCTTTTATAGAAGTAATTCTTTTGGCTGAGCGAATTCACTTAGCTTTGTACCCGATGAACAATACCCATTATCTGTATTGTTAGCTGTGGCCACAACTGCCACTTCAAAATGTAAGGCGTTATAAGTGCAAATTACTTTTACACTAAATTAGTCTTAAAGTCAAACGAAATAAGGTTTACTCTTAAACAAAGAGAACACAGATGTTGGTCACTTCATTGTCTTATAAGCATCGAAACGAGCTTCACTGCTCTTTCACTTACGAAGTGACCAACATCTGTGTTCTCTTTGTTTAAGAGTAAACCTTATTTCGTTTGACTTCAAGACTAATTTAGTGTAAAAGTAATTTGCACTTATAACGCCTTACATTTTGAAGTGGCAGTTGTGGCCGCAGCTAACAATACAGATAATGGTATTGTTCATCGGGTACAAAGCTAATGGGATTCGCTTACCAGATGTGATTCGAACTATAGTAGGTACACGTAATAATGGAGTACGAGAATACCTGACCCGTGGGCGAGCTATATATGCTGTCACAGGACCTTGGAATAAATGTGTAGGTATATCGACGTTGTCTAAAGATGCTAAAATGCATATGACAAAAAATGTAATATCAGACATAGAAACTTATTTCAAAAGGGCTCAAACTTGAAATTTTTGGTAAAAGTTTAAATACATAAAATCACAACTCTACCACAGCTCTACTATACTCACTCATAGTAAGAGGTGATCTGTAGCAAAATTAAGTATGAACCTTAGAATAAATTTGCCTGTCTTCATACAACAGATTTGCGAAAGATGAAGCCGCTTTTGGTTTTATGTGTGCGTGTCTGCGAACCAATCATAGAGACGGGTTGCTTGTAATATTGACGTTGCGCACACGGATGAAATTTAGCCCATGGCTAACCAAAACTGGCTTTACTTTCAAGCGCTGACTAGGTTTCTAGGCGTAGTTACTTTTATGAACCTATTATCAATCAGCATTAGGTTGAAGTGATAAGGATTTGAGTTTACTTTCGTTACAAAATAAATACTTACTGACTGACGAATGACGATGCATAAAGGCAAGCCTCATGATGGGAGCCTCCGAAAGAAACTTGTACTGCACAAAGACAGACTTTGCACTAAACATAGAAAACTAATAAAAACGCATAAATCTAGTAATTCCACGTGAATACATATATGTATTCAGTACAATATCTGTACAACCAACACAAAATCACAAGAAAAATCTCGGTTTCACTATTAGCCGCTATTATCCGAAACACCCAGTTTTTATTGCTGTCGGCTTGTGTTTGTCTCATCGGAGATGTTTCCGAAATAAAGCTCATAATTGGAACAGGAGAAACCGCGAGAAACTAAACTCATATCATAATGATCAAACTGTCACAGGCGACCGCCACACGCCGTATAGCATCAAAACATCAAGTTTTTTTATGAAAATCCAATATGAAATACTTGCTTCAAGAAATTATATGAACAATGTTAGCAACACATTGTTCATATAATTTCTTGAAGCAAGTATTTCATATTGGATTTTCATAAAAAAACATTATTTACTAACAAATTATTAATTTACCCTTATTCCTGCAAGTCTGCAACTACTCGCATTCCGTGCATTAAAAAAAAAGATTCTCAAATCTGAAAATAATTTTAGAAAAACCTTCTTGTTCAACCTCCATGGCGCTCGACAAGAATATGTTCCAAACACAAATTCAACTGTCAACTGACACCATCAAACTAAGTAAACTAAGACCTCAAAATGCGTGTTGTTAAGTGTATTGTAAATTGTTGGTAAGATGTTATGCCGGTATGCTGATGGATGCTGTCGTTGCGGCTGGGCTGGGGGTGGGGCTTATACTCGTCCTCTTGATTCTTAGATGGAAAGTCAGGGGCTCGTTGTTGAAGGTATGTGGAACACTGTTGGTAAGGTGTTATAGCAGACCTAACTTAGAATAAATAGGATAGGACACTTCATGACGCTATTGCTGTGGCCCGGCTGAGGTTGAAGGCTAATACTTGTCCAGGTCAGGGGCTCGTTGCATTCGAAGGTATGTGGAAAACTATTGGTAAGCTGTTATAGAAGGCCTTAGAATAAATAGGGCACTTCATGACACTATTGCTGGGGTCAGGCTGAGGGTGGGCCTAATACACGTCCCGTTGATTCTTAGATGGAAGGTCAAGGGCTTCCTGCAGCAGTAGGTATGTGCAAAACTATTGATAAGGTGTAATAGGAGACCCTAGAATAAATAGGACAACTTCATGACGCTACTGCTGTGGCCAGGCTGAGGGTAGGGCTAGTACTTGGTCCTGTTGATTCTTGGATGGAAGGTCAGGGGCTCGCTGCAGCCGAAGGTATGTAGAAAACTGTTGGTAAGGTGTTATAGGAGACCTTAGGATAAATAGGACAACTTCATGTCGTTACTGCTGTGGCCAGGCTGAGGGTGGGGATAGTACTCGGTCCTGTTGATTCTTAGATGGAAGGTCAGGGGCTCGTTGCAGCCGAAGGTATGTAGAAAACTGTTGGTAAGGTGTTATAGGAGACCTTAGAATAACTAGGACACTTCATGACCCTAAGATGTTACAGGAGACCATGGAATAAATTGGAAAATAAAAGACGCTATTGCTGTGGCTGTATGACACGTTTCATGTAGATAAGCACAAATTGAAAAGTCATCAAGGCCAATTGCCTCGTACAGACCAAAAGAAAATTTTTTTGGGCTTTACTGTACTAAGTACATTATATACCTACATTTATTTGCAATAGAAACATCAATAATCAAGTGGTTTCCCTGCTGCATGGCGAATAGTAAATCCAGACGACAAGGCGCAAGTTTTGCCGCCTGTTGCCCTCAGTGTGGGTTCGAAACCTGCTCAAAAACACTGACCTCATACTAAACAATGTCTTCCAACTTGTTACAGACCCCGCAAACACGGTCTGAATCCCAATCGAAGGCAGACTCGCAGGTCCTCTTGTGCCACAATGGACAGCTGGTTCACCGACTCTGCCGCCACAGCAACGTTGTGCAGAGCTTCGAAATCGAACAGAAGGACAGTCTTGACGAACATCTGGACATTCTAGCCAGAAAACTTGCTGAGAAGGTGAATTAACTAACTAATTATTTTGGCTAATAGACTCGAAATAGATCTTAGCGTAGGTACAATACGAGAATCCGTCACATGTCGCGTTTCTGCTGTTTCTCGTCAGTTTTCGTCTTGAAGCATACACAGATCAATTCCAACCAACGTCTCCCTAGCGACACCTGGGACCGATTTATTTCTACGTTATAACAATGATCCGTACCAAGGGCCTTCTAGAAAAATCCTCGGAAGCTGTCAGCTGTGCTCCCACAATAACATCGTACAGAGCTTCGAAACAGGTCTGACAGAACTGACAGAAGGGTGTAACACTAATATCATATATAGGTGCAAAATAATATGGTGTGACTCAAACTTTCCTAGCTAAAAAAAACTTGAGTAAAACTGGAAGTGGTTTAAAAACAAATCAGATAGATCCATTTTTTTGAATTATTTCTATTACATAATTCAAATTAACACATATAAAGCCTGATTAGAAATATACATATAAGGATTGTCAAGAGGGCGCTAATTATAAGATTTATATGGCAACAATTTTGCAACCAATCGCAATCGCATTATAATATAATGACATTAGTTTAGATACCTGTCATTTCCTATGGTAACCTCGTAATATCATTTAATGAAATTCACTCTTTTCCTGACTGTCTTTCGTGTAGTAAACACGTGTACACTTTATTTATAATATTACGTTCACGACTGTGAATGGTTTTCGGCATTTACTTTGGATATTTTTAAGTAAGTCTTAAAGAAACCACCACGAATGACGTTGACATTGTTGACAAACTATCATAAAATCATTGCCAGTGTAAGAAATGAGTGCCAGTGAAATTCCGCAATATGGCGCATCCTCATATATTTCTGGTCAGGTTTTAACTAAGCTATAGACTTCCAAAAACTAATAAATAAACCGATAATTTGGCTTGCCTCATTATAACTTTATCCAAAATACTTAATCTAATTCCAAATCTACCAGGAAAGTCGCCTGCGCCTCTCAAAATGCAAGATCCGTGAGACGCAAAACGAGATCCAAAACCTCCATGCGATAGACCACAATGTGCGCCTGCGATACCGGGAGATCATGGACGCACTACGGTCTGACCTTCTGGGCAACGAGAAGGAGTGCCGCAAGCTACAGGAGCAGATCGAGTGGGTGTCCCGCCGGCGAGCTGAGCTGAAAGAGGAGGCGAGTGCTCTTGCTGGTCTAGAGTTCGTGGGGAGAGGATTCGGCAACCAGGGTTGCAGAAGTCCGTGTGGTGTTGACTCGACGGCGGAGATGCGCACTGAGCTGGTGCCTAGCGCGGTGAATGACATATTGGTGAGAGGCTTACTTTTTCAGACTTCGTGTGCTTTGATTACCCTTAGGACAGTCTCCTCTCTCTCTCTCTCTGGCTCATAATTTAGGTCTATTGCAAATGATTGTCTCGATCTGTTGTTCCATCGTTGCGTGAGAAAATTCTTATGTATTACGTTCCTAGATAACATATCAAAAATTTAAAGCTACCGGACCGTTTGTTAGGTCTGCCCCAGTCCTTTAGTCTCTATCGACATCTATGTTTTCTTTGCGTTTACTGCCACATGATACAGTGTACCTACCCACGTCAGTTTTAATAAAATAAACTTCATTTCCCAAACAGGCACGCCGCGGACACAAGCTCTTCGGCGAAGCGGCCGCGGAGCTAGCAAGCAATCTGTCTGAACTCCAAAAAGGAAGAACAGAGAGGATAACAGACAAAACTTATATCCAACCCTCGTTCTCTCCCAGATTCCGCAAGGAACCTCACCTTCCCACCGCTCCCGTAGCCTCGCTGATCCTCAAAAACTCACCAAATAAGCTCCTTACGGAACAGAAAACTTCTGAAATGGGTTACTACACTCCTATGTGAAATGCGTGAATTTTATGGTAGATTTCAAGTTTGTATAAAATTTACCTTATATTTATATACAATTTTGTGATATTTATGTATTTATTAAAATTTGTTTATAGGAATATTTTGTTTTCTATTAACAATCACCAGGCATACGTCAGAAAGTGTACTTTTATGTTTTATAGCGTAGGTAACCTACAATTTGGAATTTAACACGTGTTCAGTCCGATGGCCTAATAAAAACAAAACTACAATAACGTCCTTTGTGTAACATAGGTTAAGTCATACTTGGTCATACAAAAGAATTCTGATATGGATAATCTTCGTTACAGTAAAGAATCAATTAAGTTTTGTTTTAATTATATCCTTTAACTCGGTACATATTTTTTGAAAATGACTCTTGTATCTAATATGGTTTCCGAAGTGGCAATTGATTAATTGTAAACACGAAAGTTCAATGTCTGAAAAGATGGTACAACTTATTCTAGGTACTCTCACTAAAGGTCGTCAGTCAAGTCTGCTTTACAAAAGATACCAACTTGTTTTTATAAAACTTCAATTTTATCAACTCAAAACAATTGCACAATAGAATAGCGCAAAGTCAACGTCGATATCGCAAGCGTTTCGAAAGCTACCGACCAGTGCACCCCCTCATAACCTCCCGTTTATTCCGAGGGTTAAAATCCCCGAAAAAGTGAGCACTTGCCTTGTTTACAAGGTTTTAGATTTTAATTTAGATTGGGGTTGCCGCGCTTTCATACGCAGACTGACGTAAGCGTCAACCAAAACGGCGCCGAAAATGGGTCTTTTATCGTGCACGTTTCGGTCGCGAGGTGTTTTACGAGGGGTGCGTCGCGCGTATCCATTAAAATCGCATTCGTATGTGATCACCTAATACAATATCATCAAGTCCCGGGGTGCTTTGTGAATAATTTTGCGGCAATCTGCTCGAGTTGGATCAGGATAATTTTATAATTTCATAATTGTTTGCTTTTGGTTAATGGTTAAGTCTGGAAGCTAGCTTGAATGCTTTGGAGAGTTTCGAGTAGTTACTTTACGTATATTTTAGTGTGTTGTTTACTATATTTTTCATCTTTTGACGAACTTTGTTTAGTAGTAGTATTAGCGGATAAGATAATTTTATTAAAAACTTTTGATCTTGATCTTGATTAGGTATGCACGATCGGTGCGTTACGACTAGCGAATAATAGAGATGCGCCGTTCTCGAGAACGTTTTCGAATTTGTATGCGGAAAGAACGATCTTGACAACATTACCCATACAAATCGAGAAACCTTATTATTACTAAAAAAATATTTTATATCCCGTTTATTCGCATTTTCTACCGAGCGTCACGGCCTCCTTACTATTAAAACAATTATTTTATATCCTGTATAGTACTGTAGCGGTTTTCCACCATCTGCTGAAGTTCTAGTATAAGTTTGCTTTTAACGCAAAATACGTCACGATCGCGTTTTGAAGCGTAAACACTGTCGAGCGAGTTTTTTTTTATGCAACTATTTAGTTTTTGCGTGCAAATAAATGCGTTACTATTATGTAGGTATATTATTTATGATGCGTTACTTGCGTTGGAAACATACAAGCAAGTTCAGATGTTTATACTCAGAGAAAGTAGGTGAAACAATTTTATTCAATTGTCTTAGTAATTTCAAAGTCCATGGAGTGGCGACCACGTATAGGAGAAAGCGCAGCGTGGTATAGACCCCGACGAGGTAAACGTCGGACCGTTTCAGTCGTTTGACGTGGACGGATGACCTCGTGAGGGTCGCAGGGAGTCGACGGACACGGTCTGCACAGGATCGCACCTTATGACGAGCTATAGGGGTGGCCTATGTTCAGCAGTGGAGTCTGTGGATAATAGATAGATAGGTAAATAGATTTATTTTAAATATGAACTTTGGAAATACTTCAAGGGTAGGTACTATATATAAGGGCCTTATCACACTTGCGATTTGCGAGCGTATTTTCTATACAAATAAGCGACGCGGCGAACACGCTGCGCGTACGCCTTCATACAAAAAACGCTTTCAAATCGCAAGTGTGATAAGGCTCTAATATATAAACACTAGTGTGTTTTGGAAACGCTTTTTTCTACGGAACTAAATACGTCAGTAATTAAATAAACATATAATAATATCCATTACGAGTGACTAAATCACAGCAAACAAAGTGAATCAGAGCACTAAAGCTTACGCTGTAGTGTTTGCGTACCCGCAAGTACCTTATTTTTAAACCGCCCTCTGGCAATTAAAACTATTGTCACTCCTCTAGTATTTGTTGTTCCAATAAAATGATGTACTTCTCTAACCTCCCATCTCAAATCTCCCTGTTACTTTAAAAGCCACTATATACAGTTTGAAAATAAAGTGAAATTTTGAATGGACTGTACATTTGAGTTGACCCTTTGGTCTAAATGTCGCTCCCGGCGAAACAAATGCTATGTAAAGAAAAAACAAACAGTACAGAAGCGCAGATGTGGTTGAACTAATTAAAAACGTTTGGACAAACAACCCGGTCTGTCGAGTGACGTCATTTTAAGATCGCTTTGACTTTACAGTATAATAAAAAGAGTAGAAATTAAAAAGTGGCGATACTGTATTGTCGTCCCTTTCTAATCAATCTATAAAAACGGGACGACACTATATTGCAGTAATTTCTACACTATCTTGTCGGACTATAGCGGTTAACTTTTAAATGGTTATTTGAAATTTTTAATTTCTTGCCTATTAGTGTTTTGGTCTCCTGATACGACACAGCACCTACAAACGTCAAAAAATCGACAAAAAATGACTCGTTATCTAACTTTGAATTACTAATTCTTTTTTTAGAACTACCATAATTATGTACAGTTAAACCCACTCACTCTCACTCTCAATCTTACTTAATCCATCGCTCTACAAAATCAAATCAAGGTTCAAAATAATTCGTAACACTGGGAATTATGCATCTTTAAAGTTCTCTCAAAGACTACGTTGTAAATTACAACTTGTAATATTGACTCACTCGGAAATTCCCCAACCTAAACGGCAAGATAAATAATAATTGAAACGTTTCAATAATAGCCGATTTAAATTTAAAACAGCCAGTTAATTTCAGCGGCAAAGCGTTTTTCAATTAAGTTAGCGCGGCCGGCATTTTTATGGCTTGTTGGTTCTCGCCCCTTGACTTTACGAGTAAAAGGATTATTTTATTACCACCCAGTTTTTTTCCGTTGAGGGAATATTCATTAATAATTTGATATTGACTTTAGATTGAGTTCGAGGAAAGGTGTGCTAGGGAACGATCAATAAGCTAGGTACTTGACAGATTAAATCGGCCATTTTATCATTGTGATGGGCACGATTATCTGCTCCTGGCCTTCGGGTGTTTTCTAAATATTATATTTACCTGTAAGCAAGTATATAATAGTTTTGTTATAGATTTAGTTAGATAGTTGTACAAGCATAGGCTAGTTGACCCAGTTTTGTAATATATTTCAAATGGTGAATAATGAATAATAGTGATCTTACTAGCTCTAAAAAACTTACTTGTATTTTTGTGAAAGCTTGAAAGCTAAATTTTATCAATTGAAAATTAGAAATTTCATGAACAGTCAACAGACGGCACTATTCGAAGTCGTCAAAGTAGACTCAGTTCAGTTTTGTTTACATGATCAATGACGTCACTATAATAAGCGAAAATGGCGGACAGCGTTTTAATCATTTCAAAATACAGATTAAAAACCATATTTTCAAATTTAATTTTTTCGGCCATCTTTCACTTTTATGAATTGAAAAATATATATTTAGGTTTCCTTTGCTAAATATTATACGGAATAAACATTAGTTTATTACAATTTGACATGAGTCAACTAGCCTATTGCACACTTGTTTATTTTGGTAGTTAGGAGTAGCTAGACTTCAAATCGACATTCGTAGATTTTTCAAGACAGGTATTTACGTATTTTTGGTGAAGTGTCAAAATTTACATATACACGAAGTCTAATAGTAGATTGTTCAACAAGGGACTAAAACAAGCCATAATGACACGAGATGTTTTAACCACCCGAGCTAAGCGAGGGTGGCTAATAGTTCGAGTGTCATTTTGGTTGTTTAGTCTCGCGTTAAACACTCTACTTTTCACTTTGAATGCGAGGAAAAGAAACGACGTTCAATATAAAATTACAATATTTATTATAACAAAGTTTTTTACAATTACGTAGTACCTAGTCGTTAATCCAACCTCAGAAAAATTCAAAGGGCAATTTGTACAATTCTTTACATTTAAATGTATAGTTTTCCCCTGAAAATTAAGCTGGGTCGGCGTGGTTTGTATTTGAGAAGTATGTTCAATATTTTCACGCGAAATCGAAGTAAAAGTTGGAGAGAATGGAGAGTATAGTAGAGACGCAGACCTTTCCTCAAAAAGGCTGCCGATGGTTATTTCATTAAGCTCATTCTCATCCCACAATGTTGATGGGCGTGGGTCAAATGTTGGTTGTGATTTCTGCTTTGAGGATATTTTAATTCCTTCAATATATTCCTTCGATAAATATTGTATTTATTTTGGATTGACTCTTCTATACACATAGCCAGCAGCTTTAATTCTTATTCACTAGAAGATGATGATAACTTATTTTGTCCGTAATTTATAGTGACACAATTAATTGGTCTAATTGGTGATTACAAGTTTAATACGAGTAATGGTAATTATCATTCAAAATTCTGATAGAAAATTAAAATGTTCCGTGTTTCTTTTCTTTTTTTAAAAGTGACGTTTTAAATGCTTGCCTATTTAGCCAACAGATTCAAACTTAAAAACTATTTTATTTAAGACTAATTGGACTTACGGACCATGCATGATAAAATTAATTCATCTTTAATATTATTGAATACATTCGCATTCCTAATAATTAATCGTGTTTCATGAAATATAATCTTTTACTTTTATATTTATGAGCAGTTGCAATTTTGAGGTTATTTCCACGCACCAAAAAGTTTGTATACCTACTGAAAATGGCTACAAACCTCCATTCACAAACATCGTGATTGGCTGTTTAGGGGTTTCCAAAGTAAATTAAAACAATTTTACTTTAATCCCTAGAGATTAATAAGGAACTTTAGTCCCGATATGCAGAGACTAAAGTAACATTTTAAGAGCATGAGAAGTGAAAATGAAAGTTACGTAAATACGGCCATATCGTCAGAATGAACTCATAGGTGATAAATTAAGTACTTAGTCCTATCTATGGGAAAAGAGAGACATAGTCACAGTAACAAAGCTCTTATATAGAGAAAAAAAAGTATGCGAAAAAGTAACCAGAAATTTGGTTTTTGTATTTGGTTACATTAGGTACCTACCAACTACATAATGAATTATTTGTCTATAGTGTATATTGTGCAGTTATTTCTCACTCTAAAAAACCGGCCAAGAGCATGTCGGGCCACGCTCAGTGTAGGGTTCCGTAGTTGCTCATCCTTCACAATGGACTTAAGTTACGAGAAAGATTCCAAGCTCTATAAAAAGGTCGTAAACGCCAAAGTAACTGTAGTTGCTTATTACCTTTTGGAAGTCAACTTACGTCCTTTTAAGAAAATTATGAAACTTTGCGATAACTCAAAAACTGCTTTACCGATTTTGTTCAATATAGTTTTCATTGAAAGTTCTTATAAGGTCTCATGTTCATGAATTTTTTCATAATTTTTTGACCCGTGGTAGAAAAGTTAGAGGGGGGGGACACTATTTTTTTTATTTTCGAAGCGAATATTTACGAAACTGCTGACTTTATCAAAAAATAATGTTTGAAGACCCCTATTATTTTTAAAAGACCTATTCAACGACACCCCATAAACTAGTGTTGGAACGAAAAAAAAAATTCACCCCCACTTTAGGTGTTCGAGAGGTACCCCAAAAAAAAGTTTTTTTTTAGTTTTTATTTTACCGTTTTGTTGGCGTGATACATACACATACTCATACCAAATTTCAGCTTTCTAGTACTAATGATCACGGAGCTAAAGCCGCGGACGGACAGACGGACAGACGGACATGGCGAAACTATAAGGGTTCCTAGTTGACTACGGAACCCTAAAAACGAAATCGTACAGATTTGTGACTAGGCTACTAGCATTTTGGACCCAATGTAGAGGTGACAAGATCGAAATATTAACAGGACGGGATCATTTTTGAGTTAGGGCGCTTTAGTTTTGGTAGGGACGTGTGTTACAGTTAGGGTGATGGGGTGGCTAGTGGACCACGAAATGAGACTCGTGACAAAAGGATGCTGATGCTAAGATGTAGGAGCACAGAGGTTTAATAGGGCAGTAGTGGGACTTCGAATAAATGAACCGCATTATTAGTAAGTCGTATCGGGCTGTCCAGCCATTTTCGTAAGTTCTGCACTTTATTAGACGCTACTTATAGTACGTGAGATTTTAGAAGAACATTCGGGTTCGGGTGAAAACTGAGAGGTTCTTATCTGGATCGCGTATGAGCGAGCGAGACAGGTATGGAACCCGAATGTTCTTCTAAGATCTCACGTACGTTATGTAACTCATCTGTTAAAGATGTAAAAGGCCAATGATGATGATTATCTCAAAATTTTGTGTCGTGTGTAGAATAATTTAGCATCCGATTTAGGTAAATACCTATCAAAGAATACAAATCCTCTTTATTGTGCACCACAAATACACAGGGATACAAAACATGAGAGATATACAGAAAAGTAGTAAACAGAGATAAATAACAGGCAATAGGCAAAGAATCAAGGCTGCCAGGCTATTTTACGTCTTATTATACCATACATCCCTGTATAGTCAAGTGTAAATATATAGGTGGACTCATCCTTCCCAAAAATATGCCTTATCGGTCATCGCTATTGTGTCAACGAAATAAAGTTTCGGTATTTACGAGAGAAATAATTCGATACATATTTTTCGCACTTGACTGTACTTACATTGTCTTAACTCTTACTCTTAAGTATTCTAAAGACTAGTAGTTAGAGTTCTGTCCTATTATATTATCTGTGATCGGAGTCTAGTTCGGAGATGAATCGGTATTCATAAAGTTTATGGTTTGATGGAGATATTCATTGGTAATCAGTAGAAAATAACGTCGCTAACGTTCTTACAATGTAGGTATAGGAGATTGTTGCGGATTTTATACGGTATGTATCTATAGCGTATTGTTTATCAGCTTTTCGTTTTATTGGGATCGACTTAGTCTAAGTTTCCATCCAGACTGAAGCTGAGAACCTATATAATTGTCTGGAATTATCTACGATGAAATATTCCTTCATCGGAAAATACCTTTGAAATAACTTTCAAGAAGTATTAAATGGGTATTCGAAACGGTTTTCTTGTCTTTAGTGATATAGGTATCTCGAAGAGAGTAGAAGTGAATGATTACTTTCATTAAATATTTATTACAAGGTTAAGCATAGCTATAAATATTATTGCGCATGTAAAATTATTCAGAAATATTTGACTAAAATAAATCGAAACAATATTAACAAACAACTCGATTCAAAATGCACTAACTTAAAATGTTAACCAAATTACATACGAGGCAAGTTCGATTTGTAGACGCATCCATTCAAAAACATTGAATTAACAACGCAATCGCTCCCATAGCGCTTTAATCCTAAAATACCCTTCGAAACAAGAAAAAATATAAGAAAACTTGGCAAATAAATAAAATGCACGGAGCGGGGAAAAGTTGTCACCTACCCTCGAAATGAAAACGACACGGGTGGGGAGGTTTTTGTCTATTTCGTTATTCTTTTTTTCTTTAACGTTTTTATATCGCAGACAGGATTACGGGGATACCTTACCTATTGGCAACGTGGACTGAAGAGACTAGTCTACGTAATTCTAACAACCTGTTTGTGGGATGTAGCAAATATGTTTGTACTAGACGAGAGAGACAGATATTTAAATTTTAAGTTTAAATTATGGAAATTATTAACACTTGCTTTACAACAAAACATCCCCATCCCCATTTTCACGCTCGTGTCATTAATATGTGACTGTTTTAGGGAAAACGTCCCACTTTGTCGATATGGAGTTATGATATGAGTAGTTCGTAATACTACGGAACATGACTTATGTTACAATATACCTATGATTTTGACTAATTTGAAATCCTTAAAGTATGGCAAATAATTTGATACCAACCACTCCATAACTTCGGAGTACCTACAAGTGTGTTTTTTGCCGTCCCAAACTTTAACCAACGTTTTCTGTTGTCGCCTTTTCACTTTTGCAAATTTGTTTTTTTTTTTAATAACTATTGCACCTAGAGTTCTTTCACCAAAAGATAGCTTATGTTTTGTTTTATTACAAACTGCTCATAACTCCGTATCGACAAAGTAGGAAGTTTTCCCTAAAACAGTCACAAATATGATATCGAAGATTTTTTTAGGTATTCGACAAAGTGGGACGCTAGCCACTAAACTTTGAGGCCCTAAAAAGATGCTTTAATTGGACATTTATGCGTCGACATCCAAATCATAGCTTTATTACAGTATGTTCCATTAGTTTTTATTGAAACCCGATTTTCGGTAGGTTTGCCATATTTTACTAAACCTCCCGTAACTCCGTAACTATTAGAATCGACAAAGTGGGACGTTTTACTAAACTCACTCACATATAATGCTTATCATTACGTATACAGATATAACTGAATGGACAAAAAATCCTATATAATTAACCAATCTACTCACAAAATTTTATGAGAACCGGTTGAGAAATGTGCCCTGTAGGCGAAAACAAATTAAATTGCTATTCCTTTTTAGGCAGCACTTATCTATTTTCTGATTAATAATATTATTGAAATCAGCAACAAAGACTATTAACATACGTTGGAAGAAAAAGCACAAAATGTCGAATCCCTCTCCCGCTGTTGAGTCCCTCGCTACACTCAGGATTAGTAGAATCCATCGCTTGCTCGGGACTCAAAATCAGCACTCGTAACAAAAAACAACTTTGCTCTCTTGTTGCACAAATAACTATTTTATTCACCGTAGTCAAGAACCTAAAATGTATCCTGTGGCTATAACCGTCTTTAAATGCTTACACTACATGCATGCCTACATTTCGGTAACAGTCATCACCATACATCGGGGTTTTCGGAGCACGACTGGTTTGACGCTTACTGACGGCCTAGTGTTTAATCCTGGGTGCTCCGAAAACCCCGATGTATGGTCATCACTCTTCATCCGAAACAAAAGGAAACGTGCATCGTGCTGTTATTTTTCCTGAAATCATGACTATTCCCTACCTATAGACAATTATTCGAGATAATTTCAGTCCTATAATAATAAGTTGAATAATCTCGTAGTTTGTATCCCAACTGATCCCACGATCTCTACGAAGCGTTCACATTAAATGCGATGCAATCTACCAAACAAGTCGGCAAGACGCAAAATGTAAATAAAATAAAGATGGGAATCCGGAAGGCTGTGGAGCCCAAACGTTGGGACGTTTAAATAATACATGATGGACAGATGTCACTCGGGAGCGGATATCACAGATATTGTGCCGTATTTTGGCTTATGTCCCTGAATATTTAGATAATAACATCAACTCGTCGTCGTCGTTTATTTAGTCCTATTATTATTCTGCACCAACTACTAATTTCAAACATTAATTTTCAACTACTCCGCTACCCGGTTGTCTGGAAGAGATCGCCTGCTGTTTACCTCTGCCTGTTATTTTAATGTACCTCATGTTCTGTTGTATATTCCTTGATGTTTGAGGTGTGCAATAAAGCGTATTTGTATTGTGTAATAGTACAGGAAATTAATTATGTACTGAGTGGTAAGTTATAGTCTATTGAGCGCTCTATATTTTGAGATGACAATTTCTTTAAAAAAAAAGGTGACTAGACGTAAATATCGGACAACCAAACACAAATTGATCTAGTCCCACAGTAAAGCTCTAGTATGGAGAGTAGACAACGATAATTACATACTTATAGAATTCCATAGTTAAATACAAACATGACATGTTCTTTCTGTGTAGTGTACTTACCTCTATTACCCTTCAAGTGCAGAAGGCATTCTCCTTTGAATGCGTGCGGGTGAAAGAGCATACTATATTTGAAACCAATACGAGGCTCAAAAACTTAACGATCATGATTCATGAAAGAATACAAATTATTGATGCTTGTTTACATTTTAATAAGTGCTTAGTGCGAGTTCATACAAATCCGTTTTGCGTTTCCTAGTTGCGTAGCAAACTCACAGTAAGTTATCAATATGTAAACAGCCCATAACGGAGATGCCACGACTTTGGGCGACCAGCGGCGCGGCGAGCGGTTGAGCGAGAGGTCCATGCGGCCCTACAACTTACAAATGAGCGAGACACGTAGATACCGCGCACCGCTGCCGCTGTCGCGCCAAATCTTGCCATCTCCGTTACTGTGCCGGTAGCCGGTGACTGACAATGATGTTGCTAGTATTTTCTACGTCAACGTGACGTGAAAATTTGTGAGAACGTCGCTACATTCCCCGTCACGTTCCCGTTCTGTGAATTTATATAGGTACCCTGCTCAACCCCTTTTACACGTCTTATTTACGCAACGTTACACGGTATCGTAATATTTCACTTCGACGTAACAAGGAATGAGAATGAGAATGAGAATGAGAATGAGAATGAGAATGAATGAGAATATTTATTTGTCAAAAGTGGGTATACATAAATGATCTTAACTATGACTAGTTTCTCCACTTTCTGTCTATAAGTCAGACGTACAAATTCAATTAAATTACAGGTTATCATACGTTATTAATTACATTATTTTTTAGTAGACAATTAGAATTAATTAATTACAGCTTCTATTCACACATCGTAATTAAAAAATAGTATTCATTAAATACTAAACATTATTCATCAACATATTATTTCTCATTACATTATTAGGTACTTATATTACATTAAATCACATCACATTATATAATATTATTTGTATAAATTAAATTAATGAAAATTATGTTAATCATATGTCAATTGTCAAAGTGTTCTGAATTAGTATAGTACATATTATCCTTACACCAGCTGAATAATTTGCTTTTAAATTGTTGTAAATCTAATTCCTTTATATTGTTGGGGAGGTAATTATAATTTTTTATACACATGAATACGGCATTCTTATTAACCAAAGCTGAAGTTGTCCCTGGATAATGCAAATTTAACCCATGCCGAGTGTTGTGTCTTGAGGTGGACGCATGACTAGTAAAAGAACTTAAATTTCGTTTAGTGAAGAGACATGTCTCGTATACATAAAGAGAGGGCAGGGTTAAAATATTGAGCTCTCTGAATATTGGTCGACATGAGTCTGTTTGCTCGGCACCATAGATTGCACGAATACATTTTTTTTGCAGTCGAAATACTTTAGGAGCGTATGGGCTGTTGCCCCATAAAATAAGACCGTACCTTAGATTTGACATTACATAGCCGTGGAACGCCATAAGTGCTGTCTTTTGAGATGTCATATCCTTCAGTCGTCTGAGAGCAAACACGAAACGACTAAGTCTATCTATAAGATTTTCAATATGTTCTTTCCAATTATTATGAGAATCGACAGTAACCCCTAAGAATCGAAAAGAAGAAACACGCTCTATTTCTTGATGACCATTGCCGTTATACGTTAATTTTAAGTTTTTAGGTTTACCCTGAGGTGCATGGAATTCCATGAATTTGGTTTTAGATAAGTTAATCTGTAAGTTATTATTTTCTAACCATGTAATGGTATCTCTAAGTAGTGTATTTGCTTCTGACTCATATGTTAATGGATTATCACCTCTTATGACTAGAGAACAATCATCAGCAAAAAGAATAATTTTGTGTTTAGTTATATTGGGCAGGTCATTTATATAGACTAGGAAGAGAAGAGGTCCTAGGATGCTTCCCTGCGGTACACCATATTTTACACAGCGAAAACTTGATTTATAAGTTAGGACAGTTTTGGTTTTAGGACAAAAATTTGTTATTTCAGTACGCTGTAACCTATTTTGTAAATAAGATTTAAGCCATTCATATGCATTGCCTCGAATCCCTACACTATACAATTTGGATAGCAGCAGTTCATGTGATACTCGATCAAATGCTTTAGACATATCCATAAAAATTGTCATGACTGGTACACTTTTGTCTCTACAAGCCATAATCACTTTTAAAACTTCATAAATTGCCATAACTGTACTTTTATTCTTACAAAACCCAAATTGATTCTTTGATAAAATGTCAAATTTTGTAAAGAAAGAGATCATTCTATTGTAGAGGACTTTTTCAAATATCTTGGCAAATATTGGTATCAAAGCTATCGGTCTATATTGCTCGGAATCCTGACGATCACCTTTTTTGAATACTGGTTTAGTAATTGTAATTTTTAGCTGCTCAGGATAAACACCTTCATCCATAGATTTATTTATTATGTACGTTAACGGTGGAGCTAGAGTATTACAATTCTCTTTAATAATAGAGGTTGGCAGGTCATCGAATCCTGTTGAAAGCGTATTTTTTAACGACATTATTATTTTTACTATTTCGGTCGTCTGAGCAGGATACAGGAAAATTGAGGTTTGAACATTCGGTAGTGTTACGGAATTTGGACTTGGCTCATCATCTTTGACTACTTGTGTGAACTGCTCATTAAATTTATTAGCTATTTCAAGTGGATCCTCAACTAGCTTATTACTAAATGTTACTTTACTAAGTGTGCAGTTCGGTTGTTTATTACCAAGGGATTGATTGATGACACCCCAAGTGGCTTTCGCTACATTATTAGCATTTTCTACGTATTGTTCATTAATGTTCCTCCGGCTTTTCCTAATAATATTTTTCAAAATCGCAGAGTAACTCTTGTACTTATATTTATTTTGTTTGGTTGGTTGAAAAGTCATTATGTTTTGTCACTATAGTCCTTCATTTTGAAGTTCGTATTGAAATACAATAGTTCTATTTGTTATGAAAAAAAGCTGCACTTTGTGATGGAAGCAAGCCGTTTTGCACAGTGATAATATAGACCAAAATAAACGATTTCACTCGAGGCGAAATTAGTTTCACCCCTTAGGATAAGAGATGGCGCCACTTATTAAAAAAAAGTTTAAAAAATTGTAAGTCCTGAACGGATACTCCGATTTTGGCGAAAGAGGTGCCAAACGGCAGATAGTTACCCAATTTAACATAAAAAAAATTGAAAACAGGTAAAAAATTATTTTGGATACCCAAAAAAATATAATTTCTGAAAAAACTATTTAAAATTTGTGATTTTTTGGAATTTTACTCGTAAAAATGTATGTACATGGTACTTTTTTATTTATTTATATTAATATACAACTAATTTTACATTTACGAAAAAAAACCGCATATCATTAGCCCGTTTAGTTTCAAAGTTATTGAAGAATACAGACATGGCGCCGCTGGGTCAAAAAATCTTACAAAAAATCTTAAACCTCAACGGATATTCCGATTTTGATAATTAAGGTGCTAATCGACAGATAATTACTTACATTAGTTTCAAAAAATAAAATTAAAATTAAAATAGGCAAAAAGTAAAAATAAATACAAAAAAACATACATTTTGAAAAAAAAAATGCAGTTTTTTGGGGGTTTTATGTAATTTCATACAAAAAAATGTATGAATTTATGGCTTTATTTTACTTATGTATATTATAATACTATTAATTGATCGATTAATAAAAAACCGCATATCAAGAACTTGTACAGTTCCAAAGTTATTGAAGATTTTACTATAGGGTGCCGGTGCGATGTTGCCGCCGCACGTGTTACTTATGTACATGTATTTATAAAAGTATTCTCCCGCTTCGAAGGTACTGATTACCCTGAAAATATAACCACAATTGAAAGTACAAATAATAATCATCCCAAGTAGCACACAACACATTTATATCCCTTATACAGCTTAAATTAGAGTTTTAACGAGTGAATAGGCTCTTTTACAACCTGTTTGCTAATATCGCAAGTATATTAGATGCTAAATAGCATTTCTGAATCAATATTTTACTTACTTAAAGTTTTATTTTCACTTTAGTCTTTGCAGGTTCTGCATTGTAACGTGCAAGTTAGACCGTCGCATCAGCAACAACAACGCATTGTGCCACAGCCCAATTTGTATCCATAATGTTCAAGGAGTTTTCAAATTGAACTAACCTTCAACTATTGTGGATTCCACCTACCTTTGATGCCGTTTCATTCCCAAAAAGAAGGACTTGGGACTCGATATTTCCAAATTAAAACGTGAACCCACACTTGGTTAGCATGAAACGGTATTCAATTTGCAGCTGAAATACATGGACGGTATATCTCAAAAGCTTGTTTAGTTTAGTGTTTTTTAGTTTAAACAGATCTTTTCGAATCGCATTAACAGTAATAATATATGCTCTGTTGTAGCATCGTATAGCCTGCATGTGAATCTGGGACACACAACAACACAACGTTACGATTAATTGAAAACCAATGAATGACATTAATATAGTGATTGAATCTTACACGATTTTCACACATTACATCAAAATAATAAAACGGGACTTAATTGCGGTAATTAAACATTTTTGTTATAATAATGAATGACATTAATTATGTTATCACACCCCAAAAAAAAGAAACAAAAATGGCCCTAAGTAGCCGTTTCACATGAGCAATACACGTATCCAGAGAGAATTTCTATCGATAGCGATGTACTTGCAAAAGCAGTAGTTATTTCAGGGTATAACATGCATGTTTTAAAACAGGTCTCTTTTCTTATTGTATTGAAATTAGACGTCTTGTCATACTCTGAGAAAGCCTTGAAGTGCAGTCATCATTTCATTAAGTAATAACTGTTTTGTAATCTGCTACTAGTACGACCGTCGCACTGACGACTGAGTACAATTTGAATGCTTCAATGCTTTCACAGAGCTGGCGACAAGCCATTCGCCGACTACTTCAGCTGCCTTTGAACAACATGTTCTGCGTGTAGCGTTTTAAGCGAGCCAAATGTGCAAAAAACGTCTTAATTTGGATATATATCCTGTCCCAAGTCCTTTCTTTTTGGGAGTGGAATGGCGTTGGAAGCAGGTTGCAGGTGCGATCCACAACAGAACAGTCATTATGGGTGCAAATCGGGCTGTGGCAAAATGCGTTGTTGCAGCCGATGCACCGGGCTAACTTGCACGTTACAATGAAAGTTTAGTGAAAATAAAACGTAAAGTAAGTAAAATATACTTGTGATATTTGCAAATAGGTTGCCGTTAAAACTCTAATTTAAGCTGTATAAGGGATATAAGTCGAGAAACTGACACATATCTGTAAAGACTCTCCCCAAGCAGCTTACACAGCACTCACTAAAGCTGCCCAATTCAAATGGTCATTCCTACAACGTGTAATCGCCGATTCCAACGTACTCTTTGAACCACTGACACATGCATTACGGACCAATTTCATGCCAACTCTGATGGGCAGTGAAATCACACCCGACGAAGCCGATCTGTTTTCCCTTCCTGTGCATAAAGGTGGTTTGGCAATATCTAATCCGTCTACCGAGAATAATTTGAGCTACAATTCTTCCAAAAAAGGCTGTTTAATCCTCTCATCGGCTTTGATCAGGACACAACATGTAGACCTAGCCCAACACAATAAATCCCTGATTGACGCACGCAAAGAGAGCCGAACAATAAAAGATGCTCGTGACAACGAACTTTTAGACACTATATTGGCCAAACTATCCCCTAACAAACGACGAGCTATAGAAAGATCAATCGCATCGAAAATGAAAACAAAGTCTTCCACCTGGCTATCTGCTATACCAACAAAGAAAGATAACTTCGACTTGTCTCCTCATGAATTCAGAGATGCCCTGGCAATACGCTATTACAGAACCCCAAACTCAATGCCACCCTCTTGTGACGGATGCGGCAACAGCCATTTTAATATCGACCATGCTCTCTGTTGCAAGACTGGCGGGCTAATTTCAAGACGGCACAACGAAATACGAGACCTATTTGCTGAACTATGTCACCAAGCATGGGGCAACATCACAATAGAACCTATAATCACAGAAGGTGACCTTGGATTACGCGGTGACTTATCCTGCCGTGGCGTATGGAATGCACAGAGAGAGGCGTTATTCGATATCCGTGTCGTAGACACCGACGCTCCCTCTTACATTGCACGTCATGTCACTTCTGTCCTAAAATCTGCTGAGACTGAAAAACAAAGAAAATACTCTGCTGCCTGCGAAGTGAAACATGCTACTTTCACCCCCCTCGTGACCTCTGTCGATGGCATATTCGCACCACAGATGGCCTCCTTCGTCAAACACTTAGGCGAAGCCCTCTCGGACCGTTGGAACAAATCGCTGAGTACGATACTGGGTTGGCTTAGAACAAGGATATGCACTGCTATAATTCGAGCCTCCAGTATGTGCATACGAGGCACACGTCACAAATTCAAACCTGCAGCGAAACTGTTGGGGTTTGACGACGGAGCAGCCATTCCCAGTTTGCAGCACTAGCTAAACTGCAACTTGCAGAGATGTGTTTTATAACTTTTTGCTACACATTATTATTTTTATTACTATTTCTTTGTTATAAGTTAAGTTTTTCTTGCAATAAAACTTTAATATATAAGTGGAGTTGTGTGCTACTTGTGATGATTATTATTTGTACTTTCAATTGTGGTTATATTTTCAGGGTAATCAGTACCTTCGAAGCGGGAGAATACTTTTATAAATACATGTACATAAGTAGCACGTGCGGCGGCAACATCGCACCGGCACCCTATAGTAAAATCTTCAATACTTTGGAACTGTACAAGTTCTTGATATGCGGTTTTTTATTAATCGATCAATTAATAGTGTTATAATATACATAAGTAAAATAAAGCCATAAATTCATACATTTTTTTGTATGAAATTACATAAAACCCCCAAAAAACTGCATTTTTTTTTACAAAATGTATGTTTTTTTGTATTTATTTTTACTCGTTGCCTATTTTAATTTTAATTTTATTTTTTGAAACTAATTTAAGTAATTATCTGTCGATTAGCACCTTAATTATCAAAATCGGAATATCCGTTGAGGTTTAAGATTTTTGTAAGATTTTTTGACCCAGCGGCGCCATGTCTGTATTCTTCAATAACTTTGAAACTATACGGGCTAATGATATGCGGTTTTGTTTCGTAAATGTAAAATTAGTTGTATATTAATATAAATAAATAAATAAAGTACCATGTACATACATTTTTACGAGTAAAATTCCAAAAAATCACAAATTTTAAATAGTTTTTTCAGAAATTATATTTTTTTGGGTATCCAAAATAAATTTTTACCTGTTTTCAATTTTTTTTATGTTAAATTGGGTAACTATCTGCCGTTTGGCACCTCTTTCGTCAAAATCGGAGTATCCGTTCAGGACTTACAATTTTTTAAACTTTTTTTTAATAAGTGGCGCCATCTCTTATCCTAAGGGGTGAAACTAATTTCGCCTCGAGTGAAATCGTTTATTTTGGTCTATATTATCACTGTGCAAAACGGCTTGCTTCCATCACAAAGTGCAGCTTCCGGGCCAAAACCGTCCATAACAAGTAAGACTACAAGGAAATACGAAAGTAGGTACATATACAAAATTCAAAAATGTACCTACATAGAGCTTCGTTCGACCATTCGCATTCGCTTTGTTTTACCAACCCACAATCCGTAAACGAGCTCCCCATAAGTAAGTACATTCGAGTATCCAACAACAACTTCATTATAAAACTTTGAGAACCGCCCAATTTTTTCTCCCCACTCGTAATAAGCGCATTAAGGACGGAAAATTTTAAAACTCGCCGGCTGAAACTTTGCGCGTTTTCTTTTTTGCATTAAGGACAAAAAGAAAAAGAGAGCCTACTTAGAAGGGTGGCTCAAAGTTTTAATATCACCAGACATGCTTTCACATTGCCGAATTTTCACATACCAACCTTTAGAGGGTACCATTTAAGATCTACATTTGCGCTGAAAACGGTTACAGTAGAGGCATTGTAAAGTTTGCACATGTTTAATACAAGCAGTATATGTGTGGCGCTTAGCGAATTTAAGAACTCATGGCTCTAGGGGGTGTTTGGAGCGTTTTGTTGTTTTCCACTCGTGTTACCTATTTTTAAATTCGTCAACGCTTGTAAGGGTCGAGTTATCGAATTGAAAAAGGGTGAGTGCGTCGTATGGTTGTGTTTTATGAGAGTTAAAGAGCGTTCATTTGTTACAAGTTGCATTTTGGTTGCGTGGTGGTAATGTATATAATTCTTAAATTGTATCGTTTTCAATGGAGAAGGGTTATTATTTTACGTCGACGAAAAAGTCTGCCCCAGACGTCAAGCTGCCAACAGATAGTATGGCATTGTATAGCGGCAAATGACGTCGTGGCGTCTGGGACATAGATTTCTATCCACGTGATTTGCCGCCTTTGGCGCTCAAAAGGTTAAACCGCTGGACCGATTTAGACGAAATTAGGCACGGAGATAGTTTGAGTTCCGGGGAAAGTCATAGGATAGATTTTATCACGGAAATCATACCTTAAAAAAGAGAGGGGTAGGAATTTATGGCTTGTCGATATCATGTGGGTTTATGTATGCATAGGGACTAACTTATTCTACGCAGATGAAATCGCAGGCAAAAGAAAGAAGAAGAAAAAATTCGCGGACGACGTTGCGGGCACCTTAAAGTATGTATGTGCTCAGTCGGGTAAAGAATTAAAACATTTATAACCAATTAACCAATATTAAGAAAGGACAAATAAATGTTTACCATCAGATAGCGCTATACCTACGGCTGTGAAGCTGCTGCATCGAGCTGTTAAGATTTTTCTGAAATAATGACCTCTCCGTAGAAAAATGATTTATAATACAATTTTGGTATTTTTTATATTAGTAAGTACAGATGAAGGACAGGAGGTATGAAATCAAACATATAATTAATTCCATGATTGTATTATTTAAAAGTTATTCTAATAACATTAACCGACACTATACAATAACTTGTTTACGAATAATTTTACATTACGTCAATAATAAACATAACATACCTAGTTTTAGGTACTAACTTAAATAATATAGTAGACTCAGATAAAAAGGCGATGGAAAAAAAGATTAGAGTCACTATCTATGCGTTTAGAATAGTTGCATCACTAGGTTTTATGTTATTTCATCGTTTTGTCTCAATACATTTGTTATGTAGCTATCCTAAAGGCACTTTTAGATATTATAACTCTATTACTACCATACTCTGTTCTAAAATTAACTGGCAGTTTCTCGTAAATGGCCCGAGAGATGGCGATGTTCACTTCTCATGGAAATTCTACATCGCGCTAATAAGATATTTCGTACTATCCCTATTGTGAATTAGTACATCTTGCAAGTGTACGATTTTCATCGAAGACCTGTCGTATGTGGCTTCCCAACGCAAAATTTCATTACTATGCCCGTTAAACGTGCCGAATATATACACGAGTCTAAAGAGATAATGTTTTATTCGAATTGGACTATAATATTATATTATACGGTGCCAACACATAAAACTTAAAACAGCCTTAATTTACAAGTTAGACCGAGTTATAACAATTAACTAAATTATTATATACAGTCCACTTTCGTTTACGTCCCTGTCTCTTAACAGTCCTTTTCACTTTCAAGCCGAACCTATAAAGTCCTATTTATACGTGCAGGTGATATAACGGTGGTTTACTGTGTTTTATCGTCATCGTCCATGGAGAATTCGCTGTCTAATACGACCTGTAGACAAGAATAATAATATTATTAAACTATCAATAAACCACATAACACGGAAAACATAGATTCTAACTTTTGTTACTTGATTGTGGAGCAACGTTGTTTTACATCTGGTATAAAAATTTGGTTTTGTTGAATTATGAGGATTCCAAAATAATTACAAATGATAGCATCATATTAGGAATCTTCATTTAAATCACAAAATTTGGTTACGAAATTGCACAAATAAGACATCATAATCATATGCTTTCGAATAAAAAGAAAATTATAGATTTTCCGTACCCTAGTCACATATTTCAAAGCACTTTCGTTTGTTTAAATTTTTCTTGATTTCATGATACATATTTGTTTTTTTTTTTGTTAATTATATTATAATTCATCAGTCTACACGCCTATTAATAGCACTTACCGCTTGCATGCCGGCGACTGCCCGGTCGGTCTCCTTGGCCTCGCTGTCCTCGTTTTCGGCCTCCTCCACCACGTGCATCTGGAGTTCCTGTTCTCCATCTGAACACAACATGTTTACTCATGAAATAACTTAAAAAAGACGACTGATGCATAGTTAAAATCATCATTGGCCTTTTACATCCATAACAGATGAGTTAAGCAGCGTCTCATAAAGTGCGGCAATTACAAAGATGGCTGAATAGCCATACGAGAGCGACAGCCACGGCCGCATAATTGAAAAATATTGTTGCGCCTATCGGTGATGGGGAAAGAGCTGCACGCTGGTGTCAAATTATCTACCCGACCTTCCCCTCCCTTTATACGGAATCACTTTTTTTTTTTTTACTTTGGATTAGTTTCGATCATGGAAACAATGGAGTATCAGTTTTGTAAGGGGGAGTGAGGGGTGAACGGACACAACATCTTATCCGACCCAATAGGCAACCTCACCTGAACGCGCTGTACATTGGCGGCGGCGGCCAAACGGCTGCCGTGGTGCTCGCTGCTAGAAAACAGACGAGGCAATGGCGACCGAGCAAAGGCGGTATAACCTTCAACCCGTCTGTGGATGGAAGAGGCTCCAATGGCCTTGAGGTGTAAATAACCTCTAAAAGTATTGACAGTGGAAAGCAACGGGAAACTACCACTGAATTATAAATTCCCTAGTTGGTCGGCTACAACGACTAAAAAATCATGAACAGTACAACACAAACAACGGGCCCAAGTCCCCAGCGTCCCTTAGATGGGACAGGGGTGCTAAGAATCCCTGGGAGGAAACACAAAAGAGACACATTTAGAGTAGGAACATGGAATGTAAGAGGGATGAGAAGAGATGGGAAAATGGAGAATATTGCCATGGAGATGGCTCGTTTAAAGATTGATATCCTGGGCATTAGCGACACGAAGATTCCGGGCACTGGAAAAATCCATATTGGGAAGGATAGTACTACGAAGGATAGAACTGTGTATTATTCCGGCAGTGACTGTTCTAAGGAAGGCTACGGTGTGGCCATTGCGGTGAGCCGGCGCATAGAATCAGCCATTACAAATGTTATACCACTGTCTAATAGAGCCATGATGATACAAATTAACACCAAGCCGAGGAAGTTAAACATTATACAGGTTTATGCACCAACTGCGGACAAAGAGGTTTCTGTTGTCGATGATTTCTATGCGAATGTTAACAAGCTCTATCAGCTGACGAAAAAACAAGACATAAATGTTGTGATGGGGGATTTAAATGCGAAAGTTGGGTCAGGAGAAATTCCCGGCACGGTCGGAAAATTTGGACTGGGTGCTAGAAATGAGAGGGGAGACCTCCTGGTGCAGTTTTGCCAAGAAAAAGAATTAGTCAATACTTTGTTTAAACTGCCGCCCGTCGTTTATATACGTGGACTTCACCGGCGCATACGAAAGATAACATTGTTAGAAATCAGATAGATTATGTGATGTTAAACAGCAGATTTAGAAATAGTATTAATAATGCAAAGACTTACCCTGGAGCCGACGTCGGCTCTGACCACAACCCAGTAATTGTCAACCTTTCATGTAATTTAAAATATATTTTCAAAAAGAAATCACAATCTGGGGGTATAGATGTTCAAAAGTTAAAGGAACCTAATGTACGGGTTCAAGTTCACAATGAAATAAACGAATGGGCGGTTGTGAATAAAAATACCCGTGACCCGCAAGGAATTTGGACAAGTTTGAAATCTAAAATGCTCACTATAAACCACGACATCATAGGCCGATCTGGCGTCAGGAAGAAACAAGTCTGGATGGCAGACGAGATTATTGAGCTGATTGAGGAACGTAGATTACACAAAACTACCAATGAAACTAAGTACAAAGAACTTGATCGTCAGATCCGCAGCAAATGTCGTGTTTCAAGACTGCAATGGTACGAAAGTCGATGTGAAAAGGTAGAGCTCCTTATGAAGCGACATGATTCATTTCAATTGCATAAAGAGATAAAAGACATGGCAGCTTTGCATAAGAAAAGACATCAGACATGTTTAACTGACGACAAGGGTAATGTAATTCTTGATCCCCAACTGAGAAAGAAACGCTGGGAGGAGTATGTTGAGGAGATGTTCTCAGATAGCACACGATGTGTAATGGAACAGTTTAATCCAACAATAGGACCAAGTATATTGAAGTCTGAGGTACAGCATGCGTTACGTAAAACAAAAACTGGGAAAGCGTTTGGACCAGATGAGATTACTTGTGATGTCCTGAAGTTACTGGAAAATGATAACATCGATACAATGACCAGTATGTTTAACTTCATTTACGATTCCGGTGAATTGACCGACGATTGGTTGAAATCTGTTTTTATCGCCTTGCCCAAAAAGACCAATGCCAGGAAGTGTTCAGATTTTAGAACCATTAGCCTCATGAGTCATGTATTAAAGTTATTAGAAATAGCCCGTGCTTCATTTACTAGCATGCAGAAAGTCTTGTGCAGTCGACATCTCTCCATCGAATTGTGAACCAGGCTCCTTCAATGCTACATCTGGCCCGTTGTTCTGTATGGATGTGAAGCGTGGACCATGAAAGCAGAGCTCCGTAAAAAATTAGAAGCTTTTGAAATGTGGTCATACCGTCGCATGCTTCGTATCAGCTGGACGGATAAAGTTACAAACGTAGAAGTGTTACGCCGTATGGGAAAAAACGTCGAACTTATCCGGACTGTAAAACAGAGAAAGGTCGCCTACCTCGGACATGTACTGCGGCATGATCGGTATGCCCTCCTGCAGACCATCATGATGGGAAATGTGCCCGGGATGCGGAAAGCAGGTAGACGCAAGATGTCTTGGCTCCGAAATATCAGGGAGTGGACAGGGATTAAGACCGTCGAGCAGCTGTTCAGATTGGCGCTTGACAAGGACAATTTTAAGAAGCTGACTGCCAACCTTCAGTAATGGAGAGGCACTTGAAGAAGAAGATCAGTTTTGTCAAAACTAAACCTTTACCATTTAGTAAAGTTTTTACGTAACCTTCATCGTGTTATTATTCTCTGATTTACGTTCATTGTTTGTACAAGTGTCAAAATAATGGACACCTTGGATGCCGAAAAGACAATTAGTTATAAGTTGTTGATACGCCTTTGAAACATACAAGGAGCGTTCTTTAGTTCGAAAGGCAATCTATTAAATTCAAACTAACCTTGACGTACGTAGTGAAAAGCTTAATTTCTCCCCTATATTTAACAATATTTTTTTGGATAAAACCAGATGACAAGTAGGTACATCAAAGGTGGAAACAGCTACCAAAAATTAAAAAAATTACAACCATATCTCACTGCAATTAGGCTAAGATCACTTTTATATTTCTGCCAGTAAAATTGTTATATGGAACTGCTGCACTTGGTGTCACATACCTTCTTCGGGCGCCTGGATGAGCTGCAGCGCGCCGTCCACGATCTGCCCCGAGAGCACCCCGGACAGGCCGGACACGTTGATCTGCTGCCGGATCTTCTTGGCCTCCAGCTCCAGCTACTGCTGGATGTTTATATGGAACTGCTGCACTTGGTGTCACATACCTTCTTCGGGCGCCTGGATGAGCTGCAGCGCGCCGTCCACGATCTGCCCCGAGAGCACCCCGGACAGGCCGGACACGTTGATCTGCTGCCGGATCTTCTTGGCCTCCAGCTCCAGCTACTGCTGGATGTTTATATGGAACTGCTGCACTTGGTGTCACATACCTTCTTCGGGCGCCTGGATGAGCTGCAGCGCGCCGTCCACGATCTGCCCCGAGAGCACCCCGGACAGGCCGGACACGTTGATCTGCTGCCGGATCTTCTTGGCCTCCAGCTCCAGCTGCTGCTGGATGTACAGCTCCTGGTGGTGCACCTTGTTGTGGTACTTGAGGTGGTGGGCTTTAGTGAACTTCTTGTTGCACGGTTCGCATCTATGAAAAATCAAAAAGTCAATTACACTGAAAAATAATTGTTCTGTAACTAGCTGCACCACGCGGTGTTACCCGTTAATCCCGCGGGAACACAACATCTTTTCGGGATAAATAGTAACCTATGCGTTAATCCAGGGTGTCAGCTACCTTCATAACAAAATTTATCAAAATTGGTCCGGCCGTTTGTGCGTGAAGGCGTAACAAACATTTACATAAACGTTAAAGTGTTTACATACATACATACATACATACATACACACTCACAAACTTTCGCCTTTATAATATTAGTTTCTTGGACACTTCTTTCGCCGTTTAAAGACCATCGGACTTTTTCTTGGTATGTCGGAAGTTTTTTCATCTAGTCTTCGAGCATTATAGTTGCGAAGCCTAGTTTAATGGATTGCAATAGCACCCACTCGCTACGTCATGACTCATGATTCAAAGTAAGAACAAAGCACAGCGAGGTATGATTGAATTACATGACATGCCTACCTTTGAAGTCTTATGCTATATACAACTTTTGAGCTCAGCATCGATAACATAATATTCTTATACTTACGAATATTTCTTCTCCCCAGTGTGCGTGAGCATGTGATTCGCGAGCACGTACGAGTAGGTGAACGCTTTGCCACACAGCGAGCATTGGTACGGCCGGACACCCATGTGCAACCTGCATTCAGATAATAATGCTTATTAGTTTCCTACAACATAATAAAATGCTGAAGTTACAATCTCCGTAACAAGTTACTAGGGTATTTCGTAACAGACGTAATTGGGAACATTAATTACTCTTCTCAACATCCTCTTGGGAAAAAGCGGTAGATTCACAATCCGATTTGTAAAAATGCCTTTGTGGACTCCTACTTACTGAATAAATGATTTCATGTAACGCATTCACTGCCAGCAAGGCATATAATGTGTTCACCGTCAAACACGTTTGTTCCTAGACCACGCCCCCTGGCAGTGAATGCGTTAATTTTTCAGTTCTCAATAGTAGAACGTTCTATAGACATTTACTTCTTCTTCGTTCTGAAAATTTACGGATATTTGCCTCATATGGTTTTTTAGAAATACATCTCTAAAACATCGATAAGATATTTGTTCCGTTTGTCAAACTGTACGAAATTTATTTCACTATGATAGATTGGGTCATCGTAAAAATAAGTAAAGTATTTACTTACTTACCTTTTTCTGTCCAGTTCCACATATCAAGGGCAAGAGAGTCGAGCACTAAGTTAGGTAGGATCACTAGTGTGAGCTAGGATAGGATACTCTACCTCTTATCTGCCGGGTGCCAAAGTGGCCGCATATCCGGCACTTGTACTTACTTTTTTTCTGTACAGTTTCACATAGCAAGGGCAAGGGAGAGTCGAACACTAAGTTAGGGTCACTAGTATGAACTGGGATAGGATACTTCACCTCTCGTGCTTCTGCCGGGTGCCAAAGTCCCCGAACCGGCGGTCGCATATCCGGCACTTGTAGGGCCGCTCGCCGGTATGACGCAGCATGTGACGTTTCAGGGCCTCCTTCATCACGCACGAGTAGCCACACACGCTGTCGGGTGTACGTGGTAAGAGAATGTGTTGGATATGGATGAAGTGGCACTTCCCATGGATTTCATAAAACTGTGACCGCTTTAGACGATAAATGTTAAGATTGAGTACGAGCTCGTAGAATACAAATATTTAAGATGATTGAATGCTAACTTCTTACTCCACTTGTCGCGATCTCTCTCACTTTTATGAATTTGTATGGGATGTGCCTGGTCTGGTCTGGTTGAATGTAACAGCCAACTTTACCGTATTCGCAGGTGACTAGAAGTTATTCCCACACACGCTTCCGCGCTAAAATGATTAGAATACCTACAGGTTTTCTGCAATCGAAAAACCATCAGCCAGTGCCAACTTAGGATGACATTTACTCAATAAGGTCAAAACCCTGTGAATTTGAACAGTCGTCAAAAAGGTACTTATAGTAGCTAATCGAGGACCACGGTGCAAAAGGTGAATAAGTCTCTTTTTATTAGATTGACATTTCGCCTGATGACAATCCAAAAAAAAACTGTCACTGCTCTTCCCAACCTCGTATCTAGTAAGTAGTTTGACAATGAGATACGAGCTTTGTTTAAAGTAGGTATTTGTTACTTAGAGAGTTTTGTTTATCAGACGATTTGCTGCTCAGTGGCACTAACTTAGCGCTAGCTGATTTTTCAATCTCCAAAAACCTTCATTACTAAGCAGGCTAAGGTATTCACTGGCCTCTCGTGTTTCTGGCGCGAGCCGAAGTCGCCGAAGCGTCGCTCGCAGACACGGCACTTGTACGGGCGCTGCCCGGTATGCCGCATCATGTGACGACGTAGCTCCATGTTGAGGACGCACGAATATCCGCACACGCTACACCGAGAATGAATACCACTATTATAGCGACTGTACACTGTCGCTGAGCGAGACGTGCTGCCCGCCCTTTATTTACTTGTGGTATTCGATAGGGACGGCATGCTTGCCTCGCCCTGTATCGGCGAGAGTTTACAGTCGGTATAAAGCACCCTGGATGATATAGTGCTTGAGAATGATCGCGTTGCTGATCGCGTTTGCTGAAGGCAAATCTTTTTGCACTATATCGTAGGATAGTATATTAGAGGCGCAAAAGTACATAAAATCGTGCCTTCAACTTTTATAATTGTAACTGTTTTTATCATAATAATTTTCAGCGTTTAAATTAAAACCCAGTACCTATTGTAGTAACTTAGGACGCTATTTTTTTTTTTTTCAAAATCCGTCTCGAATAAAAAATCTAACAGTTGATATCACGACTCAATATGACTGAAGATCAGAATTCGATATTCAACAAAGCTCGCATTTTAAAAAGGTATTTAGACTCGGGTGCGGGTGCGTTCTCAACATGTTTTCGTCTTATTTTCGTAACCATACAATAGCGTGTGTGGGAACACTTTTTGGGCGCGGGTGCAGTTACTATATATTGGATAAATAAAAACGTATGTTGGCAACCCCACCCGCACCCAATATCTTTTAACAAGCATAGCTTATGAGACTTGTCTTCTCAACAAAATAGTTATATGGATTACAATATAACTATTAAAATACATAAACGGATTTAATCACGTAATAGAAGTCGCTCGACATGTTTCGAATTCGCGATTCATCATCAGGAGAGCCGATCAGTCGCGGCGGTGGCCAACCGAATAATCAGTGAGTCAATGTCGAGGTATATTCGACTTCTGCGACGTGAGTAAATCCGTATATGTATTTTAATAATGTCTGAGAGAAAACTATCGTGGTTTTCTATGTAAATACAATATAACTACTAATAACATCGGTATCCTGCCTTTTCGCCGAACTATTTAGCATAGAATGATTCATTTCGCCGAATTTTCACTTCGCAAAATTTGTATTTCCCTGTGGTCGAGTCGTAATTTTTTCATAATTGTTGTAAATATCATCCTATAGATCAGGTTAGCTTAGGTTAGGTTTGTTTTATAATATAACAATCTTAAATAGTTTACAGTACTATCTCTGAAAAATGCTTTCTGCGAAATGATACTTCGGCGAAATGAAACATTGACGAAAAATAGTTCGGCGAAAAGGCAGAGAACCAATAACATCACATTCACAGACATTAGGCGCTCGGTTGGCTCAGAAAGTTTTAACTTGTCCTCAGTGTCTTATGAAAGGTTAAGTAAGATGGAGACACGCTCATTCCGACGTCATATCAGTCCTTCACTGTCAGTTTTCTGTCAATCATTGTTACCAGTCCGAATCGTCAATCCGAGAGGGTTACGCTGATGACTGATGGACTGAACTGACGCAAGAATGAGCGTCTAACCGATGTCATACCAGTTTCTATCGACGGGATGGGAAAGTTTAATGAATGTAGGTTACTGCCGCCAGAATAGACATGTTGACTAATTTTTTTTGAGGATGTCAATCGATTCTATTTTTTATTGTGATCAAATGTCTAAATGGGACTGACTACACTTAAACTGCTCTAAAAGTCAGAAATGACCGTCAAAGTTCAACATTCCTACGTAGCGCTAAAAACGCTAAAAATGCTAGTGACGTCGCAGGCCGGTATAGGTACCAATAATTGTATGGAGATTAAGAAATTTGCCATTTTCACCGTGAAAAAGTGCTGTTAAGTTCTCATGGTTGTCATACAATTATTGTTTTGTAAAATTATGAGGAATCTGAAAACATTTTCAAAATTTATTTTGGATCAAAAAAAACATAATAAAATTTGCGTACTTTTGAAGTCACATATTTCCAAAAAAGATTAATTTTTCTGGATTGTTTTCTTTGTTTCGTGATAAATATATTTAGCAAATTTTATTCATATACTACAGTACGCTGTAGAATTCAATATCAGTCAACATGTCTATTCTGAGCACTTATTGTATTGTGGAGTGCTCGAACTGACAGAATGAGATTCGCGTTTTTTTCTCACTCGCTCTTACGCGTTCCAGATGAGATCTGTTTCCACGCAAACCCGAATCGCAATCTGAGAGTCCATAACTGTACAGTGTGTAAACAATGTAAAATGTACAAACATTATCAGGAGTGATACTCCCAAAGGGCCTGAACATGAAATAACAAATAATTAACCTCGTGAGGCCCAAGCCCAAATAAAACATACATACATACATTTCAATCTACAATATCTTTAGGCACCTGCGGCACAAGACTAGTTTTTTTTTGTGAAAATGAAAACGGTTTTTTTTTTAAAGATGCTCTAGGGTCTAGTCTAGACGAATAGAATGCACCGAATGAACCTTGTACATCGTTATGTACACTAGACGGTTACGCGTGCGTATATCATATGCATTGCATTGAGAGTGCATTGAGATGTACTTACATTAGGCCTCATAAGGTTAAGAGGGTCAATCAACTTTTTTCTGTTGCTTGTTGCCATGGTGATGTTCCCTGGGTTACTCAAAACTACGATTTTCGGTAGAAATAATCAATATAAAAAATTAAATTGCAGCAGTTATAAGCCCATTCTTATTATATAAATTTAATATTATTAATTATCAACACTTTTCTATGAAGTTTGATCACCATTGTCTCCTGGGTGACGGGACCAAATAACAACAAGAAAAAGTTGATCCACCCAAGAGTAGAAATCATTCTAAATTCCAGATATAATCTGCACAACTTATACTACAGTACGATTAAAATCAGTTAACACTTCGGCCAACCTCGGTAATTGTCGTGAATCCGTCATCTCTCACATAGAGTTATCAATTTACAGATATGACCGATTTACAAAATTCTTTTCGTATTTGATAGGGTATACTTCCGAGATGGTCCCATGTAAATTTTATCAAAATCGGTCAAGCAGTTTATGAAATATCAACAAAAATCGGTTGAAATCGGTTTTTTAATTTTTTTATTTGGTGATTATTATTAATTATTAATCCGACGTAATATCGTAGGTACTACTTACATCAAACAGTAAAATATTGACTTATATATGTTTTTTATATATTGTATACCTACAAGAATGTTAAAATTCATGTCGCTTCTGCATAATAAATTTCTTAGGTCTACCGGTTAGTAATGTCATCTTGGCAAGTGCTTATACATTGCGTTTATGATACTTCAAATTGAATGCTACCTAAAAGAAATCGCGGTAATGTATTTCGTGTCATTTCCGTCTCCGGATTTAGGCGATGATACTCGAGAAAAGCCGAAGTGTTAACTGATTTTAATCGTACTGTACGTTCGTATTATTGTAAATCGATTGCTTACCTGCAGACGAATGGCTTTATGCCCAAATGGCGTCTAATATGCGCCTGCAGAGACGCGTTGGAGGTGAACGAAGCGCCGCAAGTCTCGCATGTGTGCCTGAGATCATAAACCGTTTATTTTACATAGAAAACTACCGTGAGTCTTAGACATATTCACACATTCACTGTCCCAGTTTGACATGTGAACCTTATCTCACTGTAATAGAGGCTTGCCGTGGGCCCACATATGGGACACGGACAGTGAACGTGTTAAGAGGCCTTATTCCTTTTAAAATGCTGATTGTTTAGACATTTTTCTCTATGATCAAACATGTTTCTTAACATATTATTGATGTTACTACCTAGTACAGGGCTATTGGGATTTATTGGTATATATTTGAAACCTAATTTGAATTTTTCATTGATAATTTTTGTTCGAAAAACTACTCGAAATTGACAAAATTCACGTGGAAAATTCGTTTTTTCAACTTATTTTCGACTGAACGCAATGAAAGCATGAAAAAGCTACGTTACTACCTAGAACTCGGGAAATAGTATTATTCACTTCAAAAAGTTGGTTGAAATTACCAATATATTCGTCACAATATGAAAAAAATAAATTTTAAAAGGAATAAGGCCTCTTAAGATACATAAACGGGTTAACTCACGCCGTAGAATCGCGTACCGATTCGAAGCACGTCGAGCGATATTCGACTTCTACGACGTGAGTAAACCCATTTATGTATTTTAATAAACCTTCGTAATTAATAAACTTTTTTTACAGATAACATTTTTTTTTTTTAATATTTTCGATCAATCATAAAAAATATATTCTTTATTTAAAGTATGTAAAACAGTTTTCCAACGGTAAAGTTGAGTTTGTCGCTCAGTAGGTGCAGTTTGACGACCTGCACTTGACTGGCTTTTTTATTTTATAGATGCGTTACTCTGTCTGCCATCCATTTCCCCTAAAATTATATGATTGACATCATGCTAAGATAGCGCAATGTGCTCATATAGTGCCCACGATATTGGCGCTACAAATAGCTTTCATATGGCAATAATGTGCATACGTTATATATTTGTATTATTTTAAGTCATTAGCAATTTGTCATAAACGATAAAAACCTTGTTTATTATATATTGTTTAAAATGGCGTGGGTTGAAAAACATACTGTGGGGCTATACACTATACTATTGGCATTACTTACGTTTTCTCATAGACATATCGCTTCTTGCTAGTATACTTCTGCCTGGGCTTCGGGTTGAGGATGTGCTCCGGAATGGGCTCGGAGAACGCCATGATGGTCTCCTTAAGCAGCATGTCTTCGCCATCGTCAGCCTCTTCTGCCTTATCTGCTACCACCTTGCGTGGCCGACCACGCTTGCGGGTCTGTTGGGTGACCTGTTTGAAGAATAAGTTCAATGATTTTATATTTACTCACTAATTGGAAATATTTAACTGTCCCGAGCCAAGGGTGTCTTTAAATCACAGTAAATTGAAGCACATAAACAGTAATACAGTGTTTTGTATGCTTTTAAGTAAACATTTGTCTATGCTATGAGTATGAATCTTATCGATTATATTTACAATAGAATTACGCGACCAATCAGTTGTGTTTGTGCCCTTGATTTAAAAACCGATTTATTATAATTTAACTGTCTTACATTCAACTTGCTAAATTGTGACAGTATATCTCTAATATATTCTGCCTACACATAAAATTCAGGGTTAGAGACTCGCCATGAAAAGCCATTTTAATTTTCGATTTAATAGACAATATTAAAATACCACCTATCTTTATAAAAAATAAAAACAACACAATGACAACATTTTCCAATTAGTAGCAAGCTGAAAATTAAAAAGCATAATTCTTAAACCTAAATATGGGGTAACCGTTAAAGATAAGATGTACCTCTTTTTTGGCGCCACCATCTGAGTCAGGTTCCTCCTCAGGTTCAAAGTCAGGATCGTCACCGCCAAAGTCTAAAAATAAACCATAACATAACGTTGTCTATTGTTATTGCTCATAGTCATAGTACAGTCAGCATAAAAAGTAGCTGACAATTACAATTTGACCAATACAAAGATAAAAACTCCGAAAAATGAAGAGCTCCGTTCGAGTTCGAAACATGTCGGGCCGTTCCTGACAATTTCACGTGAGTGTAAACCGCTTAATACGATAACTAAATATGTCTCACGAAAGTTTTAATAAAATTAAAGATAAAAACAGTGAAAAATTATAATTTTCATTATTTGAAGTGGTATGTTATGCCATGCCGGGGTGAAATGCTCTAATCAATTAAGCTACAGAGTCTGGTGAGGGTGTCTTCGAATTTAGTCACTGCTTGGTGATGTTTTTAGATCTTTGTTTTATTTAGGACCCTCTGCAAACCTTCCAAACTGTGAGCTACTTATGTTGAATACTTTGGTTCTTCCTAATTCTATCATAAGCGTAGAGATACTCTGAGCATAGGTCCTTCCATTACACATTTAATATACATTTACCCTTAAATGCATGATGATGTGTATTTACATGTTACTGAACTGACACAAGTCAAAATCTGGAGAAGGACTTTGTCAAGATTGTCCCGAAATCTCAAACTGTCGTGGATTTCATTGCTAATTACTTCATTTCAGAAATAAAATTAGTGTAATTGTATGCATTTAAGGGTTAAAAATACTATAACGGAATGGCTATTAACCGTCATGTCCAAATGGCTCGTCATCGTCCACTGGCTCCTGCTTCAGGTCGAGGGAGCCAGAAGCCAGCATTGACGTCAGGGACTCTTGCTCTTTCTGTGGAGATTTTTGCTTCTTGCGTTGGTATGGAGATACGTCTGAAAACAGTCAGTAAGTCATACCTAGGATTATGCATTTTAAATGGATATCAGGATATCAGATGTTACCGGCTTAAGCCGCTCTATACAAATGGGAGAATGCGTCTTAAACATGTGACTGATATTGTTATCATATTTTATACTTAATTAAACAAAAACTTTAAATGAATCTAGTTCGATGTCACATTAAAAGGGAAAACTATATATCAGGCAGGCATTAAGTCGGCCATTCATACTTTTTTTGTGTGCAGTAAAGTTTAAATAAATAAATATATCTGAGAGAAATTCTGCAATCTACCATCAGGCATTTATTCCCCTAGGACCTAGAAAGCTGAAGTTTTGCATACTAGATCTTTATCATACAAGACCTATTGGAAATAACCACCTGATAATAGGGTATAATAATAACAAGCATAAATATTTAAATAAGTTGCAAGCAAAAACCATCAGAATTTTATTAATTTCATGGAATTTATAGACAAGAAGTATACAATGTCTATAAATTAATTAGCCTAGGATGAGTTAAATTTAATGCTTTTAAATTACCAATCTGTCCTTGCTTATTTGGATACTTCCTTGGTCGCCCTCTACCCCTTGGCTTCGGAGCTTTGGTGACCACAGCATTGCTGGGAGTTTTGGACAGTGTACGTGTCCACTGGATCTGAGGATCGTGTTCCACCGGCAGCTCATACTGCAGCAGGAGACCATTCTCTTGCTTTATGCTTATAGTCTCAGTTTCTGTGACAGCTGAAAAGAAGGTTTGGTTCATGATCACGATCATCATCACATATGGATTTAAGTTAATCGTCAGTTTGGGTACTGGGCCAGTGTGTACAAAAGGGGACCCGATTTTAGGACAGAAAATTTACGACCAAAAAAATTTTTTTTGTTGGTTTGGGCTTAAATTAGATTGAATCTTGTAGATTACGCTAAAATAAGCATATTTTATTCTTTAAACTTTTTCTCTCAGATCAATATTTACCATTTTTACCTTAAAAACCTCAATATCTCGGTAATTATTAAGTTTAGAGAAAAGTTGCCCATACAAAACATGCTTATTTTAGCGTCCTCTATATGATAGCATCATAAAAAATAGGTGTTTTAATGACAGCAACAACCATCGCATTTTTTTCTAAGTCCCAGCTCCATTGAAAAACATCAATCTTTGAGGGCGAATATCTCAACCATTTTTGATTTTAGAGAAAAGTTGCCCATACAAAACATGCTTATTTTAGAGTCTTCTATACGTTAGCATCATAAAAAATAGGTGTCATAATGACACCACCCCCATCAAAAAGTCCTGGGTCCCCTTTGCTACACCCCGACCTCGCAATGTACTATTGTGTCATAGGCTCATTAAGGTCACAAGAACATTATGATTATGACCACGCTGCTGTGCAAAGGTAAAAGGCGACCTTTTGGTATGGTATGTATGGATGAATACGATTTTATAACAGACCTCTGAGGAGGTTTAGACGTGAAATGTCATGTAATACTTGCCTTTCTTGGAGGTAGAAGCCGACACAGCGGCAGAACTCCTCATAAATTCTTCGAGACATTCTTTCAAAGTGTCATTCGAAGACAAACACTGTTGTTTGAACTGAAACGCGAATGTTAAGCGGTCGACGCAGTTCAAACAAATTAGCGTCGGCAAGGAATCGTTTTTCGTCACCTGTAAATAGAATAATCATCATCATTCTGCTGCAAGAAATCCAATTTTTGAAGCTTTACAATTTAGGGATGTCAGCGGAATCATTGAATATCTACAAATAAAACAATAATAGCAACATTATTGCTTGAAAAAATATATGGGGTGGCCATCGCAACCATTTTGTGTGGTAATTTTTACGTACCTCCACGCCACAGCAGTAAGTGTACTTGTCACCGAGTTGTTCATTATTTTCGTCCCAATCGAACAAAGATACCATATCGCCAGTTTCCAAACATACTCGACAAGTTAATTGCCAATCCATTTTGATGTAATAATGATGAAAACCACTGTATCCACGCTAAAATACGACAAAATCCTGCATAATTTGTCAACCGGAAACTACAATGCCAAAATGGCGGGATAAAGCCGGCGTCAATAGATTCGTTTCGTTTCACGCAGGATCATTGTTTGCTCAGTAATAAACGCTACTTATGAAAGCTGATATATACTTTGACGTATACGCAAAGTGTTATGAAATAAATAAATTAATGTGCAATGTAATCAATCAAGAATCTTAAAATTAGTGACATGTACACCGTACAATTTACATTACAACGAAAAATATTAACAGATGAAACTTCTAGTTGACATTTATGTTATGTACGATATTAATTAATATGACCCCTTTATTCTAGGTATATTAATCAATTAAATAATTAAAAGTAATTAATGAGAAAAACGGAACGTATTCATGAACAGCTTCCGGTCAGAATCCGAATAAACTTTTGACAATGCTACCAACATTCGATTCAGTAGGAGCATGCCCCCTCCCCTTTTCAGAAACGTCAATCGCTTACAAATTGCAACAATAATAAACACAATGAAATTTAATACAAACGAAGACGACGTGAATTAAATTGTACAACAATGGAAGTATTTAGATCAGAATCGTACTATATATTTGTTAGAAACGAGTCAAGTTTGTGGTGGAATCGATTTACTGGGAAATTTTCAGTCCGATCAGGTACGTGTGTAATTATTTAATTTACCCTTATTGCCGTTTTAAAATGTAATTTAAATATCAGAAATAAATTCAAATACATTTAATGTGTATTAATGAATCTGATAACGTGCCGGAATATAATGTTTTGTGACTTTGTTCAATACTTAAATGTTACATTCTTATTCTAGCATGGGACATGTCGGATATCGAGGATATCGAGTGCCTAGGCATAACAGAAGGAATAATCGGTTTGGTAGAGCACACAAACCTCTACGAGCCGCGGCTAATAGTTATAAAGGAGGCCGTACCAGTTGGTCAAATATATTTCCACCATACAATTTACAAAATTAAATCTATCGCTTTTCTGAATACTGGCGCCGCAAATCTTGATGTGGAACTGTCTCCATGTACAAAACACGGGCCGAGTGGGTTGAATAAGAATTCTAATAAGAAAATGGGAGGCCGACTGTTTGAGAACTCTGCTTTCTTGAATAAAACTGTGGGAGCGGTGAAGAATGTTAGTAATACCATTAAAACGACAACGCAACAAGCTGCTACTCAGGTGAGATGTGATTTATAGTCCTGCGGATAGTAGTTTACATTGTTCCTTCAGGGCACAAAAGTAAATGCTCTATTTTTCAAGACATTCTTAACAGTTTTATACTCACCAATTGTATGTTTATGATTTACATTCAAATTGAATTATAATAGTTGCTTGAGAACTTCTCTGTTTTATTTTTTATGGGGCATTCAACATATGTGAATTGTGAAATTTTAAAGCCAAAGGTACCAATTTGTTTATAAAGATGCTACGACAGATTCTTAACATAAAGATGAAAGCCAATTTCGTCCCTATGGCATGCAACAAAGTGGACACTTTTGGTTGAAATCGAAATCTAAAATTAGGTTAGGTATGTTTTTTGACAACCAGCCTAATGGTGTCAGTAAAAAAAATATATTATGTAATAGTTAACAGATACATTAAGCTCGCACCCCAAAATAAAACATATTACTCTGAATTTTAGAATAGTTTTCCCATTTGTAATTTTTTAAGTGCTTTATTTAGTTGCTTGTATACACATATCCCATATTTGTATCTGTATAGTTGACAGCCTCTAACACTTAGACTTATTACCGTACCCCGGGATTTTGGTGTGCAACGTCGCCTACTGCCGGCCTAGTGTTAAATCATCCATGCAACAAAAACCACAGGTTACGCATATTACACTTTTATATTGTATGTAATTAAACCTAAAATCTTAGTATTTTTATTTTTGTAGGTAAAACAAACTGTCAAAAAGCAACGTGACCCCAAAGTATCAGAGCGATTTGAAAAACGACTAACAGACGAATTATACAAGATATTTGATGACTCGGAGAGTTTCTATTACTCCCGAACCCTGGACTTGACAAATTCTCTCCAACGTCAATATGAAATTGAGAAGATTTTGGAAACTGAAGAGGGACCATCGAAGCCTGTATCGGATATCACAAGGTGGTGGAAGCATGTGGATGACAGATTCTTCTGGAATAAACATATGCTGAAAGATATAATTGCGTTAAAGGTAAGAAATGTAAATTATGTGGTTTTTAAATTATGTATCTACAATTTAAAACATTCAAAATATTCAAATACTGTTCAAAATCATGTAATAACAAAATTAGTTCAAATTTTATTATTACAGAACTCCGGAACCTATTATTTTTATTTTATTATACCGCCTAGTTTTTAAAATATAATAAAAATGTGATAGCAGGGCCATGTTTGTATAGGAATGTACAGTCTGCAATAAAAGTGTGTCTTTTTGTCAGTAAATTATTTAAAGGTTGACTGAGAAAAAACAAAAATTTTCCCTCTTAAAGTTACATTTGTGGAAATTACCCATTTTATAAAAAATAAACATTTAATAAAATAGACGATAATAATTTTAAATTCACAATTATAAATATGAATGTAGTTGATTGTGTATAATTGTTTAGATAAATACTATCAATTTGTGATCAGTCTGGCATATCAATGCAATGATTCATAAAACAAATAATGAGTAGGTACATGAACATTTTGTTACTTATCTCTTTGAAATAAGATTCAAAACTATTCCATACTATATAAAAAGAATTTATTGAAAAAGTCTTATTCTTCCATAACAATTCTTAAAAAATGAATCCTCTGTAGACTATAGTAAGGTTTAATTTGGAAGTAGAGTTAAAGTAACTATAATTCCTTTATAAAGGATACTCGTAATTTGGCCGTATGTTAGACCGGAAATTCGAATGTGTCAAGGGCGATGGGGAAATCCGACGGGTATAGATCATGCTTCACTTCAGATAAAACATATTTTAAACCAATTTTTACATGAGTGTATAGGTATAGTGCATTGCGATCGAATTAGATCATCATCACAAATAAATGTACAGATGTTTCTTAGTCCAATGGTTGAATGGTAGAGAAAGCTTTAAGGCATTAAGTTTGACGACGCGTTTGGCTCGGTTTGTAGACACCTGCCTACTGAGCCGGCGGTCCCGGGTTCGAATCGCGGCCAGAGCAAATATTTGTGTGATGAACTCGAATATTTGTGCTTGGGTCATGGTTGTTCTATGTATTTAAGTATATATTTATCTATATAAGTACGTATATCGTCGTCTAGTACCCATAACACAAGCCTTCTTGTCCGATATTTATATTTTATTTATTTATAATATTCATTATTTAAATTTGACTAAAACGAAATTGAATGAAATGGTATATAATTTATGGAATGGAATAATTGTTGTAACTGTGTCTTATCCTAATAATCATTCAGACACAATGTACCTATATTGTTCAATGAATAAATGACTTATAACGTATGACTTAGATAATGCCTTAACTTCCTGCGTTCCAATGTACACATAGTACATAAACTTCAATTAATAGTTCACTATCTATGTTATTGCCGTGATGCTTAAATCAAACTGACAAATTATGAATGCTGTTCATCAGGAGATTTGCATTAAGTCTGCCATTTTGTACTTTTACTTTTGTGTTTTTGCAATAAAGTTTTAATAAACAATAAATCCGATCGGGAACTATCGTCGCAATAATGTGTAAGTCTTGGAGCGCCAAATACGGTAAACCAGAATCCAGACGCCACTACTTCAATAGGCTAGACTACAATTTTTAGGGTTCCGTACCCAAATGGTAAAAAACCGCCACCCTATTACTAAGATTCCGCTGTCCATCTGTCACCAGGCTGTATCTCATAAACCGAGATAGCTAGACAGTTGACATTTTCACAGATGATGTATTTCTGTATACAACAAACGTGATCGGTTGCGTTAACTTTGCACCTGAGCGCATACAAATGAGGTGCAAACTTAACTTAATCCGACAAGTTGAGGTGGGAAGTCTTTGTACGGAACCCACTTGGCCGGTTTTTTTTTGTTTGACCTTGTAAAGATCTACAAACTTAAGAGGTTTTTTTTTTCAGTCTTTCATTTCGAAATGTTAAGAAAAGGTCAAGTTCTGAAATTATCCTAAACCCATTGTTCCAGAGTCCCCAATGTGACGAATGGGTGCTACCCATAATACAAGGATTCGTGCACCTGTCTCAAATAGCGGTGGAGCCCGCGGACGCCAATCCATTGAACACGGAGAGTCTCTCCAGCGGGGGCAGTTGTGATGAGACCTTCACCTTGGGCGTTATCTCACGTCGGTCAAGATTCCAGGCTGGTACTAGGTGGGTCTTCCATTTTTTTCAGACAGTTCTAGCCCAGCCGTTTTCGAGTAATCAAGGAACATACATATACCTCCCCGACGAACTGAGCACCTGTTCCGTTATTGTCGTCGGTTGAGAATGACGTACTATTAGGTCCATAATGTTTTATACAATTTCAGAAAAACGAACATACATTTGATATACAATAAACTGACTTAAAGTTAGTTCATATAATTTAACGTTTGATGCAACGGTTTAGTGTTATAATTTGTAATAGGTACCCTAATTATTAATCGGTATACTGTTATAATGCTAAATAATGGGAGCAAGTCGACGAATCCCCGCTTCGCGGGGCTTTTATATCCGCTCTGAACGACGCAAGTTACCCAACGAACCTAACCCGGCAAATAAATAGCGATTTGAAGGGTTTCTTTAGAACCTTACTTATTATATCGTCGGTGATAGTACTGATAGTGCAATACCGCGTAAGTAACAAGTGTAGATACGAATCAATATTCAAACAAATGCTAAGTATTTTATTGAAATGACAACTTTATCGACAGCTGTTAGTTACGCGGTCTTGCACTATCCCCGACGATATCTTTTGTTACATTATATCAATGGAAAATTATCTTAAACGACATTATATCATTCGTTACATTATACAAAAGAATGGCATATCAAACCAAAATAGATTAAGTAAATTTTTATAAAACGTGATATTGCAGGCGAATGCTTGCGCTAAGGACGATCCCTAATGAGAATATATTGTTTTTTTAAAGGTACAATCGACGCGGCATCGAGCCAGAAGGCCACGTCGCCAACTACGTGGAGACCGAGCAGATCGTCTCCATCATGTGCTCCGACAGCATCCACAGAGCTTCCTTCGTACAGGTTACAAATACAGATACAAATCCTGACACTTTATATTCTCGCGGTTTGTACACATAGTTAACACAAATTATAACGGGTCTATGTCGATATTCCTTATTTACCTTCAGGGTCCTTATCCGTTCAAAATTGCTGATTAATAGGACATTTTTCTCTATGAGCAAACGCGTTTCTTAACATAATGTTACTACCTAGAGCATGGCTATTGCGATTAATCGGTGTACGTTTGAAAACTACAGTTTGAATTTTTCATTTATGATTTTTGTTTCAATAACTACTCGAATTTGACAATATTCATGCAGAAAACTGTTTTTTTTTTTTACTTATTTTTGACTGCACGCAATGAAAGCTTGAAATAGCTATGTTACTTTCTAGAACTCAGGGAAAAGCATTATTCACTTCAAAAAGTTGGTTCAAATTATCAATATATTTGTAAAAATATGAAAAAAAAAAATCAAAAAATAAGTCCTCTTAACTGGGATATTAAAAATGTTTCTTTGTTTTTTTTTATGTTTAATGCTATTTTGTTGTTGGTGTTCGTTCACCCCAATTTCGATCGACATAACTTGTGCACAGATAAAAGTAACATCAAGTGAAAGTAAAGTGTTTCTGACATCGTTGCGCAATCGAATAAGAATAAAATTAAATGCATCGACACGCACTGTTGACTCCTTATCACTTTCCTCATTTTATTACGTGTTATTTTTATTTAGTACCTACACCAAAATAACGAGCTAATGCTGAAAACCAGTTATTATACGTTTATAAGAACGACATTGGAAACATCCTTTTTCTTGAAATAAACGTAAAATTTGTTTGTACCACTTGTATCTTAATCCTGTTTAGTTATAATTCTTAGGTGGATTCGACCAAATTTTTATTCCAAGAATAACCCCATGATAATTTGACATTACTATCTGAAGACAAGCTTTGTTCTCGAATAAAAGTATCGTTGAATCCAGCCTTAGTGAGACTAGGATTTTATATTATTAAAAGGAAGGAAAAAAGCCTATGATTTCCTTCCTCTCACCTTTAGCTAAAATGATCAAACGTGTGTAGGCAATTATGATGACGAAATGTTATTTATTACGATGACGACGAGGTATATCTATAAATGAACTACTTGCAATCATTAATCATCATCATCAAAAAATTAAAACACGTTTTTTATTCGGGAACCTATACATATATAGGCAAAAAGCAAAAATAGGTACGATGATCCATTGAAAAGAATAAAGAGCTCCATGATTTTGCATGAAAAAAATTGGTTGTCTGTAAGGTCGGTTTACGGACGATAATTTTACGTGATAACGTCGTAAGAAAACATTGATGAAAAATTGCATACTTTTATGTATTGAATGGCTGCCGATGGAGTGGAAGAGAGATAGATGGGTCACAAGCCGAACGCTTAGGCTGATTGTGCCTCTCTATCGCTTCATCCGCGCTCTCGCTTGCACGCTCGGCTCAGGCGGAACGTGACAATGAGTCATGCTTTTTCGTGCGTGCAACCGGGCGTTCATTTATTTAGGCATGTATTTAACGCGGCGACAAATTAATCTGATTTAGGGATTTATAAAAAATTAAAGGGGGTAGCAAAAATAATAAGTTGGCGACTAATTGCGGAGACTAGTATAAAGTAAAAAGTAGCAGCTAAGTAATACATTTTCGGCTTTGTTTCAATATAAACTAGCATCGAGTTTTGGCGACTGAATTAACTAATAAAGCGGAAACATGACAGCGGATAAAAAGTTGAAAATGGCCTACTCTAATTGTTCAATGGAGGTTGCATATAAAATAAATCAAGGTCATAAAAAAAAAGAAGCGCTTTTTAGGGATATAAAAAAAACCAACCTAATTTAACCCGGCCGAGTCGGATCTTCTGCTGATATTAGTCGCCAAGTCATTATTTATAGTACCTCGCCTATAATTTCAGTAATCTTGTTTATTATTTCTGCTACCTTAAAGTAGCTGCCATTATTTGAATTTTAAAATATCCTTAGTTTAAAGCTCATTTAATATAAATGATTGCCAAAATATTTAATCGCTGACAAGTTATTATTTTAGTTGCAAATAGTTTGCTGCGCTTTAGTTTTTCTGTCGCCGCGAAAATAATAAGCCATTTATTTATACTCGTAAGACTTTATCTCGTCAAGAGATACGCACAATCCTTTTCGAATGAAGACTCTGATTTTGGTTACGTTCCTAGACAAGTTGCAGTTACAATGCAGGCCGTTGTATAAAGCCTTAAATATGTAGTTTTCTATGTATGTTTAACCTATTGACCGCCAAGCGGTCTAGCAATTTACCGTGCCACTGACGCCAGAGTAAAAAAAAAAGATGTGCCCCAAAATCAACAGGGATTGAAAAATACTTGTAGCGGTTAGAATTACAAAGTTTTTGATCATTGAAATTTGGACGGCTGTGGCCGACGTGGCGTCAGGGCACGTTTTTTTGTTGACGGCCACAGCCGACTGTGGCGCTCAAAAGGTTAAAGATTTGTTTATGCCCTATATTTTTGCAGGTTCGAGGATCGGTGCCCATTTTCTGGAGTCAGCCCGAATATAAGTTCAGACCACCGCCACGACTCGATAAAGGTTAGTACTGTCGTTCTCAACTATATTGACTTAGGATTATGAAAGATACATCCCTTTCTTTCGAAGGTTACCACTAAGATAAGAAAATATCACCGTGCATAATATGGGACATATAAAAACGGGACCCTATTATTATTATTAAGACTTCGCTGTCCGTCCATCTGTCACCAGGCTGTATCTCAATAACGATGATAGCTAGACAGTTGAAATTTTCACAGATGATGTATTTCTATTGCCGCTATAATAACAAATACTAGAGATAAAATAAAATAAATATTTAAGGGGGGCTCCCATACAACAAACTTGTTTTATGGCACGGAACCCTTCATGCGCGAGTCGGACTCGCACTTGCCCAATTTTTATCAATAGTTACCGGCTTAGACTGCGATGGGATGACGACTGATGGTAAATTCTACAGCATACTGTTGTTACATTCTACAGCATACTGTTGTTATATTCTACAGCATACTGTTGTTACATTCTACAGCATACTGTTGTTATATTCTACAGCATACTGTTGTTATATTAATAAAATTAGCTCAATATGTCGTGAAAGAAAGAAAAAAATACCAGTAAAATTCATATTTTTTTAAATAAATGTGACTTCAAAGGTACCTAATGATTTACTTTTTATTAAATCCTAAAAAGTAATTGTTTTATTTTTCAGAATCCTCATAATTTAACAAAACAATACTTGTATGACCACCATGAACTTAAACGCAGTTTAAAACAGTGAAAAGAGCAAATTACTTATTGTTTTCATACATATTGGTACACATAATATATTAATGACGTCATGATTCCGGTAGCCATCTGTATGGATAATTTTTAGCGCTCCGTAGGAATGTTGAACTTTGACGGTCATTTCTGACTTTTAGAATAGTCTAAGTCAACGGTCAGCTAAACGGACCGCGAAAGGTTGTTTTTTTCTGGACCTTGTAAACATTTTCAAGCATTATCCGGACCCTACCTAAAACTACTTGCCGACCCCTGGTCTAAGTGATGTTAGTCCCATATAGACATTTGATCCCAATAAAAAATAGAATCGATTACCACCCTAAAAAAAAACATGTTTCGTCATGTCTATTAATTTTAGGTACGTCGTGTTAGACCTTTTTTATATTGTATCTTATTTTCCAGGCGAAGAAGAAACCCAAGTAGCGTTTAAGAAGCACTTCGACGAAGAAATCAAGCTCTACAAACAAGTGTGCATCGTGAACTTGGTCGAGCAACAGGGCAGAGAGCGTATCATATTCGAGACGTACGGCAACCAAGTGCTGATGTACAACAGCGCCGACATCATATACGCGACGTTCGACTTTCACGAATATTGGTGAGTCACTGAGGGTTATTCAAACAAGTGTGCATCGTCAACCTGGTCGAGCAACAGGGCAGAGAGCGTATCATATTCGAGACGTACGGCAACCAAGTGCTGATGTACAACAGCGCCGACATCATATACGCGACGTTCGACTTTCACGAATATTGGTGAGTCACTGAGGGTTATTCAAACAAGTGTGCATCGTCAACCTGGTCGAGAAACAGGGCAGAGAGCGTATCACGACCGAAATCATATACGCGATGTTCGACTTTCACGAATATTGGTGAGTCACTGAGGGTTATTCAAACAAGTGTGCATCGTCAACCTGGTCGAGAAACAGGGCAGAGAGCGTATCACGACCGAAATCATATACGCGATGTTCGACTTTCACGAATATTGGTGAGTCACTGAGGCTTATTCAAACAAGTGTGCATCGTGAACTTAGTCGAGCAACAGGGTAGAGAGCGTATCATATTCGAGACGTACGGCAACCAAGTGCTGAATTACAACAGCCCCGACATCATATACGCGACGTTTGACTTTCAAACACGTCCCACGATAGTTTTAATAACATTAATATATTTGTATGTGATAAAACTGCATTTTTTGTTTCAGTCGTGGCATGCACTACGAAAACGTGAGCATCCTCGTGAACGCGCTAGTAGATGTGATCAACGAGATGCGTTTCTGCTGGCGCGACGACCGAGGCCTCATCTGTACCCAGAGCGGAGTCTTCCGAGTCAACTGTATCGACTGCCTCGATCGCACCAACGTCGTGCAGGTACAATAACCATCACATTAGTAGATTGTACGACAAGTGCATAAACCGCATCATTTTACACGAGACGTTTATCCATTCGAGCGAGCTTGCGAGCGAGGATGAATATAAAGTCGAGTGTAAAATGCGTTTTATGGACGAGTTGCACACTCTACTTTTCACTTCGATTGCGAGGAAATGAAATTGTATCATGTAAATACATTGAGGTATTATTTATAATAGAGCCACAGACCCGAACAAAATTGTCGAAAAAAGTAGCACTGCTGTCATGTTCAAGTAGATGCCAATAACGCTTATTTATAATTTACAACAACATAATTACTTCGTACAAAATAACTCTTTACTCAAATGTTTAAGTGTCAAATTGGCTTACGTACTTATTACCACAAATATTTTTCGTGTAAATTAACTTTTTTAGCGTATTCTGACTCATGTCTCTTGTCAAACTTGGAACATGGCACGAATGGAGCAGATTTTAATAGTTTTACATACTAAAAATATTTTCATTATTATTTTATTTAGGTATTAAAATATATTTGTTGTTTGAACTAAATAAACTCGTAAATTGTTAATAACAAATTAAGTTACGTTTTTATTTAACAACTGCATAAAAGGGTCCCGACACTGCATAGAAGGGATCAGTAATAATGACATTATGATTTGTCAACTCATCTTGTTCTAGTAGGTATGTGAAATGAGAGTAAGGCAAGTGCAAAATATTAACATTTTTAACCCTTTAAAGTTTGATGGCGTGGCGTGAAAGTCGGTGGCGTAGTATGCACGGCAGCACACATTGTCTTTAGGTGTTCTTGGCGTTCAAAGGTTTAAACTGACAGTGTCTAGACTCTGAGACAAAATAAAACAATGACAACAGAGCAATTTTTTTATTAATATGTATTTATTAATGTAACCTGTAGGATCTGCTTGTAAAAGGCATATGTTCATAACACTGGCTCACTCGCCGCCGCACACATAGCAATGTCATGCGTCCACTCTCGCCCTCGGCTCGCGTGTAACTAAACGCAGCATCACATGTGACGTGCGCCCGAGACAGTGTATATCTATTTATGTATAGATACCTACTACCACCAACACTACATAACCATTTTACGCTTCTTTTGTATAAATTGTCATTTTTTTACGTTTTTATTGAGATATTAAAGCTGTGTTGAGTGAAAGACTTCAACGCTTCTTTTGATTAAACATAAAAAAAAACATATATGATTATGCCGAACGAACACACGAGAGACGAATTATTTGGCTGAAATTATTCTTGACGTCTGTCTCTTACTAAACGTGACCTCAATTTTTCACGTTGTTTAGGATCGCGTGGGAATCTTTAATAAAAAAAATAGGATCGGGGGGCACGGCAGTGCCCCTGCCAAGTCGATAATTATTTATCGCACTCCTTTATTAATTAATAAAATATAAAACTATAGCGACTCCTTAGATTTTTGTTCTGTGATAAGGTGCATTTTGTAGGGACAAAGTTAATAATTCTAATCTAAAATATGCTATTATTTTACATAGGATTCGTTAATTAATCAATAGAATATGCGTAAAAAAGAATATTCCGACCTTTTTCTTTATTTTATAGCTGTTATTTCGGCAATTTTTCACTGAAAATTAAGTCATTTTTGAGACCCGTCACGTGTCATGGTCTAAACGAGACTGATCGCCCAACTAATGCGATTTGTGATTTTGCATTAGTTGGGAGGGTGCCATTTTTTCCGTCTGATTGTGTGTCCATGTAATTATACGTCAATGTGTAAATAACATATATACACATATCATGTATACCTACTTAAAAACAAATTTAATTAAAATTTAAAGTTACTTTAAATATTTCTCATTGCTCTAATAGCGATGAGAAATATTTAAAGTAATAGTTTAAAAAGTAATAAATGAAAGTACATAAAAGAACAAGTTTATTTCAAGAAGTTTTATTGTGTACTTTGGCTGTTGGTATATTTGCCTTGGTCTTAGAATACTAACGAAACGAAATAAAATAAAGAGTTAAAACCCGTTCCAGGCCTTCCGATCCGATCCGATTTATCGGAAGGAATCGGATAATGTGTATTGCAATTGTTAGGATCTTATACACTACACATTATCCGATTTCTCCCGATAAATCGGATCGGATCGGAAGGTCTGGAACGGGTTTTATTGTATGAAGTTTTATGTTTTTTTTTTTAACTGTTTATTAAAAACCTTTTTCGTGTGGCTGTTGGACCGATCGCCTTGGTCTTCGACGACGATTTTACTTTATGCTCTAGAGCATAAAAAGCGACTTTATGTCGCCTACGCACAGCATAAAGTCGAACTTTTAGAGCGAGAGATGTGAAAACCATATTATGACTGCGCCGAGCGTTAGCGACTGAACCATAGGCGCGGGGAATGCATATTTAGATTGGCGCGCGGCCGCCATAGTGAAAATGTATGGAGAATTAAAAGCACTTTTTGATAAATCTGGACCTTTAATACCAAACAATAATTGAAATATTTGATGTGGACAAATTGTAATGTTTACATTACCATCTTTTTTTTTTTAACTGAAAATCAGAATAGATTTCCATTGTTAAAGTATAAAAAACCACTTACAGCCTGCTTACAGTTTTCGATTTTTTAAATATATAGTTTAGAAATGGATTAAACAACTAGTGTCGACGTTGTCTACTTAACGGCAACTGCCCATTTCTCAATTTCGCTCGGCGCAGTCTTAAAAACAATTGGTGCAAAAATCCAAGCTCAAATAAATGTGTAACCTGGTGAAAGAGACTGGGATTCGAACCCTGTACCTCTGGATTGCTGGTTCAGCGTGTTAACCTTTCCACCACCCTGACGCCCAGATGACCTTCCGATTTGTAAAAACTACCCAACTATAGTCCAATCATCCATGGAACCCTGAAAATGTCTTGGTCAACAGACGGCGATAGCTAAGTACGTGTTAGAGCTGCAACTATGCCGGCTCGGTCTGGGCGCGCCAGGCAGCGGGTTGCCGCCGGCGCTGCGGAACGCTTTCCTCGCGCAGTGGGCCGACAACGGAGACGTGCTGTCCAGGCAGTACGCGGGGACTAAGGCCCTGAAGGTACAGTACTAGTGACACACACACAACTATGCCGGCTCGGTCTGGGCGCGCCAGGCAGCGGGTTGCCGCCGGCGCTGCGGAACGCTTTCCTCGCGCAGTGGGCCGACAACGGAGACGTGCTGTCCAGGCAGTACGCGGGGACTAAGGCCCTTAAGGTACAGTACTAGTGACACACACACAACTATGCCGGCTCGGTCTGGGCGCGCCAGGCAGCGAGTTGCCGCCGGCGCTGCGGAACGCTTTCCTCGCGCAGTGGGCCGATAACGGAGACGTGCTGTCCAGGCAGTACGCGGGGACTAAGGCCCTTAAGGTACAGTACTAGTGACACACACACAACTATGCCGGCTGGGTCTGGGCGCGCCAGGCAGCGGGTTGCCGCCGGCGCTGCGGAACGCTTTCCTCGCGCAGTGGGCCGATAACGGAGACGTGCTGTCCAGGCAGTACGCGGGGACTAAGGCCCTTAAGGTACAGTACTAGTGACACACACACAACTATGCCGGCTGGGTCTGGGCGCGCCAGGCAGCGGGTTGCCGCCGGCGCTGCGGAACGCTTTCCTCGCGCAGTGGGCCGATAACGGAGACGTGCTGTCCAGGCAGTACGCGGGGACTAAGGCCCTTAAGGTACAGTACTAGTGACACACACACAACTATGCCGGCTGGGTCTGGGCGCGCCAGGCAGCGGGTTGCCGCCGGCGCTGCGGAACGCTTTCCTCGCGCAGTGGGCCGATAACGGAGACGTGCTGTCCAGGCAGTACGCGGGGACTAAGGCCCTTAAGGTACAGTACTAGTGACACACACACAACTATGCCGGCTGGGTCTGGGCGCGCCAGGCAGCGGGTTGCCGCCGGCGCTGCGGAACGCTTTCCTCGCGCAGTGGGCCGATAACGGAGACGTGCTGTCCAGGCAGTACGCGGGGACTAAGGCCCTTAAGGTACAGTACTAGTGACACACACACAACTATGCCGGCTCGGTCTTGGCGCGCCAGGCAGCGGGTTGCCGCCGGCGCTGCGGAACGCTTTCCTCGCGCAGTGGGCCGACAACGGAGACGTGCTGTCCAGGCAGTACGCGGGGACTAAGGCCCTCAAGGTATAGTACTAGTGACACACACACACACACCACACACACACACACACACACACACACACACACACACACACACACACATACACACACACACACACACACACACACACATACACACACACACACACACACACACACACACACAACTATGCCGACTCGGTCTGGACGCGCCGGGCAGCGGGTTGCCGCCGGCGCTGCGGAACGCTTTCCTCGCGCAGTGGGCCGACAACGGAGATGTGCTGTCCAGGCAGTACGCGGGGACTAAGGCCCTCAAGGTATAGTACTAGTGACACACACACAACTATGCCGGCTCGGTTGTAGTTCCATCCTACCGACTGCGCCATGTCTGCGGTATGCGTCAATGGCAGATAGGTATGAATGAATTAATGATGAAATTAAATTAATTTAGACATTATATACAATTATAAGACTACCAAGAATAGGCAAGTAAGGTACACCAATGGTAAACTACCAACCAACTGGACAACATGTGTTGTTCTGTCCATCTGACAGGTGGACATGCCTTTGTCACGTAATTGTGAAACAATAAAGAGGTAACGGGTGAATCAACTTTTTTGTGTTGTTTACTCTGTCCCCGTTGTCCAAGTGACATCTTCATACTGTTCCATAGAAAAATGCTTAGGTTGTCCGAGGGACAAATTTTGCGTAACCATAGCAACAAGGTGCACTTAAAAGTTGATTTACCCTAATATCCGGACGATGCGTGCGTCAAGCGCACAACTATAGCACGATACTAAGTTTAATTTTCGTTTTACAGGGTGATTACACGCGAACAGGTGAAAGAAAATTCACTGGCATGATGAAAGATGGAATGAACTCTGCAAGCAGGTAAGTTACTTTAACACAAAACTACTCGTTTAAACACGTACACAATACAGATTCCTGTTATTGTTCTTAAACAGTTATGTCCGTTTCCCATTTGGATGACATATTTTACTCCCAAGCTTATAGGAAAAAGTTTAATGGTGACGTAATACCTAAATGAAAGTCCAAAATTAAAATACGAATAACCTTTACAGAGACATATGTATTGTTAATTTCAACATCAGAACGATTCGCCAAATTGATTTAAAATTATCATATCCAAATTAAAATTATCATTCTTAGTCTTAAAAAATCGTCCGTCCTAATTGGAAGCACAGATTTTTCTCCCGGCAGATTCGTGATCCGCCATTTTAGCGACGCCATGACACAATGCGCCATAGACATCGCCCTAGGGCAGCCCATAAACTACACGACTGTAGAGGAACACGACAGCGTGTGGCGAGACCTTAAAACGGCCACTTTGATGGTGGTTGAGTCGGACACGGACCGACCGAAGTTAGAACTGGTGCCGAGCTATTTCGGACAACCGCTGGCCCAGGAAATCTTGTCTGTGGAGATTGCTTATGGATTAGGGAGGTCAGTTGAGTTTAGGTTCAGGATTACTAATACCCAAACATTCAAATTATCAATAACCCAATATGTTGTAGATTTTCGTTCGGTTTCCGGAAGGAATGTCGTCAGAAAGTGTCTCTGTATGTCTTATGGCGATGTCTCGCTTGCTGACGTCATATTGTAGTGAAGCCCGACGAAAATCCCGAACGTCTGTGGCAGACCTAATGGTTACTCTAAGTTTCGTGACGCTATAGTTTTTAGTGATATTACATGTTTCCTGCTAATAAATAAAAATAACGAAACTGTGCTCTGACTACTCTAATTCAAATGGGCTATGTCTACTTACTTTCTAGGCCACTTCACTTCTACGTAACACAATAACAGTGGCGTGTGGTGGCCATAGAACCCTTTTCTGACTTATCTATTTTAGAGTGCTGTTTTCTATCACTTAGAAACAAAGTAAGCTAATTCTACCACACATTAAAACATTGTTTAATGGATTCTGTTATTAATGTGGAATTACAAATTTTTGTTACATTCGCTTAAGCAAAACATGACGCAGAGGGCGCTCTAGTAGCGTAGAATTATGGAATCAAATATGATAGCTCAATTGGGAGAGCCCTACGCCACACGTTCGATTCTTGTTAGCATTGCAGTGGATCACATTATTTCTTTCATAATTTACCTTTGGTTCATTATGAAAGAAATAATATCATATTTATACTTCTACTACAACTTACCCAGGAATTTCTTCGGCGATGGGAAATGTTAGATGAATGTTATCATTGTTACAGATACTACCTATCAACCTTCAAAGATGCGCTTCGACAGGTCGCCATCGACGTGATGACCGGTGAATCCCGCGACATCCCCGACCAGCTGATCGGAAGAGAGTGTACAGCAGTCAAGGTTGCTGTGTTCAATGTGCGTGCATGTCCTGCTTTTACAGTAGTTTGACCATAATCAGTAGGTTGAGGCAACTTCTCTGACCGGGCGAGAGTGTACAGCAGTCTAAAGTGCCGTGTTCTGTGTGCGTGCATGTCCTGCTTTTACAGTAGTTTGACCATAATCAGTAGGTTGAGGCAACTTCTCTGACCGGGCGAGAGTGTACAGCAGTCTAAAGTGCCGTGTTCTGTGTGCGTGCATGTCCTGCTTTTACAGTAGTTTGACCATAATCAGTAGGTTGAGGCAACTTCTCTGACCGGGCGAGAGTGTACAGCAGTCTAAGTTGCCGTGTTCTGTGTGCGTGCATGTCCTGCTTTTACAGTAGTTTGACCATAATCAGTAGGTTGAGGCAACTTCTCTGACCGGGCGAGAGTGTACAGCAGTCTAAAGTGCCGTGCTCTGTGTGCGTGCATGTCCTGCTTTTACAGTAGTTTGACCATAATCAGTAGGTTGAGGCAACTTCTCTGACCGGGCGAGAGTGTACAGCAGTCAAGGTTGCCGTGTTCAGTGTGCGTGCATGTCCTGCTTTTACAGTAGTTTGACCATAATCAGTAGGTTGAGGCAACTTCTCTGACCGGGCGAGAGTGTACAGCAGTCAAGGTTGCCGTGTTCAGTGTGCGTGCATGTCCTGCTTCAACAGTAGTTTAGACTGTAATCAGTAGGTTGAGGTGACTTCTCTGGCCGGGTGAGAGTGTACAGCAGTCAAGGTTGCTGTGTTCAGTGTGCGTGCATGTCCTAATTTAACAGTATTTTAGACCGTAATCAGTAGATTGAGCTAACATCTCTGACTGGGTGAGACTGTACAGCAGTCAAGGTTGCAGTGTTCAGTGTGCGTGCATGTCCTGCTTTAACAGTAGTACGGTCTAATCAGTAGGTTGAGGCAACTTGTCTGACCGGACGAGAGTGTACAGCAGTCAAGGTTGCCGTGTTCAGTGTGCGTATGTGGGTTAGGAACAAAAAGTTGGACGAAATTAAGGCGTAGTTAGCCATACAAAACGAGGAAATAAAAGCGATTGAAATAAGTTCCGTTGTGCCACAAAAATTAAGGATACAATAAGGAACCTTAAAATAGAACCTTAAGGTACGTTATTGGAAGGTTAACTGTCGTCGCACAACGGAGACTGATACAAATATTAACTGAGTGAGTTAAGGTAGTAAACTTTTTGGTCTTCACCCATGTGCCCTGGTTTACTCCCATAGATCAGTGTTCTGCAAACTGTGTACCGTGGTTAATTAGTGTGTGTGCCTTGCAAAATAAGACTATCTCATAAAGTTAAAAAGACGGACGGAAGGATAATACCTACACAGCTGCAAATTAATTTTTCCATTTATGGTGTCATCATCAAAAAAAAGAGTCAAACTCATGTCGGTGTAGCTGATGTAGTAAGTAGCCGTCTCCATCTATCCCTATCCATAGCCACCCCGTTGATTTCTCTATAAACATAACGTTTACCTTCTCTATTTTTTATGTAGCTTATTCTTGGTCTTCCCCTGCCTCGCTTTCCTTTTTTTTATCATAAAAACTTAGATGGTATGTAAAACATTGATATTCCGCCAAACTGAGAACAGTCCTTCCACTTCCTCTCTTCACTCAGTTCCTTCAACTTTGCCTTTGATGGTGTTACTTATAAACGCGTCATTTCGTATAAAGTGACCAAACATCTTCCCTCTCCTCTCACATAAAAAAAGAATTTGTTGAACACCATGGAGATGCTGTTCACTTAACTAGTAAAATTTACAGTTACTGTTGATGCTGACCGTCAGTGGAATATATCAAACGACACATTATACGAAGCGGTCGGTCACCGTTTAAGCAATAGGTTCAACTGGCTGTATATATGCACAGAAGGGGAATTCGAAGTTGTAAATTCATCAAAGATTTATATAACGTGTTCAGTTTCAGGAACAAGCGGTGCCAGACACGACTGCAATGGCTCAACACGTCAAGTCCCTTATCGACGACTGCAAGAAGCTCATCGTGGACACAGAACCCGTGCTGGGGGCGTGGGGGCTCATTGATGCGGATCCCAAGTGAGTAACATCATGGTTTTTCAACAGTTATGTGTTATGCAAGGTTGCAAAGTTTTTATTTGGCGCGAGTGTTGAAATTGAAAGCTGAGCGAGCCATATCACGGATTTTTAGTGTTACTCATTTATTTTATTTGCAACAACAAAATTTTGGTAACTGACATTGAAAGTCACAAACACAGGGGAAATAGGACTAAATATTCCGCAAATTTCAAGTTTTTTTGTTAAAAAAAAAATAGTGTTGTTTTGTTGTGTTTGTGTTAAAGCCAAAACTATCCACAGTGATGAAAGTCAAGTTTTTTCTCAATAGGATTCAGTATTTATTTCGCAAGAAGAACGAAGGATTGAGTAGCATTCCGGTAAACAATGCATTGAAGTTGGTTAATGGCAATTCCTTGTCAAATACCTTTGACGTTTAATAATGCAAATATGTGACGTATGCACATTGCCATATGAAAGCTGTTTGAAGCGCCACTACCCCTGGGCCATACCGACTGATTGTTAGGCCATACCAAACCGTCATACTTTCTTGTACTTTCCATTTTATTCTTACATTCTTATTTATTTATATCATAAAATACACTTTTAATGTTTAATATGTACATGTTTTGTTGCCTAAATTCTTAAGATAGGTAAAAACTAAGTTAAGTTCATATTACTGTAATAGCTAAGTAAGTTTCTGAAAAAATGACAGACCGTTGAGTTTATTTCGGCGTTTCTTCTCAACAGTGGTCTCCTCCTGTGTAATGCCCCGGTATACTCAGACATATAAAAGTGCCCTGTGGCCTACTTGCAGAATTAAGTTCATTATTTTATTATAACTTTCTATATTTTGTTACAGTACCGGAGACCCGTCGGAGACGGAAATGGACAGCGTCCTCCTGCTCACCAGCGACGCCTACCACGTGGCCGACTACGACGAGACCTCAGACCGAGTGCTGTCCGTGCAGAAAGTGCCGCTGCGCGATATAGTGTCCGTCGAGCTCGGCACTGTCGAGACGAATGTTACGGTAAGAATAAGAAAATAAAAACATACAACTCAAATATGGATTTAGGGTTTCCTGGAGTTACCCCAGTATACGATGCCGTAATGCAACATTGATGCTACATAACCATGGTAAGCTGACATAACGGTTTCCGTGCTTACTTTCTTCGCGAACTTGTACAGAACATTAGCATACTGGCTTAATTTCAGAAACCTGTCATGTATGTGAGTTATCAAATGAATGGGAAATAAAGGCTTATTTAAAGGAGACTCACCGAAAGTCAAATAAGTCTTTACTGAGTTGAATATTATAGAATGTGAGTTATCAAATAAATAGGCTTCATAAGTTTATTCCAAATATGTACTACATTTTATGACATGTATTTAGAAAGGAGACTCACCAAAAGACTTAAGTAAAGACTTTTTTGACTTTCGGTGAGTCTCCTGTAAATAAGTCTTTATTTCCCATTTATGTGATAATTCACATACATGATAGGTTTCAGAAATTAAACCAGTATGCTTATGTTCTTTACAAGCTCGCTAAGAAAGTAAGTACGGAAATCGTTATGTCTGCTTACCATGGTTTTGTAACATCAACGTTACGTTACGGCATAGTATACTGGGGTAACTTAAGGTGGAAATTTTCAAGTTATTGTATGTGGTATTGATTGGCATAGTCACTAATATTTTTTGTTAACTTCTTCTTACTTATATAAACATAGTGTAACATTTTCAGATATTCAGCGTAGGCCGCAAAAGTACAACGGAACCCATATCTTGTATAAGGATCAACTACACATACAACAACGAGCCCGGCTACTTCCACATGTTCCGATCTACCACGCTTAGGTTCTTCAACAACATGGCCGTCGTCATCAACACTAAGGACGAGATGATTGGTAAGCAAATTTTGAATTTAGAAATTGTTTCTCTTAGAAACATTACTGGCCGGCGAGAATTTTGTTCCAAATTAAAAGGAACGTTATTCGATTCGAAAGAAGAAAGAAAGAGAGAGACTTATGTTATTTTATTTGGAATCAGTGTCTTGCCAGTGTTGCTCGCTAGTTTATGTTCCAAATTCAAATTGCTTAAATAGAATGTTCGAGATTTTTAAGTTAGAAAGAGTGTCATTTGATTCGTGTATAAAAGACGTAAGATTGGTGGACTGCGTCTGGTTGGTGGGCCGTTTTAAACTAAAAAAATATTCAAACCGTCCCGTTCTCAGGTCGCCCAGGTCACGAAATTGCTGTTTTTTGGCATTTTGTGAATGGGCTTACTGGTCGGAGTCACATGCCAAACTCAAAAATGGAATCGAATAAAATTCGAATAAAGCTTATTCCAGCTGGATCCGTTATATATGTATGATCCAGCCAATACACAACGTAATGTTATTTAAGACTAACTGGAGCCTCTTGAGGTATTTCTTTTCATCATGCATTACAGTCTGGCAAAAAAGAGTAGAAATTAAAAAGTGGCAATACTGTAGTGCCGTCCCCTTTTCCTTAGATGGATTAGAAAGGGACGTCACTACGGTATTGCCACTTTTTAATATCTACTCTTTTTTGCCAGACTATACAATGAAATGATTGTCCTTGTGTTTACAGAATCGCTGCACTACATCTGCGAGTCGTTAGTAGTGGCACGGGACGTGGCCAAACTACCGCCCATTCCTTTCCATAGCGGAGTCAAGTTGGAGAGGAGGAAATCTAAGGTACGATTAATCGATTAGTTTTTTACATGTTTATACAAAAGTGTTATATTTATGAAGACGTGCATAAGAGCGTTATCAGATCACACTGACGATTTGCGAGACGAGAAAACGGCGGAAAGAATGTCTGCGGAATCATAACTTCTATTTCATTTAAAATGCGAGTTGATCATGTGTGTATTCTTAATTCTTAGCTATAAAGCAGATGAATTATTCAGCAGTTCAATAATCATCGACAGTGTTCTAGATGTGTCGGGGTTTCTCAGCGTTTCGGCGATAACTTGTCTTTATGGTTTAAGCGTATAAGATCATATTCGGCGATTGTTATGCAGTAGAGATGTTTTTTTTTTTTTATGTCATAGGGGGTAAACGAGCAAACGTATCAGAATACAGAATTTATTGGTAAAAATCACAATTAACATTTTACACGTCATTAATTATACATTAGATGTTCATGATACAAATATATTTCATTATTAGGTACATTTATGTTTAATACTTATTTGTTTTGGTGTTTACTGGATGCGCAGGTCAGTGATTTGTCATTATAGAGTTCATCGATGCTGTAATAAGCCCGGTCCAGCAGTAGCGATTTAAGTTTATTTTTAAAAATTGAGTCGGTTTTTGCGTCCGTAATACTGGGTGGTAACGCATTGTAAATAGTCACGCCAAGGATGCCAACTGATTTACGAGACTTGGCGAGTCGGCGTCGCGGGGCAAGCAGTAGTGGTCTCCTGCGGGCGGGGAGGTCGCGGGCTGTTGAAGTTGTCAGGAATGTATGCACTTCCCAAGCAGCACATTAGTGAATTTTGCAGCTTATCTTATAGCTTTAAGTTCTAAATGAGTGGTTTAACAGTGTTTGATACAACTTATAGGTTTAAACACAACTTAAAACTGTATATGAGTTCATCCTATCACTTGTAGTTGCATAGGAACGTTTTTTGTTACTACGTTATTACTTATGGTGGGATAAAGTCGATTTTGCTACTTAAAGTTGCATGCAGGTTCAAATAGTCACTCAATAAGAAGCAATAGTGCTATATAAGGCCTTAAAATAACTTATAAGCAACTTTTACACATAAGTGGGAACATACCCTTATTTGGAACTAAAAGTTCCAAATGACTAGTACAATAGCGAATTATATCACCAAAAGTGGCTAAAGGGATAATTTTACGGCTCTTTTGGAACCAAAAATTATTGCAACTTTAAGGCCTAAGAAGTACCTTATTGCCACTCCAACGCATAAATAAGTCTCAATAGGAGGTTCTTGGAACCAAAAGCAGTTATTATCACTTATTTCAAACCACTAACGAACTAAAAGTTCTTTTATTGTTCCTATTGCGCCTTGTCAAAATATATTTAATAGTCTACAAAAGAGCAAATAATTACTATTGGTAATAGCATTCACTGCTTTCCACTCGCAAGTTACAAATAAGTGATTATTAGACCTGATAGTTCCAAATAAGGAGCAAATAAGTGAAAATAAACACTGTAGGATCTTTTTTGTTTCGCCATGTTTACAAATGGAAGCCTATGAAAATTAATTATTTTAACCAGAATTTTATCACACTCACGCATAATCACAGACTTTTGATAGTTGTGACGATGTTACTTTAACATTGTACGTAACCTACAATCATTAGGTCAGGTTTTTAACAGTTTTATTTCTTATCAGTATCTATTCCTTATTTGATTTAGCACTCTCTTTTTTAATATTCCTGATCAAATCAAAGGCGCATCGAAATTTACTAAGAAACCATACCATAGTTTCACAGTAACAAAACATTCGCAAGAATTTCGTGCTCATTTCAATGCCTGTATAACGTGAAGTTTTAATCACTCATCCAAAATTAATATGGCAGATCACATATTAATTTTAATAAACACAACTTTGACAGTTGCCACGCCACTCAGATACTTTGGCGACTCATTTATCACTCATTGACCGAACTGAAATTGTTTTCATTCGTTCACTGGCTTCACTGCGCATAACTTTCACCCATAGTTCTAATTACCACTTAAGGTATTTGTGAGATCTCTTATGGATTCTATTTAGCACCAAAAATAGGCTGCAATTTTTCTCCTTTTGGTTCTATACTGGTGGCATAAGGGTTCTTGCCACCTACATAGCACTTAGTCATGGTGGTAAATTTAACTTAAGCATCTAATTAGATATGATATACGAGCTATTTAGACCCAGTTGTGCTACTTGGGTTTTGACCTTACATATATGCATGCGGTCAATATATACACACACGGCAATGTCAAGATCTTGTGTTTTCTGAAAAGGCCCTGAGCTGGGTGGTCGACGGGTTTACCATCAATTATACGCAGGGCACGTTTTTGTATTCTAAATATCCTGTCGCGGTCGGCTGCTGTGGCCCAGAGATCGACACCCTGAGTAAGAATCGAGTGGAAGTAACCAAAGTAGGCCATCTTCAGATTTTCGATAGACAAGGTTGGTGCAAGCCTAGACAACGCATAACACGCTGAAGCTAACCGCTCACAGGTCGCCTGGATGTGTGGGGCCCACGTGAGTCCTGCATCGATCACAAAACCGAGGTATTTTGTTGATTCAATCTGTGGTACTGGAGTATCGTTGGCTAAAGTTTATTCTTGTTCGTGTTTTTTAGCTGGAAATGGACAATGTTGGTCTTATCCAAGTTAAGCTGCATACCGTTCGCAGAGAACCATTTGGTGATTTCGTTCACAATCAGAACTAGCTTGGACTTTAGATGGTCAGGACTGTCAGCGTATCGCCTGATGGAAAGCGATTCCCGTCGCCCATAAACACCTGCAACACCAGAGGAGTCACAAGTGTTTGCCTACCCGGAGGACGAAGATAGAATGCCTCTATGCTAATAATTTCACCGGCTATCTTACCCCCACACCGGAACACAACAATGCGAACATTGCTGTTTGGCGGTGGGTTAGCAGGCAAGACGGTAGTAACAATCCGGACGGACCCTGCACGAGGCCCTACTACTACTATGTTCAGCGTTAGGGGCTTTTGCAGAAGGGCCATTTTAAGAAAGTCACTCGCAGTGCACCGAAGGTTCCGTACAAACACTTCCCATGCCATCTTTACTGGCCGGTTTAAGTTTGCACCTGGTATGTTTGACGCTGCATACAATTGAGGTGCAAAGTTAACGCAATCGATCACGTTTGTTGCGTGGGAGCCCCACTTAAATATTTATTTGTTTTAGTATTTGTTGTTATAGCGGCAACAGAAATCTATCATCTGTGAAAATTTCTATCACGGTTCATGAGATACAGCTTGGTGACAGACGGACAGCGGTGTCTTAGTAATAGGATCCCGAATTTTACCCTTTGGGTCCGGAACCCTAAAAATTTGTGTTTCAGATAACCGTGCAAAGAAGATGTTTCGCTAATTGGTCATAATTTTTCCCCTAGCTGCATTTACTTAATAATAATTAAACAAATAATATTACAGATACACCCTACACAAGCAGCATCAGCTGGCGCAAGATCATCGCTCTATCTGGACCTGTCTCGGCTCCCCACCATCACTAGGAACGTGAGCGAGACGCAACTAGTCGCCGACATACGGAGCGTTGGTGAGTCACCACCTAGTATGTTTATATATCTCCGCTAGGGCTACAATCCGTCCGGGTTTCCCCGGATTTGTCCTAGTTTGGAGGCCGTCCGGGGCATTTTTCAAAACGTGTCCTGGACATTTTTTAGTGAATGAAAAATAAGGTGAATTTAGAGATGGCAACCCTAGGTATGGGGCCGAAAAGTGCTCGAGTGGAGACCTCGGACCAGCAAGCGCAGCGTAGGACGTCCACCTACAAGATGGACAGATGACCTTATAAAGGTCGCCGGAAGGCGCTGGATGCAGGTCGCTTCCAACCGGTATATATGGAAGTCCAAAGGGGAGGCCTATGTTCAGCAGTGGACGTCCTATGGCTGAGATGATGAACCCTAGGTATAGGTTATCGCGGGCTGGTTTTCCGCCACTCGACGTCTTTGTGCCTACTTTGCGTGAAGGGTTGATGGCACTATTCTTGCCAACCTAACTACCACTTGCCGCGACATTTTTATTATCACATCTAAAATCGACACAATCGTTCCTAATAGCAGACATCGCTATCTCTCATAGTTTCTGACTTCTTCATACTAAAAAAAGGTATTTTTTCACTGTCTCCGCCACAAGGTAACTATATCATCGGGGATAGTGGACTATCGCGTAAATAACAGCTGTCGATAAAGTTCTTATTTCAATAAAATACTTAGCATTTGTTTGAATGTTTATTTGTATCTACACTTGTTTCTTTCGCGGTATTGCACTATCCCCGACGATATAGTTGTGTATAGTAACACTACACTACAGATAATGAGCTTAAGACTCACATCCACCATCCACTAAAGGCTAGATAGAAAAAAAATAGGCCCAGTCTTACGGCCCTGCCACGATTTCGAATGACCAGCAGAGCGGTACCCATAGGTGCGAGCGAAAGGTCCGAGCAAGATGTCTCGCTCACTCCTATGTCCGCCGGTCGCCGCTACGCTAGCTGCGTCAACTCGTCGTTAGGGTTTGAAACCTCGATCCCATTTAAGGCCGGCCACATACAGTCGGAATTCCCGTCCGGTTTCCGTACGGAATGACGTCAAAAAGCGTCTCTGTCTCTGTCTGTCATATGGCGATGTCTCGCTTGCTGACGTCATTCCGTTCGGTAACCGGACCGGATTTCCGTCTATATGTGGCCGGTTTAACACTTCCTACCAATCCCAGATTCCTTACAACCTGCTTCTCCGTCGTCGTCAGTACTGAATCAATTACTACGCCACTCGCCGAGTACAATCACGGAGTATCGTTACGTGAGCACTGTAACAAGGAATACGCAAGAGGATCTTAGTGTTAGTAAATACGACTAACTTATTAGCTTTGAGTATTTAGCCCAATGTAGTTGTCAAAGGTACACTCTCCGAACATATTTTTTCTCTAGTTTAACGGGAGGCAAGCCATCACGTATACTAATGCAGCACCACCACAATACTAATACAGACACTCTCACAGTCACACAAACAACACTGTTGCGATAAACGCACAGTAAAAAAAAGAAACACACTTATAACGGCTTATGAGCAAGTTGACCACACATAAATGATCTCTCTCTCTCTCTCTCTCTCTCTCTCTCTCTCTCTCTCTCTCTCTCTCTCTCTCTCTCTCTCTCTCTCTCTCTCTCTCTCTCTCTCTCTCTCTCTCTCTCTCTCTCCCTCTCCCTCTCCCTCTCTCTCCCTCCAAATGTACTTTGGCAGAGGGGTTCGCCCGTATTGGGCATCTCCACAGGCTAAATACTCAAAGAACCATAACTAATTAAATCCCAGTAAAATCCAAAAATAGTCATCGCAATATTCGTCTATTTTTGCCACTCAATGTTTTTTTTTTATTTACAAGTGTAAATGTCCCACTGCTTGGCAAAGGCCTATCCTTGATTTCCATGACTCCCGATCAGATGCCTCCTCCGGCCAGTCGTTAAGGACCGTGTTCAGGCCGGCCCATCTTCTGTTAATAATAAATAAGTAATATAATAACATTTATAATTCCAGGATCAAAAGCCCTGACTAACATGTCAGAACAGTTCAGCAAGCTCAACAAGCTGTCCCACTCTCTCAATGCGCGAGCGCGTCCCAGTCTCCAACTGAAATTCGACCAGGGAACCTCAAGGTCCAAGAAGATATTCACTCTTGGCGGCAAAACTGATACCAAGAAAAAAGGAAGCCTATCCGATGGCATGTCTTCCGATTATTCCTCAGACGATGAAAATAGGACAAATATCTTCGAACCGACGTTAGACAACTTCGAAAATACTCAACATTACATAGGCGCATCCCAGAAGAAGGAAAGAGACAACGATTGCGAACTCATACAAAATCCTTTGTATTCCTCCAAAATCGAACCCAGTGATACACAAGTATTCGATCCGAGCGCTGTTATAACAAGCTCCGTCGACAAACAGACGATAAAAACGCCCAGTAACCTAAGTAAAAGAAACCCGTTCGATCTAGAAGATAACTGCAGCAATCGTTCTAGAACGCCAGAAATACAAGTGGATGATGTAGGTGTATTCTCAAAGCCGATTCCTCCGAATTCGCTGGTTCTATCGCAGAAATTGTCGCATAGTTCTAGTGATATAACGGTAGACAACCCGGGCCTGCAAACCGAGGGGGTCAACTATCATGTCCGGTCGAATTCTCAGCATGAGATCACGTTGAATATAGCGCAGTCGCATAGTGAGTCGGCGTTGAGGCAGTTCAAGAATATAGCTAGTCCCGTGTCTGCTACTAAGGATATGGTGTTGTCTCCGCTGACGAAGTTGGCTAAGGGTGTGCAGAGTCTAGGAGCGAATTTGGATCCGAGGAAAATTAAGGTAAGATTTCTTTTCTCAAACAAAAGTGTAACTTACGTTCGTGATAATAGTCAGCAAAATATTGAATTTTGAACTCAGCGTTCTTTTTTAATTATAGAAACTGAACTTTTTAAAGAACATTGGGTCGCACAATTAATTATGTTAGTGTCGCTACTCAGCTACGATAATACTTTACAAAATCATTATATTATGTTTCATTTGGCATGGTACTTAGGTCTACCTATCTTTTTTTTCTTTAGTGTTTTAAATTTGTTAGGACGAAAAAAGAACTGATATTTCTTTAACAAACCTTTTTTTTTTTACAGGGACCGGGGCCAGCAGTAAGGCATATAACGGACCAGCAGTACGAGGAACACAGAAAGCTGCAAGAAAAATGGCGCGACTGCAACACTCGCCTCGTCGCGCTGTGAGTCGTCCCAAGGATATTTAGTTTAAGGTGCCACGTTCCGATTGTCACCTTCGTGAAACCGGCAGGTCTAGCGTAACTGTGACACGCGAGATAAACTACCTATCTCTTTCTGTCTAGTACTGTAAGAGAGTGACGGGGGATCTATGCCGCTTGACAGGAGTCGCGAAGCACAGTTGTGTTAGACGGGCAGGTGTTCTACATTCAGGCTTCAATTGGAATCATGGGAGTGACAGCACATTCGTTCGGAATCATGGGAGTGACAGCACATTCGTTCGGAATCATGGGAGTGACAGCGAAGGTGAGAGCTTCGTGTTGAAATGATAAAACTGTTATTGCGGCACCACACTCCTCGCCAAGTTGGCCGAGGCGAAGTTGGCCGAAGTGGTGAAAAGAAGTGCCCTCCACACGATCATATTAGCCCGACCTGGGCCAACTTCCCGAGTAGTGTGGAGCCAGGGTTTAAGTACCTACATGGTCCCACTTACATAAAGAAAACATATTATAACCCCAGTTGTCCACGTGTTACGACGTTCCGGCTTCTACAAATCCTTTGTGATGGATTCCAAATGTTCCAAAACGTAACGAAATGTTTCCGAATGTTCAAAAACATTACTTTTGGACTTACGTGGCACCATGCTCCAGTTGCTTAGTTACTTACACTAAATAAAGAGTCTATTGTGTCACATTGTTGCAATCGATCCTAAAGGGATTTTCAGTGTATTGGGATTTTGTAACGTTATCGTTAGTGAGGTAGTTAAGTATCCGTGTTTTACTGTTACATGTATACCACTGCATTGAAAATTCCTCCCGTAAATATTATAGCGATTAGCTATAGGTACCGTAACACGGTTCGACCACAACTTGGGGTCTTAGCGGTAAACAAATAGAGCGTCAACCGCGCACGACGGCTTGTGGCGTGCTTCATATATGACGACGCGGTTGGCGCAGTGGTTAAGCAGCTGCCAAATGAACCGACGGTCCTGGGTTTGAATCCCGGCAAGGGCAAATATTTGTGTGATGAACTCGAATATTTGTGCCTGGGTCATGGATGTTATTTGTATTTAAGTATGTATTTATCTATATAAGTATGTTTATCGTCGTCTAGTGTCCATAACACAAGCCTACTAGAGCGTACTATGGGACTAGATTGATTTGTGTGAGGTGGTCCTATATTTATATTATATTATATATCGCTATGATTTTGTTTCTATTGCTGCCACTGGTCGCGCGTAGTTGTGGTCGGGCCATTACGTATACAAGTCTAAAAAAGTTAGACTATAAATCGAGTTTCGTTCTACTATCGGTCTACCTGTTTCATCAGGTCATATCATATTTTCTGTACGCAAGAAAAAGATAAAGTATTCGATCCAGATTGCAGCTAGATGTTTCAGAATATATGTCCTTTATTTTCTTAACTAATTAAGAGCAACAATGCGATAAAAAAGAGACTCTTTGGTAGTTAATTTGGCACATAGATAATAGTTGTTGGAATTTACTTAGATTAAAAATTAAACATTCCTTTGTCCACGTCACAATTTCCCTATTCATATGTATTTCTAAATACCTCACGTTTCTTCAGAACAGTGTTAATTTCAACATAAATTTGTAATAATTATTCCAATCTCAAAAAACCTTGCGTTCCTTACAATATTAGGGAATTAAAATGCGTATTCATCAATATCATACTATTTAAGGTGATTGTCCATAGCTGCTTACCGTCAAATATAAAATTAAAAGCGTTGTCGTGCCTCCTGCCTCACCTATAGTATCTCGAGGTATGTGGACGGTTGCCCTAAAGTTATCTAAGTATTGTCCGTATAGACTAAATGTATAGAACAATTCGTTATCTGCTTTATAAGTGCCCAAAACATATTCCAGTATTAAATAATAATTATTTAAATTACCAGTTTTAGTAGGTCACTATCGCAGCAGGGTTACCAATATTTGCCTACTTGCAATGTAACATTAATTCCGCTGTTTAAAATTATGAGTTTTATATTTGTCTTTTCAAAATAAATATGTACAACATTATTTAATTTTAGAGGCAGAAGATCAAATTTCCAAATGTCGCTATAATTCTTGGGCTATAGATGTCTATACAGTAGCCGGCAAACTTCTTGAGCATAGCCTTGACTGCGCAGTAGCCGATTTACGTACAAATGTACTTGCGCAGATACGCCATTTTTGTTCAAAAAGTTTCCGTCAATCGTGTCTGTCTAGTACTACTACTAGTGCCTACGCCACATCTTGGGATTTAGGTAGCCGACCCCGATTGAGAATTCATTCTCAACAAAGATATGGGACAAAGCCTAGAAGGATGATGAGTGTCTGTCAAAAGAAAAAAGACACACTATGACTACTAGACAGTGTCTAGTAGTCATAGTGTGTCTTTTTTAGTGCACATCGGGCCTTTATACAATCTTTTCTAGTAACTCTGTTGCGATGGTTCTCTGAATAGGAATTAATGTATAGAAGTATAGAACTATGTCCTATATTAATAGCAGTATTTATAGTTAAAACAAGAAGCGCCGTATGGAAATATAGAACATAATACTACATTACATACCTAGGGCGGTAAATTCGTGAATGGCCCAGATCACAGGTGTTTGTGCCATAAATATGCGATCTTGGGCTTTACGAAGTACCATCCGTGATTTGTTTAAAATTTTACGTGTTGCCTTAGGCAGGAAGTGAGATTTTCTTCCCGCGTAGCGGTCAGAAAACCCACTTACGGCCTAGGGACTTAATATATATTTGTTGAACATTTAATAGTAGTAGTTATCGATGGGTTCACTGACAGTTGAAAAATTACGACATTTTAATCCATCGCGAAAACATTTACTCAAGTTGCTGATTTTCATGGAAGTATAAACGATTTCAGGCTTAGCTTTCATTTAATAATGCCTAGTAATAAATCTACTCAACACGGTAATAAACAATACCTTATTTTAACTTTACTACGCTGTTTGGTTGCACGCATGTCGTTGTCGATATAATATATTGTAACATTTTACTGAGATTCAATAAAAAATATACTCAGTACGATTAGCTTCAGCAACAGGAAATAGGTATTCTCATTTTTATTGGAATCAGAAACATCCTAAGCTTTTCGTATAACTAACTTAGATATTTTTAAAGACTTTTTGCCAATTTGATAGGCTAATTTTCTAATAAAACAACAGCATGAATTTAAAAGCTGTAAAAATGTTTCTTACTTTGTCTTTACGTAGGGTTTATCGGGAATTTGTTTATCGAAATTCAATTCGACATAATTATGACATTTTCTTGGAGTAAAGTTGAAATAAGTATAGTCATGCTTAATACTTTTTGTTATACCTCCAGGAGTAAATTATTTCTAAATTAAAAATGTATACCTAACTGACATTATAACTTTATAGTACTTATATCAATGTAGCCATATATAGATTCCTGAAGTCACTTACTTACTTTGCGCTACCTGATTATACCTAATTTTCGAGTGTCCTGATTCTTGCAGCTGTATATCTGTGGCAGTTGGTTTGTATAAATAATCCGTATAACATTACGGCTAAGCTAAACAGGGCCGTTTTGCGGCGGTTTAACGATAGCCAGATTGTTATTGCGATACGTTCTTCAATAAGGCGGCCCACGTTTAGCCGCATCGTATGAAGCGTCCAAACCGCACTGCTAGCAGTAAAGTAGATTAGGTTAGGTTACAACCGCGACCACAACACCGCGGCAGCGGCCGACGAAGCGCCAGAACCAAACTGCTACCAGTAGAGTAGGTTAGGTTAGGTTAGGAAGAGGCGGCTAATGACTCGCTGTATTAAATTACGGGTAGCCGTGTTGAAGAACGTACATGGTATCGAATAAATTCTGGCGGATTTTCACTCAGCCGCGTTCAATCCGGCTAATAGTTGAACCGCCGCATTTCAAAACGGCCCTGACTTTGATAACTACTATGTAATACGGCGGATTATACAAACCGACTGCGCCATATCTATTACGTCACCGCACTTGATTAGTTCAACAAAAAAAAGAACCGACTTCAGTAAAACTAAAAAGCCGAAAATAACCCGTTCAAGTACAGATTACATTTGACTCACCCTTTGAAATCGATCCCAAACCACTCAGTTATTATATTTATATATTAAAGTTTACGTGAGGTTTGGCACCGACTTCAAAGGGTGAGTCAAATGTAATCTGTACTTGAACGGGTTATTTTCGGCTTTTTAGTTTTACTGAAGTCGGTTCTTTTTTTTGTTAAAAATTTTTTTTTTCGCTTTTTAGTGATTCATATAAAATACTTATGGCGGGGTGATCAGGGAGGTCTTGAAGGCATGCATCTCGTTTGAAATATCTCCTAACTCCTAACTGTTAAGGAGTTGTACCTTCCATCATCAGTTCAGCATGAGAAGATGATGACTACCAAATGCAAATACTTAAATAGTTTTAGAAAAAACATTAAAAATATTATGAGTGCCTATAAAATTTCAGGAATTCCTTCGATTCCTCATGGATCTCGTCATCCGATCTTCACCAAAATGTTATGGGACCAACCTTGAGATGTCTATTCATGAACCTAAAAAGAATTTTCCAAATCGACTCATAAATGACGGAGTTATGAGGTAACAAACATTAAAAAAAAAAAAAAAAAAAAAAAAAAAAAAAAAAAAAAAAAAAAAAAAAAAAAACATACAACCGAACTGAGAACCCCCTCCTTTTTTTGAAGTCGGTTAAAAATGTACAGGCAGTATTATTAGTTAATAGTTAATTTGCTAGTATTTTTGACGAATATTTTTCTAGTAATCGGAAACCAAGTCAATTGTAAAACGAGTATACCGTAGGTATACAAACTAGTTTTCTAAATGTTTGTATGACATCTATGCGTGTTTCAACCATCCTGTCCTCTTTTCTATAAATGTTTCTTGGTGTCCTACTTTGACCTCTCTCTGTTCATACAATACGTTATTTGTTAAAGTATTTAAGTAAGTCGAAGCACTCAATTGCTTTCGGTAACCATGGAAGTGAAATGACAAAATACGCTAGTAGTCACAACTTTCATTGTCACTTAGAGATGGTCGGTGATTTAGTCAAATCTCTAAACCGCTTTGGTGAAATGACAAAATAGGATTGTAGGCTTAACTTGCTTTGTCACTTCCCTTGACAAGAGCGTTGCGTAAACGCTCTTATTTTATAAGTAGAGTTCAATATAAAATTCTAAGCAAGTGAGTGATTAAACTAAACACCATGTGACTCAGCAAATTAATAGAATCTTTTATATATGTCGGTATTTTCAGCAGCCGAAGGTAGTGCTTTCGGATTGAAAACTATTAATGTAATATATAGAATATTTATGCATGATGTATTAACAGAATAGAGGTCAAAGTATTGTTTTACATTTGATAATAAAAGACGTAATTTAACGAACATTTTCAGCTCCATACCTTGAGTAAATGCAACGAGTATACATCCACTAGATACTACGCATATAAGTAGGTATTGGCACTTAAATCATTCCAATTTTGAGTAGTCGACCGACACACGCTGTTTTTATTTTGACGTTTCCCTATTTCGATTGGGATTTGTTTTCAACATATAACTACATGACTGTCGCGCGACAAATACTAACTGTCACTTTCATTTCAATGTCGTGAGAGCTAGACAGGTGAAGTCGCCGTAAGACATGCTGGTGCTACTGGTGCAAAGAATGTCGATGATAACTCTATCCCGTTCTATCATGAGTTTCACACTCGATTTGCAACCTTTAATTTCATACATTTATGGGCGTAAGTTCTTCTAGTGGATTTGTATTCGCTGGAATACCAATTGTTTAGATTCTAAAGAAATGCACCAATTAATTGTTTAGCGCAATTTAGGAGTAAATATTTAGCTTAATATTTAAAACGAATTGAAAAGCTTCCTCTATGTATAATCGTTTCCGTCTATTACCACGATAATCCCCAAACTCCCAACTATTTGCTGATTTGATTTCATAATTAAAAATGTTATTCAATTACTTAAATCACTCAATAACCGATGTTCTTAATGTGTATAATGTTGAAATGGTTTCTGTGTGACTATTAATATAACAAAATGTACCTATTATAGTGAATTGAGATTGTATTATAAATGTAGACAAGTAGACGGGGACAAACTGACACGGTGGTTGTGAATAATGTCAAGAAAAAAATATACGTAACATACATGTGTATTTGACAAGTTAGTTAAAATAAAACATTTGGTAATTTTAAATTTAATTTGAATTTATAATGATTACAAAAAATATATTTGCACTTACCTAAGTGTATAATTTTATTGAATGTAAATTTTGACTGTTTTTTTATTCCGTCAGAGTTTATTTTGTTCAATAGGTATAGTACTTTTATCTCACGAGCGCGGGTGAGCCATGTTTATGTGAGTAGATGTACATGCACATTGGCTCTGTGTGGGTGAGCTCGGGAGCGAACAGTTCCGGCTCACCCACACAGAGCCAATGTGCATGTACATCTACTCACACAAACATGGCTCACCCGCGCTCGTGAGATAAAAGTACTGTACACTTAGTTTTTATTAACCACTTTAATTTAAATTAGACCTAACTGTATCAATATATGGTTTAGACCTAAATGGTTAGAAATTAAACTCGAAATTTTGCGAGGTTATCATTACAATACAATCATGTCAGTTTGGCCCCATCCCCAAACGTACCTAATAATCGGAGACAATGACGGGAATAGAGTGATCGTTTAAAAAAGACACGTGCTTTTCGGAAAACTCAATAGATGGCGTTACTATGACGATAGCGACACGATGTTTCTTCAAGAACACGTGTTTCTTATGGTAGATTTACACGCTTGCCAAGCCTTGGCAAGCGTGCAGGACGCAGTCATATGTTAGAGTGAGACGGAACTACATCGTGCTCACTCTAACATATAACTGCGTCCTGTAGGCTTGCCGAGGCTTGGCAAGCGTGTAAATCCACCATTAGACAGTATCACTCTTGCCTCCATACTCTGTTAATAAAGAAGTTACTAGATAGAACGCGTAGATTTGTAATAGCTTTGTATTAGGCGGTTGACACGCCGTGTAGGTTACTAGGTGTCCAGAGCAGTCCAGGGCTGATTTTTGAGTTTCTATCAATCAATGTGAAGCGGCGATAGTCATGTAATAGACAATTTTCCAACGCGCTGGTCAAAAACCTGAGTAAGCCTTATTTTTAACAAAAAACTAACATTTGTAAAATTACTACAAGGCACGGCAATCGAGAGGAAATAAAAAAATTCGGCAAGTGCGAGTCCGACTTGCGCATGAAGGGTTCCGTACCATAAAACAATTTTGTTGTATGGGAGCCCCCCTTAAATATTTATTTTATTTTATTTTTAGTATTTGTTGTTATAGCGGCAATAGAAATACCTACATCATCTGTGAAAATTTCAACTGTCTAGCTATCACCGTTCTTGAGATACAGCCTGGTGACAGACGGACGGACGGACGATCGGACAGCGAAGTCTCAGTAATGGGGTCCCGTTTTTACTCTTTGGGTACGGAACCCTAAAAATCAGAAGAGAGAGAATAAAGGGGAGATACACTATAAATAAACATAATGAAAATAAACATACATATTGTCGAGTTTGTCGATCGATTCTATTTTATTGGGGTCAAATGTTTGTATGGGACTAATTACACCAGTGGCGGATTATCCCTAAGGCAAAGTAGGCACGTGCCTAGGGGCGCAAGGCCGCAAAGGGGCGCAAAGGGCCGCAAAGAGGTGCAAAGGAGCGCAAAGGGCCGCAAAGGGCCGCAAAGAGGTGCAAAGGAGCGCAAAGGGCCGCAAAGAGGCGCCGATGAGGTTTTTGCCTAGGGCGCTCTCGACCTTTAATCCGCCACTGAATTACACGTAGACTGCTCCAAAAGTGAGAAATGACCGTTGAAGTTTTAAATACCTATGGAGCGCTGAAAACACTCCATACAAATGGGAATGGCTATCAAAACGTGTTGTCAGCTAAAATAACTAGAAAACTGGGCCCCCGCAGCTTGGTCCCGAAGACGCTAGCAGCATTTCCTCGCTGAATAGCAATGCTGATGCGTTGTTCGTGAAAGCTGCCAGCTCTTCGGTCACCAGTATACTCAATGGTCCTTTTGCTGACTTCTTAAAAAAATTGATTCCTATTTTATTCATTTAAGTACAGTATATTGTAGAATTCAACTTCAGTCGTCAACCTAATTAAGTAATTAGACAAGGGGGAGTACTTTACGTCTCGATGGCCGTGTTTTGAAGTAAAACAATGTAAGGAATGTTAAATATTCTCGTAGAATTATAGCGGGTGTTGAGAATTGTTTTAGATGATTTCTTGCTTGTCCACAGTACAACAAATGATTCATAGACATTATATCTGAGGAGTGTCTTGACAAAAAGGACACATTTCTCTTGGAAATACACTCATTTATTCTCATGTTTTCACTTTGAATTATTGCTCTCTAAGAATATTGGAAAGAGTCAGATAGTTTAAATTTGTATTTCTCTATCTGGTTTTATTATATTTTTACTCGGTCATGTTTTATGAACATGGGTGGACATGTGACGATATTTTTTTATACAAAATCAGAAGGGTTCCTCCTATGTTTTATTTGAAATTCAACAATCGTATAATGCCCTCGCTCAATCTCCTGTGAACCATATTTGGGTAAGCGGGATGGCCCTGCAAGAGGGATCGGACCATCGAGTGCAAATGACATAAGGAACAGAGCTAATGGAGTAGAAATCAGTGATTTTTTTATGGACTCGACAAATTTGTCGATGTCGTGGATAAAATTATTTTATCGTTAACAGTGTATCACGCTTTGTCTACATATGTATAAACTTTTTGGATATATATTGGAGTGGATAAATTGTATGGTACCCAATGCGAATTTGCGATTCTGATAGATGTTCATTTAACCTATCGACTGCCTAAAAATGTAATACCTGGTGTCTACTGCCTTATGACATTTGCACTCGATGGTCCGATCACTGCAATTGAGTTCATGTTTTTGTCCAAAGTTTTAATTTAATTTATTACCTTTATGTGAGCCAGTAGTTACAATTTCTGTAAAATTATGTTTGATGTTTTGATATTACTCTATATTTTTCTCTGTAATGTTGAGTTTATAATCGTTTATTGTATAAAATATTGTATCTATCCAAATATCATAAACCCTCCATGATAAGTTCAAGAACCGCACATTATGACCACCATAAAAATAGACTGTTTTGTTAGAACAAATTTCTTATCTGTAGAAATTTTATTATTGCTAAATAATAACATCGATTTCGATAATATTATTCATTCAAATTTCGAACATCTCTGAAAAATAAAGAAATTTGATTTGACCTCTATTCTAATATCAGTCGAGATGACGTTTAGTTCGAAATGAATTGTCAATTTGCAATCAAATTTGACAAATGTCGCACGTAAGTTAAGATATCGAACGATATGATAGTTGGGGCCGACTCTAGTTTGTATGTATGTATGTAATCACTTTATTGTACACAAAAACAATTCACAAAACTTCAAAAAAAAATAAAAAAAAAAACATGTACAAAGGCGAACTTATCCCTATAAGGGATCTCTTCCAGTTAACCTTTGAGCAAATGAGAAAATAATGGGATATCCAAGAAGATAGACAAACGAACAAGTTAGTATGCACAGATAAACTAAGGACTAATGTCTTAATATAATAAAATATGTGTAATTCCAAAATATAATACATATAGATATAATTACATATATATCATAATATAAATAAATATCATATATATGAAGTAATCACATTGTTTGTCTCTGAATTTAAAAAAAAAATGGGCAAGTGCGAGTCCGACTCGCGCATGAAGGGTTCCGTACCTTAATCTATAACAAGTTGGTTGTATGGGAGCACCCCTTAAATATTTATTTATTTTATTTTAAAAATTCAACTGTCTAGCTATCACCGTTCTTGAGATACAGCCTGGTGACAGACGGACGGACGGACAGCGAAGTCTCAGTAATAGGGTCCCGTTTTCACCCTTTGGGTTCGGAACCCTAAAAACTATGACAGCTGCCAGAAAACTTCATTACCGCCATTACCGGGTGAAATTTGTCATAATGTGCGGCTCCTGAATGCATCATGGACGCGTATGATATGTGGCTAGATAAAGTAGTGTATGTAACTGCACATAATAAGGCATTAAAACACTCGTGTGATGTTATTATGAAAATTGCCTTCGGCTCGTTTCATAAACCCACACTCGTGTTTAATTCCCTTCATTATGTACAGTCACATATACTGTTATAATTTATGCTGTCAGCATTGACAACAATTATACAATTTTTGCCTGTGATTTGATTAATGTACAATTTATATGTAATATAATTTTCTTATTTATTATAGTTTATCATGACGAAATAAATAATAATATTGCTTTGACGATACCTGGTGTTTTATTTGACATTAGCGTGATTTAATTAAATTAACCTTTCGACCGCCACATTCGTCGTTCACGGCAACGGAAAATTGTATCAACGCCGATGTCGCCTCGTCAAAATTTAAATGTTTCAAAAATGTTGTAATCTAAACCGCTCTAAGGGTTTTTAAATCCATATTGATTGTAGGTACTTATATTTACCTTATTGCTATATCGTCAGTGATACACTTAGCGTTCGAAAGTTTTAATATTTTTGCTGTAGCCTTTAGCCGCCCAAAGGGCTTTAAAAAGGCCTTCCTAATTCTAATTGACAACATTTAATTTTTAAACAGGCCTTTTTCTGATATAGTCAAATAAATTATAAAAATAAAAGTTACCACATGTTTTCATTTTCGAAAATATCCCAATTTATGATAAAAAAATCCATTTGAAAAGTTCCCCATTCTAAAAGAGCGTAAGCGACAAGTAATTGGTCATAGCGCAGAAAATCTTACAGTCGGACTATTTATTACTAAGACGGATTTAGTATGGATATTGTACCACTGTTCTTTTTAAATAAAATAAATATCAGACAACCTCACACAAATCGATCTAGTCCCAAAATTATTTTTGCAGTTTGCGACTGTCATTCTTCGATAAAGTAACTATAATCATAGATCAAACATTATGTAATAAAATGTTGTCAATTAATATTATGACCGAGTTCGAGGGATGTGTCGTTAACCTTTTGAACATGATTCAAGAGGAAGGTTTATTATGTATAATAAATGCATAATTTATCAGCATTGCACCCGTGCGAAGCCGGGGCGGGTCGCTAGTATAAATATGTATATTGTTTTCCAAAAGCTTACTAGTTTCGCTTAAGCGAATGGATGAAAATTTTCAAAAAGCTTGATTTCTTTTTATAGACAGATAGTATAGTATTTTTTTTAATTCGGATCCCTTGATTTCATTGCTATTAGATCCTATCCCAACCTAATGACTATAGAATAGAGCATACGTAAAAACTTATTACTTATATGAGAGCGTCGCTCTCAGATAAGTAATAAGTTTTTTACGGCGTCCTTTTTGAAGTCGGTTAAAAACCTATACTTACCTTAGCCACAAGCAGCTTATTACTATTTTGAGTTAGAGCGCTTTTTAGTATAGGCCGAATAGGTTTTTTGTATACCGCATCTATCTGTCACGAATGTCATATTTTGACAAGCATTTTGCAAATTTATATTATTTGCATTTCTTATTCTTATTGTTCTTGATTTGTCAATGCTGGTCGATTGTTAATAATAACTTGATAATAACGAAATAATAGTATAAATATAAATAATAAACTTTAACCATGAAACGCAATAAATCTTCACAAAAACATGCACAAAGTGCTCAAATTACCGAACATATCGAGTGTAATTTTAACAATACAAAACTAGATGATGATAAACATTCTGAATGGAATAATAAATGCAGGGTATGCTTAGACACAGGAACTGTCCCGATTTTTGGTAATGATGCTTCAGCAGACATTTCTAATGATGTTGAAATCTTTGGAAGTATTCAGATTAGGCGTGATGATCATTTGCCGAAAAACATATGCGAATCTTGCGAAAAGTTGCTACAAGCTGCTGTGTTATTCAGAAAGACTGCGAAGGATTCCGATTTGTACCTGAGAAGTACGCCGTCAACTGAAGAATATCTAGAGAATTCCAATAACATGGATGATACATTGGATTCAGTAAAATTGGAAGTAGAAATTGATAATGAACATAGTGGCCACATTGGTACTGAAAATTCTCTGGTTGATATTAAAGAAGAAATCATTGTCGAACCTTCATGCTTTTTTGAGGATGGTTTATACAATAATGATAATTTTAATGATACAACTACTGAAGAAAATATTAACAGTCAAAATGTGTTACTTATAGAGAGAAGTGCTGTTAGTTTTCTTAAAAAGAATAAAGATTATAATTGTATAACTTGTGACATTAATTTTGAAACCCCAGAAGAATATTCTCAACATAAGAAGTCTACAGAGCATAAGAAAGCCAGACTTTCCAATAAGATTGAATGTGAAATTTGTTTTAAAAACATTAGCAGGGCATATTATAGTCGTCATATGGAAGGACATACAAATGACAGTAAAGATGATAAACTCCAATGTCCTATTTGTAATAAGTCATACAGCAAAACCTACTTCAATTATCACTTAACACACACTCATAATAAAGACAATACTAAAAAAACGCAATCTGAACGCATTGAATGCCCAGTCTGCAACAAGTCTTATGAAAAGCAGTATTATAAATTCCATTTGGCTATTCACTATAATGACTCATCAAAGTATGTATGTGACACATGTGGCAAGTCTTTTATTCAGCAGAGTGCTTTCAAACGCCACCGTTTGATTCATGACGACGAATTAGCATATAAATGCACACTTTGTCCGTACCGGGGACGGCATCCGGGATTACTGAAGACCCATATGCAGACACACACAAGAGACTACCAACATCGATGCATGGAATGTCCTGCTAAATTCTTAACAAAGAGTAACCTGAACAAACACTTGCAAAGACATAAAGGGCCAGTGGATTTCAAATGTGAGACTTGTAAGCGGGGTTTTTATTCAAAACTGGAACTTGAAAGGCATTATGAAGCTGATCACTTGGGAGTTAAGAATCATGTCTGCAATTTCTGTGGCAAAGCTTTTGGTTACAGAAATGCGATGATGAGCCATCAGCTGAAAGTGCATAAAAGAGAGAAGTTGACGAATGGAAAAGGAAGGTTGCCGTTGTACTTAGAAGTTGATAAGAAAAATGCTCAATAGACTTTTTTTAATAAATGGAGCCCTTGTCCAGATACATTTCATTTTTATTTCTTATCCACTCTATTGCTTCGAATTTTGAGTTGGGCTCTATTTATATAATAAAATAAGAGTGTCAGGTAGCTTACCAAAAGCAATTTTATTGAGTGGCTAGGCAGTCCTATATACCAATTAAACAAGATTTCCACAATAATATTGATATAGTACAAATAATTTATTCCAATATTGATAATTTTATTGAAATCTATCCTCTTTCAATTTACAACTAAATAATTGCTAAAATTCCTACAACCTAGTAGTGAGAGCATTACAGTTTAAATTAATTTACTATCTACAACCAAGATGATTCATCAAAACTTCAAATACATATGCCTGAAATAATAAACTTAGTGTGAAGGTTACTGCTAATGGTACATATACAAGATAAATAATATTTCCTGTCTGAATTAGAAATCCCAACCATAACATAATAAAACTACATTAGAGGTTTTATTTATAATTCCAGTATTAATAAGTAAGTTCTTCTTAAATCTAATAAGAAATTATAACTGACTACAGAAGTTTAAATTTGAACCGTATAAACTATTATCTTTTTCCTAATAAACATGTAGTGAGTACCAATGTTAACACTTTCAACAATCCGCCTTGTAGGCACTTGTATTTTTTCTCTGATGCCTGCCCCGCTAGCTAGGGGACATGTTGGTTACCAGGGATGTGTTGAATTTTTGCCTGGTTGTTTGTGTTCAACAAAAATACAGTTTTTTCACATGAGTTGTTGTTGTTGTTGTTGTTGCTTTTTGAACTCTGCCTCCAAATAAGATGGTGTCCGTCCATTAACTTTTTTCTCTCTTTTATGTACATCCAACTGGTGCCGCATCATAGCTTTCCTGTAGCCAAATGCTTTCCCACATGAATTACATACATGATTCTTAATGCCCAAATGTTCCGCCTCAAAGTGCCTTTCCAGTATTAGCTTAGAATGAAAAGCCCGTTTACATGTGTCACATTTAAAGGTAGGTTCTTTATGCCTGAATGTATGCTTGTTCAAATTGCTTTTAGTTAGAAACCTAGCAGGACATTCGGTGCACATATATCTGTAGTCTCCGGTGTGTGTCCGCATATGTGTGTTTAGTAATCCGGAATTCCGTCCTCTGTATGGACACATAGTGCATTTATAAGGAAAATCAGAACTGTGTGTGAAGTAATGATTTCTATACGCACAGCGTTGACGAAATGATTTGCCACATACATCACACATGTATTTAACTATAGTGGCATCGTGCAATGCAAAATGTTCCTTATAATATGCCTTAGTTATAATTTTACAGCAGATTCGGCACTGTACTTTTGTTTTCTTCCGTTTGCATAACTCTTTTGTCTCATCAGGAATGTCAATTGTAGAAAAGAAATTCTCGAGTATAGTAGATTGGTTTTGTTTCGGTTTCTGCTCTTTTGTATCATGAGAATAATCCCAGTCTTGGGAATCGTGGTGGAATTCTTGTTTGACATGGCGTTTTTTGAGCAGTTGATGGGATTGCTTGGCTGTTTTTCTGAATAAAATAGCTGCTTCCAATAAGGTGTTACAAGCATCGCACAAATACTTAGGGTAGTCATCCTCTTCCTTCACTTCTATGTCACCGAAAACTCGAATGGCCACAGATATATCGGAATGAGAATCATCCCCAAAGATGGGTCGTGTGCCTTCTTCTTTCAAACACACACGACAAGTTTTGTTGTTAATTATGCTTTTAGAATGCGTTGCAGAAGTATTCGTATTAGGAACGCTCGTAGTAGAACCCTCGCCGTAACCATCAAGATTCCGTTTTAATCTTTCGTAAGTGGCTCTTTGGAATAGTTTCACCAAGTAATAAGTCGACACCATAGTCACAATCGAGTCGTATGTTTTCTTCAAAACGATATTACGTACATGAATTAAAAACAAATTCAACAGACGATTCAAAGAAATTAATTACATCGATTTTTGTATGCACATTCGTACCTACTTTATTCGACTTTGTACACAATTCAAACGCGTTCGAAAACAAAAGCTGTTTGACACCAAGTGACGTGCTTTTTTTTATCATTCCAATGTTTCACTAGCAAGACGACCACTTACAAAACTTATTTTTGTCAATTATTGGTATTATTTACTATTACTCAAAATATCTAATCTTGGATTTTTTTCCATTTGGTTAATTTTCAACACTGAGGCAAGATGTTTATGTGGATATTATTAACTCGATTTTTTTACTGAACGTACCCCCTCTGTTGTCAAGTACGTTCTGACAAAATGTCATTGATCTCTAAAGTACGTTTGAGACCACTCAAAAACTGCTGCCGACGAGAATGGACTAACAAATTTTGTCATTTACATGAAACAGAATGCAATAGGGCGGTAAAATACACTACTAAACCTTTTGACCGCCACAGTCGGATCATGGTAACAAAAAAAATATTGTTCCACTAACGCCTAGTGGCGACCAAACTTCCATGATCAAAACCTTTGCAATTGACACCGCTACATATGTTTTTCAATCCCCTTTGATTTGGTTTCGGAGCACCTCTTTATTTTTTGCCATGGTGACATTAGCATGATGAATTGCTTCATCGTTTGGAATTGAAAAGGTTAAAAATATACCTACAGGGACAATATAGATAAAGCTGCAAGAAATAATGAAAACTCGATCAAATCTACATTTCATTAAATTTTATTATTCATGTCTTAAAGTAACAAGTGTAAGTTTATATTAAGACAAAATCTTGATTTATGATTGCATTTAATACTCATGAAATGCATATTTTGAACAAAAATACTACATAATGTGGCAGCCTACATATTTGGTTGATCATCATTGTTTTCCTGCTGCTTATTCTCAGCTAAATAAGACGGCATTCTCCCAAACATGGACTTCTCTCGCTTATGAACATGCCTTTGATGCTTCATCATAGCATTCCGGTAACCAAAAGCTTTCCCACAGATATTACACACATGGTTCCTTATACCCAAGTGGTCTGCCTCATAATGCCGTTGTAAAAAGAGCTTTGAATGGAAAGCTCGCTTACAAGAATCACATTTGAATTGCGGTTCTTTGTGCTTCAACATGTGTGTGTTAAGATTACTTTTAAAGAGGAATCTTGCGGGGCATTCCGTACACATGTATCTGTAGTCTCCGGAGTGTGTTCTCATATGAGTTTTAAGTAATTCCTTGTATCGGCCCCGATATGGGCATATGGGACATTTGTGGGGGAAATCATTCCTGTGGCGCAGGCTATGGTTGTGATAGGCGCATCTCAATCGGAATGACTTTCCACAAACCTCGCATACCCACTGATGGGGATTGGGGTCATGCATTGTTAGATGTTCTCTGTAGTAAGATCTGTTGACTATTTTGCCACATATTCGGCAAGTCACTTTCGGTGAAAGTTTCACCTTTTCCTCATTCTTTTCGACTTTCACAGGGACACTGACGGCTTCAGGCTCCTCCGCAGGCCAGATGTCGACGTGACCATCATTTTGGTACGTTTGGTCATCATCATCGTCATGGTGACTATAATCATTTAAATCGTGACTGAGTGCAGAATTTTCGCATTTAGCTTCGAGTTTAAAATATTGGTGTTGTGCCAACGCTTTTTCTGTTTGCTTTGCCTTCTTTTTGAACAAAAAAGCTGTCTTTACAAACATGTAACACTTTGTGCACAAGCTTTGAGGATATTCATCATTTTCTTCGATAGCAATGTCACACCAAGTTTTTAAAACCTCTAAAACATCTGATGATTTATCATTTTCGAATATCGAGACACGGCTTGGCTTCAAACATACTCTACAACGAAATTTAGCATTGTCCGTCGATTTTAAGTACACGAAATTTTTTAGTAAGTATTGATAGTATTCATCGATTTGCAGACTATCCGATTTTTTCGATAATTTCGAGATGTAATAGGCAGTTACCATTTTTTCACGATTTCTTATATAAATTACAAGTAATTCACCGCCTTTCACACACAAAATGTACAGTACAAAATGCAATACAACAAAATGAACTAAATTAACAAAATTATTGATGTCAATGTCACTGTCATTAAAGATTTTTTACAAATTTGAAATAGTTAAAACCTTTTTTTACAAGTGCACAGGTAACAACGTTTGGTTACAGCCTATAGGCATATTCTCCTTGAAAGTACCTTGTAGCTGGAAACAAAAAGCTTGAAAGTACCTATGTCCAGACGTGAAGGAAAGAAAGACAAAAAAACACTTTTAACTTCACATACGCTCATTGTTTTTAGGAATAAAAAACATATAATTTACAGATGTTGATGGGCGTTAATTAATATAGCCAACGAAAATACATCCGTGATCTGTCTCAAAATATAATGACACTTATTGACAGTGACAGTTTGTAAGTTCTGTTTACTTTATGTATTGATTTTTATTTTTGGTGATATTATTGAAGCACTCCAAATATTTAGTAATGGCTTCTGCATATTTTATATTAAAGAAACTTAGAAAGAAGCGCATTGCTCGCAAATTTCGTCAAACTGAAGAGGCATTAAATACACAAATAATTACGATTCGCACTTCTAATGATTTGACTAGGTGTAGAATATGCCTGAAGGAAGGAAGAATACCAATATTTGGTGATGAAAACTATAGAGATATTTCACAGGATGTTGGATCGTTTGGTGATATTGTAATAGTTAAAGACGATACTTATCCTCAACACTTGTGTGATGCATGCAAAGCTTTGCTCGAAGCTGCCGTTTTATTTAGAAAAACTGCCAAAGAAAGTGATTTGCTGCTTCTGCAAAATTTGGAAAGAATTTCGGCACCCTTAGATGATGATGATAAGAATGAAATTATCATTCCAGAGGAGACAAACCAAAATGAAGACTTTGAATACCAATCGCAACAGGTAAAAGTTTACAATTGCAAACTATGTAAAAAACATTTTGGAACAAATGATGAATATGCTAAACACAGGAGTTCAAGAGAACACAAAAATGTAAGGATACAATGTTCTATTTGTAACCGATTGTTGACTGCACAGTTGTATAAAAGACATTTGATTAGGCATCAAACAGCTTCACACTTGATATGCGAGGTTTGTGGGAAATTGTATAGAAAAGATAATCTAATTCGACACTTGCAATTACACAGTTTTGATTTACCGTTCCAATGCCAGTTATGTCCATACAGAGGCAGGTTTATGGAGTCCCTTAGAATACATATGAGAACACACACTGGAGATAAACCATTTTCGTGCGACAAATGCCAACTTAAGTTCTTAACTCGCAGCAATCTCAACAGACATCTCCTAACACACCGTAAAGAAAGGCCGTTTAAATGTTCTGAATGTGGACGGGGCTTTTATACAAAGTCTGATATGGATGTCCATTTTAAATCAGATCATGTGGGGATCAAAGATTTTGGATGCCGAATGTGTGGAAGCAAGTATGGAACAAGGAAAGCATTGATGAGGCATGAGCTGAGGGTACATAAAAGAGATAAGATGGCTAAAGGAAGAATACCATTATATTTACAGAGTGAATATAGAAAGCAATGTGAGGGTGACATGCAAATTTGAAAATGCCAAGTGATATAGTGGATTAATCAACTTTTTTCTGTTGGTAGTTGCCATGGTGATGTCTGCTGGGCCACACAGTTAACACTTTTCTAAGAAATTTAATCACTATGGTCCCTGGGCCATTGGACAGAATAACAACAAGAAAAGGTTGATCCACCCATCCATATCCAATATGGAGAAGTAATTTTCACAAAAAATATCCCTCTTAATCTCATGTGACAAAAACTTTCAGTAATTACCATACCTACAGTATCTGTACAGGATTTGGCAAATTAATTTATCTCCACATGTATAAACATACCCAATTGTAAATAAAAAATATTAAAGTTTCACTATATATTTATTTCTCCCAATGCATGATTAAATATTCTATATTCAAGTTTTAAACTTTTGAAATAGATTTATATAAATAGTTTTGTGCTACTTTATCTATATAGGTACTCCTAGTAGGTATATCTTACAACAATGGACTAGATGATTATAAAAACATTTGAATACAGTTTAATCTGACCTGAAACTAGTAATAGTAATACTGGAACTAAACACAACCAGATGTTTTAGTAAAGTTGGTTTTTACATATTTGTAACATCAATTTTACCTGTGAGACAAATGCTTGACTAGATTATTTGAATTAACATTAACACACAGTACACTTAATATTAATTGGGTACTCCCAATTGTTAAATCTTTGGTTTGGTAAAATCTAACACACAATGGAAGGTTTTTGATAAATAACAATCCCTGAATAGGTGTATAATTTCTAGCAAAAGGCCACAATATCACTTCCGTTACAGTTTTTGGGCTGGAGCATCACAGGTCAAAGCCACTAACTAGTAACTATGGCTATATTAGGGATCATTTAAATGTGGCGTCATCTATATTTTGGACCTCAGACCTCTGTCCAGCCCAGTATACAATTAGCTATCTCTGGGTCAAAACACCCTTCTAGACCTCCAATAAAAATGTGATTGGCGCAATCTAGTGGCACAAAGTCTTATTACCACTCTAAAAACATGAAGAAACACGGCATACAACAGCAGTTGAAGGTGGTATGGCATATGATCAAAGAAATTACATTTTGCCTGGCTGAATGGCATGACCACCCAAGAAGGAAGAACAGAGAAAATACCAAAATTTAAAAGTATTTGATCAATGGTCATACCACCGAATTACAAAGTGGATACACATCTAGCAGTAAATATGCTTTGGAAACATTTCCATAACACATAAAATATTACAGGAGGGCCTTGCTAATCCGGACAGGCAAAAACAAGACCCTATGCTTACACTACGGATTACAGTCTGAATAACCAAATAAGCGGGAGTCTGCATTACCAAGGCTCTACTGTACTATTATAGGATATCATACAAACACACAATGTGATTTCAATAGATAATAGTAAATTGGAAATAACAACAATACACTTAAAAATATTTTTGGATATAAGATATTAGTGGTAGAAATATACTCTATAACATTGGCATTAAGAAGTAACTACATAATTCATAGTAAAGATTTATAGTGATACACAACATTATTCTCTTTGCAAAGATTACAAAGAGGTCATCTTGCTACATCATTTAATAAAAATAGCACACTGAGCTGTGAATTTATGTATAAATTCATATTTTGTAAATAGTCATCATAAATTAACCACAAATTATTAAGAAACTGTTCGGAGACAAAATAGTTCAAGAGAAAATAGAAAATTTGTACAATAAAAGTTTTTCAGAAGGAAGGGTAAATTTTACAAAAAATGCTTATAAAAATACCAATGCCTGCAGCAGTCGATACCTGATCCATATCTCAAAGTAGTTTTGTTTAACTCAGTCATAAGTAGGAGCTTGACACATCGTAACTATGAACATACATGCAAATACAAACTCCACTAATTGTAAGCATAGCATCAAAGTACACCAAATGTACTCAATCCGAAGTATTACCACTTGACCATACAAGAGGAATATCACACCAGCAATAGAAGGTACTGCAAGCACCACTGAAAACATCACTGGTACATCTGTGGAAAGATAATTATTTTTTTATTACTTCTGTACTTACTAGACTAATGTTTAAGTAATTCAAAATTTGCTAGATATATGTCACATGAGTCATGTTTCATATGCAAATGCTATAATAAGTCTTTGTTCCAGTATTTTTAACTGTTTTATAACGGTAAATGGGTAACAAAAAGAAAGAAGATTATTCTACATTTGAATTTTTACCTTTTTCGCTAAGACTACCCTTTCTTCCAAGGATCAATCTGGCTGCTTCCACAATAAACATTCCAATGAGCACACCATAATCTCTTCCAATCAATGCAAAACCCTGATCAATTTTATATTGTTGAATAAGGAGAACTGATTTCAGGACCAGCGTGCCTAGTTCACAGGTTGCGAAGAGACCAAAATAAAATGAATTTATGTACAAAAGAATTTCATACGCTAAGCTTGGGTTAACCATCGTATAAAGGTTATTTTAATTTCAACGCCTTGCTAGAAGTAATGAAAGTTAAACAACGTTTTTAAATTAATGTTAGTCACTAAATTTTCTCGGGTTCTTTAATTTTATAATTTTAAAAATAGAATAAACTGCAAGTCTGCAAGGAAATGTTGTTGTTATTGCTAGAGTAAAAAAAAGTTCAATATAAATAATATGGTGCTTACAGCCTAAAATTAAATATAACGAGATCATTTGATATTTTTTTATTGGAGGTATTATTTGGCTCCAACAAGGAATAAATACTTATTTATTTAAAAAGTTGAATTAATAATCTTGTAAAAAAAATCATTACCGCGTTAATAGACAGGCAACCCGAAATTAAGTGCAACGAACGACGCGGGCGGATGCGGTCGTATTGCACTGCACATGTCGTTTTAATACTTTAGTATTTTAATTTGAGCATGGACAGTTGTTTTATAAATTATTTGACACAATATATGTGAATAAAAGTTTGGACCGGCCTTGTATCCTGACTATGATCTGGTGAGTGCTTTAATTTGTCTCGTGGTTATATTTCTGTATATTGATGCGACCACGCGCCAAATGCTTGCCGAGCACGTTTATTTCGCTCAAGTTGCATTGCAGAGGTTTTTTATTTTTTCCATATTTAAAATCATGAAGTTTTCGAATGCTTTTGTCAGAGAATATTGTCGTTCACGGGTGATGGAGCGATCGTAATATGCGGTTGCTAGCCAGTATGTTAATGTGCTCGAGTATGAGATCTTGGGGTACTCTTCCCACTCAAAGCTTATCATAATAGGAGTTGATTTCGGAATGTTACCGTACCGACCCGTATCATTAGTTAACTAACTAGTGAAGTGAAGGGCGTTTGATAGTTGGTCAGTGAACTGTGGAACGAAACTTTTTTAAACACTATTTTCGTATTGGAAATCGACAGCTAAACTTTTGTTGCTTTTTTTTGTGTTTCTCTTTTGTAGTGTTGTGCTTACTTATTGTGTAGGTTTATGTTGTATTTGTAACAGCCAGTGTGAAAGTTCTTCTAGTTAAAATAGTTGGTAAGTAGTTATAAGAATCGAATTTAAATATGTAAAAAGTTCGGTAATGTTATACTTAACGGTCAACAGTTATTGTGAATAGGTGTTTTAATGTGTCACTTTCTATTCATGTTTATGTCTAAGTTAATGAATACTGTGTGTAAACAATTAGCTAATTAACAATATGCTTCATTCCTTAATTAACATGTATTGTTCGAAATTCAAATAGTAAAGTAATGACAATACAATCCCCTCTCAAACATTTAATTTCTTTTTTTTTTATTTTGTTTTTACTAATTCTCTGTGTAACATCCTGGTTTTTGTTTTTTTAAAGTGTAAGTCAATTAGTCATACCCATTCCATATTATGCGTTTTAGTACCTATACCTACTTCTTTGTTGTGAATACAATGACAATGGTTGGACTTAGCTTACTTGCAAAGAATTCGGGCCTTAAAAGAATAAATGAATGTAGTTACCTACCTATTTTTAACACTATTAAACATACAACTTCGTCATATTGTATTTAAGTTTAGTAAGTATTTTCTATTAGTGCATTACGCTTCCTACAATAATCATTTTGAGGATCTTATAAATAACTAGTGACCCGCACCAGCTTTGGATGGGTGCAATGCTATATTATGTATGTATTATACATATAAACCTTCCTCTGGAATAACTATAAAAAAAAAACGTATCAAAATCCTTTGCATAGTTTTAAAGATCTAAGTGTACATAGGGACAGACAGATAGAAGCATCTTTGGTTTATACTAATAATAATAATAGCCTTTATTTCAGATATAACTACAAGTACATTTATAATTCCACTATCTCCCATCTTTTATATGTTGTTCTATCTGTTTGCCCTTCGGCATAGGCCTCCTCCAGCCTCCTCCACTCTTTGCAATCTTGTGCAACTCTGCTCCATGTGTGCCCGGCGACTTGTTGAATGTCATCGTCCCATCTTTTTTGTGGCCTGCCCCTGCTTCTTTTGCCGTCTCTGGGGTACCACTGTGTGACCCTTTTGCTCCACTTATCCTTGCCTCTGATGATATGGCCTGCCCATTTCCATTTGAGCCTTTTTATTTTTGTTGTAATATCCTGGGCTTTCGTCTTGAGCCTAATTGATGAACTGGTCATCCTGTCAGCTTTCCTCACACCTAACATGCTCCTTTCCATGGCTCGTTGGACGCATGCTAGTTGGGACTCAGTTGTTGTTTTGGTTTATACTATGTAGTGACATACATTTCAGATTAAATCCAATAAGTTCTCTAAGCAAAATAAAAATATGTACATTCTCTTTGCTTACATTATACACCACTAATGGAATGCTTATATTATTAAGGTTCAAAAGTGGTGGACCAGTTTCACGGCGGATTGTACCCACGGTAAATATTTTTGCATATATGGTATTTTTAGATGAAGCAACTTCCTCATAGATAACATTTTTTCTGCAAAATTCGAAGAAACCTTGAAACATATTAACTTTCAATAAAAGCCACAAAACAGATAAATTGTTCATTTACTTTTAAATATTAGTTTATAAATTCATGAAACATGTTTATTTTATTTATTTATTTATAGCCTTTTCTCAGATTCATATTGGGTATAGTTAATTTATACATATATTTTTAATTTATTTTATTGTGTGTGCCCTTTGGCAAAGGCCTCCTCCAACACTTTCCAATCTTCTCTTTTCCTTGCCAGTCTAGTCCAGGTTTTGCCAGCTGTCTTAGTCAAATCATCTTCCCACCTCCTGAAAGGTTTTTCTTTCTTTCTCTTGCCGTCTCTTGGATACCATAGTGTTACTACTTTGTTCCACTTATCCCCTCCTCTAATTACATGGCCAGCCCATTTCCACTTCAGTGCTCTTAGCTTTAACACCACATCTTGGGTCCTTGTAGATTTTCTAATTACATATGTTATGATTTTGTCTATTTTTCTTGAAACATGTAATATCTCATTATTGTTAATGTGGGTGGGTTATCTGGCGGGAAGGTGGCGGAATGGTTAACACATTGGACCAGTGATCTTGAGGTACTGAGGGTTCAAGTCCCGGTCTCTTCCGCCAAGTTACATGTTTCAATTATTCTTTGTGCTTTGATTTTTGTATCAATGGTTTAATATTAGTTGAGTTAAAATATGGATTAAAACATTACAAGCAAAGATATTTATGACTCATCTGACCCCATTTTGCAGTATGAATTGTTTGTTACAGTACATATTAAATACTGCTGATTGTGTTTTGTTCTAACTAATGCATATATATACATCATGATATTATGACTAGCGTAAAATATCACACGCATTGACACAGTCTGTTCTGCAGTGTAAATAGTTATTTTTAAATTAATTTAGATAAGCAATTCGAATATTAATTAGTTCTGTTTGTTGATCATACCTACATACACTGCCACCTATGAGGTGCCAACTAATAACTACTAATGCATTTGTATATCTTTATGTTAAATATAATATAAACAAACGGATATGTGCGAGTCGGACTCGCCTACCGAGGGTTCCGTACAAACTAGTTTTCAGATTTTCCCCTGTAACTGCTACTTGTAAAATACAGTATTACTTGAAAATACTCTATATCTATACATTTACATTTTGATTACCTTGAGAGTACGTTTTTTTTCTTCATAAACGGCCATATCTTTTTTGGCTTGTTGGTTGGTTCGGTTGATTTTTTCACTGCTTCAAGTGACTTAGTATATGGTTTTATTTCAACTCGATAAGATCTCCAGACAGTTCACTCTATTAGTGGACTAGATAGATAAAAACTTGATTCATATATAACAACAGCAACAGCTACTTCTTGTACATTGTAAGCTAGAAAACTTCAATGATGAACTTGATTACTAATCAAAACCCTAAGGTACTTGCGCCTAAGATAGGTAGCCCACTTCAAAATAAAACTTATACAGTGTGGAACGGAACGAAGGACTAGTTGATAGGTTTTTGATTTTAGAAATTCCTGTAAAAATTGCTCCAATGTGTGTTGTGATAGGAGAAGAGGTGACAAATCAGTTTCTGCCCCGTAAAACTGCGATTTTTATTTATCACAAAAGCGTATTTGAATAGTTTAACGAAACAATTAATTGTTGACCTCACTCTGGGAAATATCTTTGTACTATTTAAAACACTTACTTTAAACAGTCTAGTCCTCATTATCAGGCAATTGTACCAAATAAAGATAAGATAAATTAAAGGTTAAGCTATACAGATAACAGTGCACAGTAGCATCATTACGTAATAGTAACTACGTACATTACGTAACTAGTTGTAAATTCAGAGTAAAGAAGATTCACGGCTCACGCTATATAAGGAAATTTCAAGTACGGACGATACCGCAAATTGACAAGTTATCTGTATATATACACTATGCAGTGTGGAAAAGATTGATGAAAATTTAAAAATAAACACAGCTATTATATTCTATTAATCTATAGGAATATTATTCAGGATATAATATCTCTAAGTAACATTTGGTCTTCGAATTAAAAAAAAATCGTAAACATTACTTTTATTTTATCATCAATTATTTTACGAAAGACACGCACATATGAAAATATTTGAATGCATTTTTGTTTCTTAAAATAAACGCAGATTTCCTTTGTCTTAAATTAAAATGAGGTTTTAAGATAGTTTCCCTCTAGGGTCCATATTTTTTTTCCACACTGTATGTCGATACTTGTTATATTATGGTACTTCTATTTAATTCGAAGGGGGCGAGGAGCCGCCGCCCCTTGAGGCCAGCGTCTGGTGTCTTTCTTCGGGATATACTGGATTTCGCCTATTCTATTATTCGTCAGTAGTGGGTTAAATTCGCCGTGCGCCAGGTAAGCATCTCCTGGAGTTTCGAGGTCTTCTATTTTCAAAGCTGCGATCTTCTCTAGCATTTTGTGATTTAGGTCAGCAGCCCGCAGGTGCCACGCTTCTAAGTCCAATATTTCCCAGAGTGTCTCCGTGTTTAGACGTCTTGGAAATTGGCCGGCGCTCTTTAGCGCCATTCTGTATTGTCTCTCGATTTTTTGCAGATTCGAGTTGCTATATCTTGATAGTAGCTGTACCACTCCATAGTCCATGATCGGGAGGATGCACGCCTGGATAATGGCTAATTTTACTTCCAGGTCCGTCTTTGCGTAGAAGCCGATAATAGGGCCTAGCGCACCTCTTACTTGTTTTAAGTTTTTAACAACTCTGTTGGTATGCGGGTTCATTTTGAGGACCTTATCGAAAATGTATGTGACCTTGCTAATATATGTACCTATTTGCCTTGTAATTTTTTTATAAGTTTTGTATATATCCTATAGAAAAGGCAAAAATTAACGGCTTTAACTTACAATGAAAGATTTTCATGCTACAGTGTAGAGTCTAGCATACAGATTGTACTGACAGTCCCCTAGTTGAGACCTGTATGATAAGATAATTGATAATACTATTGTATACCGTAAAACGGTTTATTGTGATGCTCTCTGATGTTTTACTGTAGGTACCAACTTTTATGAATGCACAATATGACAATAAATGATTTATGATAAATTAATATTACCCAAACCATTACCTATATTGTATTGCTCACAGGAAAGACATACTTTCCTAAATCTATATGACCTAGTTACGAAATTTGTTACGCCAAAGCACAGCAAACCACCAACATTCCGAGAAACATTAAATGACTACTAAACTTACCCATTGAATCAAGATTAATTATGTGCTGTGACGGCTATGTTTGCAGAACGAACAGACGAACAGTTTTCAGTTTACGATCTACTAAACTTAAAACCAGGTCTTGCTAACTGCATCCTAAAGCGATATGTCGGAGATTAAAGTAGAACTAAAACAACTAAGCTTGAGAAATGTAAATCAATTTTATCATTGCGTCTCTTTAATTATTTTTCTCGCGTTTTCCTCCGAATCCGAGAAACGTTCTGGATGTTTTTATTTACGCGTCCTACTCAAACTCGAAGTTAGCTTAAGTTTCTGAATAGTTTATGGCTTCGGAGCAAAACTTTGTCCGCGAAATTAAACTCTCCACTACCCAAAGGTCGCCTCTACTACTAATTGTTATTTCTTGCATTGTACCTTTCCTGTTTGTTTTGTTAGGTATGCAATAAGGAATACTTTTATTGTGTTGTAGTTTGTAGCCCTTTCTTTCAACACCGTTTACCATAGTTTCTCACAGCTAAGCCTAGTTTTGGAGTTACTAATGAATGTTCCTTGTTTCAGATAACCCCGCTTATCAAGATCATTAGACTACTGATGTTCGTGTTATGATAGTAGACTGCTAGGCAATGGAGATGTCGTACCAAGGAGGCGCGGAGGCGGAGAGCCTCTTGCGGCCGGATCAGAGGAGCGCTGTCGTCATGCCTACGGGGGCGAGAGGTGAGTGTACTTAACCTTTTGAGCGCCAAAGACGGCAAATCACGTCAACGGCAAGACGTCATTTGCCGCTATACAATGTCATACTATCTATTGTTAGGTTGGAGTCAGGGACACAGTTTTTCATCGACGAACTGAGAGGTTAAGAATACAAACGATTACTACAGGGCCTTTCAAATTGTACGCTGCGGCGTATCGTGCACCGTAGAGAGCAAAGAGAGGCACGTTCTTACTAGCCAGGGCGCTGAAGCGGCGCGTAGAATCAGGTAGAGAATCCTCTAAGCTTTAAATAATTTATCTCAAACTTGCAATGAAATTTCATAACGTGCGTGCTCACCCGGCAAGCCCGTCTTCCCCGGCATTTGCAGTAACGTACTATTAAATGCAAATCGGGCTCTATGGACCCCTTGACACAGCTGGTTTCAACCCAAATGGAAGGCCTAAATCACAGAATCCTGTCCCGCTGAGATTATTAATTACACAATTACTCATTAGGTTGTATAACAACACCTCTGAATGCATTTTAAGATAAGATAAAAACATGTTCGGATCATAATTTGGCCAACCGTGTGGACGAATGCTAATGTCATCAATTTTAGGATATCGTACCATGTTAGTACTGTCTAATCGAATCTATAGAATAACAAAATGGAATGTCCATGCGAAATGTGAGCATCTGTGTTTGTATTTTCATGCAATGGCATATATCTAAATCTCATTCGTATAGAATTTGACGTACGTTGCGTACAGTTGACGTACCACGCGAAGCATGATGTTATGTGTCATGCTATTTATATAATCATTAGCTCATTTAATTACATACCGATGGAAATGAAATTGGCTCTAATTAAGTTGACCATGTCGACAAACGTCTTGAGATAGTGAATCCCTAAGAGTATTCTGTGTGCGAATTCACGTCATTCTTTGGACTGTTACTCAGAAGATTCTACAATGCTATGTATTACTACTACACTTATTTTCAACACTAGCACTCAATCCGAGTCAATTATATAAGGAATTTAATTTACCCGATGTTGCGAGTAGAACAGAATAACATGATTTTCAGTTGCCCGTATGCAGGTAAGCTAAAGCAGTTCTCAGCGTGGGTGCGGGAATGCGTCCAATAAACTGATATTGCGCATACTTCCTCCCCGCAAGAGCTTTATTTTGTTAGCGATATAGTGGAGATAACTTTAGTATCTACTTTCAGTTTGACATCATTGTAGCCGTATCTTAAGGGGTTACATGGGTTTCCTCGGGGAAAAAATGGCCTTTTTTCAACAATTTTTTTTTCATATGAAAAATGAAATTTTTTATTCAAATTTTGTACTGTCATAAAGATACACATTTGGTAAAGGAATTCTGAAATTTTTGTAAAAAAATATTAAAAACTCTGCCATTGTGACGTCATTTCCGGCGGCCCCTCGGGAAAAAAGTGAGTCCGCGTTGGCAGAAGATCCTGTAGGATCATCAGAAGGGAAAAAAAAAAATATGTATTTTAGTTAAGACCATAAACCATAATGTGGACGAAGGAAAAAAAAAAAGTGAAAATTGGATTTTTGGCAGACCTTTTTACAAAAAAATGACAATTTCGATGAAAATTTCTCTACATTTTTTTGTTTTTCAAATAGTTGTAATCGAAAAAAAGAAATCCTTCGTCCAACTCATTGAGAATTGTATCGCGAAGACCTGTGTCAAATTTCATGAAGATCGATTGAGTAGTTCTCGAGAAATTCTGCCAACCGACTTTGAAAACACAGTTTCGAGAAAAACGCGTTTAAAGTTTTCGCGCTTAGGCTATTAGCCTACTAGTTGGCCTCGAGCGCTCAACTTCTGAAGGCTGTATTTCCAAAACTATTACTCGGATCAATTTGAAAATTTAGGACAATATTCTAGAGATGTTGTAAAATTTAATGAGGCAATAAAAAAAAATCGATTTTTTGAAACCGTGAAACCCATGTAACCCCTTAAACAGGTCTACAAATAAACACACAAAGATGCCACTCGACTAGTTTTTTTTACCAGCATTCTATAAGTCTCGCGAATCTCAGACTAATTTGTCATGAGACGTGGTTATATTCGTAAGTTCTTGAACCGGAATCGACATTTCGATCTATGCAATCCGGGAGTCTAATACAATTTTAGTGACAAAAATGACTAACAGACTGACAGTAAGATATTATCGCATTGAATCCACCTTCAATATTTTGCGTCGCCAGTTTAGGAATGCGGTTGGCTCGATGGACCAAATAATCTGGTTCAAAGGATCAGAAGCATTAAGTACCTTTCTGCTCTCTTTAAGTTTTTGGATTAGCTTTGTAGGTTTACTTCTTGCGTCAAAAATAGGTAACCTTCAATTCAATAAAATTCACACTTACCAGCGATAATTTGAGTAATGCATGATTCTGTTATCCAATGAATTAGCGACGTTGCTGTGTACAGAATTACCGATTGTGCTCTTATCTTATCTATGCTAATATATTTAACCTTCGATGGACTAGTTAGCTATAGTTTCCAACTATTTATTAATTCCTAATTGCAGTATTACTGCATATCGGTATATCTAAAACCCTAGTTTTGGTTTCACTTTCAAATCTATACATAAATACATAGGTATCGATGTTTCAGAAATGATTTATTTCATAAAAACACAAGATATTAATAACAACAATAAACTAATATGTAACTAAGACTAAGTATATGCTAAAAACCTAAACTATTTACAAATAAAACATTTACCCTAAATCGCTGTCGCTCGGAAGTGTGCCCAGAAGGCTGGCCGCATTGCCACGCTGGATGGCAATGCTTATTCGCTGGGCAAAATAGTGGCCAGCCTTCTGGTCACGGGTTGCGTCAATGAGGCGCATCGACAATTCTTTGAAGAGTCGACGCGCACTTGACCCCCATGGCCCCAGAGTTTCTACCCCAAACGCCGCAAATATGTAACTGCTACCGAGAGCAGCATATTTACGACGTTTGAGGCTTTCCGCAGACGCAGCCACCGCGCCAGCACCATTCTTGGTACCTGGAGTATGAGACGGTGCCAGGGTGTCTACACACGTAGCATCCCACACCAACGGCCGATGTTACCTGTTGTGAAATTCGTGGTCTAAATCGATGATCGTGTTCGGACCTTGATCAGTATTTGTTTTTTAACTTCCCAAATGTTGCGACGTACTTACTATTTGTGGAATTGTTCAACAATACGATATTTTAGGCATCCCAAGGTCCGACATAAACGACATTTCTTTGTTAATAATGTAACAGGAAAGGATCACTTTAATCCATTTTGTACTAGACGCCTGTAGTGTTCACTAGGGTTTCCTACCGGGATACTTCAATAAACACATTAATCGGGCTTTCAGTAAACCTGCAGTGCGTCCGCCACCGGTGACGTCTGTCACTGTTAATGACCGGTAGCTGGCGGATCGGGGGTACATTTATAATCTATAAATGTCTATATACTACTAAATTACAGATAAAAGGTTGACAGAATTTTTGTCAAGTTTTTGTTATCGATTAAATAAATCATCTTGGTGTCTTATTAGTTATTCAACTACGTATTGAATATGTTTTGCTATGTGATAAGGTGATAACATATTTATAAAACGCGTGAGATTAGTTACGCTGCGGTAGGTAGGTAGGTAGGTATATTTAATATTGCAGTGATTTAATAGCTCTATCGTGATAAATATTTTGCAATTAGATTATATATTTGGGACAAAGTGTCGACTGTACCAAAAAAACAATCGATTTTAACGAGAAGAAATAGTTTATCCGATAATAACTAACTGAATAAGTTACTATAAAAACTACGAATTCTTTATAGATGTGCCTATAATATTTGAGGATTTTCTGGGTATCCTCATGGATCTTCACCAAATTTTTATAGGCCTCTCGAACAAAAAAAAAGATATTTATTTAGGTCCAAGAACCGCCTTCAATGTAAAGAAATATATTCTTTCCGAGAATAACTGAATGAGTTACTATAAAAAAAACATACCGTGAAACATAGACCATCCTCATTTTTATGAAGTCTGTTAAAAAACGCCGAAGTCGAGTCGTCATGTGCTTATAATATTAATTGAGGATTTTCTTCGATTCCCAATAGATCTTCACCAAAATTTTATAGGACCATATTGAAGATGCCTACTCTCGAACAAAAAAAAATATATCGAGATAGCAAACATTGAAAAAACAACTGAATAGTCTTCAACCGATTAGACTCGTCCTTTTAGAATCGGTTGAAAACTTTAATATCAACTGTACCTACTCGTCTATTCTTACCCGTCCTATATCGAGGGTTGGAATTATATTGTAAAAGTTGTATATACCCAGTGATTACAACTTAACTACCGTAAAAATAGTAATTGAGCGAATTCCTAACGAGTTCATAGTCATTATCAAATTAGCAAAATATGACTTGCGTTGCACAACACATTGACATTCCCACTTAGATAACCAAACAACGGACGACATAACAGCTAGCACACATGATTCAAACTTGAAACAATAGGGCATTACGTGGCATCGCTTATCGTTCCTGGAAATCGACTCCGAAATGAGAAATTCCTTATCCTCTCACTCCAACATATAATAGATAATGAGACAAGAAGTTTCGAATTTCGGTGTGTATAGGGCTGCCAGGCCCAGAAAAATAAAAGCCGGACTCGGCGCTCAATTTGACCGGACATTTCTTTATTTATTTATTGAAAAACAGGTTACATAACATTACAGTTTACACCAATGCGTCATAAAACGAACAATGGCCAAATTTTACCAACAATTTTGAAATTTAACCTAAAAGCCGTACATACCACATATAGTGCGATCAACTTATCTGTGAAACGGCGAAATTAGGAACTACCATTATCTTGCTGAAATTTCATACGATTGTCAATGTGTCTGCGTTCGAGTGCTCCGTGTGTTAAGATTGTAGCGACACCCCAGATCACAGAAAAGATAGTTGCACTATACTTGCAGATCGTATCTTTACATGCGTTCGACTTTAGACTCGCGCAACAGTCAGACAAAAGGCCGGACAGGTTGAACACGAAAATATTCGGCCGGTCACGTCCTTTAAAAGCGAAACAGCCGGACACCTAGCAACCCTAGGTGTGTAGATAGTTTCGTTTGTTGAGGTTATCAGAAACTAGATTTTATCCAGGGAATTGTCCTGTCCAATGCAGTGGTCTTGTCGTTTTGTTATCACCTAAGGAGCTCGGTGGTTAAGACACGAAATTAATGGCTTTTGTGCATTTGAAAAAAACTGTAATGGCATTAAGTACTAACCTGTACCGTACTTCTAATAGATAGCATAACTGCACTACGGGACTAGCTCAATAAATATTTGCCCTCTTTCCAGTCCGTATACTGTGATAGAGACGGGTGACGATATGTAACAATCACAATTCACGAAATTTAATTTTGGAGTTTTTAAAACACATAACGTTCCCATTATCCCTTAAATAATATCAAATACGCAGGTTAATCTTACATTTGCTAAGCCTGTGGTAGCGTATACCGTTCTCATATTTGCCTTACTTAGCCACGAAAAACGTCGTCTTCCTACCTGATACCATTTATATAGTCGTTAAAAAAAGGACTGATAGGCCTTTGATGATTAAGCAGTGAACACTAAGTCTTCAGACAATAAACATTCTTGCTTCTGAATCAAATCATCATAGCTCGAACGTGTTCAATTAACTAACTCAGTTATGCCTATCAGCTTCGTTTGTTTAAGCAAAGTGTATTGGTAGCGCACATCCATACAAAACCCAATGTTATGAAACCGATTCAAAGTCGAATATGGGTTGTATGGTGAATTTATAGTGTCTTGGATAGCTTGGGCAAGCCTTTTTACTCCCTTGATTGTTATGTCATTTTAAATAGGACGCTGTAGCTATTATAGAAAGATGTCGGCTAATGAGTGAATGTAGAACTGTTTAGGGGCGATATACATATAAATACTCCTTGCGAGGATTTAGAAGTAAGTTGAATTTAGATTTATTCAATAAACTGATTGATTAAGGCACACATGAATATGATGTCTGATGTGAGACAGCGCCATTTCAGATTTTTTCTTTTATCTTCTTAATCAATTTTCATTAAATAATGCAAAAGGCTAGTCACTAGGAAAACACCTTTAATATTTATTAAATACATACAATGTGTCGTTTTGTAGTTGTCCCCGAAAACTTGCCCAGAACTAAAGCGGCTACTTTGGGATATGTGTGACGTGGTAGTTTTATACAAGTCCAAACGATGTACTTATGTCATTTTGGCCGACAGTAGACATGGCTACTGTACACACACTGTACAATAAAATTATACACTACTGAGTACCACGACATAGGACAGATGAACAATCGGCAGCTAACTCGCGTTTAGTGATAAAAGGTAATTTTATTTTATTGTAATTCCGTTATTCCTTTACCTACTCATTATTCATAAAAAATTTCATTCGCCATTATAAGTGGGGCTTGCCTGTTAAAAAGTATAAATAATATTTGTTCCCCAGATAACAGTATTTTTATCGTTTGGACCGACCGACCTTTGAAATTGACACGCACTTCGACATTGACGTTTTCATTAGTCGATAACATTAAAAGTATCAATAGAAATTTTATTTTCTTATTTATTACGTATAATTTAATTAAAGTGCTTACCGCAAGAAAGAACATAATTCGTATCTGGATTGAGTGATCACGTGGTGATCACAATATTTGACCGAGCGAGCGAAGCTGTAGCGGGACAGCTTGGACAAAAAATATTTCATATGTTTGGAGGTTCGGACAAATTCAGTCAGACATTGAATACTAAATAGGCTGTGTAAGTGTATCGTCGGCATCATCCTTTACCGACAGGTGAGAATGACAAAACTGCTTCCCTTTCACGCAAAAAAAGTAAGTTATTTAGTGGATTTTAATACCCAATACCCATGTGGCCTGGTATCCAAAGTATGCTTAGGCAAGTCATAGCAAACTAACTTTTTCTTAGGATCAAGCCGATGTGATTTGATTCTACGGACGACACTACTGATTTGAAATTCGGTACCTGTCTTAAGGGCGTAACACGTCTCAATGACCTTGGGCATTCGAACTTTTTCGTTTCCACTGGCTCGTACAATTTTACGGTTTTTACAGCGTTAAGTATGCAACGCCATCTTGGCGGCGCCGGTCGTACTACGTCGAAGTGATTCAGGACATCTTACGCATCTTTCCCGTACTATCGGAATTCTATAAACCGGTGAATTTCGAGTAACAGTTTTTACTCAAAAAGTTATAAAACCTATATTGAAAAATCAGCAGACGTGATAAAAGTAAACATCATTATTCACTTATTGGTATAAGTGTCATGTCTAAGCGTCCCGAAACAAGGGAGACTTGCCGACATAGAAAAAGGACTTAACGGGTATTCAGATTTCCCCTATTATATGAGTCGTGTTTAGAAATTCTATTAGGCAGAAATAGAGTCCAAATATCAAGCTACATTGCGTTTAATTGCACGAAGAGGAACGTTGAAAACACTTTGAAAATAGCGAAATTTACCGGGTAGCCCCTTTAACAAAACTTATTGGGTAACATATCTCGACATAAGGTAAACATTTGCCACCATAGTTTATTGTACTGTGTCCCTTGTACTTGAAGTTATACCCACCCTTTTGGAATAAATGGCGCCGAAGATACTTTATGCGGCGAACTGCCGCTCGATTGAAAATTCCAAGCGGTTTCACAGGCCTAGGGAGGAAAACCATTCATTACTAACCCACATGAAAAGCTTATTTTATAAGGTATATGAGCTCTTATCGAAGCTACAGGTTTTTGTTGTCGGATTAATTCCGGGATGTTTTATCCTAGTGCGTCGGTCAGCATTATAGGCAATAGTCGCGGGGGCTACAGTATGCGGTTCTTCAAGAGGGGAGTAAATAGGTTCTTAAAGGGTCGGCAACGGCGGATGTCCCTAGCATCGCAAGCGTCCATAGGCGGCTTAACATCAGGCGGCCCGCATGCTTGTTTGCCACTGCCGTAGTATAAAAAAAAGTCAGATATATTAGGCTGCCTGTCTACTGGAGCGGAACAGAGTGGAGATGAGTAAAATGGACCGATCACATTCCTCAGATTTAAATGCACTTCTTTTGGACTTCACAAAAAACCCAGCCTAATTAGTAAATTTGCTTCGCTCCGCTGCAGTGGACAGGCAGGTGGATAATACAAATAGCTATTCAATTATTTCATGTATCCGTTATTTAAATTTTATAGTTTCATCTTGACTTTTATTTTAGGCATCTTGAATATTCTTTGACAAGAACAAAATTCCCAAAAAAAAAAATGTTGACAGCCAAGCCAGAAACCATTTTAATTTTAGATGGCAATATGATAACGGCTACTTAACAAGCCCCGATGCAAACAACACATATGTCAGGATTGCACCACGATGCTTTGTCCCGCGACTAATATGTTTGCCTCTTTCCCTTTAAACTGCGCGAATACGACTGATGCTGTATCGCGAGATAAGTGAAGTCACGGCTAGTTGCACCAAGTGTGGATCTAGTTATCGTATCGATGAAGAATGATGAATTGATGATGAAAGAAAAACTTATGGTACAAACTTACGGCACCCATAAAAAATCGAAGTGCGAGTAGGACTTCCTAGATTTATATACATATCGGTCTGTAGACCTCAATTAGAGGTATGGGCATGCTCAGTGTACAAAATAGTGCACTTCTACTTATCACAACTGTGACTGGATCTCTCACACGTGACGACGTGTTGTACCACAAGTGTGTGTCTGGTGATGCTAATGTGGCGCGACAAGAAGCGCGAAGCATAGTATTGTGCTAGACGGGCAGAATTGTGCTAGTCCGACTGACTGACTGTACTGTCTGTACTAGATTATTTTCGATATGAATGAGCACATCCATATTAATATTATAAATGCGAAAGTGTGTCTGTATGTCTGTCTGTCTGTCTGTCTGTTACCTCTTCACGCTTAAACCGCTGAACCGATTTAGATAAAATTTGGTATATCGATAGTTTCAGTCCCGGGGAAGGACATAGGATACTTTTCATCCCGAATAAATTTAGTGTTCCCGTGGGATGAGCGGGTAACACCGCGGGGAACAGCTAGTATTAAATAAGCGATTTGGGCACCGACATGCGTAACGTCGATACGTCTGCCGCAGCTACCTTCTATATTATTATTATTATTATTTATAATGAGGCCTGCCTCAGTTTAACAACTGATAGTGCCTATATCCAGCGATCTGTGTCTTGAGATCGTTGCTCAGTGGTTTGCTTGTCTAATTTATTCTTAAAATTATTGACGTTAGGTGCTGAAATTACATCCTCGGGGAGTTTGTTCCAAGCACTCACAACTCTATTGCTCAGAAAGTGTTTATGAGGGTTGTTGTGCGACCTGCAGGCAACTAGCTTTAGGTGGTGACCTCTCAGTTGGGTATATTCATACGGTTTATATATTTTTCATCGCCCATAATCCCTCAGTTTATCACAGACGCTGCACGTTCGAGTAAAATTAATAAAACACCCGTGAAAATCTTTCTTTCTCATCTTCAATGTCACATCATTTACCCTAATTTGAAGGAACAGTGCTTGTCTACTTGCAAGTCTGACCTCCTAACCCAAATTATTTTACGATAGAACTCAAATCAACCCCCTGCTGGAAATGATGGGTGTGATGGGATAGGATTATGCATGTGTCTGTATTTCAGTATCTGTGTATTAGTAAGTCTATGGGTTACCGTCTTTCGTAATATCGGAATATAACGTGACTTGATCGCGTCAAACCCCACCCAATTACTTCAGTGGCGCAGAGACATTCCCATTAGTAGGTTTGTACTTCGACACAGGCACACACCCACTTACTGGTAGTGAGAGCTTACCAGCCCTGATACAGTTCAAGTCATGTATAATTATCCTAAATTAAAAATTTTAAACACCCCTGACACAAGTAGCTAGTCATATAGAAAGTGCTTCTAAAAGTGAACATAACTAGAAAATTTTGAATTCTTAGCTTTTGATATTGACTGAGATCTTGTCACTTGTTCACATTAAAGCCGAATATCTTGGAAACTTCTGGTCCTATTCCCACGAAACGTCGGTAAGTCTTTTGATTTAACAAAAAGCGCACTCAAATGGTCCATTTGTTTGGGAGCTACGATACCGCAGACAGACACATAGATACACATGTTAACTTTATAACAACCATCATTTTTCGTCTGGGCTTCAGAAATAGGTGATTTGGTCGAGTGTCTTTAACTATAAACTGTGTCCAAGGTATTTCTCGGTTTAACCCGTTACTCAAGTTCATATTGGTGTAAATGTTAGTAAATAGGAATTGGTCGAGCAAACTTAAAACATACCTTGACAAAAGTTATTTCAAATCTGGGACATTCTCTCCCCGCGCCTTATTTAGACAGTAAAGCGTCAGGGAAATGCAACAGTTAGTCCTATATACCTACATAAGCCTTGTCTTGCCTGGATGCCCCAATTTAGCTGTCCCCCTGTTGAGCTCCGAGTCTGCAAAGTCGCTTGTATTGTGCATTTGTGCTCGCTAGGTGTGCGTTCGCGAATAAACGTCTTAAGGAGGTACGAATACCTATATATTTGAGGAACTTAACATGTTGCCTACGAGTCTATGCTACGTAAATCTCCATAAAGTAAGTGATTTGTAGGTGTTGTGTTTTGGTTTCGAGTGTTAGTAATTTTGGCTGATAAATAATACCAGGGGCCACTCCATTTGGCCACCTTATAGTATAGGTACTCATCATCATCATAGGCTCTTCAGTCTATTACTGACGATTTGTGGTCTTCAGTCTGCGAAGCACCGTCTTTGGTGGCTGAAAAGACCGATACCCGATCGGCATATCCGACCGCAAACTTGACAAGAGACACTGACACTGGCCGTTGTTGATGTAGGGTCGCCTTGATGTCGTTTCTGCCTCTTGTCAGTCAATGCGCCAAACCATGCATTTATTCATAAATAGGCCATGCAATTCTGCAGCTCATAGTACATGGTGGACTATTGTGAACTTTTCATGGGAGGGTTATAGGTGCTAATTTCATGCACTATCTTTATAACCCGCCTGAAGACGAGTTATCAGATCCTCGCTTCGCTGCATGGGGTAGTGGGCACCGCGGGCCTGACGAATGTATATCGGAAATTCTAATGGCTCCATATGATAGTACTCCTTACTTTACCCCAGACTACCCAGTTACGAAAAGTGCTCGAGTGGAGACCTCGGACCAGCAAGCGCAGCGTAGGACGTCCACCTACAAGATGGACAGATGACCTTATAAAGGTCGCCGGAAGGCGCTGGATGCAGGTCGCTTCCAACCGGTATATATGGAAGTCCAAAGGGGAGGCTTATGTTCAGCAGTGGACGTCCTATGGCTGAGATGATGATGATGATGACCCAGTTACGTTACACTTCTTGACCCTTCCCATGAATATTTGTTAGTCGTAATTCAGAAGAGTTCCTTCAATTTACTTTAAAATATTCCAAAGCGTTGCATTGGCTCTCACAACTACCAGTCTCTGAATAATTACACAGCTATTTAACCGAAAATCATTCCCCAGACCGGTCTTTTGAACTGATCTAACAAAAACATGAACTAAAACAGGTTCTCTGGTAAACAGATTATTAATAACATGTGATCCAATCTTTGTTAGTATTGCATTCACCGACCTAGCACGGTCAAGTGCGCACGTTTTACGTGTTGTGCTAATGAGTGATAATTATGGAACGTTCAGTGACAAGGAAACAAGTAAGTCTAGTCATACATAGTTCTAGTTCAAAATAGACGAACGGATTTAATAGTATACCGTGTTCGTAATCTCGGATTTGGTCTTCCGTAATGGGCTGTCTCGTGGATTTTTGTTTTTCTATGTTTGTTGTTATGCAATATTCTGTTAAGGGCACTATTGCGTACTCTCGGGGCCATCCTATTAAAGTTTATTGGACTGTGTTTGTTGAACGTCCTTTAAGTCTTTTATCTACGCAAATATCATTAGTGCTCTAAAATGGCCTTACAAAAACCTTAAAAAACCTTACAAAAATCGGTACTGTAATAACATTACAGTACCGATTTTTGTAAGGTTACAAGTTTAAATTAGGAACAGCTGTCAAAACACAAGTTGGTCTCTATTCTAGTATCCATAGATATTAATATTGTTATCGATACGAAACGTCAATTCAGTATGTTTTTTTTTATAAAAATCGCACGACATTTGATCTCGAGTGACATGAGAATATGGATACATTCGTTTGTATATGATTTAGAAAAAAAAAACATTCGTCTTGACGGAGGTTCGAATTGCCGCCAATATTGTTGTCATTTGTTTGTTGGTTCTTTGCTGTTACGAAAGTAGAATTGTGAAGTTTATTGTAATTCACATTTTAGTTGAAAATATTGTTTTAATATAAATGTAAATTACAACTATTACAATAAATAATCTGTTTATGTATTTGTTCAGATTTATTTCTTACTGCATGAGTATATGTAGTTTTTAGATATTTTACAGGTAGCACTAGTGGTGCCGCTCATTTCCTTATGGCTTCTGAACCCATCTTAGAGTACTTATGATATGTGTGTAGATAAAGTAGTGTATACAACTGTACATAATTAGGCCTTAAAACACTCGTGTGATCCTATTATGAAACTCGCTGACGCTCGTTTCATAAAACCACATTCGTGTTTTAAGGCCTCTCATTATGTATCAGTTGCATAAACTACTATAATAAACAACACGGTAACTTCATGGCATTCTTTTTGGTCTACCATTTTCACGTAAAATTAAGTACCTTAAGTAAATTGTTTTCGATATCATTTTGCCAATTTTATTAATTAATTTACTTTATTTGAGATTAAATAGTTCGATTTCTGAATTAAATGTTAACCTGATGTTTAGGAAGTATTTTACTAAATAATACAAGACCAAAACCGTGGTTCTACCAAGGTACGTAGCTGGTTTAAAAAGTAGGTACCTAAACATAAGCAAATTGTTTTCAAGGTCAAGTGTTACATGTGGTGATACAAGTGTTTTAGTGAGGTTAGAATTGCGGTTACACCAAGGCTTGCGTATCAATCACATCTAAGTATCTACACAATTACCATAGAGTATTAATGGAGCGTTCCACCAGCCAGACCGTGTTCGTCGGACACGTGACGGCTATTACAGCTAACATACAAATTGTCCAAAAATTCACTATCAATACAAAAGCAAAGTTTCAAATTTGGACGTAAAAAAATGCTTTTTACTTCTTATAAGTAGGTACGAAAAGAAGCGTCACTTGCCCGGCATTCTAGTGTAATGTTAATACGCGGTTAAGGTTCATGTGAAATATAATTTTCTAATTTCTGACGTTCATATAAAATATCTGCTACCCAATGGTTGTCTGGAAGAGAGAACGATAAGACCGCCTGCTGCGCTGTCTACCTCTATTATAAATTTAAGTACGTCCTGTGTTATATCTCTTTCTTGCTACACACCTGTACGAACCTGTGCTATAGTGTTCTATCCACCTATCTACTGTGCTCTTCAGAATCCCCATACAATTATAAGTCTTAATTAATTCGACTTGTTAAGGATGTCGAGATCAAAAGATGTTACGCGTCATTAATTAATTCACTAGATTGTTTAAGTAAGTAATTGTTCAAAGGATTTGCAGTGAAGTAACGTTGAATGATTTCATTTAACATGTTATGTTAGCCATTTAACAAGTCTTCGCTTTCTTATTTTTGACTGTTTTCTTATAAGACAGTCTTGATAATGATTGCGATGATGTTTGATGAATAAGTCAATGTTAAGCTGATTTTCATTTAAGGCGAAAGACCAAAAGGCCACATTAAATGACACTAATGTGACATTGCCGCTAATCGGAAAGAACATTTGCAATAAAGTAAAACCAATTAGTATTATCACTTTTTAACGAAAAATAACCGATGTTAATGAAGCGAAATGATGTTATCCGTAAACTTACTAATAAAATACCTAAATCACTTAAGTGTGCCTCCATGGTTTTTGAGGTGTCTTTCGATTTCTCCAGGATTCCGTCATCAGATTCTAACCTCATGACAATAGGACTATCTAGAAAGTATACTAAAATAAAGTTAAATCCAAAGATAACCATTCGTCTTCGGGTAATCGGGGAACATACTCGTACATAAAAAATCTTTCCCCGTTTTGACGTACTTATATTAAAAGGCCTTATTCCTTTTAAATTTAATCATTTTTCATATTATGACTAGGCTTGGGACTTTTCACTGCTCGCCGTGGTTGGCGTGGTTGTCCAATCCATGGAGTCGTCATATGAAAAAAATATATATTCAAAGTCAAAGTCTAAAAATTAAATGTTTTATTAAATGACATAATTTATGTTGTTACATTTAAAATGGGCTCGTTATAATAGTTTGCAATTAATTTTATCATAAATCTGTCGGTAATTTCATATTATCAAAGTCAAAAGTCAAAATCATTTAATTCAGACAATGGTCCATAATATGTTAGTTACATAATCTGTTATTGACATTTACAATAATTAAAGATAAGTTAGAATTAAACAAAATAAAATTAAACTAAACTAAATGGCAACAGTGCTTAAAAATATTATACACAGTGCCTCGAGACGAGAGCCCATGTGCAACAAGTTCCAGTGTTTCCAGTAAGCACAAGCAGGGTTCTCCCAAATCAATTTGAGAAGGCTGTTAGGACTGGCACGCACATGCATATTATACCTAGTGGTCACAAATTATGCATCCTTTTTGATAGGTACTTGTGTTGTGACCGACTACTCGTACTGACAACTTTTCGCAACTTAAAATTAAGAAACATTTTGAGTACTTTATAAATTGTCACTTTTGATTGAAGACGAATAATTACTGGTTTAATTTAAAATGAATAATTTTACGCCTGGCAATTACGACATCGTACAATTAATGCCAAAAAAATTATGGGCAGCAACTTTATGCGTAAAGTTTTATGACAATCGATATTATGACAATAGTTGTTATGCGACTAGAGGGTTGCCCTTGAAGAAGACATTTTTTTGTTATGTTACTTAATATTTGTTTCAGTTTATTTTGTATACCTACTACAAGTATGAGTACAACTCAAAAGAGTAGCGTGTTTTATGTTTATAAAATATTGTGTAACTACATACTTTGACTTTGAATATTTTTTTTATTATATGACGACTCCATGGATTGGACAACCACGGCGAGCAGTGAAAAGTCCCAAGCCTAATTATGACAAATATATTGATAATTTCAACCAACTTTTTAAAATGAATAATACTTTTCCCTGAGTTCTAGAAAGTAACGTAGCTATTTCATGCTTTCATTGCGTGCAGTTGGAAATAAAAATAAGTAAAAAAAAACAGCGTGAATTTTGTCAGTTTCGAGTAGTTTTTGAAACAATAATTATCGAATAAATTCGAGAAGTAGGTTTCAAATATATACCAATAAATATTAATAGCCCTGTTCTAAGTAAGTAGTAACATTGATAATATGTTAAAAAACATGTTTAATCATAACGGAAAATGTCTAAAAGAATCAGCATTTTTGAACGGATAAGGAACCCTTAAGAAAGATCCAACCAATCGATTTACCTACCTAATTATGTTCGCATGCGAATGAAGCCGCGTGAGAGAGCTAGTATGTAAGTTGATTATTTGCTCATTTGTACGGCTTCTGATGAGAAATCTTTACCGGCTTCATTGGCTGAAACATGAGCGAAATAAACAGAACGTAACCAATTTACTGAAAACGTATTGAAATAGAATTCTCTCTATTGTTCTGATACTACTGATATCAGTGATATCTCACAATTTTGAGGTACTTTCGCGTTTTGATACTTGTTCGAACCAACTGCTATCAAAGGAGTTTGCGGGAGAATTTTAACACCTCAATATGGAGTTGAAATGTTGGCCTTTTCAACCGACTTCAAAAAGGCGGAGGCTCTTGGTTGTGGAAGTTATTTGTGCATGGTTATTTGTTACTCGACCTTAGACTCCGTGGTTTATAAACCGATAAAAAAAAATTCTTGAATTGATTTCTAAGTTCATTTTTTTAACAACTACCGTGAGAAATCGACGGATCTCCTCAAATAGATAGGCACATCTATGACGATTTCGGTGTTTTTTAGGGTTCCGTACCTCAAAAGGAAAAAACGGAACCCTTATAGGATCACTTTGTTGTCCGTCTGTCCGTCCGTCCGTCTGTCAAGACCCTTTTTCTCAGGAACGCGTGGAGGTATGAAGCTGAAATTTATATCAATTACTCAGGTCTACTGTCCCTTGAAGCTGTGAAAAAATCAAACTTCTAAGCCAACGCAATCAAAAGATACAGCCGTTTATGCCGCAAATTTTCGACACTTGCAAGGGAATCAAAACCTACAGGGTGCTTCCCGTGAACTCAGAATCTTGAAATTTGGTACGAAGCAACGTCTTATAGCATAGATAAAGGAATAATTACGAAAACCATATTTTTTTTTTTAATACCTAACTTTGCACCTAATTTATATGGGGCGCTATACATACCAGGTGCAAACTTAACTTAACCACTTAGGGATGGAAAGTGTTTGTACGGAACCCTCGGTGCGCGAGTCCGACTCGCACTTGGCCGGTTTTTTTTTTTTTTTTATAATAACGTACTAGTATTTACGTACTAGTTATCAAACTGACGACATAATGCGCTGAAGCCTGAAACTCATTGTTAGCTACACGGCATTATAATCGCCGTCGTTTTTGCTTGACCCACATTTTAAACTGTTCAAATACCTAAGTCGGTATGTTAGTTTTACAGTAAATGGACTGCTGTGGCAATATTTTAAAAGATTACGTGCGTAAGTTACTGTCGAGAATTTGTGTTTATTGGGAATTGAACTCCATTCGCATATACTGTAAGATACTTATTAGATTGTGTTTTGAGTATCCCTCGACGAGTTGCAGAGGTTACCAACAATCTCACTAATATTATAAATCTTGGTGTAGTGTGACAAAAGTTTATCTTATTTACGAAGTGCAGAGTCATTCGGTTCGTATAGGTACTAATTAATATTCTTGCTTTTTGCTAATTGAGTATCTATTTCCTCTCCTGACTATAGGTAGTAGCATTTGAACGATTACAAATAGATTTTTTTGATTATATAATCAATTAATCATCAACACTGGTGTTACCTCTCCTTAATCATGTCGACAGCTTTGTAACACCCAAAAATAATTCGCGTGAACACTTCATCACCTGACATCACGAATCCACTAGCGGTGTACAGGATGACATTAGGTAGGTACTCTACTTCGAAAATTTGGTAGAACAACAACATTGATCCCTTTTAAAGAAATAAATAAATAAAAACATAGTGCGAGAAAGAATCCAAGATGCAGTGTCGCGGTCGGTTCCGCTAGACCGGCAACTCAGCATCAGCAGTTACAGTTATTGTCTGATATAGTTTCTCTCTTCGTCGATCTCACTTTGGGCAGAGTGGTCGTGGTGTGGTCATCATTTCAGACGTTGGTGGCAAGCTTCACAATCACAACACGCCGCCGTTCTTCCTGTTTAGCTGCTTTCCTCGTGCATTCGCGTGGTGACTCTGAAATTGAAATTTGGCGGAATCTGAAATTTGGCAGAGTTTCCAACACGTGAGTCACGTGAGTTACGAGTGACTGGGTCACTGCCGCTTTTATGTCAGTTTCAGGGTTTTCACAACATACGCCCGACCATTCTAGCCCGATATCATTTATCGTCGTCGCAATTTTTTCCTCTAATTCAAACGTAAGAGATAACGTATGATTTCCTGAAAACCCAGGAGGAAGTTGCTTCCCAGCTAGTTCCCGCCAGTACAGACATACAAATTCACGAAAAAATACTAGTGTAAAACTACTGGTGACCGATATAAAGTGGGTTTTTAACGATTAATTTCTACGATAAGCCGTCGTATCGTCTATTGTGTTTTGGCTTAACCCGTACAAATTTCGTTCGAGGCGATCGCAAAAGCATAAATAAGCTGAAGCAGATCGGGCTCCAGCAGTCGCGTTAGAAATGCTAACGTAACTTGCCGCCGCTTGTCGCGCGACTAAGCATCGCCTGCGTATCACAGTTCCATAGGTCTACGATGACTTAATGGCCGTGTTTATTACGCGATAGGTTTATCATTTCTAAAGTATCTGTTACTCGCACCTATCGAAAAGTGACAGATCCTTGGTAGTAGAGCCAGCTAAAAGACGTCAAATAATGCCACCATCAATCCTCTGCCGCCCGCATGTACCATACTCTAGCGACCTTCACCAAGCCATCTGCCCACCTTCAATCGTTCTTCTTCAAAGTTCTGCAGGGCTAGCAAATCTTGCCACGTCTTGCGCGCACGATATTGAAAGCGACAGGTAGTATTTCTCGAGTCGCGTCTCAAAGTTATGCTAGACGTATATAGGTACCTACTGCCCGTCTAGCACAACTATACTTGTCGCCCGACTTACCGTCACCCGTCACTCTCTCACAGTACTGTACTGAAAGCGATATATTTCACGCGCGAGAAAGAGTCGCGAGTCACAGTTGTGCTAGAGGTGTTCTAGTCTAGCACAACTGCCACAAGCGACTATTACTCGCGCGAGATAATTGCCTGTTTCTTTCTGTACAGTTATGTGAGAGGGTGACGGATAGCGCTATATCGCGGAACAAGAGTCGCAAAGCGTCTGTCTGGGAGCACTGTCGGGCTATTACGCCCACGAGTGCAGAGCCAGGGTCGCAGGTACGACAGGTGCCTGGGCTTCGGGCCATCGTTTTGGGGATGACTCCTGGATGTGTGACAGCGTGTGATTTATAACGTGATAAACTTGACCATGCCTGGCAACCCTACACGCCGCATTTAACGAGTAAACGATAACAGTTTGTGTATTGTAACTGTACGTTTGTTAGCAGGCTGGGAGGCGGAGGAGAAGGCGCCGTTTTTGCGGAACGAGCCCGTCAAGCTAACGCCGGCGTGGGAGGGCTCTAACCTGCCCAATGACACTCTCAATCTGAAAGGTAAGCTTACTTTAATAACTAATAAAAAATCGGCTTTACTAACTCTTAGTGCAACTGCCTACGGAGCCGGCGGATGTTCTATGTATTTAATATACATACATCTATACTATTATAAAATTTGTATTTTTCTATGGAGAGGGGTCATGATGTCATTGATCGTTATTTGTTTTGTATGGGCGCGCGGCGCCGTGCCAACCTGCCGCCATCTGTTTTCATAATTTCCTTTGTCCTCGCATCACGTTGAAACAGCTGGACAAATTTTATCCAATTTTGGTACAGGGATAGCTTGACATCCGAAAATGGATAGGATGGGATACTTTTTATTTGTCTATGGTAAAGAAAAAAATAGGCTGACGAAGTTGTCTCCTAGTTTGTCTATATAAGTATGTACTTATATCATTATCTAGCGCCCATAACTTAAGCCTTACTGTGGGACTAGATCGATTTCTGCGAGGTGGCCCGATATTTATTATTATATGTCAGGTCAGGAAGTTCGTTACCTCCGCGGCGACCCAGTCGAGCTTACTTATACTGTCGTCATTCATTTCGATTCGTTGAATGCTGAGTAGGACCTATGGACGAATGATTCAAGAAATCTGCCAAGGCCTATTATTAAAGTCGCGTTCCACCATAACGAGAACTCTGCGCTGGTAGACGAACTACTACATAAAATAAAAAATACATGGGTGCTGACTATTTTCGCATAATGTGTTATGTATGTACTAGCGACCCGCCCCGGCATCGCACGGATGCAATGCTATATTATGCAGGAATCACTCTATCTATAAAAAAAAACCGCATCAAAATCTGTTGCATAAGTTTTAAAGATCAGCATACACATAGGAACAGATAGACAGCAGGAGCAGGAAGCGACTTTGTTTTATACTAATGTATTGATGTGTAATTTTTTATGTCCGAAACCTATCTCGCGAAAATTGTCTAGACATTTTATCACTATCTATTTACTAATATTACCAAAGTTGTTATTCTTTTTTGTATAGGGTTAGCTGGACTGGTTATATAATAATTTTTACCAACCTTTTTGAAAGAATCACGTTTTACACGGACGCAGTTGCGGGCGCGTTCTAGTGTTGCAACACGAATATGTCAACTGAAGCGTGGGCTGTCCGCCCGATGCCACGCTCAACTTGAAAGGTAATCAACCGACGCCCTGAAACCGGGGCTCCATTCATACCCGCGGGAGGCACGCACGAGTGTGCTTGAGGACGCTTCGGATCACCTGTCCGGGTGCGTCCCACGAGATATAACTACATAATATATAATTTCACATTAATAACGTTCACAAGATATAATAAACTTTTGCTATAACATCAAAATCAATATTTTTATTAGGAATAACGGTCAATTAGCATAATACTCATGTTGTAGAATGATTTTTTATATAACACTCAAATACTCTAAATTCAGTTGATATAACATACATAACGTATATCGATCATAGTATATACTTTCTTTTAGTATAATGATTAGAAAATATAATAGCGTATGATATACTAAATAGGTTATAACTGCTACCCCTATGCCCCTAAAATAGAACATGGGTCAAAAACCGAAAACTGTAGGTTAGGTTAGGTTTGTTTTATGACCATGGATAGCGGAGCGAGTGGAGCGTCAAAATGCTTGCTTGCATATTAAAATATTGAGGTATATTACAATTTAACGCGAACTATTGCATAAGTATGTACGCAATTGATAATGGCAGATGAAATTCTGGCAAATACGAGTATACCGTTTGGAAGAACTGCGACAAAATGAAATATGGGTCAAAAACCGAAAACTGTAGGTTACGTTAGGTTTGTTTTATGACCATGGATAGCGGAGCGAGCGAAGTGAGCGGAGCGTCAAAATGCTTGCTTGCTTGCATGGAGGTAGGTATATTAAAATTTTACAGCGAACTATTGCATAAGTATGTACACAATTAATGTGCAGGCGGTTATTCTCTACGAGCATTATGCATTTTGGTGTTAGATGTTTTGAGTAATATACATTATAAATCTGAGATATTATGAACTTTATATGTTACTAGCTTTTGCCCGCGGCTTCGCACGCGTTAAAAAAAATACGTTCACTTGGCATAACTTGGCATTTGGCATTGGCTTGGCATAACTCAAGCCCCCCATATTTTGTGTTTACTGTATCTTTGGAATATTTCAATGCTTTCACGTACATGATTCCTTGTTCATTTTAGATTCAATTTCTACTTTCTTGTTTTGTTTTCTCAATGCGAGGCCTCCGACATTTTTGTGCACTGTCTCAATTGGTTACTTAAATAAAATCATGCTCTCTTCTTTCCGTTGTGGTATATTGTCTTGCTTAGTGCCCCCGCTTTTTTTGGTCATCATCTCCTTAGAATACTTAATCGTTTGTTCAGAATTGCTTTCCTGTTACCGTTTTAAGGTTTATGTATTCTGAATGTGAGCACTACTGCATTTTTGTTATCTATCTCTTCAGATTACTTGAAAGTTACACCAGTCTTGCTTTTTCTTTCCGTTTGTTATTTTGTTTTTTCTTCGCGCCTCCCGTCTGGTTTGGTCACCATCCCCATTTAGAATCCTTCAAAGTTTGATCAGACTTGCTTTCTTGATTCCGTTTTAGGGTTTTGTTTCTATTTAATGCGAGCACTATGCCATTTTTTTTCACTATCGTTACTTTAAAGGTTGAGCAGAATTGCTTTCTCGTTAGCGTTTTTAAGTTTTGTGTCTTCTTAATCAACATATCTACTGGTAACTTAGGCGTTTCAACCGATTTACTTAATTTTTTCAATTTTAGCATGTAATGTTTTTTTAAAAGCGAGCGGCTCTGCCCCCCCGAACCCCCCGTCTTTTTCAATACCATCTCTTCGTATTACTTAAAAGTTTCATCAGTCGTGCTTACTTCTTTTCGTTGTGCAATATTGTTTTTTCTTCGTGCCTCCCGTCTGGTTTGGTCACCACATCTTCTTCTTCTTCGAATTCTTTAAAGTTTGATCAGACTTGCTTTGTTGATTCCGTTTTAAGGATTTGTGTATTATAATGCGAGCACTAAGCCATTTTAATTCAATATATTTTCAGGTTGCTTTTATGTTTGATCAGACTTGTTTTCTTGTTAGCGTTTTAAGATTTTACGTTTTCTTCATCACCATATCTACAGGTCACTTAGCCTTTTATCAGATTTAATTGGATTTTTTCAGTTTTAGCAAATGACATTATCTGAGTGCTCTGCCCCCCGAGCCCCCCGTATTTTTAAATACCATCTCTTCGTGCTGCTTAAAAGTTTTATCAGTCTTGCTTTTTTCTTTCCGTGTTGCGATATAATTAACATCTCTTTAGAATACCTAAAAGTTTGGTCAAACCTGCTTTCTTGTTTCCGTTTCATTAATGCGAGTACTATGCCATTATCGTTCACTATCTTTTCGGGTTACTCAAAAGGTTGTGCAGACTTGCTTTCTCGTTAGTGAAGGTTTTATGTTTTCTTGATCGCCATATCTACACGTAACTTAGCCTATCATCAGATTTAATTTATTTTTCTGTTTGTGTTATACATTTTTTTTTTTCAATAACATCTTTTCGTGTTATTTAAAAGTTTCATCAGACGTGCTTTCTTCTTTCCGTTGTGCGATATTGTTTTTTCCTCGTGCTTCCCGTCTGGTTGGGTCGCCATCTCTTTAGAATCCTTTAAAGTTTGATCAGACTTGCGTTCTCGATTCCGTTTTAAGGTTTTGTGTTTTCTTAATGCGAGCACTAAGCCATTTTAGTTCACTATCTTTTCAGGTTACTTAAAAGTTTGATGAGACTTGCTTTCTTGCTAGCCTTTTAGGGTTTTGTTTTTTCTTGATCACCATATATCTACAGGTAACTTAGCCTTTCATCAAAGCTACTTGAATTTTTCAGTTTTAGCATGTAGTGTTTTGTTAGAGCGGGGGGCTCCGCCCCCCGAGCCCCCCGTTTTTTTCGATACAATCTCTTCGTATTGCTTAAGTTTCATCAGCCTTGCTTTCTTTTTTCCGTTGTACTATATTGTTTTTTTCTTATTGCCTCCCGTCGCTGTTAGTCACCATCTCTTTAGAATACTTAAAAGTTTAATCAAACGTTGTTTGAGATAGTTTATATTTTGTCTAAACAAATACTGACGCTGAACGGCCCTCGAGCTGTCAACTTAAACTTTGCATCAGCTGTATTAAAATTAAAGAAATTAATTGTACATACAGCCCGACACAAAAGAGTAGAAAACGGATGAAAAAGGAACTAAAAATTTTCATACAAAATTGTTACCATATTCAAGCACTTTACGTCAAAAATGTGACAGTTGCGAAGGAAGTGGCGCCCTCATTTATTTTCTACTCTTTTGTGTCGGGCTGTAGAAATAACAGTTAAATGTATCACTCATTAACTTCAAATTTGTGTAAGAGGTCGTACCGTTACTACGTCTACAGAAATATAGTGAACGTATGTTTTAACGCGAGCGCAGCGGGTAAAAGCTAGTAAAACAATACACAAATTACAGACCAATCCACTCACTTCGCCATTGCGAAAACTCTGCTGCGGACGGCACCTCGGGGAAAACTACTGTTTAAAGCTCACAGATGGCGCTACTGGTAGCACTTATGTGTGATAACCGCGTATCATATTTCATTAACTTTCCGTAAATATTTATACGTCAAAGGATAAAATTGATTTTAAATAATTTTATTTTGATTATTGTCTCTCAAGAAAGTAAAAAACAACTTATTTATTCATTTCAAATTTTCTCCGCGTCTCAGTACGTTTATGAAAAGAGGGTCAATATTTATAAACTACTGAGTAAATACATGAATTTTAAATGCAATAATAGAGTGGTAGTTCCCATTGTTGCATCGAGAAATTAATAATAACAAAATTGTGTTCAGTTTTGTTTCATAAAATTATCATTTCGTGTACCACTAACGCCATCTACTGCCCCAGTGTCCGTAACTCGGCGACTCGTCCAACCTCAGAGCTATTGTCCCCCGGTGGGTAGCGCAGGCCGGCCCCCCGCGGGGTACGCTCGGTTCTAAATTCAAATTCACGACGCTGATGGATGACGCTATGAGATGCACACGACTTCATTCGCGTATTTTTTCTTTACCGTAGACGGAAAAAAGTATCCTATCTTCGGGTGTCCAGCTATCCCTGTACCAAAAAAGGTTAAAATCTGTCCAGCAATTGCGGCGTGATTGGAGGACAAAGGATTTTATGAAAACAGATGGCGCCAGGTTGGCACGGCGACGCGTGTCCATACAAAACAAATAAGCTACATCAACTAAGCAAGCTGCATCACGCTATCAATATTTTTCCTGAAATCATATGACCTCCCTGCATAGAAAATTTATTTTCAGTACAAATTTAGGTTTTTATAATAGTATAGATATCGTTTTTAATATTTATTGTTTATTGTTTTAAACTTTTCATAGCACCTTGAAAAATAATTAGCTCATAGTACTACGTGAACATATATTAACGACATCTATTAGGGCGAATTCACACGTACCACAACCACACGACAACCACAACCACACCACGTGGTCGGGCGCATATTTTGTATGTTTAATAAATAGTACAATTCACACGTAACCACAACCACACCACAACCACACCACGTGGTCGGGCGCATATTTCGTAGGTTTAATAAATAGTACAATTCACACGTAACCACAACCACACCACATTTTAACGCTGCGACGTGGTGTGGTTGCGGTGCGTGTGAAACAACCCTTAAAATGACAATAAATTATTTTCATCTACAATGTTACTAATAATATGACCTGTCATAATAATTTCCTAAGTAACACCATAAGATTCAGGTGCCAACTATCGCGTACGTCAATAATGGCGACAGCACCACTGAACGGATACGTGATGGCCTCACTGTTTTGTTATCCGTGGTATTATAAATAAGGAAGCAAAGGAAAATGCATGAGATGACACGGTTATTATTACAGTAGTTTCTTAGTGGTTCTGGGTTCAAATCCCGGCTAGGTGAAATCCTTTCTACATTGTAAATTTAATGATTTCGTCTTGTCTCGAATCATGGTTGTTTTTAATACAAAATGCATATATTGTCGAGCAGCAACTCTCAATAACTGATACAGTGCTGTGCTTACATTTGTATGCGATCAATATTCAAAAAATTCGGTAGTAATTCTCGAAGTCCAGGTTAACCATCACAGCTACACCCTAGATTGTGCCGCATCGTGGTCACAGGCACGCAACGACGTGCATCGACTCTCGGGTATCGTGTCGATGGACGCATCAACGGCACCAATTTTATACACGTATGGAGCTGGTGTTATTAACTCAGGAAAAATCTTAACAGCGCGATGCAGCCGATATTGTCAAAGTAACAACGCCATCTAGCGGAAAATTGGGTCGTTGAGAACAAAATCTCAACACACCGTTAAAAATAAAGAATGACTGATATTTATTACTTTGAATAGATTTTATATATAAAAAAACTACATAGAAGCAAAATTGTGGCTAAATATATCGTATATTTATCGTTTATTATACATTTCGCTACCTTATTAGTAAGTTAGGCCAAACACAAACAATACCAAAATTTGCGCCTAATGTTCTAAATGTTGGTTGGTATTATATTTAGAAATGTATTTAATTTACTTAAATTGATTCGAAATACTTTTATTTCAATAACACTCGATAAACAATCTGTTTTATTCATTAACATTTTTTATTGCGTCTCCGGGCTTTTTTATGGTCAATACTTACAAACTACAGAAGAATATAATTGTATATTCAATAAAAGAGCATTAGTTCCTATTGTCGCAAATTGTGTTTTTAAAGAAATGTATGTTTATTTTTTTAGTATGAGCCAATTTACAACGAACATTGCACTCATATTTTCGTCTGTGTTGGTTGATAACTGGCGCCATCTTTTCTTTCTAACTAACACGGTTTCCGTAAGTCAACGCCTCAAACAACCTTAACCTTGTTGTTAATGCCGGTGGGCCGCGCGGAGGTATTAGGTCGAATTCATACTTTTTAGTTTTTGTACACGTAAGAGCCACGCGGGGGTCGCGTCGTTCTAAATTCAAAATCACAGATGCTGTCATTATAAGGTTACACATTGTAAGGAAAATATTTCATGGAATTTATGTTTTTAGAGATAAATAAATATTAATCATAATAAAAAGTATCCTATAACCATCTTTGGATGTTCAGCTATTCCTGTACCAAAATTGGTAACTTTTTATCCAGCCGTTTCGGCGTGATGCGAGGACAACGGTTTTTTTGAAAACAGATGGCGCCAGGTTGGCTCGACGAAGCGTGTCCATACAAAACAACTATCCGGCTGCATCACGCTATCGAGATTTTTCCTGAAATCATGACCTCCCTTCATAGAAAATTTATTTTCAATACAAATTTAGGATTTTATAATAGTATAGATGATCGTTATATACAATGATATTATACTTAAATAACGTTATACTTAACAAAAATAGATATTTTGATGTTATATCTAACGTTCGTTATACACCTTGAACGGTATACAAAACAATCTTATACAATATGAGCGTATATAATATGAATATTATAGTATAAGTTCTTATATCTTATATTACTTACCCCACCTGTCCTTGTCCCTGGTATTTTTAGGGTTCCATACCCAAAGGGTAAAAACGGGACCCTATGAGACTTCGCTCTCCGTCCGTCTGTCACCAGGCTGTATCTCAAGAACGGTGATAGCTAGACAGTTGAAATTTTCACAGATGATGTATTTCTATTGCCGCTATAACAACAAATACTAAAAATAAAATAAAATGAATATTTAAGGGGGGCTCCCATACAACAAACTTGTTTTATGGTACGGAACCCTTCATGCGCGAGTCGGACTCGCACTTGCCCAATTTTTTGTTTCATCCCTCGTATAGTCAAACCACGCGAACTTTTCCAAGCAAATGAACTGTCAAACCATACAAACTGACTTAGAGTAAGCGTGGTTTGACTCTATTCCATACCAAAAATTTGCTAAACAAATTGAAATTAACTAATGTTTTTTAAGGTCCAAATGTCCCGCACGCATCCGATCTAAGCAAGTAAGCATACGAGGCGTTAAAAAAAAGGCGATCTATTCATATTTTTTTGTCTTATTTAGTAAATCATTTGTTTATTTAAGCTTTATTGCGAAAAATTAAATTTAAATAGCGGACTTACCAGTCAATCATAGGGCCAAACAGAGGTAGAAGTTGGTGCAAATCAGAAATAGAATTGTGCATAGAGGATATAGGTTACCTACGAGTAAATACTTAACATTTGTTTTATTGTAAATTAGATTGTTATCTCAAGTGTTGTACTTATATGTAAACCATAATATCCTTGAAAATATCAGCGTTAACGATTTTTATTTATCGAATAATTTTGGCATATTTTCATTAGGACATGGACAAGAGTCAATTCTAAATTTCGTAATTGTACAGTTTAAACCGAGAGACCATTACTTTTCTAATATGTAATTGATAAAAAAAAGCGAAATATAGGTACGCTACCGCGATAGGCAACACGTAGAACAGGATAGTCAAGTGTAAAACTGCAAATTCAGCTGATTTTATAGTTGACTGCTAAATAACTGAAGATAGGAGCCGTCGTCTATATTTACTGGCTAGTTTTGGAGCGCCTAATCACAAAACGTCTCATGTGTGCTTCCCTTTACGACGTATCGTATTGCTAGTGTCCGGTTACTTTTGAAGTTGATCAGTATGCACGGTTAAGAAAACAATACCATATTCAGCTAGCGCTTAATTGAGGAAAGGCGAACCTTTGTTATTTATAAGTGCCAATTAACACTGATGTCACTAGGTGCTGTAGACCACGCGAGTTTTTTTTGAAATGGCTAAAATAAGTTATTTTTTTACGTTGTCACACCCCTATATATCCACCATTCTCCAAAATTTCGAATAACTGATTCGACAAAAAATCTGCATAATTATAGAACCTCACAGAATTTCCCCTTAATAAATAAATAAATAAATAAATATCGGACAACCTCAACAACCTCTAGTCCCAAATTAAGCTCAAGAAGGCTTGTGTTATGGGTACTAGACGACGATATATATACTTATATAGATAAATATATGTATACTTAAATACATAGAACAACCATGACCTAAGGGGTCATCCATAAATTACGTCACACGTTAAGGGGGAGGGGGGGGGTCATACCAAACGTGACAGTACATGTTAAAGGTATAGCAAAAAAGCGTGACATGGGGGGGGGAGGGGTTCAAAAAGTCGACATTTTGCGTGACGTAATATGTGGATGACCCCTAAGCACAAATGTTCGAGTTCATCACACAAATATTTGCCCTGGCTGGGATTCGAACCCGGGACCGCCGGCTCAGTAGGCAGGTCTCTACAAAACGAGCCAAACGCGTCGTCATAGGTCGAAAAATGCGACTTGCAGGCGAGAACAGACAGAAATTTGGAATTGGCGTCCGAAACATTCGGAATTAGGACCTATAAAAGCTTTTTTGGACAAAGTTGAACAGATACACTTCGCTCGCTCGGTCTAAACAGTTATTTAAGAGCATGTCGTGCTACTTTTGAGGAGTTTATCGCGAGTTGATGATTTGTTCTATTACGCGTGTATAGTAAAAAAGAATAGAAATTAAATAGGGCAATACTGTAACGTCGTCCCTTTCTAATCAATCTAAGAAAACGGGGACAACTCTTCAGTATTGCCATTATATAATTTATATTATTTTTTGTTTGACTATATCGATAGCTTAGTTCACACTCGTACTAATTAAAAAAAAATTGCCAGTGAAATATAAACTACATAGGGTTGTGCACTAACGTCCCAATTGGGCAACAACTTTTTCCGAAGGTTTAGTACGAGTGTGAACTAAGGTAATAATTACCTATATGAGAGAATATGTACCTATATGAGAAACTTTCCGCCGGCCTCGGTCAATCGGTCTTCATGAAAAACAATTTAGTTGACAGGAGTGCAAGAGTCAATGACTAAATCGAGTAATTGTATATCCACGCCACTACGCGCGTAGCGGGTTATTTATAAATACAATGTTTGTTTATCTAAACCCACACCATAACATCTCAGGTTAAAGAGCTTCGAAACTATTCGTAGTAACCTGTATGACTACGAGGTATAACGTAATGTCTTTACAGCAACTGTGCATAATTTGGCTTTAAAACACTCTTATGATCTTATGAAACCCTTACTCGTTTTTTAATGCTTAACGTTATATAGCTTGTACGCTATGTAATTATTATCTAAGAAAAGTTGCTATTTTATTACTCTATTTATTTATAGAGTGCCTGTCTTTGGCTCTCTTGAACGAAACATTACTTACCTTAATAATATTATTAGCTAGTTTGTTTTGTTTATACGAAAGGAAGCTGTACGGATGTTTTATATTCTACGGAGATCATTCAATTAAAAACAGGCTCACTGTAAGACGTCAGGTTGCGCAAAACCAGCCCACGATAACCTATGAACTCATCCTATGGTCCTTTAATTGAGTAAAATGTAGCTATGCTTACCCCTGATGCATGCCATTGTCACGTGGTAAAAGAATAAAAGTCATAACCGGTCTTTAAGGAGAACAATTTAACCGACAGGATTGCAGCCCCTCTTACAACTAGTTGCGACACTTGAAGCGCGACACAGCGTCACCCGTTTTTCTCACACTGTATTGAGGAAGGAGACAGACAATTTGAGCCACGCGAGAAGAGTTGGGTTTGATAGTTATGCTTATGCTACAGGTGCTGCACCTCTAGCATAATTGTCGTCCGCGACCATTTCTCGCGCGAGATAAAGATAATTACCCGTCTCTTTCTGTGCAGTATTGAGAGAGAGTGACAGGTAGAGCTATGTCCCGGGACAATAGTCGTTAAGACCCATGCAAAATTCGTCAGGTGAATGATCCTAGATCACAACATCCATAGTGATTAAAAATCTGTCCTTTGAAAATAAGAAACATAAACAGTTTTTCTTCAATCTTGTCAACGTGAAAATACGATTGGTAATAATTTTCTCGATACTTTTATCTCTCAAAGATTTCTTTTTTTTTGATATTTTCGGTTGGATCTTCAAAACCCTTCCGTTTTTAACAATGTTTTTTAGCTTAATAGATGCACAATTATAAGTTCTCAAAAACTGTAAAACTATTTTCAATATAAAATGCACACGTTTATGACACAACTCAAAAAACATGATTTTCGCGCTTCCGAGCACGCACTTCCATCTTCCTCACGCTTACGCTCAGTAAGAGAGAGAGCTAGCCAACGCGTTGGGCCCCTTTTATAGTATAGGTGTGCTGCAGGGCTACTAGCAAAATCTTGCTTTGCGCCGCACATCTGCCCGCGATCGTAACCAGGTCGTCGATCCACCTTGTTGGGGGCCTTCTCACGCTGCGTCATCCGGCCCGCGGTCACATAATTCTTCACTAATAATAATAACATACATACCTATTTCACTAAACAGACCGGAATGTTGTAAATAACCGACGAGTAATGTCTTCCCTTAATTTTTTACGTACAACCCAAGAGGTCCTTTACTTCCCAGTTCGTAGCAACGTTGCTGACTACTTCCTGTACAGATACGACATTCAACGGCTAAATAACAATAGAAAAGAAATCTTCACGACTTAAAATTATCCCTTTCGTTACTGTATGTATGTTCATTAGTCTACCTGAGTGAGTCCGTGGCAAAGGACGGAACTTTGGACCACTGTTTTCCGTACGTGCGATTTTGAGCCAATGTTATAGTTTCTACTTTTAATTACTTGAACTGGAGAAAAGGATTCGGTCTAGCGACCGCCGCGTGACATATCGTTATCTCTCTTGCACTATATTGGATGGAAATAGAATAGAAATACCTACACGCGCGATAAAGAGTCGTGGTGTAGAACCCTCTACCTACGATTTTGGGTAAGTACATAACTTCAAACGGGAATAGCCCTTCGTGACAGGAGTCAGTTATAATAAATAAAAATAACATTAATAACAATAGGCTCATCTCTGCAGCCCTAACCACCGGTAGCCTGGGCCCTGTTCCGCTGTGCCGGCGGCACCCTAGTTTAGGTTTTTTTTATAATGTGTTTATATTTGTAATGTATTTTTTATATTTAAATTTATTGTAAAAAAACCTTAGCCTAATGATAAATAAATAGAATAACAATAATAATTTAATATTGACCGAGCCAGCCAGCCATTTCAAAAAATGTTCGAGAGGTCCTAACCTAACACCTAACTGGTGGCGCTCTGTGCGCTGTACAAGTACATTCTAATTCAAATTCAAAATTGTTTATTTGCACAGTTTTTACATAACAGATCTTAATATTATACGTATTAACGTACCTTCGACATGTATTCTGCCTGCAAGCAGGCGTGCAAACATTCGAGCGCTCTCCATTACTTTAAATTTAACGAATTATATTATAGGTATATTTTCGTCCCACTCCCAACGCAGTGGCTTTAATTCCATTAATTTCAGCCACAGATCAAAGTGGGGATATAATTGCTTTACTAAAACACACGCAGGTTTCAGTAAATCTGTGTGCACCTAAGCATCGCTACAAATTTGAATTAAACACGCTGTCGCCTAAAACATTCACTAGGAATTCCTTGATAAAATACTCAGAGCCTTTAACCATTAACCCCAAGGGAGTAGAAAATAACTTTAACTAAGGTACTTGCGCCAAAGATGGCCCTGTTCTTAAGACAGCCCACTTCAAAATTTTATAGTTATAACCGTTCGAACGAATTCAAAGTTCGGTTAGTACTATAGATTTAACTTATGTCTATGGTGGTTCCCTTGTGTTACGAAATTTAGACAAATACAATCTTATTTTTAGATTCCATCAAAATTTGCAACAAGCGATCTGTTATGAGCTCACCAATTAACTTTTTTTTTTGCAATAATAATGTTATTTATTCGTGAAAACATAAGTCAAGGTGCGTTCAAAACGCTCCTGAGCCTTACTCATCTATGTTTTATAGAGAGTTGTCGGCAGAGTTCCCACGTGAGATTGGGAGCCTGTCCCTGGCCGTGTCCACTGGGAAAGAGGAACCGGGAATCACGCAGGTTTTCGCAGTAAATCTGTGCGCACCTAAGCATCGCTACAAATTTGAATAAAACACGCTGACGACCAACACACGAACTAGGTCGCGTCGTTGCCATGCATAATTTAGACAAAGTTCTTGGAAAGGGGAAAGGAAAAATATTTACCTAATACATCGATATGGGTATTAGAAGCCTTGGAGATATGACGTATATACAGGGTTTTTGGTAGAATATTTTAGACATGATCCTCTCACCCTCTGTACGTAATTTTGAGGTATCGTGAGGTATCTATCAAAGAGACCATACACGAATGATTAGACGCCTACTGACGCCTAGTGTCAAATCATTCGTCCACCGTTAACCCCGGGGTATGGTAATAACACAACGTAACATTTACATGTTTAAGGTTTAACTAATATTACATTTCTAAGCGAAGGTACCTATTTTATGTTAAAATGCAATAAGTAACAGTTTTTGTTGACAATATGCAATTTGATACGTCTAGAAAGCTAGGCATACCTGTACTCATGGCAGTGTCAACTGAAATGGCACCGTTGGTTTCTTGACAGTTGCCATTGCGACTTGGGCTACCCTTTTTGCTTACGATCAGGCGAAGTGGAGCCACTATGTTGTGCCGTTATAAAAAAAAGCTCAGGGACCTCCTACATTGTACTTTTTGTTGCCAGGTGTAGCCATGGACCTAACCCCGCCAAAGGACCGATGGAACCTCATCTATATAACCCTCCTTATCCACGGATTGGGCACGCTGACCGCGTGGAACATGTTCATCACGGCCAAGGACTACTTCACGGAGTACAAGCTGGCCGGGACCGCCTACGCGGCCATGTACATGCCGTACACGGGGCTTGCCGCTCAGATCCCCAACTTCCTCTTCAGTTGGTTCAACGTGTTCGTCAAGCTGGGGTAAGTTGTAACTATCTGAAGGACTACTTCACGGAGTACAAGCTGGCCGGGACCGCCTACGCGGCCATGTACATGCCGTACACGGGGCTTGCCGCTCAGATCCCCAACTTCCTCTTCAGTTGGTTCAACGTGTTCGTCAAGCTGGGGTAAGTTGTTATATAGAGACTGCAGAAGCTCACAAACCAATCACTCTTCATTTCTAATCTTATTAAAAAATCCGTGAGACATATTTAATAAATGTACGTCAAGATAATAATTCGGTACGGTAAGATAGTAATTGTAAAACAAATTAACTCACTGTTGTCCAAAGTAGATCTTGGTCACCGACTCTCGTTTTCAGAACTATATGCCACATCTGTGTTCGCGTCTGCTGCTGCTCTCGTATTGGCTTACGTTGCTAAGAAAACTTGTTTTCTTTCATGATACTGTTCAAAATACAGACTGAAAGGCCTTTAATAGATTGATTAGTCTTTTGTCCTGCTAAACATATTGGTTCGTGTCATAATTCTTGAAACGTTTAAGGGTCAATCAAATTTTCTCTGTTGTTTGTTGCCATGGTGATGTCCCCTGGGTGACTCTTTAATACTACGATTTTCGGCGGCAATATTGAACAAAAACTTTGTAATTGCAGCAGTTATAAGTCCATTCTTATTTAGACTATCTCTTGAAAATACCCATATAATAAATTATCAAGACTTTTCTAAGAAGTTTAATCACCATTGTCCTCTGGGTGACGGGACAGAATAGCAACAAGAAAAAGTTGACCCACCCTTAAGCTTAAACTCCACTACTAAAACAATTTGCGGGTCGCATATGAAATATTTATTTTTTATTTATAATGAAATGAATAATTGTGACATTCAGCATGTGTGATATCAAGTATTGACAGCTGCAGATTGCATTGAACCCATTGAACGCTGAAATTAACTCTGCAATTACGTCACTACTTGAAGCTCCATTAAAATTATTACTATAACCAAAAATTTGGTTGGTTTTCTGAAAATCTTGTACCATGAGAATTGAAATTGAAAGATTTTAAATGGATAGTAAATATATTCTAAACCTAAATAGTATCTTGATTTTTACAAGGTCATGCTATGCCTATGTACTAGAATAGGTATTCAAGTATGAAATTGCCGATTAATATTTCACCTTGTGTACATGCATAGAATGAATTGTTAGCTATGTTTGGGATCCAAATAAGTCATTCAACTGAGTTCAAAGACCCATTCCAACGCAGTGATTATGTGAAAAACTCTCATAACTCACATTATTAAAATGGGTAGATTAGTGCTCCACTAAAACACACGCAGATTTTTTCAATAAATTTGTGTGCACCTAAGTTTTGCTACACACTTCTGATATCATCATAGCTCGGACTAATAATCGCAAAACAAGAATTAGAAAAAAAATAAAATTAAATACTAACAAATTTTTGGTTACGTTTATAAATATAATTGCCCAAAATTGGCCAAAAGCTTGTGAGTATTTCCATTCTTTTTTTTAATTCTTGTTTTGCAATGATTAGACTGAGCTATGGATATCATTCGACGTCACTTAGGGTTTCTTTACGCACAAGATTCTTTTTTAACGAGGCCTTTAATTGTTAATTTCTTTTGGAGAACTATATACAGCATACAGGTTAAACAATTTGACTTCGATCTCGGAACCTTACTGGGTTGCATTTAAAATGACTCAAGACTCTAAAATGACTAAAAATTAACGTAATTCAGCTGGAATGAATAAATAGTATTCCAGAGTTTAATATTTTCAAGGCTGCGTTTGCTTGTGGGTTGATTCTTATTATATAAATAATTATTTGCAGAGGAGACCTGACGACTCGCATCGTGTGGTCACTCAGCATGGAGGTGCTCATATTCGTAGTCACCATTGTGATGGCGATGGTGGACAGTTCGCAGTGGCCTGGTATATTCTTCTGGCTCACCATAGTCTCAATTTTCATACTTAACGGTAAGTTTTTTTTATATGTTAGTGGAATTTCGGTTCGCGCGGAATAGATAGTCATAACCTCTGTTCGTCTTACTGTAGTTGGGTATAAAGTATCCTATAATGATCTGCTGTTACACATAGTATGTATCAAAAAAAGTTGAAACCCGTCCAGCCGTTCTGACAGGTTGAGCCCTCAGACATAAAATAAATACTAAATACCTACTAAATTTATTAAAAAAAACATTCGAATTAAGTGGTAAAACAATTTAAAAACCTAAAACCTACACTAACCTAACTCTATCCAAGGTCTGTCATTCGCGGAAATGATCCCAAGATGCTGGCGGCGTTTCCCCGCTGCACAGCAATACTGAGCCTTTGTCCGAGAAACGCGCCAGCTCTGGGATCACAGGTAGTTCGTATTAGTTTTTTTTTTTATGGAATCAAACAAACTGTGAGCGGCTGGGCCCCATGGGCCTAGAGTCTCTACTGCAAACGGCACGAAAATATAGTTGTCACCTAAACACATATATTTTCGGCGTTTAGCCGCCTCAGCGTTTGTGGCCGCCCCACCTGGATTTTGGCACGTTGTTGCAATGTGTGACGGTGCCAAAGTATCCACACAGGTGGAGTCCCACACTAAGGGCCGCCCCAACCGCCACGGTACTAACGTCATGCCGTCGGGTCTCTTGCCATCATCTCGTGCGAGGCCATTTGGTTCGAGAACTGCAGGCACGTTGACGCTGACAAGAGCCCGACGTATGATATCATTTAGACAAGCGTAGCGGGAGAGTCTGCCGGCGCTTTTGGGGCAGCTAAGGCCGTGGTGACCTAAACGATCTACCTGGTATCCGCAACGACATTGGTGTGGAACGACGATGTCTAGGCCTAGACGAAGGCCAACAGCCACCCTGAAAGAATTATCATCTAATAAAGTGCCGAAATTAACTGAGGGAAGTGCGTGAAGCCAGTATCCGGACTCGCGAGCAGAAACAGCAAGGAGCCTGGCCTTGTCTCTCGGGGTGGGACTTGTGTCAGTAAGTTGGTTGTGTACTCTTAGATTTATCGGCATGTCCCACAATTTCTGGATCTCTGTACTCGTCGGTAATAATGCCTACTTATATGTTTCATTTTAAATATTAAAATAGGGAGAGGTTTTTAACTATACCTTCCGCACCGACAAAATTACGAGGATATGTATTTTTTCGTTTCGTCTTTAATAGACAAAAAATCATTTTTTTTTAATTAATATTAAATTCAATTAAAAAGATCATCCAGGTCAACTTCCATCCCAGTGGCTTCTTTAGTCACGGTGGGTTTATGTTATGTATTCAAGTATTGAATTGCTAATTGGAATGGAACATTTCTACTATGTAGAATTAAGTGTTAGGGAATTAGGAATCCAAAATAAGGAGTTAATCGAGTCGGAACACCCATTCCCAACGCAGTGATTATGTGAAAAACTCGCATAACTCACATTATAAAATGGGTAGATAAGTGCGCTACTAAAACACACGCAGATTTCATCAATAAATTTGTGTGCACCTAAGTTTTGCTACATGTTATTATAATATTCATCAAAATATATAGCACAGATTGCTATAATTGTGATTTTGTAATATTTCTTAGCAATCTAACTTTACTATTTTAGTAATTTGGCATTACAAGGAACATTTGAATTAAAAAAATAAATGCATTTACATTTCAAAATAAAATCTTTTTTTTATTCAGTAAGAAGGCCACTAGGGCACTTACAAGTCAGATTGTGAATCTACCGCACACCGTTCATTTCCCAAAAGACCGCTATTGAGAAGACAGCCGAAAGAAACTCAACATTAACATTTCTAATTGTCTTGGGTGACACTGAGACTCAAGACATTTGATTCATTCTGCCAACGAATGACGGACATGAGAAACGACTTGTCATGACCAGTGTCAACAAAACACTCCGCCGACCATTATCCAATTGTAACTTGTCCATGCCTACTCGAAACCAATTGAATGTAATAACTTGGAGGAGTTAAATACCAACTAACTACTACTACTACTACGGGCTACTTATCTCGGATGAGTCATCTTGAGGGGGGAATACTTATGCTATGCGAATGAAACGGTGGGAAAGATTCATAATGGTCCTATTTATACCTACGCCTGGAACTTAAAGCTGTCTGTCCACTGAAGCGGAACGGAAAAAACTAACCAATGAGGCTGCGCCTTTTTGAAGAAAGAAGAGTATTTATATCTGAGAAAGAAGAGTACTTAAATCTTCAAAGATCATAGTATCATTCATTGCTAAAACCTAGTTATAAAAAAAGGATATATGCCGATACATTTCCAAATAGCCAAAAAATCTTTACGGAAAAATTACTTACCGTTGAGTTTCTTTCGGTTCTCTTCTCAACAGCGGTCTCATCTTGGGAAATGCTAAAATTAAGTACCCTTGCGAACTAAATAAATTATTTAAATTTCATAATGATACAGACTTGCAATTTGCAATACTATTACTACACAATGTAACATTGCTTTACATCCATACTAATATTATAAATGCGAAAGTGTGTCTGTCTGTCTGTCTGTCTGTCTGTCTGTTACCTCTTCACGCTTAAACCGCTGAACCGATTTAGATGAAATTTGGTATGGAGATAGTTTTAGACCCGGGAAAGGACATAGGATACTTTTCATCCCGAATAAATTTAGTGTTCCCGTGGGATGAGCGGGTAACACCGCGGGGCACAGCTAGTATGTTATACTTTTGACGAAACGGTTGGCGCTGTTTGTAGTACGCCTGCCTGCTGAGCGGATTCGAATCCCGGTCGTGGCAAATATTTGTCTAATGAACTCGAATATTCGTTCATGGCTGTTATCTATATATGTGCAAGCTTTGCTTAGTTTGGGACTAGGTCGATTTGTAAGATTGTCCCTGAATATTTATTTATTATTTTATCTTTCAGGTTGCAACGCAATCTTCCAAAACTCCGTATACGGCGTGGCAGCCCGCCTGCCTGCTCAATACACCGGTGCAGTGGTCCTCGGCTCCAACGTGTGCGGCACTCTCGTGGTGCTGATCGAGTGGGCTTCCTCGAGCATCGGCGGCAGCAAGCGCACATCGGCCATATACTACTTTATCAATGGGATGTTTGTGCTCTTGATATGCTTCGATACCTACTTCGCTTTACCGTTGAACGTGAGTATTTTATACCATTACGACCCGCCCCGGCTTCGCACGGACTGATAAATTATACATGTATTATACATATAAACCTTCCTCTTGAATCAGTCAATCTATAAAAAAAAACGCATCAAATTCCGTTGCGTAGTTTTAAAGATCTAAGCATACATAGGGACAGAAAGGGACTTTTTTTTATACTTAGTGATTGGATACACTACTTTGTAGATATATTCATGCATGTAGATTAGATTTTTTGAACAGATTGCGTGCATGTAGATTTTTTGGTCACAGCGCACTAAAGCATACCGTCGGACTATGACTAAGACGGATTAACTATGAAAATTGTACGACTGCTCCTTTTGTAGTTAGTTTTCCCACTAGGTGACATAATTTGAGTGCCTGATTCTTAGACGACGCTGCTTTCACCTTTTTTCATATTTTTAAAACTAGTGCGTTTATTCAAATAAAAATAATAATTTTGGGTTCTGTGATAATAAAGTAATGAAATTAGTTTAAACTTAACACTATTTGAATGTTTGAAATGTTGTCCTTTTGAAATATTCTCTCAGCAACTGAAGATTAATGGAATCGGTAGATTAATAGTGACTGGTGTATGATCATTGCCAAAACACTTCTTACGGTAGTTGGTGCTAAGATGATTTCTAGAGCTCTATTGTATTTTAGGTAATATTTATTAAGCCCACTTCGCAATGCAGTTTCATTGTAGTTTTATTTTTGTTGCTGTTTTTAAAGTGGGCAAATAAACGCTTTACTTATTGAACACGCATGTTTATTTTATGAATTTGTGTGCACCTAAGTTTAGCTACATTTATTTGATACTCTTATCAATCACCACATCTCATCATAAATTTAAGAGTCAAGCTCTTGTCGATTTAACTGATGTAGTATGTAGCTGTCTCCGTCTATCCCTATCCATAGCCACCACCTTGATTTCCCTATTTCCTTTACCTTCTCTTTTATTTGTTTTATGTAGCTTATTTTAGGTCTGCCCCTGCCTACCGCATCTAATGTTCTAAAGAGGCCTTATTCCTTTTAAAATTGTTTTTTTTTTTCGTATTATGACAAGTATATTGGTAATTTCAACCAACTTTTTGATGTGAATAATACTTTTACCCGAGTTCTAGGTAGTAACATACCTATTTCATGCTTTTATTGCGTGCAGTCAAAAATAAGTTAAAAAACTTATTTTCCGCGTGAATTTTGTAAATTTCGAGTAGTTTTTGAAACAAAAATTGACAATGAAAAATTCAAATAGCCTTGTTCTAGGTAGTAACAATAATATGTTAAGACACAAGTGTGATCATAAACTTGATATATTGTGTTTCTATTGAACATTTAGTGCAGCCTTCTCAAGATTCCAGTTTTTGTCGTTTGATTTGTTGCTTTTATGTAAATTCTCTTCCGTGTACTACTATCTCGTGAACCCAAGGCATGTATTCAATGCTTCCACTGGGTGTAGTTCTGGCACATTCTTTTACGTCACTCTAGGCCTGGCCAAGACGTAAAACTTCAGACAAGCCACGGGTGGTAATTCGTAAAGCCTCAGATCGCATATTTATGGCCTTTACCTTCGATTTTGGCTACAAACACCTACTATCGATGCTATTCACGAATTCACCGCCCTAGGTATGTACTGTACTATAACCATCTTGCCAAATGTTTCGAAACATCACCATGACGACGCGTTTGGCTCGGTTTGTAGACACCTGCCTACTGAGCCGGTGGTCCGGGGTTCGAATCCCGGCCAGGGCAAATATTTGTGTGATGAACTCGCACATTTGTGCTTGGGTCATTGTTGTTCTATGTATTTAAGTATATATTTATCTATATAAGTAAGTACGTATATCGTCGTCTAGTACCCATAACACAAGCCTTCTTGAGCTTAATTTGGGACTAGATCGATTTGTGTGAGGTTGTCCGATATTTATTATTATTATTATTTATTATCAACTCGTGTTGCAGAGATTCTACCGCTACCACGACACGCTGCAGCAGCGCACGCTGCGCGTGAACCCCGCGCTGGCGGCCACGGGCCCCGCGCCCCCCGCCCGCACCCCCTACGGCGCCATCCTCAAGCAGGCCTGGGTGCAGCTCTACAACGTGTGGGTGGTGTTCTTCGTGTCGCTGGCCGTGTTCCCGAGCGTACACTCCGGTGAGCACTATACGCTTTACATTACCAATAAAGCATGTGCTCGAGGCGTTTTGAGAAAAAAAAAACCGGCCATGTGCGAGTCGGACTCGCGCACCGAGGGTTCCGTACAAACACTTTCCATCCCTAAGTGGTTAAGTTAAGTTTGCACTTGGTATGTATAGCGCCCCATATAAATTAGGTGGTGCAAAGTTAGGTATAAAAAAAAAACCGGCCAAGTGCGAGTCGGACTCGCGCACCGAGGGTTCCGTACAAACACTTTCCATCCCTAAGTGGTTAAGTTAAGTTTGCACCTGGTATGTATAGCGCCCCATATAAATTAGGTGCAAAGTTAGGTATTAAAAAAAAATACTTACTAGATCTCGTTCAAAACAATTTTCGTTGGTAGTTTTTATAGTAATGTACATCATATGTTTTTTTTAAACATTTTTCATTTTCTTATTTTAGAAGTTAGAGGGGGGGGGGGGGACCAACTTTTTTCCACTTTGGAAGCGTCTGTCACGCAAACTATTCGGTTTAGAAAAAAAATATTTTAGAAACCTCGATATCATTTTTGAAGACCTATCCATAGATGGGATAGAACACGTATGTGTTTGATGAAAAAAAAAATTTTGAGTTTCAGTTCTAAGTATGGGGAGCCCCCAATATTTATTATTATTTTTTTATTTTTGCATCAAAATCTTAATGCGGTTCACAGAATACATCTACCTACCAAGTTTCAACAGCATAGCTCTTATAGTTTCGGAAAAAAATGGCTGTGACATACGGACGGACAGACGGACAGACAGACATGACGAATCTATAAGGGTTCCGTTTTTTGCCATTTGGCTACGGAACCCTAAAAACGTTCGGGAAGGATTCGAATCCGCGTTGCCAACGGCTTGCCTGGCCAACGCTTATGTATTAGACCATCGAATCGATGCGCTAACCTTTTTTCGCTTCAATAGCTTTAATAAGGACTAATGTCCTCGACGATCGAGGCACGATAGAATGCCCATCCTCTGTCTCACCTTAAAGCTAGTCCCTCTCGCTTGTGGTTATACTCTACCTAACCTGCGAGACGCTCATTGTCCCTTATCTTGTGACCAGTAATCGAATGGGCGTCATTATACACGATGTTCTATATTCAATGGAAAACCTTCTAACCCACGATATTACCTGACCTTACAATGTTCCAGAAAATAGCCTCTCTTTTAGCGATGGACGCCTGCGACGCCAGGAGCAACACATGCGTGTTGCTGACCCTTTAAGAAACTATCATATTCTCGGGCAAAAACCTCACCAAGGAGCTAATTTCTCGGCTCTTAGCTTGAAGAGATCCAAGATATTATTGTCAGTGAAGCAATTCGCTTGAAGGAAGTTCCGTAGGGGTTCCACTCTTTTCCTGTCCTATTTAGGAAGCTAGACGTATCTGTAATAAAATTCATAAATATTGTTTTCCAGATATCAAACCAATTACGCCAGGATTTCTGGGCACTGACTTCATGAGGATCACGTGTTTCCTGACCTTCAACTTGATGGCCATGATTGGAAACATCACTGCCAGTTTATTCCCCTATGTAAGTATTACCTCGGTACCGAATATCTGAAAAATATTGTGCGACCCTTTGTAACCAAAGTGGGTCTTCGCCTCGTCACCAGAGAACGTCATCGTCTATATTGAGCTACCTCCCGCCATTTCGGTCGATGAAGTTCGAACAAATCTTTCTTGAATTTGGCCACTCCATCGATATCGGGGTCGTCCGACTGGACGTTTCCCGCGTGGCTGTCCGGTATACGCTCTTTTCACAGCTTGATCCTCACCCATCCTTTCCACGTGGCCAAGCCAGCGCAGTAATGATTTGGTTTTACCTATAATGTTGGGCTCAGCTGCAAGATCTTCTATTTCAGCTTTCTTTCTGCGCCTCCAGATGCCGTTCTCCGAGATCGGACCCAACCCAAAATCTTCAGGAAAATTCTCTCCTGACCCCTAAATTAGTGGCCTATTATTACATTTTTTATTGGCGGTAAATGCGGTATATGTCATTGTATTTTTACAGTTGACTGCGAATTGGTCAATAGTTGCTGATGTTTGATAATTAGATGTAGTATTTGTGGCATATTAGTTGCTTTTTATTGAGATTTAAGTGATTTGTATTTAGCCCACTTCGCAATGCAGTTTCATTGTAATTTTATTTTTGTTGCTGTTTTTAAAGTGGGCAAATAGACGCTTTACTTATTGAACACGCATGTTTATTTCATAAATTTGTGTGCACCTAAGTTTAGCTACATTTGTATAAGTAGTAATAGAATTCCATCATATTAAATATGTACAATCTTGTTTGTTTTCATACTAACCGTTAGGCGCTGTTTTCGTTACTTATTATAAATTCATTTTTACCTTATAATAAATAAAATAAATCGCTCCGTTTGTTTCTTTTAAGGCGACGAGGCATGTAAAACTAGCGCTACTTCTCTTTTTTTTTTCCTATATTTTCATAACCAGATAAATTTTCAGTAATTGTCGTTTCTGGGAACTTGGAAAACACTTTTAATATTTATCACGTTTACGTAGACATGCGCCGAAACGAAAAGTACTTAAGTGCCGTTTATCAGTTATTGATATTGTTTGCCTAAGATATTGGTAACGTTTGTTAACACTTCAAACAGGATAAAGTACCTGCTTCAAAGACAAAAAAGCTCTTAAGTACAGTTTCATCTTAATCTCCTAATGTTCAAAAATCAACTGTTACCGTTGCTACAGTTACCCTTGTCAACCTTTGATAGCGGTAACTTCTTTCAACCACCATCTCTGGAAACATTTCCAATGCAAAATCTAACCTCAGACCTTGTGGGTGGATAAGCGGTGGTAGCCTAGTGGTTAGGGCATGCGACTTTCAATCCGGAGGTCGCGGGTTCGAACCCGGCCCGTACCAATGAGTTTTTCGGAACTTATGTACGGAATGTCATTTGATATTTACCACTCGCTTTTCGGTGAAGGAAAACATCGTGAGGAAACCACCTAAGCCCAATAAGGCCTAGTTTCCCCTCTGGGTTGGAAGGTCAGATGGCAGTCGCTTTCGTAAAAACTAGTGCCTACTACGCCACATCTTGGGATTTAGGTAGCCGACCCCGATTGAGAATTCATTCTCAAAAAATGGGACAAAGCCTAGGAGGATGAGACCTTGTGGGTGTAAGGTTGCCGAAACGTCAGGGAGGCTCAAATACTGGATATTTGAATTGTTCCATTTAAATATTTAAATACATTCTGAAGACGGATTGAAAACCGACACATAATTTTCCAGCCAACTCGCCGCTGGCTCTCCGTGTTCACGACAGTCCGGCTCGTCTTCGTCCCGTTCTTCCTGCTGTGCAACTACCAGCCGCAGGGCGTCACGCGCACGCTGCCGGTGCTGGTCACCAACGACTACGTGTACTGGCTGGGCGCCGCGTTACTAGGCTGGAGCTCCGGCCACGGCAGCTCGTTGGGGATGATGTATGTCAGCGGGTAAGTCTCATTAAAAGCTTTTATTTAACTTGCATTGTATATATGTATGTATGTATCTAAGTATGTTTGTTCGGGTGAAATCTTGCAACTCAATTTTGAAGCAGATATCGTTAACCGATTGAGCTGAAATTTTGCATACTTTGATGACAATACAATAATATGTTACCATCGGGCTGATCTGATGATGGAGCCGGTAGGTGGCCATAGGAACTCTTTAATAGAAAAAGCAATCCTACCGAGCTTGGGCTCTTTAGAATCGTCCCAGTGAGCATTTGATGGATATCCAAGGAAAAGTACAGTCGGCTATAAAAGCTTGCCACTAAAATGACATTTTTGACAGAAACTTATTTTCATATCAGTTTAGCTGGCCATTTTACGCAAGTCTGCATGGACGCCAAAAGAAGCATCGGTCGCCCGATGCTGCGTTATAAAGAATGCGCCAAGCGTGCATGTCTACGCATTTAACTTAACATCCATAACTGGAGTCCTCAGTGGATAGAGACAAATGGCGGAAACTGGTGTTGGATCGGCGTAAGATCTTAAATGAGGCATGGTTTAGGACTATCACGACCAAGCGTGCCAAAAGACATCAGCTCGGTCCTTGCTCACCGCGTGCGGGCCAGTCGTACATCTGCCAAGCATGTGGTCGCGTGTGCCGTTCTCGTATTGGCTTGCATAGTCATGAAAAGCGTTGTTTTCATACATGACACTGTTTTGTATAGTTTGTAAAAAACTGTCTATTTTGCGTGAAAAAGAGGTAGGTCTATTCTATTGTTTGTAGGGTGTACTTCGTCTGTATGCTCCTGTTTGCAGTATAGTATAATATGTTAAACGTGGCTGTGTTACCTAAATCAAAGGGGTGTTTTGTTTTCCATTATACATATACACACTTACTGTGTACATGAGTATATCAGAATATTTGTCTACAGGGCGATGGGTGGGAGGTTTTTTTTTTTTATATTCAAAATAGCCATGCATTTAACCTCGATTGCACCTGATGTTAAGTAACAATAAGGCCTAAGATGGAGCATCCTTGGCTAGAAGATGCCTATTCACTCTCGACTTGAAGAGATCCAAGTTATATTTTACAGGGAACAGGTGCGCAGGAAGAGAGTTCCATTCCTTAGCTGTCCTCATAAGGAAAGTAGACGCAAAGCGTTTCGTACTAATCAGTGGTATATCGACAACTTAAGGGTGGAATCCAAGTCCGCGCCGAGTATTGTATTGTCTGAACGGAGACGGTGGAATTAATTCATGCAGTCCTAGTGCACACTCACCAAAGTGTATCCGGTAGAAAACCGATAAACAGGACTTTTCTGCTTTCGTGCGGTGTTCGAGGTTTTGCAGCTTTTTCTGAACTAAGGCAGGGTCGCCAATGAGTGGATATCATACGAGAACGAACAAGTCTCCGAACAGGTTCACCGCTCTGCAAAGAGTCCTCTGTCTGAGATATATAATTTCTTGGAGCACAGTTGCGCTAAAGAAAATAACATATATATTTCAATCATTAATTTAGTCAATCTATCTTTTAGGTAGATTAGTAGGTACTTCGCCAACCTAAAATGCTGTCCTCAATAGTATAGTGCATATTTTGAATACCATCTGCAATGCAAACTCTAAACTCTAACCATTAACCAGACCTTGTGGGTGAGCACACTCATAGTATCTTTTTCATGCGTTTTTAGACATGACTTGAACTGTGTCAGCGCTGATTAACCCTCACTACCAGTGAATCGGACTCCGTGTAGTGCGAACCCACTAACGGCAACGTCTCCGCGCCACAGGAGCGAGGATTTTTCCCGGTGTTGATGTCAGTACTTGTATGTTCCAGGACGGTGGCCCCCGAGAACGCGGCGACGGCCGGCATGCTGGGCGGCGCCACGCTGGTGACCGGCCTCACGTGCGGGCTGGTGTTCGCGTTCTTCGCGCCCGTGCCCATCGCCACCTCGTCGCTGTGGACGCGCGCCTAGCGCTGGGCCGCCTACGCCCAGGGCGTCTGGACTATACTAGTGAAACAGTGATCAGTGCAGTGATAGTGTCGGACAACGGAGTTGCCTTACAAGGGGTGTAGTGCGAAGCTTTAATACACCATAGATCAGCCTTAGTCTTCGATTGCGGTCAAGGAGACGAGGTGTAGCGATGAAAGTTTGATTGAAACACGCGCCCTTTTGTCGCTTTATCTTCTCTAACCACGGGCAAAACGGGGTCAAATTTAAGTTTAAATCTTGGAATACAATACTGGAGAAGAGGTCATTCACCTTTGTTGATCAACTATGAATGATATCTCTTTTTTCCTTCATAAAATAATATTAGAGCTTATGCTGGAACAAAGTTATCGGCGGCCGTTGGAACCTTCAAGTTATAGCGGTTGCTCTTGCGATCTCCATGGTATACTACTAGTGTACTATAGCTTCTTGATATAACCTCGAATTTCAATGTTGATAACATTTGTAACGCCTGTTGAAAGTTACTTATATATGGTTGTTTCATTGATGAATATAGGTGCGTCATTTTTCGTTGTTTAACTTACCTTATGCATCCGAGTTATGTTTATGTTTGGAAAGACGGCAAATTAAAACTATTGATGACTATTGTATCGCTAAAGAGTAAAGATGGAGAGACAGATGCTATTAGAAATAAGGATATAAATAGAAGGCTAATGGTACTTCCTCATCGCGAGCATATTCGCCTGTAATATAACATTTTGGCATTAAGTCCGCCTTTTGTACGATAAGTTTTCTTTTGTGCAATAAAGATTAAATAAATAAATAACAAAAACAAATCAGGTATTCGTATAATTTTTGTTACATTACTGGAGAATGCTCGCGTTGAGGTAGCACCCTAAAACATTCTACATAGCAAGATTTGTTTTGGATTAATGGTACTCAAATTTAAGTAAACAGTACAAGTTACGCCTGTCCGTTTGAAGAAATATTTGTCCGAGTTGGCATTTTCAATGCGATCTTGGTGCGTATTGAATAGACCATGATGTTATTTGAAACATCATGTTTCATCTTGTCTTGCTGTGTAGTTTGTATGGATATTATTCAGAGCGGAATTATGACAAGAAGAACTATTGAGATAAAATTCATACTCGAAATTATATAAGATGTATATAGGGGAATTGCGTATATGGAAATAATTATAAAGCAGTGTACATAGATAATTGAAAGGGCTCGAAATAGATCTTGCCAATCAGTATAAAGTGATTCAAAACATATGATCCATGCTTGTGCTTCTATATTATATATTATCGTAACGTGTAATTAATAATAATATGGCAAAATGTTTATACAAATTTGTCGCCTTTGTGTATATGATATGATATACATAATGTTAAGTTTGTAAGTCAATAGAAAAATTTATTATAGTTAGTACAAAGCAGTTGAAAGTTGTTCGAAGTGAATTGAAGGCTATGTTGCAATGAGAAAGTTATAAAATGTTATCATGTGAAAATATTATTTTATTTGAAATCACTTGTAGCTTTTTAAACGGGATCCTTTTGTTGGGCATAGATATTGCAAGTCATAACATAATGTCTGTCATGATTCTAAAATTATTTACTTCACAGGATTTTTGAAAAGCTAACCACTAGAATCCATTGGGTTATGTTACGTTTGTAATGAAACAATCCTGAAAAGTTAATAGTTTCTAAAAATACAATTTTAGTCAAACAAAAGTTATGCCAAACAATACGCTATGGCTATCAATTTATGTCAGTCAATTGAGACCCTTTTTAAATATTATGTTATCAAAATTATCTAATTTCCAGTATTTGTTATCCTGAGATTATGAGAAAATGCCGTATAACATTGTGATTGTTTTAGGACAAAATAAATATCGAACGCACATATTTTTATTAAATTACTAACTTTCTGTAAGAATTCAATAATCTAATATATAATTTGGGCAAGTAATCTAATCGCATATTTATAATCAAAATCATATATCTGGGTGAATCAATTTTTGACTGACACTTTAGACTTTATCTGGCGTTACTCAAAACGTTTCTGAAGTTACCAAGAAATCAGGCTTCTAATGTACATATTTTCTGTTTATTATGTTTAACATTACGTTTTAACGTAAAACATACCATGATTTAAAGTTGAAGTATAAAAGTTGTGGACAGATGTCTGTCATAAAGTTGATTTGCCACTCGATCATGTTACTAGCCCTAAATCCCTATTGACTACAATTAATGTAGTTCTAAGTATAGTTGAATTAAAGCACTCCAATTAAACTATAATTTAAATAGCAAAGGTTGGGTAACAACTATTTTTATCATATCATATATCATTTCACTTCAGATTTTGTTTATAGTATGTTTGAAATGATACTGCCGAGTAGTTTAATTGTAGTGCCTTTTTTGAACGTCTGTGTAATTCCTTATATACGATTATTTCTAATTTGACACTCGGGATGTCTCTGTTTAAATCGTAAAGGTTCGTGTTTTCAAATAGAGTATAATACAATCTTGGAATTTACTCGCATAAAATATTTAAATTTGTAGCTTGTAATTAATAATTAAATCAAGCCACATCTGTGTTATTCATAGGTCTACTGCATAAAATGTAATTTTGGCAGGTGATTTACATTTCTGTTTTAGACTGTAATATTCTAGTGGGATGTTATAAATATGCAGCAATGTATCTCGTGTCATTTTTCTGATCTCCCTATAATTGTCGAGAATTGGCGAGTGTCTAAAGTGGAGATAATCGTAGTGTAACATATTTTGGGTATGTTTTATAGACTGAACTAATATTACGTTAAGTAAATAATATGGCGTAGATTAAGGTTTGGTCCGTTGATGAAGGGTGCCGACGTCTGTTGTGTTCAGTATGATTGAGACCAAATATTATGTTTTTATTGCATGGTTGACAACAAATGAAAAAAATAGTACATTTTTCGTAATAAGTGATTTAAAAAAAGTGTACACGAACTTTCGGAATATTGATTTTTTAGGCTCATCATACTCGGAATCATCTGTTCATTTGAAATTCATACTAGGAAAAGATGTCCTAATAATTCCAATTCACTGTCGCATTTTTTTTTTTTTTTTTTTCAATTTCCTTGAACATAAGTACTAATTATAATATGTTTCACACACAAAATTTTCTACATGAGTTTCGAACTTATATAAACTATTCTGAGTAGGAAAGATGAGACAAAAAACGCAATTTTCGCGAGAGAAAAATACATGTACAATTTTTTTTTAAATGCACCAACGAGTGCTAAATGTATAATTTTCGGTATACATTTTGTTTTTTTATTTACGAACTTTATTTCACTTGATTTTATCAATGATTGTGTTTCCCCGAACATTTGCGTTTCGACATTTTAGTTGTGAGTTTTTTTATGTGATAGTAAATGTTTTTTATACTTCCTTTTTTATTTTAATTCCCATTTCCAGTTTTTAGTTTCAAAGGTATTCCCAAGTTTTTCCACTAGTTTAGAAGTGAGAACAATTCCGTACTTGAGAAACATAACACTGAAGTCCTCTCGTACCTCAGCAGTACTCTTACCATTTGAGTTGACAGTGACAGCACTCGCTACCGACAGCGTAAACGATTTGTATAGAGAATTATAGTTCACTTCCGGTTCGTGTCTCAAGATGGCCGCATGCGTTTAAGTTTCGTTGTTCATTATTTATTCATTTTAGTTGTTCAATGTGTAGTATTGATAGCGTATTGTGCAGTGATCTAACGTATGAGTGAATAGCTAATGAAGAATTCAACTTGAAGCGTTCATAGCCCTTCCTGGGTCAAGGCCCGATAGTCCGCGTGGTTTTTTGTAAATCGCTATCACTTTACAAAAAGCACGATTTTTTCAACTCACCGTACAACGTGGTATCAATCCTCTATCCAGTCGCCTAGTGCGATTGGCAACGAGACATTGGCAGTAATGGTCGCTTAACTGTGACCGGTTGCCATTTAAAAAAAAATAGAATAGAATAGAATTATAGTTCTACAAAGTAACCGCTAGGGGGCGCTGTAACTATTCTCCATAGAAATCGTTTACGCTGTCGATAGCGAGTGGGAAGGGTACAGTAAATGACATCGTGGGGAAGTTTTTCGTCGACGTGATATGCCGTCTGTCGTTGAAAGGGTTAAATGTATGAACTTGCAGCGTTTTGCTTCTCAGGTACAGAGGCATTTACAGTTTTATACCTCGGGTATGGATTTTGAAATAGATGGTTTCATTTTCATAGTGTTAAAAGTTGTACCCTGGTGCCTTACCCATCTTCCATTTATTTACATCATCACTAGATAGTAATCTTTTATTTTGCAATACAAAACAGAAAAATATGCCAAATTATATCAAATGCAATACAAATTATCAATGTTTGTAGCTTGACATTGCCCAAAAACAGGCTATAGATTTTATAGTAAATATTTGATATACTTTGACATAATTGATAAGAAAATCTTGAGTAAGGTTGAGTATCAAAACAGTCCATATAAGTAGTATATATTAAAAGTTATTTATATAAGTATCTGGGCATAGATTAATACAGTCAGTAATATCAGGTAAAAATATAACTCTTGCAATACAGTCAGTGTCAAATAGTGTTTAACATCTAAGGAGCCAAATATATTCTAACACATTGGGTCACTAATCACTATTAGAGGGTGCTTCGCATCAGTTTCGTGGACACCTATTTGTCATTTTATTTATTTATTTAAACTTTATTACACAAAAGAAAAGTCAGTACAAATGGTGAACTGAATACCAAATGACATTCGCTACCATTTAGCATTATTTTCATGGGACTTGAAACAATTTCTTAGAAGTTATCCAAATCTGTACTTCTAGCATAATTAAGATACATTAGGACTATCAGGCATATGGAGGAAGAAGATAGGGATGGCTAGCCCCACCACCATGTGGGATACATAGTCTGGAAGGGAGAGAGAGAGAGAGCGCGCACTGTCTAGTGTCTACACCTTCCCATTTCGTATAGTGTGAAAGAGACGATAACAATATCAATCGACAAGCGAAGTCGGGACTAGTTATGAGTTTCTTTCGGGTTTCTTCTCAACAGCGGTCTCCTCTTGGGAAATGCCGGTAGATTCACAATCTGACTTGTAAAAGTGCCCTTGTGGTCTATTTACTGAATAAATTATTTTATTTCATTTTATTTCTGCCCGGCTGAATGCAAATATTGGTCGATATCAGTGACTTAGCGTAAAACAAAATCTCTGGACACGCCGGAACCGATTTAGCTTACTGTTTTTTCAAAATAGGCATTTTTTTAAATGGGCAAGCCAGTGGGAATCTGTTACTATGGGCACCACGCCTTACTTGTGCCACCATTTGGCATCTTACATGGGCCACTATTTGATGCGGACTGTTCATAAATAATAAATACAGGCACATTCCGACAAGAAAGGATAGAAATTAATAAGTGGCAATAGTGTAGTGTCGTCCCTTTTTCTTAGATTAATTAGAAAGGGACGACACTACAGTATTGCCATTTTAATTTATACCCTTTTGTGTCGTACTATAAATAGCATTATATGCGACATTATGAAATATAACCAATGACAATAAGTGGGAGTTTTGGTAATGGATTTAATCTGGATTTACCATATACTAGCGATAGTGCATAACATACATATATTAAATGTATCAATATATAAAAGTATAATAGTGTATGGGATATTTACCTAGTGTATGTCATTGCAATAAGAGGGTTACGGAAGTGTAGCTATCCGTTGCTTTGGTCTTATTGGTGAAATACACTAAAGTCAATGCCCTTCAATTTCTCACTGCTAGATTTCTACTTACCTAAACTTTTTAAATCTATCATCCACCCTCTTCTCGCCTTATTGTGATTAATTTCAAAGTTGTACAAATGTATCTAAAGACGGGAATGTAAAATCATTATTATAACAAGGAGTACAGTTCAGCTTTGGGTCATTCTTGAGAATCGAATTCTTCATGTGATTCCCTTGGCGATTTTTATTTTTATATTTTTTTACCTATTTGCTAGAAAATATGAAATTGTATTTAATTTTACGCAGATTTATCAAATAGGCACCACTTTTAGTCAATTTAATACAGAAATATACCACTTTATGTTTTCGCCGCCTGGGGAATAAGAAAAGATGACATGGGAATAAGAAAAACGCCAAAGGAATCATAAAAAAAAGTACAGGGGAATAATATTCAGATCAGTTTTTCTTACATAAATAAAAAGTTTTACAAAGTGTAGGGATACAAAAATTCACAGTGTTTTATTCGAATTAATTGGCAATTTTCTTAATAATCGAACCACCGTCGAGGTATAAAAATTGCTGGGCATAAGCATCTTCTCTTGAATTCAGCTCAAAATCATTAGAGACCATGTACCTAAATGGAATAAAATTCTAAATCAATGATTCAGTCATCTGCAGCGCGAATTAAAGGGAAATTTATTTTCTTTTCATGAAAAAACAAGAAAACTGTGATTCCCTTGTTCGAAATTAGAACCAGAGGAATAAGAAAAAAGTATGTTTTTTGTCGATTCTGCCGAAACTTAAATTATTATAAGAACAACTATTAAGTCAACACATGCAGGCATTCATGTAGTTTTCTTTTTACTAAACACTAAGTACCTATTGCAGATATAAAATTTTATATAAAAAATCAAGGGAATCAAAATCATAGTGAACCAAAGCCAAGTGAATCATATATTAGCCTTCATAGCTAAGAATTCCAGCAACTAGTCGCGACCATTCCCCGCATATCTGGAAGCGTTACTGACGTTTGCCAAGCCCGGCCATTGCAACTGGTCAGATGACGTTTAAGTAGGGATGTGCGCCCTGTTGAATGAGGCACCAGGGGAATCATAGCTTAGCTCTGGACAAACCTTTAACATAGTTTTTTTTTTAAATTACGATACACACAGCAACCATATTTTTTCTTCTAAATAAATAACATATTCTAATAATTTAACTCAATTCTATACTTGATTTCAATTCACAACATGTACTTTTTGGGGTAGTTTGTTAAAAAAATGGCGAATGGACGCACCAAGGGAATAAAGTTTTATGTGTTTAATATTTTTTTTAAGTTAATTATACTCAACTTAAACAAAAAACATATCATGCTCCAGTTAGATTAGGTGCTAATGTAATATATAAAAAATACTATGGTCAATTATTTCAATTGTGCGGGTACTTTATCCTTCTGGACGCTGTAAATTTACCCTTTCAAGAATCACCCCTTTATTAAACAGACCTTAGATGAGAATAAAGCGGAGAAGAGATGTCGTCTGCTGATAACCAAAACTTTTAAGTAACAAATACCTACTTAAACAAGTCGTATCTCAATGTCAATGTACTAACTAAAGGTTTTGAAGAGCAGTGACAGAATTTTTTGTATGTTTTGGTTTGATAGGCATAAGGCTGCGAGTCCAGTGAGCGGAGCTGTGTAAAATGAACCAATCATATTCCTCAGATTTAAATGCACTTTTGTGCTTCACTAACAAGGAAAGGTACCCAATTGTCCGACTCCGCTTTGATTAATTTTGATATATGGTGTAGAGTAGTCTAAAATAGCACACGTATTTTTTTTAGCTGCCCAAATTCAACCTGTTAGGACAAATTGTCCTTCAAAGTAACTACTGAAAATTTACCAAACCCTCGTAACTTCTTTAATTAGTTACCGGTTTCATTATATGTTGGAGAACATGAAAAAAGAATGGACACGTGTTTTGTCAATTCACCTCAAACTCCTATTTTAAATAAATAAAAAAAAAACTTAAACTCATGTTTTTTTCGGACAGAGTTTGGAGTCGGACAGTTGGGTACCCTTCCTTGTAATGCTTCATTTACACGCTTGCCAAGCCTCGGCAAGCCTACAGGACGCAGTTATATATGTAAGAGTGAGCACGATGTAGTTCCATCTCATTCTAACATATAACTGCGTCCTGTAGGCTTGCCGATGCCGAGGCTTGGCAAGCGTGTAAATGAAGCTATTGGTTCATATCTCCGCTTCGCTTCAAGTGGATAGGACAGGCAGTAGAAATACTGGTGTCGCGTATCTCTTTCGGTTTTTAACAAAGTTTTGGATACATTTGTGCCGCGATTACTATAAGCTAAAGTGATGTCTACACTGTGTCCAGTATGTACGTATATTGCTCTATGATGATCTTAAGGGAATACCTTTGCGGTGTTAGCACGGAGTCATAACATAAATAGCGATTATAAAGCTACTTTTACTGTTAAAGTAATTGTTCCGAATTATACCGCCTTAATATATATCGAGGAGCACGTTAGCACTAGTTCCTGCCAAATAATTAGCTTTGTACCTAATCGCATTTATATTACGGCGGATAACACCGCAGGGTCCTATAAGTCTCGTACAAGGCGAGAAAAATCATTTTTCCGACCTATATATAGGTAAAAAAATATATTTAAATCCATTCCCCGTTATATTAGGGGATTTTCCATCCGTATCTGTGAGGATGCACTACTATGTTTAATGTTGTGAAAAGACATCGGCATATTAGTCTACCTAGTATGGCACAATGTAGACATAAATCCATTTATTATCGCTATTAATTTAGCCATTTCAATATCATGCTTCCATACGCACCTCATAGATTAACGCTAACACTTAAAGGTACCTTATAAAGCACTCCTTTAGAGTCGAAGGCTGTGACATAATAGCTTTAACCTTCCACTGTAGATACCATCCCAGCTCCCACGTCCAGCCACGGCTTCAGCGGCAAGCGGTAGCGACGAGTGGCGGCAATACGAGTGAGCGAGGCCGCGCTCGGAGCATCCGCTCCTACCTAAGAAGTCGTGGCGTGTCTGTTAATGCAGCTATTACACTTTCCTAAATTAGTCAACTGAAGAGGATGCAGCAATACGAAGGAGTGAGAAGAAGTTATATCCATACATGTCTCACATATTGCTGCGTCCCGCTCGTCAGTGACGATTTTAGGAAAGTGTAATTGCCGCATAAGCCCTGGTTTTATAGGATGGCGCCGTCAGCGGCGAGTGGCAGTCATTGGAGAGAGCGAGACACCACGATCAGACTTCCCACTCCTTCCTATGATGGCCGTCGCTCGCTGCGGACGGCGCCGTCCTAGGAAACCAGGCTTTAGGCCTGAGACTGTCCAAATATACCAAATGAAGTACTGAAGTACTGTAAAAATAGCTATTGTATACCTACTAGGTATTAGCTGTACCAACATTTTCACGTCACTTATACATTTTATATTTAGACAGTCTCAACCTATTTCACATACCTTACGAGTACAAATATCATGTCCCCTACTCCCTAGCTTAGGTCATTTTGTACCTTCCCATTGTACTGTACAGTATTACTAAATTTAACTTTAGTTGTAGGAACTTGTAAATCTAAATTCGCACGACCACTTAATGTTCACCCTTTAAAATTGTCTTCATATGTAATCGACTTGCTATTGAAAATTGTACTTTAACTCTATTACGTCATACAAATACGAGTATAGTCCATGAGCTCTTACGATTGTCTCGCGTTCGGCTTAAATATGAGAGGTCAAATCGGGACTGCATAAGAGTGAGCGAGACGGGAACACAAAAGGTAATTTTAAAAGCTCACGGACTGTAAGTAGGCTTGGGGTTACTATGTCAGTAGGAGGAGAATATATGTATTTATTTAAAAATATGTCAGTAAAGGACGTTACTTAATGTGATTTTTATAATGAACGTGAAAGGACGCCTTAAGTTGGCCAACCGAATTGTCTCAGTCTGAAACCAACTTAATACGTAGGGAAGACCAAGGGGTTTTGAAACAGAGGTAAGTTGAAAACGTCAAGTTCTCGCATCTACATCCGTTAGCGAAGTAAGTACTCACACTGAGGGGACCGCGGGCGGTGGGGCGCATCTAAATAACAGAATCTAGATACCGAGAAATTGACTGTGTTTCAACTCACCTCTGTTTCAAAACTTCCCCGTTATGCGAACGATGGTCACATTTATTTACCTCTATGTATGTGATAGTTATTCGTTTATACCATTACATCAACAATTATCTACTCAGCATGGTAAACCAAGTTGTAGTATCTTTCAGATTCTCGCTCTAAATATATAAAAGTATTTATAACAAAGTTTTTATATAACGAGTAAATTAAGGCAAGAATCAGAGTTAGATATCCGTACACTTGAGACAATAATAGTAACCCATTTATACGATATAAGGATACTGTGAATTTATAAAACAGTTGTAGGAATTCAATCATCATCATTTCAGCCATAGATCGCCCACTGCTGGACACAGGCTTCAATAGCCAGGGTAAGCAAGCTGAAGTGGCAATGCATGGGGTATACAGCTCGAAGAACCGATGTCCGTTGAGTGGCACAGAAAGGTTCTCGAGTGGAGATCACGGACCGGCAAGCGCAGTGTAGGACGGGGGAGGTGACTGACCTTACAGTGACTGTACTCGCTAGCGACAGCGTTTAACGATTTGTATGGAGAATTTTAGTTCTACAAAGTTACCGCTAGGGGCGCTGCGCTGTATACTATTCTCCATACAAATTGTTTACGCTGTCGTAAACAATTTGTATGGAATCGTGTAGGAAAATGAGAAGAAGAGATACTGCTTCAAGTCCGGCAAGGTGCCAACTTCAACATTGATCCTCCTGGTTTCTGGATAGAAACTGCCCAAAAAAGGTATAATTCGGAGGATATTTGGGAGGTCTTTGTCCAGCAGTGGGACAAAACGGGCTCAGTAGATATTGATTATTTCCATCAATAAAAATTTAAGTTTTGCGGTTTTCGTTTTGATTTTCGTTAAAATGTTAAGAACTTATCTAGCAACTTTTTTGATCGGAACTGTTTAAAAAGTTCACAGTGCATCCTCTTTTTAGAACCTACAGTTTGTATTTTTCCACTTTTCCAAATTGTATAACCGATAGCTTGGAATAACCTCAACCGTTTTCACTCATAAGCGATGCTACACGAGGCATACAATAAAATAAGTACGTGAATTGAAAATTGAATGGCTTTTCATTTGATCCCATTATGTATGACCAGAATGCTTTGCCCCACTCTATCGCAGGCCTTTATAATATTCGTGTGTCCTGGTATTACGAACGGGGAATTGATGACAAATCCCAAAAACCTTTAAAAATCTGTAGCTTTTTGTCAGCTTTTATGAGACATTATATGTACTGTCAGTATCAGTTCACTGTTTTGCCCTCACTACCAGTGAGTCGGACTTTGTGTGGGAGCTGTATAACCCGCCTATGGGATTATTTCCGCGCCACGAGAGTGATTAACAATGGAGTGATTTGTTTCAGGTTTCTACTTCTGAACACTTCAAGTTATTTGAAAAATTTCATACATTCAACGCAGTGCCTAAGCATTATAAGGCTCAAGGACTTCTTTGAGCGTGCAACTCAGTGGCGAAATCAAGAAATCAACATTTCTGTACAGTGGTAAATGCCGTAGCGTCTGGACACACGCGGAAGAACTTAAAGTTGATTGACTGGACCCTATGAGGGTTAACACAGGGGACAAGGCTCTCCAGTCAGGGAGTCCTAGGTCGGTATAAATTGTAAGACCTTTCATACAAATTCAGTACAGGCTGGCTTACCTATTTTTGAACCGGGTGATGTAAGGTCTACCGGAAGTGAATAGGTATTCACTCCGGCCGCCGGAGGCCTAGGATCGGGCACACTAGATATATACTCGTATTTATGGGGCACTGGACAGCTAGGTCGTTACTAATCATATAAACTTTCACCAGCTAACTTCCGGTTCATACAATTTAACGGTGATCATTGAAACATTTTTAGCCCATCAAACACTATCAGTGATACATACCTACATTACTACTATAATACTGTCGTTCGTTGTCATTTCTCCATTCAACATATAAAATTCCTTCATTCCAATCTGTGCCATCAAAAATTAAGTTATTACTTATCGTGTGTAGTGTCTGGACTGATTTTAATTAGTTATTAACTCATTGGATACATGCTCCCAGGGGCAAGATTGCAAGAATTTACCTCAGGATAGAAGCAATTTGAGGAATATGTTCTCAATTTAGCAGAATATGTATAATCATTTTCACAGTCAGACATTTATTCAAGAGATTGGTCTACTTACCTTACCAATCAGGTAGACAGTGTGATTGTCTTGCTCCGCATAAAGGTAAGGATCGTATAGGGTACGGCAAACGCAAATGAAAATTGTAAAACATCAGTTCTTTATTGTGTCAATAAATAATTTAAATATCTTCAATAAATTAGCTTCTAAACTCTAGCCGTTCCGTGCGTGCTTACTATGTACATGATGTTTATTTAAGAAGAGGTAGTTTAGTAGGTGGGCGATGACGAGGAAGATACCGTTGAAACGGATGCTACGCTTGAGTAGCTTGGTGACTGCGACCCAGAGGAGCTCGAGTCACCAGGGTAGTAGGAGCTGTAGGCGAGCTGAGAGGGATCCCAGACTCTGGAGTAAGGCCCATTGGCTGAGGGCTCCCATTGAGGGCCGTAAGAGTCCGAAGGGGCGGCGGGCGTGGAGACAGGGGTGCCGTACTGCGAAGCGGGGGGTCCATACTGAGGCGCGGGAGGCGCGTCGGTTGGGCTCATCATCATTGGCATGGCTGGGGACAAATTTGCTGGTGAAAACGAGATTACATACTCATAATATTCAGGAGTACTTAAAAAACTTTACGAATGTAAACACTACTAAAAAGGGTTATGTGTTGAGCATAATTATTCGCTGCGAGTAATATTAATTATGCAAATATGGATTTATTCATTCGATGGGTCTGAGTGGTTAGGGAGTTAGTGGTTCTTGGCCCAACTTCATCATGCTCTGTAAATTATTGACGCTGGATTTAACAGTGACCACTTGAGAGGCGTAACTAGTCGGCAATAGCGAATTACATACGTAAGATTACTAATAACTTATTCTTTTACAATTTGGTTGTCATAATAAAACCGGTTTCATGTTATACTCACCTCCCTTCTTCATAATTAGGTTGTAGATCAAGAACCCAAGGACCAGGGTGATGGCCAGTTTACTCAAGATCAGGGCCTTCATGGCCTTGATGCCGATGATGGTCACCAAGAGGGGCATGATGGCCTTCATCTTCAGCTTCAGGAGCAGAAGGACCGGCAGCAGAAGCTTCTTTTTCAAGAGGCCACGAGCTGTAAAGATACGGATTATAAGATAAGTTGGTTGACTTGTCCAAAGGGAATTTTATCATTGGTTTGAGCAAAGCTAAGTGTGAGTGAGAGGTAATCTCGATCGCGATATTAATATCTTTAATTAGAATAGTATTCAATAGTCTGAAAAGATGGTCTGTAAGGACTTTGGACTTACCTTCACCATTTCCAGTCTTCTCTGGGAATTCGACGTCGAATCCCCTATCAGCTCTGTACGACACCTCAGCATTCTGGAAGATGAACTCAGGCAGCTTGAACCTGAACTCGTTCGCGTTCAGAATCCTCCCAACGCGGTCAAAGATCACTTTATCAATGTTCTTCTCATCGAACGCCCGGGCCGACTCAGAGTTCACTCCCAGTTGAGTATCCAGGTAGGAAAGCACTTTGACTTTCAAGCACGAGTTTGGCCCGCTGGTCTCAAAACAATCACTGATAACACTGTCTAACAAATCTTCACTTGTGCTCAAACGAGGGGTCTGAACTTCATTGTCCCCTATGCTATATCCCCTCACGACAACCACACAAGCTATAAGGTAAACACACTTCATTTTGAACAGGTCACTATCATTAGATTTTTTTTTAATTGGACGTTCGGCCCGGGTGGTTAATGGAGCAACAATGATTTAATTTTTCAATGGGCTTGGTTTTTATACGGGATCCTTAGGGCGGCAAGGCACGCGTTCGATGCGCGTGCGCCGCATGCAGAGCGCTTTCGTTGGCGAAGTATTTAAGAAAGTCCTGGTGGTGAGAGTGAGCGTTCTTTGACAAATATTTGTTTAATTGTTATATTGGGGAATTGTGAAGCATAATTAAAAAATTAAGCTTGTTAAATTAGATACTTCTATAGGGCCTAGTCATCTAATTCCTTTTCAATAATTGCTTTAAAAAAATTGCAGCGTGTAAATATTTCATGATTCTAAAAGCTGAAAATGTACAAGAGTGTAGGTAGGTACTTCATTAGTTAATTTCATTTCATTTCTTTCATTTGTTGCTGGGACATATTATAAGTAGGTACTAGATTTAGATAGGTACTCTTTTCGAACAGGGTGAATTAGAGATTGAGGATGTTTTATTAGGTAGGCGTAATGTATAATTAATGCATATAATCTCACATACATATCTATATTGGAATGTGTTTTATTTTTTATATCCATTTGATAAAAGAGTGATAGTCAGAATTTCGAATATAAGTCAGATAAAATAAGGACTCCAAAGTAATTCCTAGGAAGGAACGGGACCTTCCCGTATGACGCTATGGCCGTACAACAGTATGGTTGAAACATGGTAAAACAGAATGGCCAACGCATTGATATGCGCAAGAGTGCGGCTCTCACCGTCCAAACACTCCATACCAATCGATCATCGCGCTTTTGTAATGTACGATAATAGTATGTGTGGTGCTTTTGGATTTGCGGTTGTACCGTAGCGTAGACACACTGACTGTAAAGCTTTGGGACTTTGAATACGTAAGGATAATCATAATAATAACTTTTTTTGCACAAAATGAAATAACATATAAAGTACAAGAAGTGGTATGTAGGTACGTGTATATCATTATGTTCATGTACGGAGTTGCCAGCGGACCCCGCACTATATATAGGCTGAGCCTGTGTCGCGAGCAGCCAGTGGTACAATTAAATGCCACAGGTTAATAGTGGAACATAATTATATCAATGCCAAAACAAACATTACTTAATGTACTTAAATTATGAAGGTCCTAATTCAACGAGGCATTGATATATCCCTAATTAAGTAATATCAGTAATATCTCGACTCTGTTGCGGCCTTTTACGGACATAATATGTGTTGAATTTTGCTATTCGTCGGTGATATGGTCATCTGCGTGTCCCGAAATGATAATCGAATTAAACCTATAAGTCCAGAAAAAAAATCCAGTTATAGAGATAATTATATATGTTGTTCTGTTGCGTTTTATTATTATTTTTTACCACTAAACCACCAAAATTGTCCTAGTTCTTTTGTAAAAGTAGGTAGTATAATAAGGTTCTCATACTTTGTAAAATAAGCAAACGTGAAGAAAAAGTGAGAATTGGATTATATGAACAATTCCTCCAAGTAGGATCTATTAAGCTTTCAAACTGCATCCGAATTACGTCTTCAATAACAAAATTACATCAACATTTTGGTCTAGAAAGTGAAACTTGGTCTTATTTAACAAAAAGCTCGTGTTCTATGTACTTAGCCAACGCCATTATGCAATATGGGGTGACGACATTTTGTATTCCATGCGCGCCGCCATTTGCATTGGCCGCCATGTCCGGATTGTGAAATGGGTGTTTCTCTTCCGTTCCGAACAGTGTCACAGTTACGTGCTTGATTAGTACTTAATTAGGCTATTTAGGACCATTTGGTTGGGAACGACCTAGGCTCCCTTGAAGGAAAGGTGCAGTCGGCATCAAAAGTATCTGACATAATTACCGCCGGATGTTAGAACGCATACTTTTTTAATTGTAAACAAAGGTCTTATGTATACTTGTATAGTTTAGTACATATGATATTGGGACCTACCGCAAGATTTTGTCTTTATTTCTCACATATGAGTTTTTACCTTCAATAAAAAACATAAATTGGAAAACTTATCCGTAGAGATGCTTCCTAACTATGTTTGGTGGAAATAGAACCAGTAGTTTCAAAGGTATTCCGCTTTAAAATTGGAACTAGGGTCAAGCTCTCAGCTAATATTGAAGCTAAGAATTCTAGTACCGATTGAATGAGGGCTTTATGATGACTAGATACTTGTGTCGGGGGTGTTATAAATTTTAAATTTAGGTTATCAGTGGTTTAGCCGGCGGTGCGTTGTCATATCACATTAAGTTAAATGTTACTAACGTTAATATAGTAACTAATACTCAAACAGAAAAACTCACTAGTCAGTAGTACGTATGTAGGTACAATGTTATTTGTTTTGTTTTCAAATTTTCGTGTTAAGTAACACTATTTGGTATACAGATGGCGTCGGCTATGGTCATACTGAAGCGCATTCCGCCGTGGCGCCGACACTTTTACTTTACAAATAGTCTAGTTAACCTTTTTACGCATTCGGCTCCTTTATTGACCGTTCCGAGTTTATTTTAAGATTTTGAATGTGATAAAGTAGCTATTTGCGAAGACAAATGGCTAATATAATTTATGCTTAAATATGACAATGCAAAAGATTGTAAGTACTATTGATACACAGATCAAAGCTAACGCCAAGAGTCCAGACAAAGATTGAGGGTACCAGGCCACGAGGAAGATAAATAGATAGATCTTTATTGCTTTCATATAGTGTACAGATGTCTTAATTATAAAGATTATCTATACCTAACATGACACCCTGTAAGGGCATTGTAATCTTAATGCAATGTTTTGCAGAAACAGCTTACCTAATATCTAATAAAAAATATGCTACACAAAATCAGGATCAAAATATAAGTGCAGTTTGTTTTTTTTTTACTTAGTGATAACCTTAACTTTAATGAATTACAATGTGAAAGTTTCCCACTATATTAACAATGTAATATTTACTTAACTAAAAAAAAAATAGCTAGATAGCCTGTAGCGAGGAAGATAAGAGCAGTTAATGGCTCATCATCACAATACCTACGAATGCACGAGACAAGAGATACTTATCATAGAAAATAGGCGGCGTGCTGTGAAGCTTGCCACCAACACCAATACGTCTAGCATAACTCAATTCAATTCCTTTATTTGCTAAAATCCTGTAAACTGTGACACGTGACTCTTTGTGGCGCGAGATATATTACCTATCTCTTTCTGTGCACTACTGTGAGAGTGACGGGTGACGCTAAGTCACGGCACAGATTTCATATTTCTAACAGGTGGAAATTAATATAGAGAACGAGAGAGCTTCGCGTCGTGTACACCCTAAAAAGTAATACAATTAATTTTTCTGTAGTCGCCCGTCTAGCACAATTACCTATTAATTGTGTAGAGGAGCCTCAATATTTCTCACGCGAGAATCAGTCGCGTATCACAGTTGTGCTGGGTTATGAAGAAGATGTCTATAAAACCCAACTTAACAGCACTTAAGTAAATACGTTACTTAAGTAAACTATTAACTTGGTATTATTTGAGCCCTTTGTTTTTGATGTACCTGTAAAATAACCTGTCAATCTTACTTATTCCGAATTTCCGCATGCAACAAATTGATTGGCAGGATGGTGGTAAAAAAACTGCGAAGTAGTTTTTCCTTTTTTAACGACAAGTTGACACTCAAAGGTATATTTTGGGAACTTTTTATTTTTTATTTATGAAACATGTAATGTCTTACATTTTTAATGTGGGTACACACTACAATTTTTATATTAAACCATTATACAAAGATCGAGGCTCAAAAAAAAACAATCCAGAGGTATGTACCGGGTTCGATTTCCGGTCTCTTTCACCAGGTGCATCAACACATAAAGCATATTAAGGAAAAACTCGAAAGGTTATGATGGCGTTAGAGTGGTAGAAAAGTTAACATGTGGGATCGGTAATCCAGAGGTACCGGGTTCGAAACCCGGTATTTTCTGCCAGGTTACGTATTTCAATTGATCTTTGTATTAATGTTTTTTTTTTACTTTCGGGGAAAAGCGTAAATGCATCCTGCCTAATCGGGGGACTAGATCGGGTATGAATGACGGACCGTATAGGTATTTGGGGATCTTACATATCTGGGTTATTATAGTCCTACCATTGCCAACTCGCTTTCCTACCATAAACAGCTTGGAATAATCGAAATGGTCCCAGTGGGTCGCCGTAGGAATGCCTCGTCGCCTCCTGCATTGCAATGAATGTATGTATGTGTGTCTTAGTGGCACGGATTAATATTAAATTGGTGGTATTTTGGTTTGTTCTATTAATAGGTATTGAGGTTGGCGTGTAGTTGTTTTTTTTTGCATGTACTACACGACGATATACATAAAATATAAATACATTATATAAATAACGTCCACCATAACCCAGGAACGAAAAAAAAGACCCAGGAACAATATTCGAGTTCATCACTCAAATATTTGCCCTGGCCGGGATTCGAACCCAGGACCGCCGGCTCAGTAGGCAGGTGCGCTACAAACTGCGCCAACCGCGTTGTCAATTTGTTTCAAGGTTTGAATTTTGAATTCTGAATGTATATTGTTATTGACGTACGGAAGTCATTAGGTATAGAGGCATCATCATCTGCGTTATAAATGAAAAATGTGACCTAGTTTAGTAACTTATGTTTTTATTATTTTGTATTTCATATGAATGTTAGTTTTAAGGTACAGTGTGTGAGCTGTCAGAATGCGATTGGCGTTTTATAGCTGTCTCACTCGCTCTTACGCGATCTAGATAAGAACCTCTTAGTTTTCAACCAAACCCGAGAGCTATATGTACGTAGGTACCTATCCTATGGGCTACAGTTGCCTTAATTAAATAAATGTTTTCATTCATTCATTATACTGTCTGCTGCAGGATATAATTAGTTAAGCCTCCCATTCCAAATCAACCCTGGATCTGCGATAACTTCTTTGAATCGAGACAGGAAGTTAATATGGCCCTTTCTTCCTGGTCACAGACAACCCTCTGTGAGTGGAGGTGATCTGTGTTCCTGGTCTATGATTTATTTGTCTTCGAATGCAAGATTGATTAAATATACTCTTCCATGCTATTACAAAATTATAGGTAGATTGAGGTCAAAGACATCTTAATAGCGCGATGCAGGATTGTCTTTTGTTTTGTACGGGCGCGCGGCGCCATGACAGTCTGGCGCGATCTGTTGGTCTGGTCTGGAATGGCTGGTCAAATTTTAACCAATTTTGGTACAGGGATAGCTGTAAGATCCAAAGATGGTTATGCATCGAGCTGTTAAGATTATTCCTAAAATAATTATCCCTCTTCCTAGAACATTAGTTTATGCAACTGTTACATAATGAGAGGTATTAAAACAGTTGTGGATTTATGATAGTATCACGCGATTATTTCAAGGCCCAATTATGTACAGTTGCGTACACTACTTTATTTACACATTTTCATCATCATATGATAGATTTTCTGTTATTTAGACATTATTATGAAGTACTCAGTACTACCACTAACTGCCGCGGAGTGAGGCAAGTCCTCCGGCGCCGCCATAACATCATCTTATATCGTAATGTTATGAAATAACACTACTGAGCTTCTCCATGCCCCACCGTCGTTGCTGCCAAGTAATGTAGGTTTGTATTTGAACTTGTTATAGTAATTTAACAATACGAGTATGGGTGTAGAAAAAACTGATTTGAAAACTTTTTTATACTGTAATCGGGTAAAAAGTATAAATACCTGTCATAAATAAATAATAAAAAATATCAGAGAACCTCACACAAATCGGTCTAATCCCAAATTAAGCTCAAGCAGGCTTGTGTTATGGGTACTACACGACGATATACGTACTTATATAGATAAATATATACTTAAATACATAGAACAACCATGACCCAAGCACAAATATTCGAGTTCATCACACAAATATTTGCCCTGGCCGGGATTCGAACCCGGGACCGCCGGCTCAGTAGGCAGGTGTCTACAAACCGAGCCAACCGCGTCGTCAAGATCCTATAACCATCCAAAAAGAAGTATCCTATAACCATCTTTGGATGTCCACTGGTCCAGCTATCCCGTTTTGGCGTGATGAATGGAGAAAGAAATCCTAGCCAACCAATGGCGTCAGACATGCATGGCACCGCGCGCCCATTCAAAACAAAAGGCGATCCTGCATCGCGCTATTAATATCTTTTCTGAAATCATAACCCCATAGAAAATTGATTCTCAATACAAATGAAGAAAATGTATTTCAAAATGGTAAACTCTAGCTACATCTCTGGTGTAGTGTAGAATAGAGAGCTAATAGCCAATAGTCTGTGATTATCAGGCAACGGAAATTCGGATGAAATTTTCCTAAAGTTGCCAAAATCCTATTGCTATCTCACTCAGACCTCAATCAAAGCCGCCTATACCTACAACTGAACGACAAAGCCGCCGCCAAAGTTTAGGTAAATATCGTTCCGAATTTCCGAACCCTGGTGATTATCAGGGTTCGTAAACTGCGAGCAAAATTCATTGAAGTGGTAGTAGTAGTCACTGCATGTCTTAAATCATTTTAATCAATTTGCTCGCATTTTACGATTCCTGCACCTCTTGCACGACTCATTCTTGCGCGATATAATTACCTAGGTATCTCTTTTTGTGCAGTAATGTGAGAGAGTGACAGGTACGCTAATGCCGGGAGAGCAAAGTCGCGAAGCATGAAGAGCTCTGGTGCTGGTGATCATTGAATAGGGAACTCGGAAAACTTGTTCCATATCGCTGCGCTGCGGTGATAATTTGCTTATAGGCACCACTTTCCTAATGTACAAATATAATGACATTGATGAGATGAGTGATGACACTACATTGAATAAGTACTTTAACAAATCCTCAGACTTCGAATACCAGGCTCTGGTATGTCAAAGGAAAGGAAGGACGCGAGGTGCTTGGAAAGCTAACTAGCATTAGAAAGTATCCTGCATTCGCCAAGGTTCATACCGTATTAGGGGCACGTATCAGGATTTTGGCGCGAAAAACTTTTAGAAAATATTTGATGCTGTTTGCATTTAAATTGAGGTCTAATTGGTATTGTTAGGTCATTACATGTTTGATGGAAGCACCTAATTCTTAGATCTCTTATTACATGTTTTTCTCATATTGGTCTAAATAGAAGATTAAAAAAAATACATTAATACCACTTGAGATGTTTGTTCTTCAGTTTGAGTTACAAATTTTAAACATTTCAGAATTTGATACTAGCAATATCTAGATCTAATTTATAAGGTGAATGAAGAGACAAAAGGGGCTATCGTAATGTCCTTTCATAAACAGTATAGTTGCAAGGTCGGATTTTGTAGGTGAAAGTAAAAAATACATGGTATGCCTTACTTATGTTTTATTTCATTCAGCAAAATAAACAAAAGTAGAAAGGTTTAAAGAAAATACCAATGTTACAATAAAAGTTTATTTAAAAAATAAATTAAAATAAAATAAAAAACATTCACACATCACAATCACACGTCTATCACTCAATAAATAAATTGCACTACATAGTATTTACACTCATCAGTTTCAGTGGAAACTATTATTTGGTCTATGCCCGTTCGACTGATTCGAAATTTCAAATTTCGAATGCTATTTGAACGGTTTTTTTCGTGGGCTTGGGTCGTTCGCTTTCAGTCTGAGTTCGAGTAGACGTTTTTAGTGGTAAGCGTTGTAGGCCAGCTCCTGGGCGAGTTCCTGAGGCTCAACGGCGTCCCTCCTCTGACGGGCAGCGTAGGCAGCATCCCAGGGTCCGTGGGCGGCGATCTGGGGGTGCGTGTTGTCCGCAGCAATCTGGGTAAACTACAAGGTTAGGCTCAAGGGTAAGTGAGGAAATGTTAGATGAAAGGTGCATATCTAAATTTAACCGCGAACTTATTGATCTATTTGCTCTAGTTTTGCTCGTGAAAGTGCAGATTTGGTAGGACAGTATTGGTGTGATTTAGAATAATGTATTTCGTGCAAAGTATCCCATAATTCCGTTTCAAAGGATACAACTCATTGTTATTCCCAGACAGACAGCAAAAAACGGTAAGAAGTAGGCGGATTTTAATGTGCCATATGAACTTTACTGTAGACGATGAAAAAGTGCATTAATAGTGATTCGCTGCATTATATTGCGACTGCATTTAAATTCAGAATAGTGAGTATAGTGAAAGTGCTCTATAGAAACAGTGCAATGTAGTTCAAAAGATCAAATGCTAGGCGATGTTCTTTACTCTAGACTTTCTTGGAAAATCGAATAGCATTCGAAATTTAATAAAATATCAGCTCACCTTCTTGCAAAGCTGGAAGATGGCCAGAGCCACGGAGACGACGAAAGAGAAGAAAGACAGCTGCAGAGCGTTCCAAGCCTTCAGACCGAGTACGCCGATGGCCAGGGGGATGAGGGTCATGGCCTTGAGGAGCACGAACACCAGGATGGGCACGATGATCTTCTTAAGCTTGGCCTTGCGTGCCTCACCAACAGAACGAGCGCCTTCCTTGTTGAACTTGATGTTCACGCTCATCTCATCCTGGTCAAGGTTCCTTGGGCTCACAGTGATCTTGGTGTCAGCGATGGGCAGTTGGAAGGTCACGTCGTGGGACTGGATGAAATTCTCAACGTTATCGAAAAAGTCTCCGGTGGAACGGCCGGTGACATCGTTGCCAGCTCCATTCTTGGTCACTTCAACGGCTTCTGAGATCTAAACAAAAAACAATAGTTAGACAAATCCAAAAATTATAGCTTACTGAAATTATTGATGTAATGATCGATGAATCCATAAAGCATTGGAATGATGTTTACCTGGAAGGTGTCCTTCTTAAAGATGGAATCCAATAAGGACATGACCTTGAACTTGATGCAAGCGGTGGGATCAGATCCTTCAGCGCAGCCAGATCGCATTTCCTCCACGAGCCCATCCATGGGCGTTCCCTTCCAGAATCCTTGCTTGGCAGGCTGGGCCAACGCACCTCCGAATAGGGCTAAGGCCACGAGGAACATCGCTCTGTGGGACACCATTGTTCTTCTGTGCTCCTGGTGTTTACCGTTGGAAGGCAAGTGAATGTGTGATGATTTCGTCAGGGACCCCGCGCTTTTTATACAGCCATTTCAAATTCAGCACGTTGTTGGCAGTTCCGGTACGCATTGTCTTTCATTCAACGAGCCAAACGGGGTCTTAAGATCTTTTGGACTGGGCAGGATCTAAGTGTAAGGGAAAGCTATTTGATATGAATCCTCCTCAATCTCCCGATCGCAAAACAGCCTATGTACGAACGGTCTCGTTAATTGGCAAGACGTTTTGGATCGTGTTGTTTGAAGCGCCTTTTCTGTTGTTTGTGACACCGTACCCTGATTCGGGAAGTTGTGATCCAGTTAGTTTGTCCCGGTCTTTCATGCGGTGGATCGTGCCGGTGTGAGCGAGAGGCAGCAATCAAGAGGCTAGGTGTTTGATATGGAAGACGGGCGAGCAGTACGCGCCGTTTGCATACGTAATGGTGTTGGATGGCTATCATTGAACTTGTCATTGTCGAGATAACATCGTACAACTGATTTATTAATCTTAATAACAGGTGAGATGAAGGGTCACTGGATTCGTCATGTGTGGATGAAAGTTTGTTTATGAAGCCCACCAATTGCTGACCTGGTGGCAGTTTTCTATTTATTTTGGTTTTTTCTTTGTCTGTTTCTGATTCTCGTTGGTAAGCAAAAGCTTGTTCGTTTCCTTCGTTCATTGGGTCTTGTCAGATGTATTGAGATTAAGCAATCATCAGTTCTGCTTTTCGGTCTGTTTGCGGCTACTCATACAATGACGGTAAATTCGTCAAGGAAAGATCAAACTTTCAAGTCAGGGGGATTAGACTTATTAATCAGTGGTCAACTTGGACTGGACTCAGCCCAGGGGGTCATGACTTTGGCTACGACATAGCGAAATAATCGGAAGGAAATCTAGATTCTTATAGATGCCTAAAACTTACGTTAGTTTAGTCGGTACTTTGGTCCGTTTATCAATGTATAATACTGTTTTAAATAATTTTAAATAAACAAGAAACAATGTAACAAGAGTTAAGTATAATGAGTTACTTAATTAAAGAACTATACACCTTTCTAACTGCCACTAGTTTGCCTGGTTAGGTTCGGTACCTTGCGTCCCTCAGAGCAGAAAAAGAAGCCCCGCGAAGCAGGGCTTCGTCGATTGGCTTCCATTATAATAGTATACTTAGAACAAACCAAAATATAACAAAACCCGTTATATCAAACGTTGCAATATAAGAAATATCTTTATATACCTACAGTGTATTGTATATCAAGTGAAAAATTATATAAAACTTTACGGACCCGTGCAAACTTCGCTTACGTTTTCTTCAGGGGTCATAACATGTACCTATATTAAATGTATACCGTGAATTGATCTATCTAGAGGACGCCAGCAGGGTTAGCATAATATATTGTAGCGACTTTGCTTGTATCGCGCGTCAGCATCAAGAAGGAAAGAATTTGTCGTGCGACAAAGAGTCGCGTGTCAAAGTTGTGCTAGATGCAATTACATCCACATACAGGGTCATTTGTAGAGACTGAACTGACAGGATAGTGTCATCTGAGTGATCTAAAATCGACCTATTATAATTGTATTATTATTATTATCTGGATTTAAAAGTAAAAAAAAAAAAACATTAAAATAAAATATTTTAATATCAGTGACAACCCTACTAATTCAAAGGTTTTATTAACATTTTAAACTGACACCTGTCTTTAACTTAAATGTTCAGAAGATGCTAGGGTTAATATGTGCAGATTTTTGCGCTAATATTTAACAAACTGTATCTCAATAATTGATAGAAATATTTACATATTTCATTGGTGAAAAATGAAGTACTCAGTCTGAACAATTCCCTGATTACTTAAAAGTCCTTTGATCTGTTCCACCCTGTATTATTATTACGATATTTTTACCGATTATTTATTAGTAGGTTGTAAAAACAATTTTGTTTCATCCAATTCTTTACTTCCTTATAGGATTAGGAAAGTAAAAACTGTCTTACCTACTACCAGCCAGCTAGACAAAGCGAATTGTCTAACGAATTTTACATTTTCCATTCCTTTAGAGTTCGATAGCGTCTGCTATTGAAAAAGAATATCATGTAGTTTTAATTGATTGTATTATAATATGAAATACCTGAGCGTTAAGGTAACGGTGTATATTCTATTCCATCCACTCTATCCAACGACGCTGGAATACAAAATGGATGACCATTTTCGTCCGGATCCGCCATCGGAGAAAGTGAAACTATTTCACTTGGCCAATTAAATTAATTATGTATTTAATATCTGGCAATATGTGCCTATATGACAAATAACGACTGTGTTCACCAGTTCTGTTGGGAACTTAGAATAAATACACCTAGAAAGTCAGCGCTTGAAAGTGAAGCCAGTTTTGGTTAGCCACTGGCTAAGTTTCGTCCGTGTGCGCAATGCGCATTTGTCACAACGTCAAGCTCACAAGCAATACGTCACTATGATTGGTTTGCAGCGCACATAAAACCAAAAGCAACTTCATCTTTCGCAAATCTGTCGTATGAACACTCTCGGTCCAGGCGTATTTATTCTAAGGTTGTGCACGAACTAACGCCCCCACCAACGTCTGGTATAACACCCACTATAGTATACATAGTGGCTGAAACTATTTATACTGAGATACAAAATGCGAATCTTTAGATCGCTAAACCAATTTTCTTGATTTATAAGAACAATCGCGGTTAAAATCAAAATTATGCCGTTAACAATAGAGGCGCGTTCACATATTTTTGATCAAATATATGTTTACTCATACTTTTATCTGTGTGTGTGTGTTCTTGAAAGTTCGATAAATTATGTTGACGTTTCTTTCCAATCTTTAGAAGCCACTATTCCCTATCAACCTAATACACCTGCTATAGCACCTCGCAATTCCGATACAGGATCGCTAACTTGTGTTGCATATTAGTGTCACACCGCCGGACGAGGTCGGAAAGAAAATTGCCTTCGCCTCATCCAGCACGAGCGCTTACTTAAGTATCGCAGATTTTATTTTTTGGCGCCAAGAAGGAACCAAATTGTCGTGACGTAAATTAAAAAATATAATTTATTTGTCTCCCAAAAACTGTACCTACCCTATTATAATTGTAAGGTAATATGCGCAACTGGACCGAATTCTAAAATTGTTATACAAAAAATATTACGCCCGACATTTGTAGGTATCTAGATTTATTATGACTTAGTAACATTCTTTCTTAGGTCAAGTTCAAATTACAGCCTGTTGCATACCTATAACCGCATGAACAGTTCATAGATAAGCGTCGCAAAAATGCTGTGCGTCACCACTCTAAGCCGGCAGTGTGCTTAACCAAGTACACATTGCATCATTCATGCAAATACTATGCCCGCTCCGTTGTCAAAGCAAATTAATGTCAAATTAAACTAACGGCTTCGTCAACATCAATGCAAACTGCACCAGCCCACATCGGCTAGTTGACTTAATCATAAATTCATTGCCACGCCAAGGAAGCGCCGAACCAAAACTATGGAGCGACCCACACTTGGTATGTGAGGCCATTCAATATTTCATACTTAGTTGCCTCAGCGGCACCGCCCTGAGTGGACAGTCTGTGCACAAAGATCCAGCTAGTGACCTATTTCTATACAAATAAGGCCATGTCTAAACTAACCGTCACCAATTTCACGAAGCGTGCAGGAAGCCCGTTTCAAAGCAAAAAAGAAACGCAAATTGAAGTGAAACATGAAGAAGTACTTCAGAAGAGTCCGTTTGAGAAGCAAAAAGAGAAGCAGAGTGAGCTGATGCAGAAGGTGAATAAGAAGACAGCTGAGTATCAGTCAAATAAGCCTAGCTCGGGAGTTTTTACTGAAGTTACTACCTCTGGAGCATTTACGGCTAAGAATAATACAACAGCAGCAACTAAAGAAGTTAAGAGTGATGCGAGAGCTTCCCCACCTAAAACTTTCACGAATGGTACAAATGGTTCAAAGTCTCTTCTAGGATTCCCATCATCAGCTAACGACTTAGCACTAGACGCTAAATCAGATCTTGAAGCCGACGCAAACATATCAAAAGAGACTAAGGATAAAGTCATTGAGAAACTGTTCACATTAGTGTCGATGGTGCAGCATGTGTTTGAGTCTAAAGTGAGAATCATGCAAGAACTCGAAAAGTATAAAGACACGCACATGAAGAACGAAATAAGAAGAGAGAAGGAGCACTCAGAACAGTTGTACAAGTTGAATATGAATTTTCAGAACGAAGTTGTCCAAGCGATTCAGCGATTAAAGAGCGAGATCGATATATCCAGAAATGTTGCTGAGAACGTGAAAGACAAGGATAAAAATATGAGTTTGAATGACACATCGGTAGAATTCACGACTGTTGGAGCACAGGTTAGTGAGAAAAGTGATAATAATGTCATTGTTGATGATACATTGGAGGAGGAAGAAAATAGTGATAAAGCCATGTAATGTTAACGTAATATAATATAAACCCGATTATTGGGATCGTGTTTTATTTTAATAAAGCTCCTTTGACCTTAATTCTGGAGTATTTCAACATGTCATATGAGTGGAATTACATTTTTATTATATCTTTTAGAAAAATCTTTTCTCATTCGTATCACTGTTGACTGCGTTTATTTATTGTAATTAATATTTCTATTAACATTCTTTATTTAAATATTTGAGGCTACAGTGAATAAATACGCATTATTTTGGGTTGTTTGTTCCGACTTTTGTTTGGGTTAAGCGCAAATAAATTTTCATAGAAAAATCCTATTTTGAAATACCTTATTAAATATCGAAATATATCCCAAGATGTGACAGTAACAGTAGAAAGGGCAAATTGGTCGTACCACCACCACCGATGGCACTTGATAAAAGTTATTGAGTAGCGACCACGTACTGGAAAACGTAGCGCCAAGGCTTCTAAAAAGCTGAACCAATAATTTGGCCAGCATCGAAAGAAACCTTAAACTTTTCGGGTTGCAGCGCACGTTGTCATCGTGGACATCCTTGGGCGAGGCCTATGTCCAGCAGTGGGTATCTTTCGGCTAACGAGTGAAGTAGTCAGTAACTAATTAGTCAAGACCACACACCTGTTTAGCATCTCGTTATGCTATTAGGAATGTTCGTGGGCGGCGTAGTAGGTAGGTCGATTTACTACCGTTTGACATTTACGATTACCATTTTGTTTTTATTATGATTTCATTATAGCCCTTCGGTTGGCGTTGTGTACGATCCACTTAGCAAATAAATAAATATCAGACAACCTCACACAAATCGATCTAGTCCCAAATTAAGCTCAGGAAGGCTTGTGTTAATGCCAAAACACCATTACCTACACTACACGATCACACGACATCAAATACATAAAGAACTTTATCATCGATTATCACGATGTCGCGTCGTACCACGATACGATGTCGTATCTTGTAATTGTGTTTTGGCCCTTATGGGTACGAGACGACGATATACATACTTATATAAATATATACTTAAATACATATAGAACTACCATGACCCAAGCACAAATATATTTGTCCTGGCCGGGATGTGAACTCGGGACCGCCGGCTCAGTAGGCAAGTGCTTACAAACTGCGCCAACCGCGCCGTCAAAAGTAGTCAATAAAACAAACAAAACAAAGCACAAAACATTACTATTTTGAATGAATGACTGAATGAAATGAATGAATGAAAATTTTATTCGTAAACATACACGAACTGGACAAAATTCTAGGTGTGTATGCCACGAAAAGGTCACACCTCAGCATAAATGCTGGCCCGGGAACCAGCGCTGGTCTTCCGGTGTAACCTATAGGTGACGCCACGGGGAACCGTACACACACGGCCGCACTCTAAGGCTGAACGCAGCTTAAGCGCATACAGTGCCAAGACAATGACATTGACAGAAAGTGCTGTCAATGTCACTGCAGACCGTTAGCGAAGAAGAGAAATGAAAAAAAAAAATGAAAAAAAAATTGTGGTTTTGTACCTCATTATCGTCCGTCATTAATGAGAAACGTACTAAGCAGACAACGAATTATGTGCATTTTCATTTTGGTGGAGTATCAACTTTAAGGTAAAGATTTAAAATTGCTTTATTTGACGACGCGGTTGGCGCAGTTTGCAGACACCTGCCTACTGAGCCGGCGGCGGAGTGAACCGCTTTTACCATAAGGAATGTTCGTAGGCGTCGTTGTAGGACGTTACTACCGATTCCATTGACATTTTACGATTATAACCCTTCTTTGTTTATCGCAATAGAATGATCAAGTGATGATGATCTCATTCGATTACTTCGTGACCCGGCTGGCCGCCCGGGGCGCTGGCTGCTAAAGGGCGTTTTTATAGCCAGGACCAGGACTAGAGCGCCAGAGCGCCGCACAATGTTTTTGTGGCTCCACACTACTCGCGAAGTTTACCGAAGTTGGCCGAATGGGTTTCCGGAGCGAAGTGCCCATCCACACTGTCATATTCGCCCAACCTCGGCCAACTTTGCGAGTAGTGTAGCGAGTGCATGGGTTCGACTTGGCTCGCCCATGGTGTCTGTTTGGCTAAGGTGTGTGTTGTGTTCTTGACACTATTATATATGGCTACTTTAGCGATGTTCGTAAGCTTCGTAAGCGTTCAATTCAAAATGGCTTCTGTAAGATGACAATTTGACAATGTTGCAGATTGTACATCAAAACTGGATTCCGTCATATAGCCACGAGCTAAATAAGGGATATTGCAAAGCCTTGTTAATTTAATGCCTAAAGTGTTTGAGATATAGATTATATGATTACTTTAGCGACATGCTATCTAAAACCAATAGCAAAAATCCACTAATACGATCGCCCATGTGTATCGCTCAAATGGCGATATGTGAATGCCAACCGAATTCGGCCTCAATGATTATAATCTCATACGATAACTTTGCATGTAAAAAAGGCAACCGTGATATATGTAGTATGATTATTTAGGTATACGTAGGATATAAATATAACTTACTATATAGAATAAATACGCCTAGAACGAGAGTCCTCGTAAAACAGCAGCCCGTCTAGCACAACTATGCTTCGCGAGTCTTGTCGCGCGACGTAGCATTATCTGTCACTCTCTTACGGTACTGCACAGAAAGAGATACCTAGGTAATACATCTCACGCGAGGAAGAGTCGAAGTCACAGTTGTGCTAGAGGTACAGGGCTAGCATATCTATCTATATCTATATACTTCGCTTGTATGAATAACTTTTCACAGGTCACATATGGCGTCAATCTATTGTATATAACAATTGTATATTATATACTTATAAGAGCGATCGTCTCGGAATGGTTTCTGAATTAACATGAGTAGTAAAAAAAATATATACAGGGTAGAACATTTCTAAAGACTGGGGCGACAGGATAGTGTCATCTAAGTGATCTACAATCGACCTATTATAATTGTAAAGCTGGATTTAAAAGTAAAAAAAAAACATCAAATAAAATATTTTAATATCAGTGACAAGCCTACTTATTTGTAGTTTTATTTAAATTTTAATTTGACACCTGTTTTTACCTTAAGCGATGTTCAAAAGTTACTAGGGTTGATACGTGCAGATTTTTACACTAACGTTTAACAAACTGTATCTCAAAAACGGATAGAAATATTTATATAGTTTATTGGTGTAAAATAACGTACTCAGCCTGGACAATTTCCTGTTTGCTTAAAAGTCCCTCGATCTGTTCCACCCTGTATACATTCAAAATCGTCATTATAATTCATAACGTTGAATAATGTGTTGAAATGATTTGATAGTTCATATTAAAATTAGCGCCATCTCGCGTGATCAAGGAGAACAAATTAACAATGTTTGATACTGGGTTCGAGTCCGCGCTACAGGAGGTTCAGTTTCACAACATTCCGCTAGGTGTCGCTGCAGTGGTTTGTTATAAGGATCTTGTTATGTATTTATGTACATAAGAAGATCCTCGATAAAAGTAGTCAGTATAAATACACAATAAAAACCTTACTTATAAGTCACATAGGCCCTTGCGTCTATTGCAGACGATGGTGTAATGTTTCTTTAATATTAAGTCACAACAACAAGTTTTCATGAGACTATAAAATTTATAACACTCTCACACTAAATGGATACATAGTCATAATAATGTTTGCTATAGTTTTTACTAAAAATATAGTTTATATATAGTTCTTGCTAAGTTTTTGTATTCATGGTATAGTTTTTACTGTTATAAAACTAACTTAACTTATTGGGTTCTACTGGATGATTTTTAAAAAACCTGTAAACTGAATGGTGTTTGAAATATGACTAATAAAGTAGTGAAGAACGATAATTATGCCTTAGTATGGGATCAGTAGGTAGGTAACAGAAACAATAAATTAAAACATGGACTCTACTGTTCAAACTAAACACACTTTTCTAATTTTAAACATAACTTGTATTGAATAAAAGGGGCGTGGCGTCGAAAATTTGGGTTAGATTTATGTTATGCTTTTCCAAGAGCAGCTAGATACCTTAAAATGAGTTTTATGCCTTAAATGAACTAGCCAATGGGAATCGAGTTCTATGAACACCACGCCATTGGCAAATAATAACTTATTTCAAAGAAGCAACCTATTACGAAATATTTGATATTTATTATTTCGTAGTCACTTAGAGTGACAATTATTATAATCAATGCTAAGGGGATGTCGATGTTGGACGTACATTGAATTTCATTTGTTTGAAATAATGTTCATCTGTAAAACTGACTTTTTTTAAGGTTGCTGAACCAATGTTATTCCGTTTGAAGAGTGAAATCTGTTTTAATTCATTAGCTCCAGTTACCACCACACCCGGTATATACCGAAAACATTTATGAAACCTAATACTTCATTAAAAGCACTAAAGAAGATCTCAACAGCTGCCTATAATCATTTGTAACCACAATTTATTTCTAATTAAGCCAATTCCAAAACTTAGACACCAGACCGCACACCAAACGTAAGAAAAAAACACCAAAACACGTGCAAGAAATTTATAAAACCCACATCTGCGAAATCGGGCTTTTTATGAGAATTTCTTTTGATATGAAGGTAAAAAACGCGGCCCTTGTGTTTTTTACAATTCACATATCGGATGAGTTTGGTACGCGACGTTTTGCGTATACAGCGGGTGCTTTTTTAAGGCTCAAACAAGGTCTACTATCATCACTTAGACACCTATTTTAGCGATGTGCTTTATGGAAGTACGCCGTATAGCGTTGTTTTCCATCAAGACTCTATTTTGGTAGACGTAATATTCTATATGACGGTTTTATAACCAAAATGGAAATGACAGTCAATCACAGAATTGTGATAAAGTCCTCGTCATAATTTGATTTGATTTTAAAGAAATTCAATTAAATCGAACCTTTTTGTACTAAATTAATGATTTTAAGATAAATATGACTATGACTTTACGGCCGTCAATAATGATTGCTAACAAAGTGATTCCATGTCCATTATATGGAGAAATAGTCATGATGTTTTTAAAGATGTCAATTAAACCTAGGGGTAAAATGTCTGTAATACGTTTAGAGTGATTATAGTCAGACTTATGAGCGATAAAATTTGACATTCCAACTGAGAGCTAAAAATTTGCTTCTGGATAGTAAAAAAAAAACATAAAATTGGTGTGTCTTTGAAGTCACATGTTTCAATCACTTTTTGGTGTTTTTTTTTCTTTATTTTATGACATATTGAGCTATTTTAATTGATATAATTACAGCATGTTGTAATTCAACATCAGTTATTATCTCTATTGCTCAATTGGGAATTTGTGGTCTATCGCCTCGTCAAAAATGGATAGGGTTGCCAGATCGTCAAACTTAATAGCCGGACAGACCAGCCAGTTTGGCCGGACATTTGGGTGAAAAGGCCGGACACCCTCCATTATCGAGGATTTTGTGTCTCGGTATTAATCGTAACGAGATTTTTTAAATGTAAAATCACGCCACGCTTTGCGCTTGCTCGTTTGCGAAATGTAAAAAGCCTAACGAAATGTAAAAAACCTAACGGACCCTGTTTATTTTGGCCGGACAGGCAATTAAAAAGCCTAACAATGTCCGGGTTTATCCGGACTCCTGGCAACCCTAAATATGGATAGTCTGTCACTTATTTCTCATTGACACGGGAACTCATCAAACCGACAGATCTCCGGGGAAGACGGAGCGAGGCTCAGGCCCGAGTAAAGCCAAGATCAGCTTGATTAAGGACATAAAAAACGTTACGCTTAACCTTCGCGGAGATCACAGGTCGATTGGTAGAAAAAATTCGCGCAGAAAAACGCACATGCGTTCTTCGTTGCTTTGGTGGTCAAAATGGCGTATATGCCATTAAAATGTCTATCATGTTATGACGTTCTTGGGTGATATAGAAGAGGTCGATAGCTTCGTTTTTTTGAGTAATTATTTTGTAGTTCCTACCTATCTAATTATCTCGTTCTGTCGCTATGTGGGACTTAGTAGGATAAATAATTTGCCAATTTAATACATTCCAAGCTGTTAATCATCATCAATATCATCATCATCATCATCATCATCATCATCATCAACCTATTCTTGTCCACTGCTGGACGTAGGCCTCTCTAACTGCACGCCATTGTACGCGATCCTCGGCTACTCTCATCCAGCTTTTGCCAGCCACCCTGCACAGATCATCGCTCCACCTTGTCTGAAGGCGTCCCACACTACGCTTGCCGATCCACAGTCTCCACTCAAGAACACGTTTACCCCACCGGTTATCGGTTCTTCGGCTAATATGGCCAGCCCACTCCCATTTTAAATTGCTAATACGGTGAGCTATGTCGGTAACTTTGGTTCTCTGACGGATCACTTCGTTCCGAATTCGATCCTTCAAAGAACCTCCGAGCATTGCCCTTTCCATAGCTCTCTGAGCGACTTTAATTTTGTGGACCATTTCAACCGTGAGTGTCCACGCCTCGGCACCGTATGTCATTACGGGTAGGACGCACTGGTTGAAAACTTTCGTCTTCAGACATTGTGGAATTGGCGATGTGAAGACCCGACGAAGTTTGCCATATGCTGCCCAGCCCAGCTGTATTCGTCTATTAGGCTCTCTCTCGAAGTTGTCTTTACCCAACTGCAATATTTTCCCAAGGTAGACGTACTCTTTAACAACCTCGAGAGAGCTGCCCTGTACCGCAATTGGTTCCGGACTAACATGTTCTTTGAACATAACCTTGGTTTTGTCCAAGTTCATCCGGAGGCCAATGCGTTTTGAAGACTCAGCTAGGCCGTTCAGCATAAATTGCAAGTCTTGCAGCGTTTCCGCCAGGATGACAATGTCGTCTGCAAATCGCAAGTGTGAAAGGTACTCACCGTTTATGTTAATGCCTTGTCCTTTCCAGTCCAACGTCTTGAACATATCCTCCAATGCATTTGCATTTGTGAACAATTTGGGGGATATAACATCCCCTTGTCTCACACCACGATGCAAGGGGATAGGTTCAGACTGCCGGTGTTGTATTTGGACGGCCATGCTAGCGGCAATGTAAAGACCTTTCAACACTTGGATGTATCGACAATCGACTTGGCATCGCTGCAGAGACTCCAAAACCGACCAGGTTTCCATGGAGTCAAAAGCCTTCTCGTAGTCCACGAACTCTAAGCACAGGGGCCGATTATACTCTTCCGTCTTCTGTATAATCTGCCTCACTGTATTAATGTAGTCTACGGTGCTGTATCCTGATCGAAACCCCGCCTGTTCCGGGGGTTGAAACTCGTCGAGTCTTCGTGCAAGACGGTTCGTGATAACTCTCGAAAACAGCTTGTAGACGTGACTTAGGAGCGAAATTGGTCGGTAGTTTTTCCAAAGAGTTTTATCACCCTTTTTGAAAAACAGCACGACAATACTCCTACTCCACGCCTCCGGAGTTCTCCCATCAAAGAGGACAGTATTAAAGATGTTTTGGAGCTCCTTCAGCTGTTATACAGTTCCTTAAAATCTCTTTAAACGTGAGCACGTTCAAATAAAATACTTACTTACTTAAATAGGTACATCAGCAAAAAATACTACAGTTGTCGCTTGGGATGCTTTAAGTCAGCGTCCTAGGATAGTTTTTTATGTAAGTATATTTCTTCTTGAATCAGTTAAAATTGGCAGTCTCTAGTACTTATAGTTAATTGGTATTTACTCAGCCATTTGCCAGCCAGGAATCATGTAATTTCTTCACCGTTATCAGACACGCATTGAAACAATTTGCTATAATAGGTTAGGTACCAGATGTTTTTCCTAAACCGCTTAATCTTCGTAAGGACTAATAAATTAGCAACAAGTTTACATATTTACGATATGTCGTAATGTCGTATCGTCTCGTATTTAAATGGAATAATACTCAATACGTGAAATATTTTATAATAAAACTAGCAACCCGCCCCGGCTTCGCACGGGTGCAATGCTGATAAATTATGCATGTATTATACATATAAACCTTCCTCTTGAATCACTCTACCTATTTAAAAAAACCGCATCATAATCCGTTGCGTAGTTTTAAAGATTTACCTAAGTATATACAAAGGGACATAGGGACAGCGAAAGCGACTTTGTTTTAATACTATGTAGTGATAGTGATACGACAATTTCAAGAATTTCTCTAAACGAAACGGTGATAGTGTGTCAAGAAAAGTCTAAGCTCTACCTACCTCCCATTGATTTTAGCATTTAAAGCATTCCAATTTTAAATTATGTAAATTACGCATGTCTTAAACAAGGACGAATGGGAAAACCCGGACACTTTTTATGTGGATGAAAAATAAAGCGTTAATTTTAAATATTATTTTTGAACACGTCCGGGGAAAAATGCTGTTTACGCCAAATCTCCGGGTTTTTTAAGTCTTTGCCCGCATTTCTTAATTATCGCCGATTTGTAGTAGACACCACCAAAGTGAAGTGTCTGACCTAAACATACCGCGCTTACCTACACCTGACGTCATTTAATGATGTATTAAGAAGCTTCCTTTAGAAGGTGTTAGGGAGGTAAGGAAAATCAAAGCTCTCTCTCTGCCTACAATTAATTTAAGCATTTTAAATAATTCCTGGCGGCGGGGAGTCGATGGATGCGGCCTTGTGGCGAGCTATAGGGGAGGCCTATGTTTAGCAGTGAACGTCTGTGGCTGATAGGTTATTTAAAATATTGTAAACTTCGTCTACCACCTTAACAGAGCCGATATCTATTCGTTTCCGTTCAATTCGTTTATTCGCCACAAATTGTAGCACAATTTTAGCCATTGGGCGTAGCAACAAAATTTATAAAATTAAAATTTCCACAACTTGTTTTCTCCCAAATAGTTATCAGTCGCGTGTCGTTCTGATCCACCTGTATCAACATCTAGCTCAGGTAAGCGCAACTTTTTTCACGTAACACAAAACAACGATTCACCTTAATTATCGCGATCGCGGTTTTTTGCCGCGCGCCCTTCCACGCCGTTTGGCCGAATATTGTGTTTTACGTAGTCTATAAATACTGCGTAATATCCGTGAAGCGGATTAAAAGGTTAGTTTATTGGTTATTTTTGTAATGTGATGTGATTGGCAAATTAAAACTGACTTAACGAAAAACCGTGTCAATATCACCTGCCGATATGTACCTACAAACTTAAATAGAGGGATATATAGGTAATATTTGCATATTATGTACTACATAATAATGCATTCTACTGCAGATTAAATGTTTGGTCATTTGGATTTCTATTACTCTATAGCTCATAAAACTCAAAAGTACTTAATAACGCAAAAAAATCGAATTGATTTAGATGAAACCCTGAAAAACTAATACATAAAAAAACGTCCTTTGATCGTAATCGTCAACTATAAGTTAAATTAAATGATAACTCTCTTTGCCATAAAATCGTGTATATTTTTGTTTTTCTTTGTAAGTTGTCAAGTCAACATTTAAGAGAGAATATCAATATATAATATATCGTACTAAGCTTGCAATTGGCAACACAATCACAATAAATCAATATATTTTTGTTTAATTTTTCACAGTCTCTGAAAACTGGTCTATATTTTAAATTTTCATACCTAACATAAAATTTCTCAATGTTTATGCTAGAGTTTAGTTTTCTAATAATTATTATTTTTAGTCAATAAAGTTATAGCAATGGAATTGTTCAATACAATTCGATTGTCCTTATTCTTAAATAACATATTTATGTCGCTTTAAATCTTCCAAAAAAAGTACAGAGTAGTCACGTTGACAAAAACATACGATGCAAATCAAAGACAATTGCGGGCCATTTGTTTTTTTTTTTAATAAAAAGTAAAAACGTCATAGCAGCTGACTGGCACGAGCGCGCGCACGAGCCATACGCATCCGTCTTAATTGTTGCCATGTCGAAAAATAAAAAACGGGATAAAAAGCGAATTTGGCAAGGAAGGTAAAAAGACAGGAAGAGCTGTGGCCACTTCCGCGGTTGCTGTGGCGACGGTTTAGTGAGGATATTGCTTTTGTATCACTACATAGTATAAAACAAAGTAACTTCCTTCTGTCTGTCCCTATGTATGCTTAGATCTTTAAAACTATGCAACGGATTTTGATGCGTTTGTTTATCAGCATTGCACCCGTGCGAAGCCGGGGAGGGTCGCTGATTTGACATACCTAATTCGCTAATTTGGCGATTGTAATTTGATACTTGTTTGTGATTTAAACAAATTATGATATATTTATTTTTCAGTCTTGATGATTTTATATTTTGATCTGATATAGAAAGAGACCGACGCTTAATGAGACGTTTTATTTCCTCAAATAAGCTTTAGGAAGAAATAGAGAAGCTACTGCATTCAGTAGTAGTAGTATAAAAATACTTTGCAAGCATCTCACTTTTTATCTGCTCCTATCTATTTAGAGACATTCTGTTCAATTACGAAGAAATAATAAATTTTAAATGAAATTTAACGAAACAAAATACTAAGTAATAATGAAGAGCTCCACACGAGTTCAAAACATGTCGGACTGTTCCTAACAATTTCAGGTGAGTGTAAACCGCTTAATACAAGAATTAAACAAAATAATTTTTAACGGCGTATCCACAATATCCTATCATTGCCATAGAGCAGCATACTTTTTTCTTAATTTGATCATCAATTGTTGGGACTTGGGGCCATGCCTTGCTCTCACAAAGGAAAATTTAAAAAACTTGACGCGTGCTCAGACTCTCGTTTTTTACGGAAATGAACCATTAGAAAGGTTTATTTTTTAGATCTGTAATTAATTTTGCGATTCGCAGCATGCATAATAATTCAAGCATAATAGTGCCGGCAGATGATGGTTTTGGCTCATAGCGAAAGTGCCTAGGTTAAAAAAAAACGGAACTTTATCGTACAAAGCAGCTCAAAGTATATATATATGGCTAACGTAGACAATTTTTAATTTAATTACAAGTGTTGTGTTAAGCCTTCAATTTGAAAATAGATTTTGTTTTAAATAGTAATACTTTCTATCGGGCCCAAATTAGTATCGTATTTCGTTTAAACTTGATCCTTGCTCGCCAAGATGCAATGTGGATGAAAGGTGTCATTTATCGAGATTTGTATAAATATTTTTTAAATTAAAAAGCTCTTTTGAGATTTGGAGTTGTTCAATTCTGAACAGTATATTATCTATTCAAACTTATTATATCGGGTCTATCACCATGTTTTATTTTTCGTTAACAAGTTTTAATGTGTACAAACTGCGAAAGTGTAATGTTATAAGTCTTATTCAACTTAAGTATTTTGGTATAACTAAGCGCAAAAAACTGACTATCGCCGAAACAGCGTGGCAAGCGGAAGCCTGGCACATGCCGCGAATAAAAAAACCATCAAAATTGTCGATGGCAAACCATAATTTTATTCAAACATTTTTTGTTCGAGCGCTTTTTAGCGATTTTTTGCGCGATCTGCATATACCTTTTTATACTGACCAGATGGTGTATGCATATGACATTTTTTTTTGTAGAGTGCGATTTTTAGTGGTTTATCTCTAGTTTTTTGATGGCAGATGTTTTGCATATTACGAAAGTTTAATGCCAGAGCCATTTTAAGTATATTTCTAGAAATTCACACTTTGTTTATAGTGACGAATGTAATAAGTGACTCATAAAAACAACTCAAACTTACCTATGGAAAACTAATGCATCTTTAAATCCTCATTCAGAATTAAATACTCTATTCCATGTTTTCAATCAAATTTTTTTATAGTTAGATTTCGGTCACAACTCGTACTCGCTTATTAGTTAGTTACCTATCTTCTAATTTATCTTCTATGGTAATGGACGTATTTTAAGCAGCATTTTATTTATGTTGGAAGTATACATGTTATAGAAAGAAGGATGTATTTTTTTACAGGCACTAAACGTTGGTATAACATAGTAGGAAAAAAATTGTGCAAAGTTGTTGAATATCTGTTTCTATCGGGCCTATGTGGTTACGTTTATCATGCAATAGATAATTGACAAGTAATCTTTCTTTTTCCGACATGTATATGCAAGGGGGGCTGGTGTTTTATAATAGTTTAGGTATATATCGCACGATACATACGACTAGTTGATCAAGCGAGCGAAGCGCTTCCGTTTCAGTTTGGCCAAAAATGATTTCGTATGTCCAAATTCCGGCTGCTCGCAGGCGCACTCCACTGATTTTCGTGAAATTTTGGTAGCAGGATCGATAGTAATATAAAAAGATTTGTGGAGCCAGTTTTTCGAAATGTTTAAAAATGGCAGAGATTCAGCCATTTCCAAACAGACTTGCGTGGTCTACAGGTGACAGAGCCACAAATGTTAAAGTTACTTGGCTTTAAGGGATATTCCACAACACAAAATGTCACGGCGTAAAGAGACTTGTCAATTATTTTCGTTTTTGACGGGATATGTCTTTTACGCGTCCTGTGTGGTTCTGTGTTGAGCTAATTCCTTCCTTTAAATGATTTAGGCGTGTGCCGAATGCCCAGCTAATAGGCAATTCGAATCCTTCAATCACTAACCGCACTAAACGGTATTTAGGCACCGATCGCCCGGGCCAATCAGACGGACTTCTTGGAAACTCCGTCTTAGACCGGGGCATATCATGCGTTTAATAAAATAAAATATAATTGCCATTCAAAAACAAATAATTCGTGGCCCTGCGGCGAAGGGCACTATCAAAAGCTTTTCGATTTGAATAAATCAATCCTTATAGAAATGCATTCTTATACAGGCGATGTCAGTTTCGCGCCAGAATTTGGCGAGTGGCTTTTTGAAAAATAGGACTGAAAATTACATATATTAGCTTCTATTCAAAATATGTAGCCACTATAACACTAATGAGTAATAACTAGTTTTTTAATATGATTTTGAGTCATATGCTCTCACGAAGTCCCACCTTTTTATACAATTTTAGGTAGAGTTTGGGTTAATTTTAATGGTGCAAGGAAAGTTTTAAAATATTTCTGTAATATGTTGTTGTTGTTGTTGTTGTTGGCGTCCTATGGTACCCCAGTGGTACAGAGGGCCTTCGTGAGACGTCGCCATCCGCTCCTGTCCTGTGCCTCGCCTCCTAATATGTACTTAAATAAAAATTAGATTCGATTTCCGCGACTAATATTGCTTATCAAATAAAGCAATTTAAAGTGAAAGGGGCGTGACATGAAACTTTTTTTTTGATTTACAAATACCAAAAATTATTTTGTTACCCTCTCCAGTCTCCATAATTTCAGGCTGCGACCGCGCCTGACTCTACGACTTTTTTAAATCACGACGAACTGTATCAGGGCTGTTTACCGCTCACTAGCAGTGAGTCGGACTTTGTGTGGGAGTAACCCGCTAATGCGATTATCTCTGCGCCACAGGAGTGATGACGCCAAGACGTCTGCTCCTGCTGTCTGATGATTTTACTCTCCTTTTAATGTAGGTATAAAAAAAACTTGTATTTAAAACTGTTATTGTCAACAAAAACTTCTAGAGCATCTCTCCACCCTGTATCGCGCTTTTTCGCATCGTTTTAGAGGTCGACTTTTTGAACAGTTTTTTCTTGCGATCTTCGTCAATTATGCACATTTTTGCCGCAGCGGCCCTTTGCCGAGCAGCTCGACTCATACTTAGCCGATGGATTCCATCAAATAAAAATCGGGAGGAACCCTTTTTGCGGCAGTTTTTGTCGGGATATTGATGCGCTCCAGATTTTGAAGGAATTCCGAGGAGCGGACGCGTATTTTTGTAGGTATGCGACGGGCTGAAATTTAAGCGTCTGTGAAATGTTGGTTTGTTAAGTCTGTGCCTTGAGTGTATCAAAATGTTTATTTCAGATAGTGAATAGATTTTGGCGTGCTTGTAGCCCAAACCTAAGTTGAGGGCCATAAATATGCGATATGGGGCTTTGCGAATTATTACCGCCCGTGGTTTGTCTAAATATTTATGTCATGTCTTGGCCAGGAATTGAGCTTTCCGCGTAGCGAGCAGAAAATCCCACTTAGTACCTAAAGACAGAAATAATATACATATATCGATATCGACTGGTGACAATCGAAACTCTACATTTCTGTCACTGCTCATAAAACCTCGTATCTAGTAAGTAAATTGACACTGAGATACGAGCTTTGTTTTAAGTAGGTATTTGTTATTTAGTGAGTTTTGGTTGTCAACAGACGAATTATAAAAAATCATAAATGAGATGCTTTCAAGTAAATGGTACCAATTTGTCGTTTACCATAAGGATGTGTCGACAGGTTATTATTAACATAAAGATGCAAGCAGTTTCGCCATTATGATATGCGACAATAAAGTGGTTGAAAACGTCAAAAATATTGGTATATTTCGATCCTTTATCACTATCTATCCGCCTATCTCTCTTATAAACTGACTTCAAAAAGAGGAGGTTCTCTCAGCCTCTGACTAATTTGTAAAATGTCTGTAATGTATTTAAAAATATTTTTTTACAATAAAATAGAAGTATCGAGCTATTTATGTTGATCCAAGCGAGGTTGACTAGGTTAATGGGTTCATTGAAGGCATTTAAATTCCTAATCCTGTCTTACCATGCGGGCGGTTCAGTGTTGAGCCTTAGTAACCTAATTAATGTACTTTACAAATAACCACAAATAACTATGTGTCTGACCCATAAACATAAATTAAATATAATAAAACCATAAAAAAAACGGTATTATCACCGTGAAACAGTTAGAAGTAATTGTTTTTTATGTTATTAATTAAGGTGAAGTCGCCAAATGTCTGTAAAAGTACACAACAGGGATTATGGATATTACTCAAAGTTAAGTAATTTGGCACAAATTGCAAACCTCTGATTATAACTTGCCATTTTTTGGCGGTCCGGTCCATTAGACTCCCATTAAACATGTCAAGTCGAGATTCACCACACTGAACAGTTAACATTTATTGGCTAAACCATGATATAAGAAAACAAGGTATGACACTCCGGCTAGTGAGACTTTCTACGTCACTGATTACTTAGTTGCAGCTTTATGGTAACAAAATAATTATAGGTAAGAAAATGTTTTCCGCTAGTCGCATAAAAAATAGTAGATTGTACAACAAGTGCATAAAACGCACCATTTTATACGAGACGTTTATCCATCCGAGCGAGCTTGCGAGCGAGGATGAATATAAAGTCGAGTGTAAAATGCGTTTTATGGACGAGTTGCACACTCTAATTTTCACTTCGATTGCGAGAAAATTAAACTACATCATGTAAATATTATACAAACAAATTTAATTAAAATTTACATACATTTAATTTTTTATATCTACGATAAACTATTGTTGTAGTTTAAATATATAGTATAATATTGATTTACTAGAATATAAATAAATTTAAAAAGTAATAAATGATAGTAAATAAACATTACAAATTTATTTCAAGAAGTTTTATTGTGTACTTTGGCTGTTGGTATTTCTGGTTGGGTCTGAGATCACGGGAAGCACCCTGTAGGTTTTGATTCCCTTGCAAGTGTCGAAAATATGCAAATTAGGTGCAAAGTTAGGTATTAAAAAAAAAAATTATGGTTTTCGTAATTATTCCTTTATCTATGCTATAAGACGTTGCTTCGTACCAAATTTCAAGATTCTGAGTTCACGGGAAGCACCCTGTAGGTTTTGATTCCCTTGCAAGTGTCGAAAATTTGCGGCATAAACGGCTGTATCTTTTGATTGCGTTGGCTTAGAAGTTTGATTTTTTCACAGCTTCAAGGGACAGTAGACCTGAGTAATTGATATAAATTTCAGCTTCATACGTCCACGCGTTCCTGAGAAAAAGGGTCTTGACAGACGGACGGACAGACGGACAACAAAGTGATCCTATAAGGGTTCCGTTTTTTCCTTTTGAGGTACGGAACCCTAAAAATGACGTAATTTATTCTATAAAGTGTTATGTTGTTCGTGTGGCTGTTGAACCAATCGCCTTGGTCTTCGACGACGATTTTACTTTATGCTCTAGAGCATAAAAAGCGACTTTATGTCGCCTACGCACAGCATAAAGTCGAACTTTTAGAGCATGAGAAGTGAAAAATGAATTTGTGCACTACAGTTGTCATCTTCTTTAACTAAGTTTTATTTGGTCGTAATAATTGATTTCAAACACTCGCGATTTTATGAGATTAATACCGGTAACAAGTATCCGTACCGGTAAAAAGCGTACCGGTAAAAGGCCGGCCCGTTGCCGCATCGCGGGTTTCGTATAGAAATTTTAACATGAAAATAATTATCATCCCGATCTTGATTGAAAAATACAAGTATTTTTTTTACGCCGAAAACCGTCATGTTGCACTGGCCGTGCCGATCACTGATTATGACACCCACTGACAACACAGAAACGGATTGATAGAACCAACCAATCAAAGCGTGATGACGTCAAAAGTCCACCTGTCACTCCGGAGTGCCATACCTTGTTACCACGGGCTAAACAGATGCACTGTCAAGTCAAAATCCTTAGTTCAAACAAAGCCTGACCACTTGATCCTTGACAATAGCTCACCTGTCAAAACAAGTCCGCCACAGGTGGGCCTGCACCTGAGCGGACTGTACTGTGAAATAATTAACAATTATCCCGGCACAGTCAATAATAAAAGTATTGAAGCGCGGTTGACTTGTGTGCGTGGCGCGGTGTGGCTTCGCTGGCTGGCTTGGCGAAACGTTTTCATTTGGACTATTGATTATAAATTGACATTTACAACAACTAATTTATCTAGTTGTGTTATTTTTTACTCATGCGGACGGATTTTCAAGTTATATGGTGTACCTATATATTTTCGTGGGTTTCAGTAATTGTCACACATTTAAATAAAACATGTTAAATGGATTATATCGCGTATATTCATTATTAGAGCTTTCCTATCAATAATCTGGAATAATCTAATGTATTATCAAAATGGTTATTCTTGTTATTTCAAATTTAATTACTTTATTATTTTGTAATATGTCCTATAACTTTCATGTTTGGCAATTGCTGTAAGTAGGTATATAAGTGGGTTTATAATAAATAAATAAAACAGAACTCCAATAATTTCAAAAATATGGCAGCCAATCACTTGCTAAACAACGTTTCATAAATTCATTTTACAAACAACGTTATAATAGACAAATGAACGATTCCCAAATTAGACGTTGCATAAAATATAGTTTTACAAATAGATCATGATACAAATTATTTATTGGACAAAACATCATATCACAAAACATTATTTCGCAAATTAATCATTTATTATTTTAGTCAATTAACAAAATAACGAATGATAAAACAACGTTAATAAAATGCATTGTTTGGTAAACCTTTCGTTTAATAAATCATCATGGTGTGAACGCCATTCATATGTGTAGTTTTCTACGAGTGCAAATATCAACATACTTAATTTTTAACAAAGTATAATTGTTCTGATGAGCATACAGACGTCTTAGTGTTCAGGTTATTGAGGTTTTTTAGGTAACATGGCTCAAAAACCGAAAACTGTAGGTTAGGTTAGGTTTATTTTATGACCATGTATAGCGGAGCGTCAAAATGCTTGCTTAAAAAATGGAACATCACTCAATCTAATTTAGCCTAAAAATGGCAAATATTGAAAAATATATTTTTTTGAACCCCAATATCTCGGTAAATATCGCTCGAGAGAAAAAGTTTAAAAAACAAAGCATGTTTATTTTAGTGTAATCTACAAGATTTAATCTAATTTAAGTCCAAAAACAGCAAAAAAAGTCCCAGAAACCTCTTTGGTACAATCTGACCGAAATAAGTATACTTGCCTGTTTAATATTTGGCCCAAGTGTTTCGAGTATTAAACTTCATACCGTCCTGCGTTTCGTTACATAGAGAGTTATTTTTAATATTTTTATGAAAAAATAGTTTATCAATTAATGTTTTGCAAAATAACTGATTTTTAAAACGATTTATTCGTGAAGTGAACATTTTTTAAATGAAACTTTGTCATTCCATATTTTTATAAAGCTTCTAAGTTACTGAATGTATATTTGTCGAGTAATTATTTGTAAAATAAGCATTTTAAGGAATGATAGGTTTGTGAAATAAATAGTTTGTAAATCGTTGTTTGTGAAGTGATTATTTGTAAAAAGTTGTTTAGCAAATGATGATAAACCAATAAATATATATTTATATATAACTAAAGTATAGTTGGATACATAAATAAGATTTTTTCCATCTTCATGCATTTGCCACTAACATTCGCTATTTTAAACAAAAAAATGTACTCGTAACTTCGTGTTTTGTAATGCCTCGACTAAGCCAATGTGGCCATAATATTTTTTTTTACTTACCACTTCAAAAATGGCCACTACTTCAAGCTTAAAATGACAAAAAAAGTTTTGTATGTTAAGTATTTATTTTGTTTCGTTGACTTATATTAATTTATCCTATACTTTAATGTGAATGAACTACTTCGTTTATAGTACTATGTCATAATGAAGACACCTTAGCGCGACGTATGTGCTGTGCTATCTAGGTAATATATAGGTAGCTGTAACGGAAGTGCCTGCCCATAAACATGTAATTAAAACTGTATGTATTAAAGTGTAAAAAGCCATAGGCACTTGTGCACTGTCAACCACAGTAACTTCTATGTCAGTCTTGCAGTTTTTGTTAGTTACTTTGTCAAAACTTTTTTCTTTGCAATTGTCGGGTAAAAACTGTAAAAAGTAACCTATTGGATTGTATCCTTAGATGTCTAGCTATCCCTATACCCAAATTGGTTAAAATTAGGCCTTGCAATTCCGGAATTGGCTTGTATGGGCAGTATCGAAAATTCCAGTTTCTGATACCCATACTAACCATGTCCGGAATTGAAGCCCTAGTTAAAATGCATCTAGCTGTTTCGGTGTGATGAGCGGACAAAGAAATGTATAATTTTGGTACAGGTAGCTGGATTCAAAGATGGTGGACATTTTACCCGAGTACAGTTAAGGAAAAGTGTTCGCGGAGGAAGCTCCGTGTGGTAGACCTGCTATTTAAGGGCTTTTAGATGGATGTCATGTTCGGCTTTAGTCATGTTCAAGTATATTTTTACGTGACTTGGGATATATATAGAAATATATTATGTATGTTAATCCAAGTGTTAAATTGGGCATTCCAAATGATAAAAGCTACTAAGGTCGGTTAATTTTTTTAAAATAAAATACAAGGTACATAAGCTACCGGCAGTATGGAAAATGCCTATATGTATTTATCACTTTTTTCATAACATACATAGTTAAATAGAAATTCTTGAGTACTAAAACAAAAAAGAGCTTTTCGTTTTGTTTTTTAATTGTTCGATTCAATATATCTGCTCTTTCATTTGTTTTTGTAACGGATTCATAGTGCTCTGGCTGTTATTGACTATTGGCATTTTAGTGTGTGTTTGCCAAAGGGTTTAGTGAAATATTTGTACTTGTAATGCGTTGTATTTGCCGTAGCATTGTTATTGGATATTGGCAAGGGCACCCTGATCGGCTAAAGGGATTGTGGCCGTTGAATACATCAATGAAGCTTAATTTATATCTTGAATGCCTTACACTGTATACCCGACTTTATAACACGAAATCCTGTTTTATCTTGGTAAGATTAAGGTAGAAATAAACTATGTTAGTCTTACCCCACCTTACCTTAATTTATTTATTTATGCATAGTTGCCGGCAAACTTTTAGAACAAAAATGGCAGATCTGCATGTACATTTGTACGTAAATCGGCTACTGCGCAGTCAAGGTCATGCTCAAGAAGTTTGCCGGCAGCTGTTGATTTAGTTAATTTATGTATTAGACTTTACAAAATAAGAACAGGCGGACTTAATGCCTTCAAGCATTCTCTATGAGTCAATCATTGGTTAAGAAACTAATGTAAGTTGTGGTTTATATTTCCATGCAACAACAAAGTAAGAGTAAGAATACGAGTAAGTGCAGTCCGACAAGGCAGTGTAGAAATTAAGTGGCAATACTGTAGTGTCGTCCCGGTTTCTTAGATTGATTAAAGGTACGACACTACAGTGTTGCCACTTTTTAATTTTTACACTTTTATATCGTACTATACATGTGATTTACCTGTAGAATACACTCTGGGGCAGAAACGTTCTGCATTACGAAAGATCGAGGGATACCTAGAGGCAGGCCAATGTAAGGCCATGATAATAGTCGAAGTAGGTATCTCGGTTGAGATGATGAGAAAGAATATGAGCTAGTGAATGATCTTACAGATTTTCCCCCCGATATTTATTCAAAATACAAAATTATCAATATCCTATAGATTTTGACACTTTTTGTAAAATATCTGACGTCACAGTGGCGCAAAGTGATGACTTTTTTATTTTAAAAAACTTTCCTAAAATAGAGGAAATAAGAATGCAGAGTCAATACGGAAAACTGTGCTAATTATTTCTCTAAAGATGACTTTTTAAAAAAGTCAAATGCTTAAATTTTCGCTTTTTTAACAGAATGAACAAAAGCAACAGTCATCCTAAAAAATAAAGGTGCAAACCAAAGTGGTGCAAACATCATTGTAAAAAGTGAAATTCTGCAATCATATCCTCAAAGACAGCTTTCATAGTCACCCCTTTAAAGAACACATGCTTTGGAGATCGATCTTTGAGCACAATAAACCATAACTGCAGGGCTCGTGCCATTTTTTTTAAACGCGGAAGACAGACGAAAGCAAATACATTTGTCAGCCAACAAAAGGTAGGCACACTCCACTCAAGAAACTATCGAGTTTCTTAAAAAAAAAGATAGCACATGCCGAAATCTGATTACACCGTATTTGATCAAAGGGGTGACTCGCAAAAACTATCGGCACGTATCGAACTTTTTTGCAGCCGATTTTTTTGCAATTTAATTTCGGCAGATGTCCATAGAAAGGGTTTAATTTTTTCTATAAAAATGGCACGCATCTGTAAACAATTGACGGTTATGCATCGACTGTCAAATTTGCTTTTTTGGTTAAATAGTTATTTAACGGTATGATTAATTTGGAGCGAGATAATTGTTTTTTTGTTTTTTTTTTCGCATAGTCTAAGATCGTAACCATACTGCTTTTGACTGTGGTTTTAATTATGAGTTATAAATGGATAACGGAAGAGGATTTACGGTGCTCGGGAGGTAGAAAATTGCAATTTTATCGCAGTGGAATCTGTAGCGTTATTTTATAAACTCGTTATTACTACAGATGACGTTCAGACTGGTGACTTTGGTATGTCCAGAAATACGACTACTCATACGAGTACTTATACTAGTGACTTGATATGGAACACATATTTAGGCAAGCCGCAGGAAATTATTTCTACCATGCTAGCTTATTATTTATTCAAATACAAAAAGGGTAACTAAACGCCCTGAATTGGGAAAACAGTTGGCATCTTTAGTCTAATATGTGGAACATAAAGGATTGCAAGGATCATATTATTTGACAAATTCCACTTCGATTTGTTGTTATGAATTGGAGGAAAAGTAGTAGACATACTTTTGCGTTTTCTGTATCGACTTTAACAGGGGTACTTCTCCAGAAGTGACGGTTGTGTGTTATTCCTTATTTAGGTCTCCCTCTATTCTCTATCTATTAGTATTAACACGTTCACGGGCAGAGGACAATTAGAAAATTGCTTGCTGTGGCAAAGACAAAACTCATACAAAAAATCTAGTCAAAAATAGCATAGGCCTATATACTTATTTGACTATATACTATAAAAACTATGAGAAATGTTCGGCTGTGCACGGAGTGTGACAGTTTTTAAGGTAAAAGTCACCGTTCATAGACGTGGCGCCGTTTCACGAGGGTCCTAATTTACGTCACTCGACGTACTATCCGTAATTAAGCGTTTTCTATATCATTAAATCCTGTCATATTAAACCCCGCTGTATAAAGGCGATATGACACACCCAAAAACACTGATCCAGCATCCAGGGTTTCCCTTTCAAGTCCGTAAAAGGCACAACATTAAATTTACGTCGCATACCGTAGTACAGACCCACCAGGCTTTTAGACCTTCAAAGATGCCGGCAACGGTCTAATGTGACTCTTGAAAAGACAGTTCTAAGGTTAGATTTTGTGTGTATTTTTATTCGCTGGGGCTTAGCGGTTTTGGTCATCGAAAGTACAAAGTTTTTGATCGGTTTGTTGTATTTATGAAGGACACATTGCGACCGGTTGTACTGAATTTTGGCAGTTATGTGTTACGTATTTGGTTAACTGGTGTCTCGGAGTTTAACTGGTGGTTGTGGCTAGGAGAGTTTAGTTTTACGTGCATTTGGATTTTTATATGTCTGATAATTTAAGCAATATAATTTCAGATCCATTTTAGTCCGCTGCTGGATGTATGCCTCTCCTATGGTATGCCATTGTACGCGACCTTCGCCTTCTCTCATCCAGTGGCTTAACAGTAGCGGGGCCCTAGATGGGACCTGTACCAGAATACGTTTTTTTTTTAATATGACTTGAACTGTATCGGGGCTGCTAGCTCTCACTACAAGTAGTTGGACTTTGTATGGGACTATAACCCCCTAATGGGATTTTCTCCGCACCACAGGAGTATTGGGGCGGGTGACGTGGGCGCACTAGGCGTATGGACTGCATCGTGAATAGACTGAACCCGGTAAGTCTTGACTTAAGGCAGTAGGAGAGGGAAAAGAGAGGCGGGCTATGACAGAAAGAAAAGCGCCAAGTAAGGAGCGGTAATACCCCACCGGCGGGGATTGCCCTCAGGCGCCGTTTGAAAAGTTCGCGTTTCTGTGATCTCATCGTCCGGAAACATCGGGAGGCCCCCACGAAGAGCGAGGGCACATCACCCTTTGACTTTCTACCAGTGTTCCAGCAGATACAGCGATGGCTACGCTCCCGTCGCTCAATCAGTTTAACCCCAACCTGCCACGGTCCCACCAGGCTCTGCTTAGATCTAAAATAATGTTAATTGAATCAAGTTGGGACGATGACGCCCGCATCGTAATGGGCTCCGGCGACGACCCATTTTGGGACGCCGCGCCGACAAAGACGCCTATTAGCGCGATATAGCCCCCGACTCGAAATCTAGATAAATATAAATAAAGAAATACATATCGAAAACGATGATCTTATTCAAACTTTCGTGATACATATTTAATAATTTTTGTATTTAGCGGTTTACACTCTTGTGAAATTGTCAGGAACGGCCCGACATGTTTCGAACTCGTATGGAGCTCTTCATCGGGGACTGCTCCCCGTACAGCGGGCCGTTTCTGACAATTTCACGTGAGTGTAAACCGCTTAGTACAATAATTAAAGATGATCTTAGCCAGCAGTGTATGTAACGTCCGGAAGGCTCAAATAATTCATGTCTATATTATTTTTATAACATTCGTGAGAGGGGTCATTATTTCAGGAAAAATCTTAATAGCGCAATGCAGGATCGCCTTCTGTTTCGTATCGGTGCGCGGTGTCTAGAGATGTGCCGTTTTCGAGAATTCCCGGAAACTTTTCTCATGTTGTATGACAAATATGGAAAGTTTCCGGAAACTCTTGAAAACGGCACATCACTAGCGGTGCCATGTCATTCTGGCGCCGTCTGTAGGACATAATTCATTTGGCCTCTCGTTAAAATTGTTAAAATCGATATTTAGATGGAAAGTTTATTAATCTAGATCAAAAGTTTCTTCTATAAATACGAATAGGTGATTAGGAAAATGTCATCTCCAGTCAACATGCTCCGAGAAATTCTCGTATCGCGGTCTATCTTTAGGGTGCTGCCTAAAATAAGCTAAACTTCATCTGTCTCAAAATCACATTTGACCGCGTACATTGATCATATAAGGTAGGTGCACTGATCTGCAAATGGTAGATATCACTTTTTTTTTTCAAAATATCTTTTTAGTCATAAATTTTTATAATTTTATAATAGTATAGATTATATTTATATGCGACACAACGTGCAATGGAAAAGGCTATGCTTGGAGTTTCTTTGCGTGATAGAATCAGAAATAAAAATATCCACAGAAGAATCAAGGTAACCGACATAGTTTACAGGATTGCACGGTTGAAGTGGCAATGGGAATAAGGCCATGTAGCCCGGAGAATGGCTGGCCGTTGGGACAGCAAAGACCTAGAGTGGCGACCACGTATAAGAAAGAGCAACGTGGGAAGTCCCCCGGCTAGATGGACGGATGACCTCGTGAGTCAATGGATGCGGTCTGCACGGGATCGCACTTCGTGGCGAGGTATGGGGGGAGGCCTTTGTCCATTAGTGGACGTACGTAGCTGACAGACAAACATACCATACCAATGCGAAAGATTTTCAGCAATAGGTCAAATATGTCAGCTTTTTTGGGCGCTACAACCAAAAACCACGCGGACGAATCCGCCCGCAAAAACCACTAAACGCGACAAAAAACCTCCAAAGCCAGATTCAATCGACTTTTTTAAAAACTCCGTTTTTGCACAGAGACAAAAGGCCTGATTTAAGCAGCTACAATAATCCTATTGTCTTAAATCATTACGGGCAGAAAATTCGGCCGATCGGATCCCTGGCAAAAATGCGTGCGTGGTGGGAATGCCGGGGTTCGCCTTTTATGGGGTGGACGAAGGAGACGATGGGTTAACGCCTTTTGGGAATTTGCAGACAGATTTGTGACGGGCTGCCTATACTGGCAGTTGTCTGGCCTGTCTAATCCGCAAATATGCCACTCATCAAGTTGGGAACCATGTCACCAATGACAAGAACGAGCTGTTCGGAGCAGTTTTATAAACCTGTCATTAAAACAATGATTGATATAATAACAACAAGTTAAGCTTAACTGGTGTAAATCTTGACAGTCATGACAGCTCCGAATAAATAATTTCCTTGTTAAATCTGTTGACGGGACGGTTGGTTTTAAAATAATTCCATCTTGTAGCACGTAAACGTATCAGAAGCACTTAAAAAAAAAACAGAAAAATTGTGTACCCGATATTTTTTTTCTGAAAATAGTTTTTTCGTAGGTACCGTGAAATACGCCAACTTTGCCTCCACATGGAACTTTGCCCAAAACGCTACTTAAAAAAAGAAACGTTACTGTAGACAATTTCAAGATGATTCCATAATCATTTAATCAAGATGATTCCATAATCATCTTTAAATTTTCTACAGTAACGTTTCTTTTTTTAAGTAGCGTTTTGGGCAAAGTTCCATGTGGAGGCAAAGTTGGCGTATTTCAGGTACATAACATTAAATTTGAAAGCCATACAAGAAAAAACAATACAGCTCTCTAGGTTCCAATCTCAGAATAGTAATCGGGCCCGCTTCCTAATGGCGCAGAAGCAAAAAAAAGATTTGAAAGAATTAAAAGTCTTTTAAATCTTTTTATTTTTTGTTTATTTATTTTTCTAGTAGTATATATGTGAAATACTTAGACAAAATTTGTGCCCGTAATGTACGTTGCCAGCTTTTCGCAACAAAAATATTAGATCCATCACCCGTTCATCACATAGTCACATAATGAGTAGAAGAAGTAAAGGAGACATTTGTGGCTACGTTTTATCCCGAAATATTTAGTGTTCCCGTGGGAAGGGGTAACACCGCGGGGCACAGCTTGTTGTTTATGATATACCTAAGCTCTCTATCTCTTATTGCAACAATTTTATAATTTACTGCTTATAATTGTACTGTCATTGTGATATGACAGCTGTCCTAACCGAATGCGAATGTCACGGACACACGTAAAATGTAAACTTTACGATCAGATAATGATCGACATTAAGATTTCCGAGCATTTTGCATTGCGTTTAATCATGCGACAGGATAAAAACTGGTTTAGTTTATTTTACAAGTATTTAAATATATTGGTGTACAGAAAGAAAACAGTGTAGGTACCTATTGGTGTGTGAAGGTGTATTGGTGTACAGTTTGCGAAATGTGTAACATTGTGATGGCATTAATTTCGTGATAGCAGACTATATGTATAAATATCCTTCCTCTGTTTTTTAAATCTTAACTAGCTGCTCCGCGCGGTGCTACCAGCTCATCCCGCGGGAACACTAAATTTTTCGAGATAAAAAATAGCCTATGAGTTAATCCAGGGTGTTAGCCACCTTTATACCAAAATGTATCAAAATTGGTTCAGCCGTTTGAACGACAAGAAGTAACAAACATACACACAAACTTTAGCCTTTATAATATTAGTGTTATAGGTGCTAACCTTTCGGCAATTACCAGATTTACCATATTGAATTGACAATACTTTTTTCAAATGTTTCGAATAGTGTTCAGTTTAAAGACTTTATACTAATTTCATTAATTTATTATCACAGAACCTTTATCCTTTATTTGTTAATATCGATAAAAAGACTGGTTAAAAAATTAAATGTTGTCAATTGAAACAATTTCGACGAATTCTATCTTCCCATGGGCGAATCCTGGACATGACTACTAAAGTACCTTTTATCGATCAGAAGTCAAGGCGTAAATCAGACATCCCTTATCAGACGATGCAAATGCTACTCGTATCTGAGTACTCAATTAGGGTCAGGCTGAATGTAATGAAGACCTTAACCCGAACCTGATTACCATCTGCACTGCCTCTTTACGCTTAAAGTGTGCTACTTATGGTCGGTGCTGCGCGATTCGTTTAGTTTATTCTTTGGTACAGCGGTTAATTATATTAAGCTTTTTCGCACAATAGAGAATCTACCTAGGCAGCACATATTCGTATAAGAGATTATACAGCCCCTTATTTTTACAAGCATTTTATTTACTTTCACCTGTCCCGTTGTAATGGAATTTTGCAAGTTAAATTTGACCCACTTTCCGGTTTCCGATTGAGCTGAAATTTTGCACGAATATGCAAATCGCGTGACAATGCAATATTATGATGACGTGGAGCTGATCGCGATGATGATAGAGCAGGAAGGTGGCCATAGGAACTCCGTAGTAAATAAAGCACTCATATCGAGTTTGGGCTCTTTAGAATCGACTCTGTGAGCAATTGATGGATGTTCAAAAAAAGTATAGTCGGCTATAAAAGCATGTCACAAAGATGAAATTTTTGACAGAAACTTATTTTAAGACATGACTTGTGCTGTATCAGGGCTGGTTAGCCTTTAATTCGAGTAGTCGGACTTTGTGTGGGAGTATAACCCGCTAATGGGTTTATCTCCGCGCCACAGGAGTAATTTCGACGACGTGTTTAGCTCGGTTGGTAGACACCTGCCTACTGAGTCGACGGTCCCGGGTTCGAATCCCGGCCGGGGCAAATATTTGTTCTTGGGTCATGGATGTTATCTATATATGTATTTATATATTATGTATATCGTCGTCTAGTACCCATAGTACAAGCTTTGCTTAGTTTGGGACTAGGTCGATTTGTGTATGATTGTCCCTTAATATTTATTTATTATTTATTTATTTATTTAGGGAGGTTGAAGCAGGCGCACTGAGCGCATGGACTGCGTCTGGAATAGACTGAACCGAATCAGTTTGATTTATATAGGGCGGGAGGAGAGGGGAAGACAGTCGGATTTATACAGCCCTTACACAGCTGAAATAAGTCGTAAAAGGTCTGTATAAATTCTTATCCAGCCTGTGTGTTACGTGAGTTATAAGTAAATAACAAAATATATGTACCGTACATTGAGGGTGCATGCGTTATCTATTTAGTATCTAATAGATAACGCAAGCCTCCTTAGATTCTCCATATATTTGCATTTTCCGGTACGTGGTCGCTATTCAAGAACTCTTCGGTACCATCGGTCGTCAGTTCCGGGGGCTTACGAAGCCGCTGTCCACGTGGCCACATTATTTATGCTATTATAAAACTCTGTAATAGTATAGAATTACAGTTTTCTATGAAGAAGGGACTTTATTTTAGGAAAAATCTTAATAAATCGATGCAGAATTTGCATGCCTGCGCGGCGCCAGTCCGCTTATCAAGTTATGTATGACCCCAAAATGGCTCGACGGATTTTGACCAATTTTGGTACAGGGATAGATGGACATCTGAAGATGGATATACAAATAATACTTTTTATCCAACTATGGTATATAGAAAAAAGTTTTGCGCGGACAAAGTTTGGAACTTTCTAGTGTCTAATAAATGTATAAAATATGATTGTATGTAAACTCTTTATTTTACGAGTACAATAATAATAGTTTATGCAACTGCTTCATAATGAGAGGTCCTAAAATAAGTGTGGCTTACTCGCCTGCGGCTCGTTTCATAATAGGATCACACGAGTATTTTAAGACCTAATTATGTACAGTTGCATACACTACTTTACCTACATACTGTAACGGAGCGTTTTTAAAAACGCCACGAACAGCTTTAAAACGCAAGCTGTCAAACCTCCAGGAGAAAACTGACAGCTGTCATATCGAGGACTCCAGAAAACCGCGTGGCGAGAGCGGCCACGAATGGACATTTCATATTCGATTACTAATTAAACGTCCATCAACGGATTGAATATCTTACGACCACGCCTGGCCGTGATGCCGCGTGCCGGATGCTGTTAAGCCAAGCTGTTTGGTGTGGAATTATCGTCAGTCGCTGTATGTCATACACGCGAGACGTTTATCCTCCAAAAGGAGGTTTTTAGCGGTGGACGTAAATTCCGTCCGACTACCGCCAGGTCGTCGTAGTTGTTGACGAGGGGCCGTCGCCCGGACCTCTACCCCGGAGAGCGCGCCGTCGACCCGCGCCCTGAACTTGCTCCTGACCTTCATGGCTCAACAGCCCACTACAAACAGCTGAGTCCTTCCCATTTACCAGTAAAACTAATTAGTTTAAACACAAGAGCGTGACCGACCAAATCCTAGTCTAGGAACCCGCTTTCCCTGCATCGAGCTACCGGCCCTAGTGGCTAAGGAGCGAGAGGGACCCTTTGGTTTTGTATGTAGATGTAATATCTTAATTATATTATAAGCTTAGCTTTACCCGTTCCTTGGGCTAATAAATTTCCGTTATTATCAAAAGTATTTTCTTTCTTGGTCACCTACTCTCAAAACCCATTGAATTAAAAAAGAAAGCATTACATGGCGCCCGAATATTATGTAGACTGGATTAAACTGTAGGTCTTATAGCTCTAAAGTTTTTGGTCGCTCACGCTTGTCCGTCATAAAATTAAAAAATATTTAAAACCTACCACTATATATATTTTTGTGTCTGAACTATGTTTAATTAGAATACAGAATAATACTACCAATATTACTTAATTACATTAGTGTATACTTGGCTGCAGAATAGGACATATATTTCCTTTTCATGTGTTTCACTGTAAATACTTTAGAATAACAACAAAAAAAAAAACTTAGATTACTTACTGTTACCTATTCAACAAATCTAACAGTTCACTGATTAGAGAGTGAATTTATTGCTATAACATAATTACTTATTGTTTATATTTAACTTTATAAGTACCATCACAGCATTTCATTCCGCTGTGACAGGGTATTGTAAATTACTTAAAACTCACTACATTTATACAACTAACTAAACAAATTTGTCTATTGCAAATTGGTAATACCTACCAATAGAACTAATTAAGGTATAAGCAACATTGGTTGGCTATCAGTTTAAATACTAATAGGTTTTAAGATTGCCTGTCCAAACTAATAAGGAATTATTGTGCATTCTATAGTATAAGTACATAAGTCTGATAATTGATAACTTTAGGGTTTTACGATTGAGTATATGAACATTAAATGTAATTGGCCGGTCACTTTCTACAATATTTAGTATTTTGAGTAAGAACACTTGTTGTGGTGTGTTGATCATAACTGAATACCTACTCAGCTGACTTTAATTATTATTTACATTAATACTTCACTACCTTTAACATGGCGGAGCGCCCCATACAGTTCAATCTTTTGAGGCGAGATGAACTTTTATATGAGGTAAAGGCACGGTTAGGTGAACCTGCCTCCACGGTTGCGGAGTTGCGAGCACAGATTCGGAAACTTAATTTAGAAGTACCGACTGATGAGGTGGCGGATTTCGAAGGTGATACCAGAGAGGAGCTCGTGCAAATTTCCACAAAGTTGTCCGACTTAGAGTTATTACTCGTAAGTGCTTCAGAACAGCGGAAATCATTGAAACAACTCAATAGATAAGGCACGGTTAGGTGAACCTGCCTCCACGGTTGCGGAGTTGCGAGCACAGATTCGGAAACTTAATTTAGAAGTACCGACTGATGAGGTGGCGGATTTCGAAGGTGATACCAGAGAGGAGCTCGTGCAAATTTCCACAAAGTTGTCCGACTTAGAGTTATTACTCGTAAGTGCTTCAGAACAGCGGAAATCATTGAAACAACTCAATAGATTACAGGCTATTGCTCATCACATTTATCATCGTTTAACTCGTGTGAACCCGTCCGAATCTGAATCCAAGGACCACTCCAACATGTATTCTAAATTAGAAAACCTACTTGCTAAATTGGACGCTATGGTGTTCAACTTTAAAAGTGCCTTAACATCACAGTCAAGTGCCGATACCGGTACTCTTACCCCATTGCCGTGTAGCTCGGAACGTCACGAGCAAGTACATAAACTTAACCTTACCTACAATGGTGAGACATGTGTCATGTCATTTTTGAGACGGTTGGAAGATCTCCGCCTTTCTAGAAATATTTCAGAAATTGGTCTGTTCCGCTCGGCTTGTGAGTTATTCACAGATGGAGCACTCGCTTGGTTCGAGGGCATTAAACACGAAGTTCTGTGTTGGTCGGATCTTAAACAGTTACTTCTTGACGAGTACCGCCCGATTGACTATAATGAACGGTTATTAAATGAAGTTCGATCGAGAACACAAGGTACGGATGAAAACATTGTTAATTACGTCAGCATAATGAAATGTTATTTTGCACGTTTAGAAAGACCAATCTCGGTTGAGGAACAGTTAGATATTGTTATGCATAACATACGCCCGTTTTACTCTAAACAGTTAGCATTGCATCACATAAATTCGTTAAACGAATTAAAAGAAAAAGGTCGTATGCTTGAGGCTGCCACATTGCGCGCGAAGTCTTTTACCGAACCGTGTACTGATATTACGCGATCGCTAGCTCACGACCTTGTTTATAAAGGTACCCAGCATAAAACTACCCCCAAAGTAACAGAAGTCAAAGCTGACATTAAATTTTGCGTACGTTGTCGTGTTAATGGCCACACTCTTAAAGAATGCAGGGCACCTAAAAAACTCATTTGTTATCGATGCGGTGAGAATGACGTCACTGCTAGAACTTGTAAAAATTGTAGCTCTCTGCCAAGTCCAAAAAACTAAAAACCCGGCGTCAGAGTATGGCTGCCCCGGCAAAAATGGATTGTAAAAATTATATACCTACACAAAATTTACCTAAAAATTCTAGCTACCAAAACAAAATATTTTACAATGGAAACCATACATACCCGGTTATGACAAATACCTTGAATACGTTTACCACAAACCTTATTTACCAATACCCGAAAATGTGATTTTCCATTACCCCCACAATTACCCCATACTTTTACCCCAGACAGTGATCGCAATACTTTTCCAACGCGTCCCTATCCCACTAACCCTACTAAAAGTACTAACTGTGCCACGCTTCCGCTTACTAACGCTTTAGTACCTACTAATAACACTAATCATACCCCCGCTGCTTTTTACCCCAGCTTACCCCATAAACATTCAGACGCCTCACAAACAAATTTACCCTGTACCAAACCTATGCGTTCAGAAAGATTACCAGCTGATAAAAATAATACCTACCCCACTAATTTCATTACATTAAATACAGTTACGAAACCACGGCACAATAATAAAATATTCCAAACAATAATCTACTATAATACTAAATATCGAAAACAACACCATACCACCTCTGATAAAATATTACACTGTAAGCAACATTCCACACAATTAATTTCCAACTCCATTAACAATGACCCCCACAGCAAAATATTGCGACCGGAATTCACCCCCAAGATCAATAACAATACCCAACATTTTTCGGATAAAATGGATCACCTCCAAGAAAGACCCCCTAATATAAAATTACATTTTAATCTTCCCCAAACTTTTACCTCCAGATATCAATGTCCCTCACAACACCCCCTAAAAGAGATCCAAAGTGAATCGGTACCAATAAATACAAATTTAAATACCAATCATAGCAAGGATGTCTCGCACGACGCCAACGTTACATCGTCGCCGCGTTTTGCCAATGCTGATTGGCAAGCTTGGTTGTCAACTATTAGGGAGTTTTTCCAACCGCGCTCATTTAAGAAACAAAATCATTTGGTAAAAGGTTGTGATTTAAGGCCTTACCTTAAGGTTAGAATATACGACGTAGAATATAACGGTCTTCTGGATTCAGGATCGGAAATTTCGATATTAGGGGGCGATACAATAAAGTACTTTGAGGATGTTAAAATCCATAAGCCTCTGGACCTAGATCACATTGTCACGGCGAATGATTCTTCATCCCCAGTTACGGGATACGTGTTCTTACCTGTCATGGTTGGTGAAAGAGTCTCAATTATAAAGTTTTATATAATTCCTGGTGTTTCTACAAAACTTTTGTTAGGAATTAATTTCTGGAAAGCATTCGACATTGCCCCAGATGTTCTTAACCTATTAAATGGTAGTTGTACGTTGTCCGATGAGGATCATATTACCACACTTACGTCTGAACTCAGGTTTTTACAAGGGTTAGAGTCTTTATCACTTGATGAACAAAACCAAGCTGAAGCTATACTTAAGGAATTTCAGTCAATTTCTTCTGAGTTGAAGGGTCTAGGGCGCACTAGCTTGCTGACACATTTTATTGATACTGGTGATGCCAAACCAATTAAACAGCGGTATTACATGCTATCTCCATCCAAGCTGGAAGAGCTGAATCGACAGTTAGACGAAATGTTGGAGCTCGATGTTGTCGAACCTAGTTCGAGTTCCTGGAACAATCCTGTAACAATGGCTCCTAAATCAGACGGCACTTTACGTTTTTGTCTAGATAGCCGGAAGTTGAACGAGGTGTCGAAGCATGACGCATACCCCTTACCATACATTAATCAGATTTTAGACCGGCTAGGTAATGCTAAATTCTTATCCTCCTTAGATTTAAAATCAGCTTTCTGGCAAATTCCTTTAGACACAGAGTCTAAAGAAAAAACCGCATTTACTATACCTACCCGCGGTTTGTTTCACTTCAAAGTTATGTGCTATGGTTTGACGTCAGCACCAGCGACTCAGCAGCGGCTGATGGATATACTATTTGGCCCGGAGTATTGTGGTCGTATTTTCATATACTTAGACGATATTATAGTCGTGTCCGGGACATTTTCGGAACACATAACCTTGCTACGTACAGTTCTGGAACGCTTACAATTTGGTAATCTAACTATAAATTTAAACAAATGTAGATTCTTCAGAAAACAACTGAAATACTTAGGGTTTGTCGTTGATGAGTATGGCTTGCGCACTGATCCCGACAAAGTCAAGGCAATAATTGATTTCCCTGTCCCAACTAGCCGCAAGGACGTCAAACGTTTCCTCGGCACTGCTTCCTACTACCGACGATTTATTAAGAATTTTAGTAACATAGCAGGACCGCTTAACCATCTAACGTCCACTAAGAAGGGAGCCCCACCCTTCCGTTGGTCCCCAGCAGCCGACAACGCTTTCAACGAACTCAAGAAGGCTATGACTACAGCTCCAGTGCTCGCGTGCCCCGACTTTAACAAGCCGTTCACGGTCCATTGTGACGCCTCTGATTTCGGAATCGGGGGAACGCTAACCCAGGAGTTTAATGGGGAGGAACACCCCTTAGCGTACTACAGTCGCTCTTTGTCACCACCAGAAAGGAATTACTCGGCTACGGAGCGTGAAGCCCTCGCAGTAGTGAATACCGTAGAACATTTTAGACCCTACCTAGAAGGGAGTAACCAATTTAAAATTATAACAGATCACTCGAGCCTTAAGTGGTTCCTTAATCTTAAGAATCCGACAGGACGACTCGAAAGATGGGGTTGTCGCTTATCTCCTTACAATTTTACAATAGAGCACCGACGTGGCTCTGAAAATATAATACCGGATGCTCTGTCGAGATCCGTACCTTTGTGTTTAATTAATCCACAGTTCATTTTGGATGATTGGTATAATAAAGTACGAAAGCGATGTGAGGAAGCCCCAGCCTCGTGCCCTAACTTCCAAATCATAAACGGCCGCCTATATAGATATACAAAGACGACCAATACGCTTAATAAAGAATTCGAATGGAAAGAGGTCATTCCTGCAGATTTTCGAGAGGAAATAATTCACGATAATCATTCAGTGCCTACCGCAGCCCATCTAGGCACAGCTAAAACTTATAAAAGGTTAAAACTTCGTTACTACTGGCCTGGTATGTACTCAGATGTAGTGAAGTACATTGCCAACTGTGCTATATGTGCTGCGTACAAGCACAGCCAGCAATCCACGCCCGGATTTATGGGTAGCGCTAAACACTGCTCAAGGCCAATGCAGTGCCTCAGCCTTGACCTGGTAGGACCACTTCCTCCTTCCCGGAAACTGAATACTTATTTATTGGTTGTGATATGCTGTTTCTCCAAATACTGCATGCTGTTCCCGTTACGTCGCGCTACTGGCAAAGTAATTGCACAGCGCCTCGACGATCACGTTTTCATGGTTCATGGTATTCCCCGAACCATAATAGCGGACAACGCCTCTTACTTTACGGGCGGTGACGTCCAGCGGCTGTTCGCCAGACATAATATACCCGAAATCCATTTAACTCCAGTGTATACACCTCAAATAAATACCGTGGAACGATACAATAAAACTGTGATGACAGCTGTTTCCAGCTTTGTAGAAGCAGATCATCGAACATGGGATGTCAATCTGCCAGCAATAGAGTTTGCTATGAATACGTCGGTCAACGACTCCACGGATTACACACCGTACTTCTTGATGCACGGTCGCGAAGCCATTCCCGATGGCACAATATATGGTGACCCGGAAGCCGTAGACGAAATCATATTTTCCTCTAGACGTGACTACAAAGGGAAACTCACCGTCTTGAAGGACATCTTTGCACAGGTGGAAGAGGCATTACAAAAAGCCCATGACCGCAATATTAAATACTATAATGAGAGGCGGCGTGACATCGAGTTTGGAGGTGGGTGATGAAGTATGGAAACGCACTTTCAAACAGAGTAATGCCGGGAAATACTTCGCCGCAAAATTAGCTCCAAAGTACGAAAAGTGCAGAGTGATAAGGAAAATTTCAAAATTAGTCTACGAGTTAGAAGATGAGTCGGGGAAACCTTTAGGGAAGTGGCACATAAAAGACTGTAAGCCAGTCTCAAGAAATTCAACTTAACTTCTTAATAATATTTGTGCGGCTCATGTTCTATAAAGATATTGTACTTACCTTTCCGACTCGCGCGTTCCAACTTAGCTGTTAGAAACTCTAATATATGAAGGTACGACTACGCTACCTGTATCCGGTTTGGCGTTACCAGTATCTGTGTCCACTCCAGCAAGCTGGGGATAAAAAAAAAAAAAAAAAAAAAAACATGAAAAATAATTAAATGATTAATCATTGAACGGTACCAAATACGGGTTCGCTACCATATTTCTTTACCTTGGGACATCCGCGTCACCAATTTCCTGGACCATGGGTAAGGGAAACATATTTGTTTCCTGAGTCCCTAAAGGAGCATTAAAAGCAACCACTTAATTAGTGGTCTGCAACATTTAGATAAAATCTGCAGTTCATTAGTGTATCAGTTTCAAGTCGGGCTCTGAAACACGAGCACCGCACGTAGGTTAGAATTTTTACCCAGTCGTCAGTCAATCCCTGAGATGGCACTGTCGTTGACTATTTGTCTTATACTACTTTACCGTAGGTCCTGATGCAATGGGTTCCAGCGGCGGCCACGCGGATCCCATTGATACCAAGGTAAAGTAGGACTTGGTTCCGGAGCCGAGGATCCTCGTCACCTTTACCTACTATGGGTTATACTATTACTCGACGTCGCTCTATTTCTTCGAGAAACTTTAAGCTCGGGGGCGAGCTTGAATTTTACTCTCACTTCTCTCTGTCGTAAAATTCTCGTGGTTAAGGGGGTGTGTAACGGAGCGTTTTTAAAAACGCCACGAACAGCTTTAAAACGCAAGCTGTCAAACCTCCAGGAGAAAACTGACAGCTGTCATATCGAGGACTCCAGAAAACCGCGTGGCGAGAGCGGCCACGAATGGACATTTCATATTCGATTACTAATTAAACGTCCATCAACGGATTGAATATCTTACGACCACGCCTGGCCGTGATGCCGCGTGCCGGATGCTGTTAAGCCAAGCTGTTTGGTGTGGAATTATCGTCAGTCGCTGTATGTCATACACGCGAGACGTTTATCCTCCAAAAGGAGGTTTTTAGCGGTGGACGTAAATTCCGTCCGACTACCGCCAGGTCGTCGTAGTTGTTGACGAGGGGCCGTCGCCCGGACCTCTACCCCGGAGAGCGCGCCGTCGACCCGCGCCCTGAACTTGCTCCTGACCTTCATGGCTCAACAGCCCACTACAAACAGCTGAGTCCTTCCCATTTACCAGTAAAACTAATTAGTTTAAACACAAGAGCGTGACCGACCAAATCCTAGTCTAGGAACCCGCTTTCCCTGCATCGAGCTACCGGCCCTAGTGGCTAAGGAGCGAGAGGGACCCTTTGGTTTTGTATGTAGATGTAATATCTTAATTATATTATAAGCTTAGCTTTACCCGTTCCTTGGGCTAATAAATTTCCGTTATTATCAAAAGTATTTTCTTTCTTGGTCACCTACTCTCAAAACCCATTGAATTAAAAAAGAAAGCATTACAATACATATTCGTAATCATTATCATAGATTTTCTTTTAGAAAAATATGAGACACTCAGTCCTACCTAGAGATGGGCGCTCATGGGTTAATACCCGATAAAGAGCGGGTAAATACCCAATCTTTTACTACTGCCTGGTAGATTGGGTATTTACCCGGTATTTATCGGGTATTTACCCATGAGCGCCCATCTCTCCTACCAGTCAGTTCGCGGAGCTGAGGACCACATGAATGTAGGTCCTTACCTATAACATCTGAAATTGTTATAGGAATTTAACAAGATGGGTGTAGATAAAGCTCTTAACGCTGGTTAATATTGGACCCTTTCTTAAAGGCTATGGGATGAAGACGAATATTTTCCTTATAACAGGAATTCCACGTGGACGACCACACGAGCAAAGCTAGGTTTATACACGTTCATCTTGATTGACGTTTCACTTCTCTCGTTATCTACTTACATATTATATTCTGTACCCACTCATATTTTACGAAAACATCCGATCCTTAACAATCGCTAAAAGTTGTCATCGGCTCGACAAAAACCACAAATCATTATAATAAGACAGGCAAAAGATTGTAACATATTTATAATTGGCACAGGTGACCGTCTCATAGTTACTTGAATACCGCGTTCATTTTGCCGTCGTGGTGTTGGAATATGGTGTTTTTGTGGTTGTGGTAAGGGCTGGTGTGGTGTGGGGCTCGTGGGGAGCTGTGGAATAGCACATGCCACTGTGGCCGCGTTGCAATTACATGAGCACATGTTTTGAGGCACGCGTCAGGACTAGGACAGGAGCATGGAGTCGACATGCTTATTATTATACTGTGAATTTTATCAAGACGGGTTCACTACGCCTCCCGCCTCTGTTAGGGCAAAATAGGGGCGCACGCGTCGATTGGTCGCGTTGCCACGCCCCTCCAGATTCAGATAATTTATTGATAAAAGCAAATGTATTTTACAAGTCATCATGTAAATTTTTCAAATATAATCGGATACTTAATTAATTACAATTTCTCAGTTTAATTACAATTTAGGTTTAGTTATTAGTTTTATTGTTTAATTTAATTTATTGTTATATTTTATTCTGTTGTACCTATTAAATAAATATTTCTCAATTTATCGTTCTGAATAAAAAAAAAAAATCTCAGTTATTGTGAATTATTTTACAATGTCTCATTTCAGGATTATTTAATGAAAAAATAAGTTTATATTGATGCTATAATTTACATTTCATATTCAATTATTACATAACAATCAATTATTTTCTTTGTATGAAATCATCAACGCTGTAGCATGCCAGCCCAACTAGAAGTTTTTTCAGCCTTTTAATGAATACTGCATCGCTAGTAGAATTTGTTATCTTTATCTCACTAGGAAGGGTATTATATATTTTAAACACCAATGACACCAAGTCACCTTCATGCACTTCATGCAACCCACTGATAAAATACAGTCATTAGGTAGCTATTGAAAAGAAAAAAACCTTAAGTTGTGCTTTAGACTGGTAAAGTAAAAGTGTTTGGAACAATAATTTGATCATAATTTGGAAAAGACGTTCCCAAATCTCTCATTTACCCAGCTAAACAAAGGTATCTCCAAATAATCTCTTCTTCTTCATGTTATATTATAAAATTCCATACATAAGGTAAATGTCCCTGTGCTCGACACTGTCCCAATAGTTGACCATTTTGAATGTTACGTCATTAGCAATAGAGGTGACAGCATGCTGTATTAGGCATTAGTGTGTCCAGCACAGGGACTTTTACCTTACCTAATTGATAAAACAAGAGTGGCATACCTATACCTATAGCGGGTTATAAAATCGGCGAAATACATAATTAGTTCCACTACAAATTGTTCTACGCGATATGTCACCTAGTCCTCTCCACAGAGGTCGCTGTAGGCAGTTGTCTCGTCAAAATCAGTCTTACACCTGTACTCCACCTGTGCTCGCATTTTTCAGAACGCTGCCAATTGCAGGCATTACCGTCTAATCGGGAATAATCATACGCTGTGAGCTATCGCGAATGTTTAATGCAACAGCTTTTGTAATGACGAGTTTCCTTAAATACACACTTTGTATAAAACACATATACAGCGGATTGAAAACATCCAGAAGCGCTTCATTCGTCTTCTCAGTTTCAAATTAGGGCTTAAAAAATCTCTCCCCACGTATGACGAACGACTAAAACATTTTAATTTCAGGAGTCTAGAATCTCGACGCAAAATAACTGATCTCGTGTCGTAACCTGTCATAAGATCCTTAATAACAAAATTGACTCGTCTGACCTACTAAACCAATTTAAATTTCGTATAGCCAATAGGCCCAGTCGCACTATGCATCTCTTTTCTGTTCCAAGGGCTACTAATAATGTATTCTACAATAGCCCCATTGTCCGAATGACACGCTTTTATGATAGCTTATTAAAGGAAAATCCAGATCTAGACATATTAACTTGTAAAATTAGTGTTCTTATTTGTACTGCCCGCAGGATATTAAATACGTAGTAATTTTGGTGTAATCTTAGTTATGTTTTTAGTTAATGCTCATAGTTGCATGCACTTTACAAACACTCTAAAATGTTGTGCATAGTTGTAATTGAGTATTTAACAGACACATATATGTCTCAATAATGTAAGCCCTAGTTAAGTTCTTAACTTTGTGACTTGTAACTATGCCTTTTCTAAATAAATAAATAAATAAACATATAATATAAAAGTTAAAATTATAAAAGTTAAATGTTTATATCTTTATATAGAATTTAAATAAATTATAAGCAACGACCACCAAAGGTACTATTGAAATTTCTCTATTCATTCATATTTTTTGTCGGCACATATTTCTATTTCACAGTCATAATTAACAATCAATCAAAAATCTTGTATTTGATTCTGAAACTATTGACGAAAAAAAAACAGAAATTGTGATAACTTTTAATGGAGTGGCGAATCTTATTTTAATTTTTATTATACTACTAAGTAGGTCTGCGTATTTTTTTATACCGTAGATAAGATAAGTATCATAATTATCCGTTTTTCCTTGTACCAAAATTGGTTAAAATTTGTCCTGCCGTATCGGCGTGATTAGAGGTCAAGGAAATTATGACCAAACAGATGGCGCTAGGCTGACATGATGCCGCGCGACATACAAAACAAAAGACGATCCTGCATCGCGCTATTAAGATTGTTCTGATTTTCAATATAGTTAAAGTTTAATTTGAAGTGTTTCTAAAAACACAATAAATTCAATTATAGTTTAATTAAATTGATCGTCGCTTCTTCTTCGGTTCGTTCACAATTTCACAATCCACAAAGAATCGAAACACTGCTCAAATGTACTAGGCAAACATAAATGCAGCGTAGTATGCTAAATCCAACATGTTTCTAAATATCAACTCTATAGTTGCTGCAACAAAGATGATAATCGCCTACGTATTTTTTTTACAATCATTAAAGTGTTCCTTAGCGGCTATGCAAACAAAATGATATCTTATCATTACTAAATTACGGATTACATTGGAAAACGTATTGTTTTCGCTAAAATGGAGGCGCTATTCTCGGATTAAAGGCAGACTTAAGCTAAGTCGCGAGTACCAGGGCAGCAGATTTCATAGAAGTTCAGGCGACGCGGACTAGATGGCGTTATCAATAGTTGTACGCGAGAATTTGTTAATAAATAAACATAATTTATGTAACTACATTCACTTCACTACAGTATAAAAGAGACGGAAGCTATTCCGTATATAGCAAACAAAAAGAGAATCAACAAGTATGTAGTTATACATGACATAACTGAGCCAAATACGCCATGAAAATCACCGCACATTCCATATTTCATAGTTCGCTGATTTCATACAATTTATTGAACACAAATTATATTTTCAATGAGAGTTTCGCTGGTCTGATTTTTAACACAGTTTTTTTTAAATAAAGTCTTGTCTTTTATTGACAAACGTAGAGTATAAAGTATAAACTAAACTAAAACTTGCATGTATTTGTGTGAGCGTTGTTTTAGAAAGTACACCTTGGTTTATCAGGTAAAAGCAACATTGCTTAGAACGCCGTGAGTGTCGTGATTTTAATATTAGGCGCTTTTTCTAAGGCGGTATTTTTCTTTATTTCTTACGTATAAAATTGAATGGTTATATAATAATACTTTTATTTAACTAATTCACAAACTAAACTAAAGTAGTATTAGTTATACTTAAGTTTATTTCATGTAACCTAAGGAAGAGCGGTGCCTCCCAACACAGGCAATTAGGTATATGCTTACTGGGTGGCTCCATCCCATAGATCATAATGAACTGTATTTTATGAAATAAAATATTTTGTAATTTTGTATTTTTGTAATACTAGTAGAAACAAAAAAAAAAACAGATCTGCTTAGGAAAATTTATATTAAGTAGGGGAGACCGGGTATGGAAGTCACATTTTATTTCTTTTGCATTTTAAGTACTATTGTTTTTAGTTGGGGATGATAAAAGATAATTTAATGGATAGTGTATTTATTTGAGTTTAAAAATATATCAATACTTTTTCACTAACATTATGTACGGAGGATATATTTTTATTTTTATGAAAAAAGAGAAATGTGACTTTTAACCCCGTGTCAGGGATGGTTGTCACAGGTACTGGGGTACGTAATCACATAGTAAAATAAGAGGGATATACAATAATACACACATTTATATCAAACGAACTTTTTTCTTGTTGAAGATAAAAATGTTTTATGTAAGTTACTGTAACGGAAAATAACGAAATATTCGTAATTAATAAAAAAATCTCAAAAACATTTTTTTTTCAGCTAGTAACTTATATAAACTTAAATGATGTATGTAAGTCACTGTGACCAGGAAAGTAACGAAATACGTATTCAAAATTAATAAAAACACCCAAAAACTAAATTCGCTTTCAGCTAATAAGGTAGTCACACGTGACTACCAGCCCCCGTCGACCTGAGACAACCGGCCCCAAAACACGTTTTAGAAAATAATCTTACAATATAAATTCAAATGAATGTTTCCACTAAAAACCTTATAACAATATGATTTTACACAAGTTCAACTTGAACAATACACGAAGAAGCATATTAATATGCAAAATAAAAGTGTACCTACGAGATTTAACACAGATGCACAAAAAAATACTTTTACTGGCGGAAAAAAGTAAACGAATGTGGCTCCGTCACAACATACCGGAGCCGACTGAGGTAAAGTACGGAGGGGGGTTTAGCTCCCGCGATCCTTGGACACCGGTCGGTAAACTGATTCGTGCCTTTAGTTGTCAGATATGGCCGCTGTGACAACCAACCCGTGTGACTTCCATACCCGGTCTCCCCTACGCGTATATTTTTATAGTTAGTGTTGGTCTTATAATTCTTGTTTTTTTTTTTTTTTATACTTGACCTAACCGAGCGAGCTAAGCGTGTCTGTTGCACCTTAGCGTAAAATTCTTACGTATATCCAGATGTCTGGATATTCGGATGTCCAGATTTTCAGCTGATATTGCCTATGGGTCGCATTTCTCAACCGATTACAATCATGAAATCTTGTAAGTAGGTTCGTTGTGATTCAGTCTTTCAAAATGGCGGAGATGCACCTTTAGAACAACTTCGCTTGTCGCGCGACTCAGTTTCACCTGTCTTACTCGCACGGTATTGAAAGGAAAGAGACAGCAATTGTCGCGCGACAAAGTGTCGCGTGTCACAGTTATATTATTATGTATGTATGTAAACACTTTATTGTACACAACAACTGATTAGTTATGCTACTTCGACGTGCTGATGACATGGGTTTCTTCGTCGCGCAACAATACTACCTATCTGTCACTTTCTTTTCAATGCCGTACGGGTGAGACAGGTGAAGTAGTACTAGTATATTTTATAACGAGAATAATATACGATCTGCAACTTCCCCGTTATTTATGCTATCCTAGTCACGTCCGATAAAAAAACGGATCTATCCTCAAAATCAGCTTGCGTCGTTAATCATGATGCGCGGGAGTCGATAAGATCGCGGTTCGGGAGATGAGCGCGAAAAAATTAACAGGCAGACGGTTTTTAATGATTTATAGATGCAGCTAAAGGTGTGATAGGAAATACAATCGTTTATCAAAAAACGGTTAACGGTTTTGATATGATTGTGTAAAAAAAATATGTTTATTTTGTGCTAAGTGATATTTATACGGGCAGGACATTATTTGTGCTTGGGTCATGGTTGTTCTATATATTTAAGTATTTATCTATATACATAAGTATGTATGTCGTCGTCTAGTACCCATAACCCATAACACAAGCCTTCTTGAGCTTAATTTGGGAGTAGATAGATTTGTGTGAGGATTTCTGATTTTTATTTATTACCTTTTTAGGTTCATTGATTACTTGAAAACGGCTGAACCGATTTCGAATGAAATTATTTGTTTGATTCAATGAGCATAGGATTGTTGGTCCCATTGTCATATAAGTAACATAACTTAATTTCGTTGAATTTGGTTTTTTTAAGTGATTATGTTTTGGGCAATAAATTTTATGTAAGTAAAATTTTATAATCTTTATGCGATATAAAATCTACGGAATGTTCGTGATTAGTATGCCGTTGACATCTTAAAGAAGTTTTGCCAAGATTCTTCTATGGGTTCAACTAAAGAAAATAATCTTTATTTTTAATCTTTTAGTATCTGCCGAAAAGCTAATTTATTTATATTGCATTCGATTCGGTCAACTCGTAAAAGAAACCACGAAAACAACGCCGAAGGCAAAAAATAGTTTCCGGGTGTGAAATGTGTTCGGCCCATATGGTATAATGCCAACTTATTTTTGCTATTCACGGGGACGGCTTTATTTAAACTATTCCTACTAAATTATATGAATGCACCTTAGTTGCGCCTTTGACCACAGTCTTGACTAAATTGGTCGACTAAATTGCATTACAAAATTAAAGTTACCGCTCGCAGCAGCGCTTTAATTTGACATTAACATGAACATTGGTACGAAGTAATCCTAGTTCCCAATTTCACCAACTACACATTTAAATTTGTACATCCGAGTCCATACTATATTACAAATTTATGTTTGCCGGCTACAGCATCGCTTAATCCGAGGTTCCCGTACGGCGTAAATGTAGTTCTAAAGTTGACCACCGTCGCAGCTAAATTTGTCACACGCATTTGGTGTTAGAAAAAACTTTTTTTTACAACTGCATCGCATTTCCGCGTATAACGGTGCAGGTTTTTGCTCCATCACGTGTATTCTGTAGAACTGGTGCAATAAAACGTCTAAATTTGATATAAAATCGTTGTCGGTTAAGTTCTTTTGAGTGTGGATGGTAGCAAGTCGGGATCGTGAGAATGAAAATTGCATCTTGTTTTCTAATTAGGTTTTTGCTTGAATAGCTGTGCTATGCTGGCAATATAGGCGTTGTCTCGACTCCCAAGATGGTAATTAATAACAGTTGCATACATAAACACCGTGGGGCGACAGGTACCAAGTACCAACCAATGACGTTTTATCAAACTCCGTTATGCACGATGGTCCCATCAACCAACTCTCTGAAATTCACTTAAGGCTGTGCTTAAGGGCTAAATTGACAAGTGCCGACCATTGACAACTTTTTTTAAATTGGGTTTCGAAAGCAAAGATCAGGTCACCCAATTTTATTAGGAACTGTCAAAATGTCATTAAAAAAATACTTTTGAAAAGTCATGGTAAAGATGTACAACCTGCAGTTTATAAGTACGTGTTTGTATAGAAAAACAAAATGGTCGTCCAAAAATTGTACACAGCTTCTTCTGAGGATATTTTGTATTTATGAATGTGTATTTTACAAATTATATTATAGTGTATGTAAATGTATATTGTCAATATATATTAAATTTATTGAGTTTGTCTTGTTTTATTATTACTATTTGGCCCTATGGTTGACTGATAGAGAATGCCTTATGTCATCTAGTGCCATTTTTACTATTTACTACGGCATATTGTGCAATAAAGTCTAAATAAATTAATAAACAAATAATTAAAAAAATCCAAAAACTGAACTTCTTAATATACAAATATACCTGTGCATACTTACAAAATTTCATGTGAATTGGTTTAGGAAAGGCCGCATTTCCCAAGCTATAGTAGAGTAGGTGAGATCAGCCGGAAAGGCCCTGTCCATAGGAAACAGATATTCAATACTATTCTAGAACTTTGTAATAATACAGATGATGACGGCTGCGTCGACCTACTTCTAGACCAGTCGCCGTTGCCTAGGCTGTGTGACCGACCTTCGACCTAGGTATAGGTCAATCCTAACATAATGGGAAATCCTAGTGACGCACTTGTGACGTTGGTTACGCTGCATGTCTTATGATTATGAGGTCCTAGTCATTGTAAGTCCTGTCTACTTCGGAGTAGGGCAATACGGACTGTCACGTACCATAAATTAGAAGTGGTTGACTGGTAGAGAATGCCTTAAGGCATTAAGTCTGCAATTTGTATTTTTTTTTTGTATTGTGCAATAAATAAAATAAGCGTTTTCCAAAAAAAAGGTACATTAACTTTTCTTCAGATGTTTTCGTTTTATCTTACTTTGAAAAACTTTCTATGTTTTATTTTAACCCGTGCATCAGATTCATTGTAATCTGACGAGTGCGTTCTGTCATACATTGGCCAAACGAAACGTAGTATATATAGCTATATTAGCTACACGGGTTAAGGAGCATGTAGCAGAGCAGACGTCAAACACCGTCCTTGTATCAGGTCTGCAGTCTGCGAGCATGTCATGGACAAACCAAAGCATTTCTCCTTTTCGAAGTCGCTTGAAAAAGCTTGTGAAAATACGAGCATAAAAGCTTGTAACATTATGTATAGCAGTCTGCAGAATTCGTGCAGTCCACTTGTAATAGTACTTAAGTACCGGCGGTGAATTAATGTCCCAGATGGCAGGTGTTTGAGGCCCGAGCCGAAGGCGATCTGGGGCTCTACGAATTACCACCCGTGGTTGGTCTAAAGTTTTAGGTCTTACCTTGGCCAGACACCAGACAGTGAGACTTTTTATACTCGTAGCGGGCAGAAAATCCCACTTACAGCCTAGGTTGACGTAGAAATATGAACCGCTAAGAGACATTAAAATTACTTACAAAAGGCACGTTCCGGCTCATTACGTTTATAACCTTAAAATATGTTGACACAATATGGAACCACCAACTCTTGTTCTAAGATTTGTAAGTTCATTAAGGAAGAAAAATATCAGTAATTATAGCTCCTTAAATTTATTTCCGTGGAACATGCGCGTGCGCAGACACAGTATAAGTAGGTTCAGCAGTACATTGACAGTAAAACAATCTGGTTCCGATAGTAACATCTGACAATGTTTAGTAAAAGGTCTCGTTGGCGGGTTGCCATAGAAACGAAATTAATTGTTTGCATTTTTATACGAATGACCTGTCGAGTCCTTATGGAAACTCGAAAAACGAGACCGCTAAATAAATACCTACCTACTGTCACATAATATGTATATTTCAACGTGATATAAAATTGTAGTTAAATCTAGTTCGTATGATAGCGTTGACAACAATATACAAAAAAACCAAACAAATGCGAGTCGGACTCGCGAACGAAGGGTTCCGTACCAATATTGAACAAAAACACGTTATTTGTATGGGAGTCCTCCTTTGTTTTTATAGCGGTAACAAAAATATACATTCTGTGAAAATTTCAACTGTCTACCTATAACGGTTCATGAGAAAATACCCGTTGAACGAAATATCATGGAAAAAGCCCAATTTTTGTATGGGATCCCCCCTTAATTATTATTGTTTTATCATGAATAGTATTTGTTGCTATAGCGGCAATAGAAATACATCATCTGTGAAAATTTCAACTGTCTTGCTATCACCGTTTCAGCCTGGTGACAGACGGACGGGCGGACGGACAGCGAAGTCTCAGTAATACGGTCCCGTTTTTACCCTTTGGGTACGGAACCCTAAAAAGGGATTTTAATCAGACAGCGCATGACCAAAAAAGAATACAACTTTGTTGCGACAGCGGTTGTTTGAACTGAAACAATAATACAATATCATGTGGCTTTTGTACGCGCTAGACGTGTTCGTACTACCCTTAGTCCCTTATGTCCTTACATGTTAATTAGAAGAAAATTTTAGTAAATAAATAAAATGTTAAATAATATTCTAACCATAAAGTATGATTGTTTTGTCAAAATTAACTATTTTCTCATAAATTAAACAATCTGCGTCACTTTTCGGAAAATCACGCTGCCACTTTTATAAATGAAAATCAATTGATTGCGAGAAAACAGCTAGTTTTGACATGAAATGAATCTTGTTTACTAAATAGGACAAGGAAGAACAAATAGATTAGGCGATCAAGGTAATTTTATACCGACAAGCATCCTATGTTATACTAGCTCGGTTGAGGTAAAGATACTGATAATAATTATATTGCGATTGACGTATAAAAATCGTTTCTGTTTGCGGCGCCAGAAAATCTATAAAAAGTGGAAGGAGTCATGACACACGGCGTGTCTGATCACTTCTAATGAGCTTAACACGTGCTCGCACGCTCATGACCGCTTACAGATGTCTAAACTATTATAAAATTGTAAAATAAAATTCGGTACCGTATTGATGATATTTTGGAAAAATGTGGAATAGGCTATTTGGAGGTCACATAATCTTTTTTTGGATTTTATGTATGTTTGTATGTATGTGTTTATGTTCGATCATCGCGAATCGCTATTTAAAAAATGATTTCGGTGGTCTAATATAAGACGCTCGTGTTGACCAGGAAATCCGCTGGAAAGACACGAGTTCGAACCCCGCCCGAAGCATTAAATTTATAACTTTTCGCTTCAATTTGCGTTTATATTTTGTTTAGCCGACTGAAAGCGGCATATGGTTGTCTTTTAAGTTAATGTAGGTATACTTATTTCTTCACTAACCACACACAAACTCACTCACTGCAGCCTATCACGTAATTTTCACGAATTAGGACTTTAAACTTCAAAGGTCTTCAAAGTCCAAGTTGGTGTCGACAAAGAACTGATGAACAGAGGAGCTTTATTACTGCCGTACTATACAATAAGAGCTCTTGTCTTTGGGTGTAGATATTACATTACTCCGAAGCTCCGAACCTTAGTTGTACGATAGGCAACATTATTCTGAATTTTCTCAATTCAGAAAATCACTTTCAAATTAAGGTATTAGGATTTTTTTTATTGATATTATACAACTGTAACCTAATTATATTGTGTAACATATCTCTACAACAACAAAGTTTGTTTGGCGAACTTCACTTTCGGATTTATGTAAATTCGGAATAACGATGCATTCGGACAAATAAAACTTCGGAATTTTTCTGTCTTCCGCTTCTCTCTTTATCTGGATCATCTTTATTTGGATCTCATAGTAACCCCGGCTCTACACTATAGCGACGTTGACCAAGGTGAAGTTGGCCGAAGACTTTCCCCAGCGAAGTGCCTCTCCACACTATCATATAAAAAGATAAAAAGATAAAAAATTTATTTATTGCACAAACAACTTACAAACAAATACAGTGAAATTTAAATCACGGTTATGTGCATAGCAGTTAAAGAATACAGAGATCCCAGGGGATCCCGCACTAGGCAAGGCCTGTATCGCGGGAAACCAGATATGCAGTTGTATGTCATGCGTTACATCATCTATTTAAAAGCTTAGATTACAAACTAAAAACGAATTACGTAAACTAGTCTTCCTTAAAGTGAAAATTTTACAGAAAAAGCAATAAAAAATAAATTTACATGCGAATATTTGTCATTAGACTAACTTTAGAAGTAGAGCCTCAGTCTCATTGTACTCCAAAGAAATTAACCAATTAAATAATAATATTTTAGCTTTGCCTATTGAGCTACCTTTAATACATTCCTGTTGCCTTACAGCGGCATTGTAAATTTTGTACCCGAGGACATCACCGAAGCGCCTGCCGAAAGCGGTATTAACCTTAGGAATCGGTAATTTAAAAACTCTCTTAGTTAGTAATTCGGGGTAGTTTTTCATATTTAGAGCAGATCTGTGTGCGGCGGTGCAGACCTTGTGAATAAAAAGTTGACGAACCGACAGAACTTGAGCCTCTTCATAGAGGTTCTTAGTCGGATATTTGTAGGGTTTGTTGAGCATCACTTTTAGAACCGAGCGTTGAGCTCTTTCGGCAACTAAGATTGCAGACTTAGCAGCACCACCCCACACAGAGATGCCATAAGTGATTAACGACTGGCATAGAGAAATATATATCGTTTTCAGGAGAGAGTTGTCAGCAGAGTAACGCAATTTTTTAATTAGAAACATTGTTTTTCTGATTCTTTTCGAGAGACAGTATATATGACCTTTAAAGCTTAATTTTTCGTCTATGAGTAAACCAAGATATTTAATGGTGTCCGTGCGAGTTATCACATCACACGAACAGGAGACAGTGTTTATATTTTTGCACGAGTGAATTTTAAGTACCCTGGATATAGATGGAGTGGAGTGGATATTCACCCAACCTCAGTCAACTTCGCGAGTAGTTTAGAGCCAGTGTAAGATCACTGCATCCATCGCACTGCTCGCCATCGGCAGGGTGTTTATCCTCAAACACTGGAGCCTAAATGGTCGAGAACTGTGCAGTTTCAGAGAAATTTCCTACCGCGAACGCTCCGCATGTGGAATGAGCTCCCTGCCGAGGTTTTCCCCGGGGGCTACAGCATGCGGTTCTTCAAGAAGGGAGTAAATAGGTTCTTAAAGGGTCGGCAGCGCGCGTGTGATGCTTCTGGCATCGCAAGCGTCCATAGACGGCGGTAACAGCTTAACATCAGGCCATCAGGCGGGCCGCAAGCTTGTTTGCCACCGTCGTAGTATAAAAAAAAAAAAGCTTTGTACCTATGCTGTATGATGATGAAACATCGTGAGGAAAACAAACTGAACCAGTCATCTTCAGTAGAACGTTGAGCCCTAACACTCATTAGATCACCGCCCGCTTTGCCAGCTGGAGGCGGCTTCCAGAGCCTCGAACATCGCCGCAGTTGCCAACCTACAATACAACAATACAATACTTACAACAATTATTTATTGCACACCAACAAGATTTTTTTTTACAATTGAAACCTTAATTTATAAATGGTAGACAATAGGCGGTCTTATCGCTAAAGAGGGATCTCTTCCAGACAACCATTGGGTGGAAGAATAAGCAAAAAAAACAATGAAAGAGTAGGTGGTGAGATAAAAAAATCAGCAACATAAATAACATAAAGTATAAGTCATACACATACTTAAACCTACCTACCTACCAGTCTTCTATCGGATATATTTTGCGAACCGCTATGGAATGGAACTTGCTCACACCGTGTGTACTTCCGTTGATGATTATATAACTTGGGTCTCTTCAAGGCAGGGGGAATAGGCTGTTGCTCAACCAGCGAGCTAATATATTTTTGACCCTAGAGTAGTTTACCATCAGGTGATACTGAGGTCAGTCGCTATAGTCAGTTTATACATAAAAACAGTAATCTAAAAGTTTTAAATGCGAATTAGCGGGATATATCCTCCATTACAACATATATGTTGTAATGGAGGTGTTGTGTTTTCTTGTTGACAGTTTAGTATTGTTGCATTGTGATGCAATGCTATTTTGACGTACCAAATTTTAAGTCCCAATCCGACCAAAAGTACGGTCAGCATCAAAAGTTTGTCAATTTTACTACTTACTGGTTTATGTCAAATCGCATAATAAAATTGTGTACCTAATACAGTACAAGTGAAGTTCAGTATAAGATTGTAAAAAGTTAAGATCGCTAGATCTTAAGCACAGAGTTTACTTTTAAAATACGAAAAATATTGCGGCATTAAGATAATGTAGTAACATAAGTTATTCCTTAAGTTGGTTGATCAACCTATAGATCTATAGGATGATATGGCAGCTTGCCAAATTACCATACTCTGCATACACTAGGCGCAATATCATCCCCGATATACAATGTGGACATTAATGGTTGCACAAAGTGTTTATTAATAATGGTAAAATTTGCAAGCAACACCTGCCGCTCAAACTGCGTGGAGAATGCAAAATACAGGCGATTAAATGTTTACTTATTTCGAGAATGAAAATTTAATGTAATCTTATAAAGAATTACTTAAGCGACAGTTTACCAAGCGCGTGCATTGACCAACGGGAATTTGTTCAAGTTCTAAACAATAGCAACAACAGAATAACGTTCCAATTCCACCCTATGCCATCATTGTTATCTTGCATCTAGTTAATTGAAAAATGTTATCCGACCTTCAATTCTTGTAGGAACTGGAAGTTCAAGTGTTCCTACATTCCCGAATCGACTGGTCATACAATCAAGCGGTTTTAGTCCTTACCGGTTCAATAAAAACTATTAATTGCGTAAGAGTATGTAATAAAGTTTCGGGATGGCTTAAAAATAACCAACGCACCACCGCTCCGGGTATAAATTCTTAAAAAACATAAACTTCAAAGTGTTAAACAGTTCGAAAACGTCTCAGTTCGAAAATTGGAAATTTGAATTTGGAACGCATGGTTATCCAATAGGAGTTAAATTGGTTTTGGCGGGGAAAATTACGTAAGGCGTTTTTACACGCGTAACTATGTACGTAACTATGATTAGAAAAGAGTTTTGATGCACATAAGATAGGGTTTATTTTGGTTTTTGTTGAGCGGGTTTCTTGATGCGTTTTTGATTGGGAGCGGCCGGCTAGGATATAGGTCAATGATCCCCTAAACCTTTGGAGTCGTCAGGGCAGTTCACAAGTACTTGCTGCTGTGTTTAAATTGCCCAGCCGTATGTACTCTCAGTACTGGCCAAGTATGACCATTGGGCATTCTTCTCACGGCGTCAAACGAACTAATGTTTGTATGAGTCCTTTGTGATGGATCTTTAAAATAAACACGGGAACTTCGGCGCTCTTCCAGATACAGTTTTAGAACAATACAAACATACTCTTGTTTTGTATAGGAACTCAACGTGATAAACATTAAATGAAGTTGAGATACTACTAAATTAATAAATAGATATAGGTATATAAATGTTGGATATTCCTGTATCAAATTGAACATGCTTAAACATAACCGTCCTTGGCACCAGAGTGCCCGGTTCTGTCTCTGTTCGCAAGTTCGTCTGTAGCCTAGAGCTGCGCACGCGCCGGTCTGTCGTATCAACAAGTCTCACGATTAACCGTCGCATTATACACAAACAATCAATAAAATACGATTCTCGAACGACTTTTGAGAGGGTCAAAAAAATCTTGTGTAATGTTTTATTTTGTTCTTAGTCTAGATTCTTCAAGAAGGGAGTAAATAGGTTCATAAAGGGTCGGCAACGCGCGTGTGATGCTCCTGCCATCGCCGGCGCCGGTAACTGCTTATCATCAGGCGGGCCGCATGCTTGTTTGGCACCGTCGTAGTATAAAAAAATGTATACTGGTACCTTTCTTGTATGTGGGTCTATATCTTCTTTTTCCATATTTATAGTAAGTACGTTTCTTATCCCCTCAACTGTGAAAACTCCCCTCGGGGCCACGTAATCGTGATATCAATTATCGAACCTCATTTGCGCCGTATAATGAGTAAAAGTGTCTGTAATAGCTGTGTAGCGAGCCTGTCTCGCGCACCGAGGGTTCCGTACAAACACCTATCATGTCATGTTTGTACAATATTATTTTTACAGTGAACACATTCAATTTCGACGACGCGGTCGGCGCAGTTTGTAGGGACCCACCTACCTACTGAGTCAGCGGTCCCGTGTTCGAATCCCGGCCAGGGCAAATATTTGGGTGATGAACTTATATTTGTGTTTGGGTCATGTTGTTCTATGTATTTATCTATATAAGTATGTATATCGTCGTCTAGTACCCATAAGACACTTTCTTGAGCTTAATTTGGGCCAAGATCGATTTGTGTGAGGTTGTCTCATATTTATTTTATTTTATTAAATTCTTCAAAATCTAGCATTACCTCATTCCACACTTATCGTCTATCGCCTTATAATTAACATGACGCCGCGTGTCCTGCGCCTGCGACCTTTGCCCCTGGTTTATCAGGTCGTTGAGTACAGTCGGTGGTATAAAAAATATTTTTTTTTATGTCATAGGGGGCAAACGAGCAAACGTATCGTCTGATGGAAAGCGATTACCGTCGCCCATAAACACCTGCAACACCAGAGGAGTTACAAGTGTTTGCCTACCCGGAGGACGAAGATAGAATGCCTCTATGCTAGTAATTTCACCGGCTATCTTACCCCCACACCGGAACACAACAATGCGAACATTGCTGTCTGGCGGTGGGTTAGTAGGCAAGACGGTAGTAACAATCCGGACGGACCCTGCACGAGGCCCTACTACTTTGGAAGTTGTATAATAATAAATTACTGAAATAAAATATAGAAAATATGGAGGAAACGGAGGGGGAGGTTTAAAAATCTTGCTTAGTGAAGAATTCCTGATCCGTCTTCACAATCGAAGGCCTAGATGTGTCTTCTGGTGCCTCTCACCCTCATGGATACAGCTCGTATGACCGATATTTGTACTTAAAGCCTGACCAGAAATATATGAGGATGCGCCATATTACGGAATTTCACTGGAACTAATTTCTTATACTGGCAATGATCAATGTCAATGTCATTCGTGGTGATTTCTTTAAAAGAAAAAATATTTAAAATTGTTCAAAGAAAATGCCGAAGAACATTCACATTTGTAAACGTAAGCTTATAAATAAAGTGTACACGCGTTTATTACACGAAAAACTGTTAGGAAAAGAGTGCATTCCGTTAAATGATATTACGAGGTTAAAGCTCCGAGGTTAACATAGTGGAACTGACAGGTATTTAAACTAATGTCATTATAGTGGGTTGCGATTGGTTGCAAAATTGTTGCCATATAAATCTTATAAATAGCGCCCTCTTGACAAACCTCATATATTTCTGGTCAGGCTTTACTTTGGATATGAATCTTCGAAACGTTAAAAAGAAACATAAGTAGGTAGATGTGCCGTTCCCGGTTTGTATGGAGAAAGAACGTTCTGGAGAACATTTCCCATACAAATCGGGAAATGTTCTGGAGAACGGCACATCTCCCATACATACTTCTCGTGTCTATGTCGGCGCGGAAGGAAAAGTCATAACTCTCGTTTTATTAGTTCGTAGTCGTAGTCGGTTGAAAAATACCCTATAATATATAATTATGCCTAGATGCCTAGCTAGCCTAGTTATTTGTGTGTAAAAAATAACTGAAAACAGTCGCTATTTAAACCTGATTAGACTTCAAAAAGTATAATAGTTGTCCTCGGCTGCCGTCGCAACTGTGGTTCGCATCGCAACCAATTGTGATTTGATAATTTTTGACCTTCGTTGGCAGCTAGTTGCCATAGACGAATGTTTTGTTTTAATACTGGTTGCGAATTAAGACAAAACATTCGTGTTGCAAAGATGCAGTCCATTTTTATCATTGCAACTATTAGGTTTGGTCCTACTGCATATATCCTATAATAATTTGCACACAAATCGAAACGGTTCCAAAATTTTGTTACAATTAGCTTAATTTTGGAGGAGGGAACAGTCGAGAACGAAACCTCTTGTGTAACTCGGTTACGTTAAGTTTGGACCTCATTTGTATCCGACGCCATAGTAACCAGGTGCAAACTTAACATAAACTGATATTATGAGAAAATGCGCAGTGCAAACACGTGACATGTACGCGATTTGTTTTGATTCATCGACTCCGGACATTAACATCCATTATTCATTCATGCATAATACAAAAAAAAAACATACACTTTGAGGAAAATATGTATCAATGTTATTGTTTTGGTCAAAAAACGTCGCAATAACTTAAACTGTTACAAGTTTACCTACAGAAACATAATTTAAATGAATAAATATCGGACAACCCCTCACAAATCGATATAATCTAACAGTAAGCTCTAGTAGGCTTGCATTGTGGCACCAGGCAAGGATAAACATATATATATACAGTCCTCCTTGCAGTGTTGCCAGGTCCAATATGGAAATGTCAGAAGAATGGATCCTTAAAAATCAGATTGAAAAAAAAAAAAAAAAAAACAAGTAGTTCAAATTTTATGCTAGAAAAGTCACAAAACTTACCTAAATGCAAATCTTCTCATGTTCTCTGATTATTTGGTTTTTAATAAGCTGATATATAATGTATAAAATTATTAGTTAATCTGGACAGAAAAGAAATATGCACTATTCGACGGTCCAATTTCGAACACCGGAGTAGCCCTTCAGAACCGAAACCGAACGGGAAAAGGGCAATTTATATTTAAGGCTGTTTTACACTTTCCGACTTAACTTAAAACAATGTCACACTTGTTTTAAAAGTATCGTCACATGTTATCTGTTTAGCTGACTACCTCAGAATCATTAATCAGAGTAATAATTATTAGGTTCAAATTAGACTCATAAAATTCAGTAGATTCGTTTGCAAATTCAGTAGATCAGTAGACATAGTCAAAAATCAGAATAACTCCTGAAAAATCAGGAGACCTGGCAACACTGCCTCCTTGTCGTATCCGACAACGGCAAATCTTACACTCTCCGTTCATGTGCGCGGATGTGACTTGCAAAGCCGAACTTGGTTTTGAATGTCCAGTCGTAAAAAGTGTAAGCGTAGGCAGGCTTGGGTCGAGTCTTCCGTAAGCGAATACTTACGATTAACATACTTTTGTATTTAAATACATAGAAAACATGCGTGAAGAAAATTTTTCAGTTCATCACACAAATATTTGCCCTTGCCTGGATTCGAACCTGGGTCCGTCGGCTCATCAGGCATCTGCACTACCACCACTGCGTCAACCGCATCGTCTATTTTAGGTCTTAAGGTGATTCAACGATCTGGTCCGGATAACGGGAAGCCGTTGAATGAGAATATAACACGATCAGTTGTGGAGAACCTTATCGGAAACCTTTGTCGTCATTATCGAGCAGGGAGCGGCTGATGTTCATTTTACGGGTAAGTAATATAAGATATAAGAACTTATACTATAATATTCATATAATATACGCTCATATGGTATAAGCTTGTTTTGTATACCGTTCGAGCTGTATAACGAACGTTAGATATAACATCAAAATATCTATTTTTGTTAAGTATAACGTTATTGAAGTATAATATCATTGTATATAACGATCATAACGTATAACGTTCATAATATCTCAGATTTATAATGTATATTACTCAATACATCTAACACCAAAATGCATAATGCTCGTATAGAATAACCGCCTGCACATTCGCTTTAAAATTTTAATATATGTACCTCCATGCAAGCAAGTATTTTGACGCTACGCTCGCTTCGCTCGCTCCGCTATCCATGGTCATAAAACAAACCTAACCTAACCTACAGTTTTCGGTTTTTGACCCACATTCCATTTTGTCGCAGTTCTTCCAGACGGTATACTCGTATTTGCCAGAATTTTATCTGCCATTATCAATTGTGTGCATCCTTATGCAATAGTTTGCTGTTAAATTTTAATATACCTCCATACAAGCAAGCATTTTGACGCTCCGCTCGCTTCGCTCGCTCCGCTATCCATGGTCATAAAACAAACCTAACCTAACCTACAGTTTTCGGTTTTTGACCCATATTCCATTTTATCGCAGTTCTTCCAAACGGACTCTTACTTGCCAGAATTTCATCTGCCATTATCAATTGTGAACATACGTATGCAATAGTTCGCTGTTAAATTTTAATGTAGGTACCTCCATGCAAGCAAGCATTTTGACGCTCCGCTCGCTTTGCTCGCTCCGCTATCCATGGTCATAAAACAAACCTAACCTAACCTACAGTTTTCGGTTTTTGACCCATGTTCCATTTTAGGGGCATAAGGGTAGCAGTTATAACCTATTTAGTATATCATACGCTATTATATTTTCTAATCATTATACGAAAAGAAAGTATATACTATGATCGATATACGTTATGTATGTTATATCAACTAAATTTAGAGTATTTGAGTGTTATATAAAAAATCATTCTACAACATGAGTCTTATGCTAATTGACCGTTATTCCTAATAAAAATATTGATTTTGATGTTATAGCAAAAGTTTATTATATCTTGTGAACGTTATTAATATGAAATTATATATTATGTAGTTATATCTCATGGGACGCACCCCATTTTACGGTTCCGTATAATGAATAACGCTGAACTCACTTGTTTTTGATCACCAGAAAAGGATTTTTGTTTTTTTAATAATAAATGTAGGTATATAAAAAAGGGATATTATTAAATGCACATCTGTATAATTTTTCAGCACACTAGGCACCTCCACTAATTAACTGAATGCATACCAGAAAATCTAATGCTGTGCAAAATAACAATTGATTAACTGAACATGTCCTACAAAAAAAACTTAAACATCATTCAAAACGAGATGACCTTTTTAACCGAATTCACACCAAAAATATGGTTCGTACATCGGATATATTTGAAAGTTTCACCAAAAATACTGACTTGCACACTAATTATCCTCGCACTGCACACTAAGATCCGACTCGGCCGGGTTAGGTTAGTTTTTTTTTTATATCCAGTAAAACAGTTTTGCAAATACCTTTAAATAGTATATTCAATTCGCATTATTTAGTGTGCATAATTAGTGTGCAGGTCAGTATTTTAGGTGAAACTTTCAAATATTTTGATCGAAAAAAGGGAATATACAGATATCGTTTTAAATACATGCCTATAAAAAAAACCTAACCTATATAGAGTGGCGGTGGCATCGGGGCAGCGATGCACGATGGTTGGGGCTGCAGAAGAACCTGCTGACGTCGCGCGCCGTGTCCAGGAGTACCGCCTACTGAATCTGACGCTTGATCCAGCCATCTAGCGAGAAGCGAGAGACTCTTGAAGTATTTGTGGAGACACTTAAAAAACCGGCCAAGAGCATGTCGGGCCAGGCTCAGTGTAGGGTCCCGTAGTTAACGACACCCCACACGCTAGTGTTGGAACGAAAAAAAAAGATTCACCCCCACTTTAGGTCTACTCTAGGTACCCGAAAAGTTTTTTTTTTACCGTTTTGTCGGCGTGATACATACACATGCTCATACCAAATTTCAGCTTTCTGAGCACTTATGATCACGGAGCTAAGCCGCGGACGGACAGGCAGACGGACAGACAGACATGGCGAAACTATAAGGGTTCCTAGTTGACTACGGAACCCTAAAAAGCCAAGATTATTATTGTCGTTTTTAAAGCAAAAGTAGATTAAAAAAATACTTTGACTCAAAAACTGGAGCCCCCCGAACTCATAAGTTATGTTTATGTTGTATTGTAAAAGATGTACAGTAAAGGTATGCAATATAGTATATCAAATTATGTTTGCTGTTGCACCGAATATATCATTTCTGATATAAAAACAAAATTACCATGTCATAAAATTGAAATAATAAAACCTCAGCTTTACCCCGTTTATTGAAACATACAAATACATGCGTTGTTTTGTTTTGACTTAGCGTGCCATATCGTTTACTATGCATGAGTTCCTTTTGCATGGTCTATTTACATGCTTCATACAATCATGCATGTATCCGGATCGTATGTGTTCTTATTCAGTTACATTTGAATTATAACTTTACATATCGCTTGCATTTACTCCCAGTTCGCCTGCGTAGCAAGTAGCAACCCAAGTAGCACAAATGCTGAATAAGTGCTTACACAGCTGGAATAAGCTGAATAAGGGTTGTATAAGCTTTTATGTAGCCTGTGCGATACTACTACTTACTACTACAGAGTACATTACAACGTAAAACTAGTAAAGTTTTTTTTGTCTTTTGGTAAGGAGGTGGTTAGTTCTGTTTAAATAAATTAACCATTACGTTAATTGGGAACTTGCAACAAAAAAATACATTGTACCTACCAATTGACAGATTTTTTTTTGGACAGGCTTTTTGTCTATAAAAACAAGTAAAAGATAAAACACTAAATAAAATCATTTTTACATTTTCGAAAATATCCCAATTTCTGGTGAAAATATTCATTTTATAAGTTCCCCATTTTAAATTAGCGTCAGTGACAAGTAATTAATCATGCACATGACTAAGGCGGATTTACTATAGGAATTGTACTGCTGTTCACTGGTTGTGAACTTTTCCACAAGGTGACTTTATCTTTGATCACGATTTCGGGGGACTATTTTCGAAACCAATAGGTACGTATAATATAATCAAAATAATGGTTTTGGGTTCCGTGGAAATAAATGAATAAAATTAGTTTATTAATTTCTTTAACTATTTCTAAATTTGAAAATTTTCTTTCAAATCTGATTTTTATACGAATTATGTCTCATACTGACTAATCAATGTGATTAGGACCCTAGGAACTTCAGAAATGGGAATCAAAATGAGGCGTGTCTACTGAACGTTGAAATTGCTTTCCATAGAAAAAATTGCAGAGTTGTGACGTCACAATTCCGCGCATTAGCTACAAGTGTATGGAAAACAGGCATTTTACAATGTAGTTGTTAAGACTGCGTTTATATACTATAGAGGACGGATATATATTTTTAATTAAATAAGCGTTTATAAAATACCTATAGACAACTAAAATAACTGTGAAATCCAACTTAATGCAAGTTTCCTATTGTGATATCAATAACTTACCAATGTTTTGATAATAGGTCTATTATAAAAAAAAAAAAACAAATAACCATTAAAAAATAAACAAAATCGTTCGTTGTATTAATAGACAACGAACATATTTTTTTAATCTCCATCATTTGTACCAATCCTTGAAACTAATCAGCCGACGGACAATCTGACGCACCCTATTATCTCGACCATAGACTAAAAAAACTTGACCTCATTCTCTAAATAGGTCATTCATCCCTAAGGTTCAGTACCCTTAACAGGACCCGATGGGTTTTTTCGATATAGAGGGCCATTTTTCATCGAGCGCCCGATTTTGGTACTTACATAGTTCCCGTTAAATGAGATACACATGGGATTTGTCCCTTGGGACGTGTTTTGGGATACAGATGGTATTACCTTGTGGGGATACATCGGAGGATATTGCTGTTTTTTTGGATGTTTAAGTTTGGTGGATTGTTTTAAATGTGCTAATTGTTGTAATTGTGCTGGAATAGTTTGTGTTGTAGGTATCGTGTATATGTGTGTCATATTGTTTTTTTTTTGGTGAATAGTTTTAAATGTAACAATCTGGTAGCTCAACTGGTTGAGCACTACCCTAAGAAAAAGTAGGCACGCGGGTACGAATCCCGTTTAAATTGCTGTTGATCGCCTAAAATTTTGCTTTTGTAATTTTTTGTAAGTACATTTTTATGGGTGTCATTGTCATTGCAAATTCAATAGCATTTTTTGGCATTTTGTTCTCGAATATTGTAAAAAATAAATGACTGGTAAAGTTAGCATATAGTGGAGTAGGTAATTGATTGGTAATTTTGTTGTTATAACTTCGAGATAGGCATTCTCCAATCTACCCGTTTAGTACAACTACATATGCTAGACGGGCTAGTCCTAGCGTGATCTTATCTTATCCTTGTGGTAATAATCGTAAGACAAATGAAACGCGCACTTATTGTATAGTCAGCATGAAAAGTAGCTGATCATTTTAATAAGCAACATGAATTAAGAGACCTTATTCATTTTTTTTTCATATTATGACAAATATATTGATAATTTCAACCAACTTTTTGAAATGAAAAATAATTTTCCCTTAGTTTTAGACAGTGCGTGCAGTCGAAAATAAGTTAAAAAAACAGTTTTATGCGTGAATTTTGTCAAATTCAAGTAGTTTTTGAAACAAAAATTATCAATGAAACATTCAAACTGTTAGTAACGTTGATAATTTGCTAAGAAGCATTTTTGATCATAGACAAAAATGTCTTAAACAATCAGCATTTTTGAGCGGATAAGGAGCCTTAAGCTAATACTAAAATTTAATGATTGCGTTCATCATGGTAAATAAAGTAATAAATTAATCAGTAACTCTCAGACTCGCATACTTATCTAAACGTAACTTTTTATCAGTAACTCTCAGACTCACATACTTACTTATCTAAAAGTAACTTTTTATCAGTAAATCTCAGACTCGCATACTTATTTAAACGTAACTTTTTATCAGTAACTGTCAGACTCTCATACTTACTTATCTAAAAGTAACTTTTATCAGTAACTCTCAGACTCGCATACTTATCTAAACGTAACTTTTTTGTCACGCGATAGACGGAATCATCATAGACCTGCATTTACCTTTTTGTAAACGTAATTAGCACAAGGTTGAGCTGACCGCACGTATTGTCACATAGCGGGATACCCGGTGTGACATCCGTGTGACAAATTAACTTACGCATTGATTTAATTTCCTTAAAAGGGTAATCCTAAGACCCTAAACACAACCCACGTTGCGTTGTAAGCTCGTCATGCCGCGTCATCTCGTGGAAATCTGTTTACAATGTCCATCGTAAGCATTTTTTTTATTTTTATTTATTTACCAACAAAAACAAATCTAAGTTATTTCTCGCCAAACTGTAACGTTTATTGGCGAGAAGTGCTCAATTTTAATAAAATAACTTAGTTATTGTATTAAGGGGTTTACACTCATGTGAAATTGTCAGGAACGGCCGGCGTTAAATTGTGATGAAGAGCTCCATACGAGTTCGAAACATGTCGGGCCGTTCCTGACAATTTCACGTGAGTGTAAACCGCTTAATACAATAATTTAATATGTCTCACGAAAGTTTTAATAAGATTAAAACAACTTAGAATAGAATAAAATAGAATATTCTCTATTGCACACCTCAACAGGAAATAAATACAAACAAATTCAGATTACACGTAACTTACAATAGAGGTAAACAACAGGCGGTCTTATCGCTAAAGAGCGATCTCTTCCAGACAACCTTTGGGTAGCGAAACTTAGCGTATCTATCAACAGAATAAGCAAAGAAGAGGTAAGCATCCCCTTCTCTACAAAAACTTCCACAGGTGTCAGATTATATTATAGGGTGGAGTGAGTACTTTCAAAATCTCCTCGCGGCTTTCATCCGAGTGTCTCCGCAGAGTCTTGGAATTCTTCGGACACATCGCAAGAAAAGGCAGAGGCAACCTTGAGCGGCTTATCGTGACCGGCAAAGTAGATGGGAAAAGGCCTCGTGGACGCAGCCCGATACGTTGGTCCGACCAGATCCGCTCCGCTCTTGACTCCACAGTTCACAGCGCCCTTCACACCGCCGCAGACAGAAACAGATGGAGGAAGGTCGTACGAGAGAAAGTATTGCAAAGGGGAGGTCACGACCCTCAGCTATGAGGAAAACGACGCAAGGAGGGTGTACTTTCAACCTGCTGACAGCCTATTATTGAGAAGGAAATCCCTAAGCTTTGATTTTAACAGTGTTTTACTTAATAATTTTGGTTCTAGTTTTAGTAAGTATTTTATTACGGTATCGTGCCGTGACACGTTGAGACGTTGGGTTATGATTATGATACGATAACGTAAGATCGGAAACTGTATTGTGATTTTCAACCGTGTAACGGAGATGCCATGACTTCGGTCTTAGCGGCGAGCGGTACGTGTGTCTCGTTCACTCGTACGGCCCCCGCGCTCGGATCTCTCGCTCAGCCGCTCGCCGCACCGCTGGTCCCGTTATGTCGTGGCATCTCCATAAGATGGAAAGCAGCGTTACAAACAACACAGACATTTAAAAATATAAAAAAAACAGGAATTTCGAACTAAAATCTTCTATTAAAAAAAAATCTTTCGAAAGACTTTTTTTCACGAATCAGCCTATTCAGACTTATTTACACTTGAACAGGTACTTAAAAAAAACGTGATAACTTTCGTACGCTTTCCTATTTACCTACCGCGCGATAAACGTGACTATTGTACTGAATAGCGATTTCTATTAGGTCCTTAATTGATTTCGTGGTTAAAGCACCCAGGAACACATGAAATTAGTAGATTAAAAGGATTATTTTTGAATATTAAATATGATACTAATTTATTTAGCCCGGTGACAACCGAAACTCACTAAAATATCTGTCATTATTCTTCAAAACCTCGTATCTAGTTTGTAGATTGATACTGAGATACGAGCTTTTTTTTCAGTTGGTATTTTTTTTAATGGTTTCTTCTTGCTGTTTCGGCCAGAGGTATTAAGTTGGTATTTGTTACATAATGAATTTTGGTTTTCAACAGACGATTTATTAGCGAAGTTAAAATTCGAAATAAAAAGTTATATAAAAAAAAAACTGATTTCACAGAGCATAGATACTTACCTAATATTTTCTAATCTCGAGACAAATCCGTGGTGGCATGTGTAGCGCTCTCTTCCGCATTCCTTGCGATCGTCGACCCACTGCGCCACTGGCCGAGTATCCCTGATCCTGTCGAGGGATGGGGCGGTATCGATGTTCCAAGTATCGATAAGTACCTACCATGAAACCATTGATTCAAATGATTGTGGTGTGTACCGACATTATAAAAGACGTTACATGTTTCATAAATTTACCTTTACCATGAGTTATCGTGACCAAGTCGCTAGTGACTGCGTAAACAAACGGTTACTTTGTAAAGCTACAATTCTCCATTTACCCCGTCGCTAGCGAGTAAGCTAGGTATTACTGTAAACTCATGGTTAAAGATATCGATAAGATACGATGTCGATCAACGACCGGCCAGTGCCGAGTATCCCTGATCCTGCCAGCAGAAGGGTCGGTATCGATGTTCTGATTTATTAAGTTTGAATGAATGAACCATTTAAAATATTTGTGTATAAGTTATAATACATTGATCGTAGACAGTTTTGACTCAGACTAGGTGGAGCGATGATCTTTGCAGGGTGGCTGGCAAGAGCTGGATGAAAGTAGCCGAGGATCGTTCACAATGGCGTGCAGTTGGAGAGGCCTTTGTCCAGCAGTGGACAAGAATAGGCTGATGATGATGATGATGATGAGACAGTTTTATAGATTCGACATGAAATGATGATTATACACAAATGAAATGCTTTTAATCGCGTGATTTTTGTGCTTTTCATGATTTGATTGCTTATAAAATAATTAATTAATTAATTAATTGATTTTTCCTTGACTTTCATGCTATTCTGGATTCCACTAACCCAAAAAGTAAATTTTGCTCTAGGATGTCGTATTCTAATAGGTATATTGATACGTATGTGATTGCCTGTACTCATATAAAAATATCAAAAGTTCATAACAACAAATAAACCATGGCTCAAACTATCGATAACCTCCTCCCATCCCTACGATGGTGTTAACGGGCCATCCTTACATACCAGGGTAACATAACATAGGTACCGCTAGCCGCAGAGCTTAGTGTTTAATATATACTGTAATAGCTTATTACATTATCTGTAAGTGGTTGCGATTATGCCGTCAGTTAGGAATTCGGGTAACGGACCCTTCGGTTCATGGGGCCTGGTATGTCGTTATGTTTGACAATGACATGTGATAGCATTGGGCGGCGTGATTCTTATACGAAGGTCCTTCTAGAATCTAGATAAATTGGGAACTCGTCACAATAAATATATTGTACCAATCATGGTATAAGAAAATAAGGTACATAGCACTCCGGCTAGTGAGACTTTCTACGTCACCGATTAGTTGCCGCTATATGGTAACAAAATAATTATAAGAAAAAAATATTTGCTGCTAGTCGTACAAATAACTATAGTCTGGCTAATGAAATATTCGTCAGTTTTGGCCGGAAATTTAAAAAATCTGCGGTTGGTCACTCTTTGCGTAGTAGGAATTATAGTTTTGATACTAGACAATACTTTTGATTTTCTATGCACACGTAAAGTACCTAAGTAAATAAGTTAAATATGTTGACGTGCACTCATAGTCAGCTCACATAATTTCTACCACTATGTACAGTACAGTCAACGACAAACACATATGTTTACACGTTCTAACCATAGACAAGGCGAAAAATTTAATGTAGAGTAAATAAGACCTAGCTCGATAATACCAAATTTGAACTTGATCGGAATGTTAGAACTAGTACATAAAGTATCAAAATTATTTTCACCTCACTCGCTCGGAAAACCTCCGTTTATAGGGCGAAATCTGCGTGAAAAAGTCTATTTTATCCGCTAGCGTGCAAAAGTTATTTGAATTTCGAACACGTCGATTTTGATTCTCTGTGGTGCATGTAATTTTTTTATATTTAAGACTCCTTCAACGCGTGACTGATTCATCAGTCGATAAATCTTCGAATAACCAATCAACGCACGCTAATAAAGGGCGATCTGGTCAGGCCGGCTAAAATCATATGAACGTTTGAATACTTCTTTTTAAAAAAAAATACACCTACAAATCACGTCCAGAAACCTGGTTTGTGGTTACAGATTTTTAAGTTTTTATTTTTTCTACATTTTATTTTATGTTGAATATGTTTATTATATATTAACAGTAAGTATTTCAGTTTCATTTACATATTTTGACTAGTAAATATATTAAATACAACACAAATTTTAATATTTATTTGTTATAAAAGTTGGAACACAAGAGTGTAATTTCTGAACGCACCGAGAAAAAAATAACTAATTAAAAAGTTGGAAGTTTTCACAACTCACGTAAACAACGTAAATTTGTTCTGTGGAGAATACATACTGTTGTCTTACTTTATAGAAATGTCGAAAACAAGAAAGTTAAGCTCAATTTGGAGTATTTATTCAATGCTAAAAGCCTGCATTAAAATGAAAAAGGATTTGTTATAAATATTTGGAGACGATAAGTAATTTACCGATACTATTGGCGTTTTTAAGAAGATAAAGCCGAAATAATCTTGTTCGGATCCCATCGTCCAATAACTTCCAAAGCAAGTGTTATGGAAAATACTTCCGAGTGGCCAACTAATCTTTCCCAGAATGCCATTCTCCCACATTCACAACGAATGTGTCAAGTAGTTTCAAATACAAATATAACCAATATAAAACAGTGCTTAAGAAAAACTCAACGATAAAATATAGGTACACGACGATAATACAAATTACAGCCATATTTTTAATATGTGTGCTTCTCTCGTATTTATTTGGTTTGGATTTGAGTGTTAATGTTTAAAATTTGATGTGTTAAATGGAAGGCAAAATTAAATATGATTATTTTTATGTTTTAATTGTTTTTCTTGAATCTTGCATTTTCCTCGCTGTAGTGAGGTGAAAAGTTGTGTGTTCCGCATGGCTGCAAAATTATTTAGCTTCTCGTGTCTTGAAAGCCTCGCTACGCTCAGCTTTCAATTTCAACACTCGCGCCAAATAACAACTTTGCAGCCTTGCATAACAAATAACTATTATAGAGGATCCACCTAGTAAATTGTTTAAATCATAGACAATCTGTGATACCACAAGGAAAATATCGGTCAACATTATTTGGCTAGCCAGACTATGCATTTATACATTACGATTGTCATGTTCTTTGGCTAAGTTTTATTTTGTCGTAATAATTGATTTGAAACACTCACGATTTTATGAGATTCATACAAGTAACAAGGGAATCGGGGAGTATTATGATACACCACTGGTAACACAGAAATGGATTGACAGAACCGACCAACCAATCACAGCGCGATGACGTCAAAAGTCTCGGCTGTTATACCTTATTTTCTTATACCATGGTACCAATCAATAGTACATTACATCAGAGGCCGGGAATCCGTTTTCACGACGAGGCATGTATAGTGCTTTTCTCAAACATACAATGAAATAAAAAAATATACTTCAAAGAACAACATTTTATTAATTGACAAATAGGACATTTTCGTCTAACAACCAACCTTTAAACACAAAACCTGCTTTTTGTCAAACTAGCCAGCTGTATGAATGACCCTGTTGTTGAAACCAAAAAAAAGTTACTTTGCAGGCCTAGGCCTGAAAAGCAGTATGAAATCCCTTTACAGTCCTCTCGAGTTGCGCCCAAAAAGCGATACTTCCGAGCCTATTATAAGGAACGTAAAGACAATATTTCATTGCATGTTTGAGAAAAAAATTTTTTAACAAAAAAAAGAACCGACTTCAGTAAAACTAAAAAGCCGAAAATAACCCGTTCAAGTACAGATTACATTTGACTCACCCTTTGAAATCGATCCCAAACCACTCAGTTATTATATTTATATATTAAAGTTTACGTGAGGTTTGGCACCGACTTCAAAGGGTGAGTCAAATGTAATCTGTACTTGAACGGGTTATTTTCGGCTTTTTAGTTTTACTGAAGTCGGTTCTTTTTTTTGTTAAAAAAATTTTTTTTCGCTTTTTAGTGATTCATATAAAATACTTATGGCGGGGTGATCAGGGAGGTCTTGAAGGCATGCATCTCGTTTGAAATATCTCCTAACTCCTAACTGTTAAGGAGTTGTACCTTCCATCATCAGTTCAGCATGAGAAGATGATGACTGCCATATGCAAATACTTAAATAGTTTTAGAAAATACATGAAAAATATTATGAGTGCCTATAAAATTTCAGGAATTCCTTCGATTCCTCATGGATCTCGTCATCCGATCTTCACCAAAATTTTATGGGACCAACCTTGAGATGTCTATTCATGAACCTAAAAAGAATTTTCCAAATCGACTCATAAATGACGGAGTTATGAGGTAACAAACATTAAAAAAAAAAAAAAAAAAAAAACATACAACCGAACTGAGAACCCCCTCCTTTTTTTGAAGTCGGTTAAAAATGAGATTTTCATACGGTAGGTACATATGTCCCAAAGTGACAGTAAAGCGACAGTAAGAACTTGGGAGTTATAGAGGAACGTGTCCGACTGAACGTTAAAAACAATCCATAGAAAAAGTAGCGCACGTGTGACGTCACAAATATGCGAAAGAGCTGCTAAATGTGTATGTTTAAAAATACATTTTGCAATGTAGTACATAAAATAGGTACTTCATTTAAAAATATAGTTGTCATACATTTATCTTTACGTTTTTGTGTGACCAATTTGATAGTATTCATGAGTTTTGCAGGAAATTGAAAAAAAAAACAAGTTTTTGGACGGTCGTGTTTTGAACTAGACTTTAGCATTTTTTTTTTTATATTCAAAATAGCCATGCATTTAACCTCGATTGCACCTGATGTTAAGTGACAATAAGGCCTAAGATGGAGCATGCTTGGCTAGAAGATGCCTATTCACTCTCGACTTGAAGAGATCCAAGTTATATTTTTCAGGATTGTGAGAATATACTTTTGAGTTAGTTTTGTGTTTCTCAATTAGTATTACTAAAATAATTAGGAACTCCAACTTAATAAGGTGCATTCAGTTGCAAATTCCTAATTCATCGAAAGAATTTCTTAGAAACGGAGGAGATAAATGTCATAAAATCATAAGCGTTTCTTCCAAAATCAGTAGTGCCAGTAGTTATTGTTGTAAGTCATGACATTAATTGTCTAGTAAGCTATTTACTTAAGCTTTATGTACGACGCGTTTGGCGTAGTATGTAGACACCTGCGTACTGAGCCGGGCGGTCCCAGGTTCGAATCCCGGCCAGGGCAAATATTTGTGTGATGAACTCGAATAGTCGTGCTTGGGTCATGGTTGTTCTATGTATTTATGTATATATTTATCTATATAAGTATGTATATCGTCGTCTAGCACCCATAACACAAGCCTTCTAAAGCTTAATTTGGGACTAGATCGATTTGTGTGAGGTTGTCCGATATTTATTTATTTATTTATTTATTTTATTCCCTATATATGTACCTAAGTACACACATTCTATAATAATTTGCATTCCAAAAACCGAAAGGGTCCATTTCCTTCTCATTCAGTTTCTAAAATTTAGTTATGATTGGTTATATTAAGTTTTGAAGAAGAAAAGGCGAAAGCAGCGTCGTCTAAGAATCAGCACTCAAATGACGTCACGTTGTCGAAAAATGGCACTCGAAAACTAAAAAAAGAACAGTATAAGTTCCATACTAAATCTGTCTTAGTAATAGTCCAACTGTAAAATTTTCTGCGCTATGACCATTACCCATGCCGACTACCCTCATTTTGAACGAGTAACTTTTCAAATGGATTTTTCGAAAATATAGAAATGTGGTAATATTTATTTTTTTATTCTTTATTTCATTAAACCGGAAACGGTCAAGGTGATAAAAAAAGACAATTGAATCTTTCTTTGTATCTTTATAACGTTCAGTTAATGCCGCGTCCACATGTTTGGCAAACAACGGCAAACCTACAGGACGCAGTTATACGTTAGAGTGAGACGGAACTACGTCGTGCTCACGGTTTGCCGTTGTTTGCCAAGCATGTGGACGCGGCATAATGGTTGATAGCTTTTGGCTGCCTGAAGCGAAGCGGAAAAAAATAACCAATCAGGCTGCGTCTTTGTGAAGCCCAAAGGAAGGCATCGTTGCATTTAAATCTGAGGGATATGATTGGTCCGTTGTACACTTCACTCCCGTGAACAGGCAGCTTTAGAGCCAGTCCACACGGCACGTTGCGTCAGCGTTGCGTCGACGCAGCGCTGCCGCTGCGTTGTTTTACATACAAATAACACACGGCGACGCAACGCACCGTGTGGACTTGCTTTAGAGATTCTACACTTGTCGATGATACTGCTGATGATGGATGCTCAAGGTAAATCCAGACGAGCGTAATTTTTTGAGTTGTGACTTGTGAGTCGCGTAATTTCGTCCGCGCCAATAAATAAATTTTGCCCGTATTCGTACAGTTCTAAAGGGTTGAAGAAATAAAACCATAATTTGTAGAAAATAATATAAAACATCTTTATTACTCACTAGTTTTACGACATTAACTTAAATAAACATATTATATCCTAGGGTGGGATACTTTCTGGGCCACAATAACATACGCCTATATTCTAACGGCTTATAGATATAGCTGTGGTATCACTGTCTCACTCTTACGTACCACGATCGAGTGAAATGCTAGTCACACCATAGCTATATGATTTTGCTCGTCTCGAATACAGGCATAGGAACCATTAGTACTATCAGAGACATGGAATTAATACACAAAAGCACTAAATTTTTATCCCAAAAATCATGTACAACGCGAGGGAAGCCGCGGGCAAAAGCTAGTATCTATATGATATGAATTAATAAACTCAATTTGAATTTGAATTTGAATTTGAATTCCATATTCTCTGATATTAAACGAAGTCTCTGCTGTGAGGTTTAAAGAAATTTCATTTTTCATTCACAAAGATGAGACAAATCTCGGTGGTACAAATGGTTCTCGCAAACTTCAAATTCGCATCAGTCTCAGAAGACAATTGATCAGTCTTAGAAGACAATAAACTTTAAAGGCAGTCTTATCTTAATTATCTACACAATAAGATAAATTAATAAAAGCAAAGCAAGTTCACTATCCCTATGTTCTATGATATATCGTAAAGCACTAACTATTGGGCTTATTCAATGTGATATAAATGTAGATATAGAGTATAATTAAATAAACAAAATTCTACCCTCGAATTTTTACTGTTTGTCGAAAACTGCAATTTTCTCATGAATTATGCAACCTGAGTTACTGTTTTGGATGCTTCGCTATTCATTTTTATTGAGAAAATTAATTTACTTGTGAGAAATCAGCAAATTTTTGCATTAGATGTAAATTTTGTGGTAAGAGTCTTCTTCACTAAAATTTGACGAGTGATGACTGTTGATTTTATTTGTAAACTAAACGAAATTGTTTTCACTTCTCGAACTAGATTTTTTTTAAATTGGTTATTTGTCGAACGTGGTAAATTTGCTCTCTATAGGGCAGAAATTCCATACAGGCGTCTACATCTTTTGTCCCTTTCTTTTTCGTCTCTGTGAAAAACATATTCGATACTGTTAAATGTTAATGTTGTTAGAGAGAGTTATATTCATAACATTCCTATCCTATTAACTACCATTTTCAGTCACAAATTATTTACCTTAAATAATCTTATAATAAAGTTGGCTATAAATTATACCTGAAAATAGTTATTAATATAATCTTAATTAATTTCGATAACATTCTTTAAAATGTTGTAGGTAAGTAAATAGAAAAAAAGTTAATATTAAAAACTATTTAATTGAACTGTGTAGGGATGGGTAGAATATTAATGTTGGAGTAATGTGTTTTGCAAGTTATTTTAATAACACATTTTTATAGTGATCGACATATTTGGATTGGTACACTTTAATGAATACATGGCTAGTAAAATTTAACCAATGAACAGATGTAATGATGTGACTAAAATGTATAAGGCAAGGTGGGGTAAGACTATCACCGGGTGAAGACCGCCACAGTCCAATTGTTCGGTCTTAACCCATTAGACAATAAATTTCCCACCTTAACTTATCCGGAACATAAGCAGTAGGTATAATAGTTAATACAATACAAGAGTTATGTCTGATATGAGTTTAAATAGCTGAATAAGCTTCTAATTTAGCTTTCATTTGACAAATGTTGCCACTTTTATTAACAAAAACTTTCAATATTAATTGTGTTTTAAGCGTTTAGGGAATATAAGCGTTATTTACATTTTAAGCGGAAATAACATGGTAACTCGAATCATGCAGGACATTGTATACATTTGAGTCGAAAACTAATACTAACTAAAAACTACAAGTCTGTACAAAAAACGGGTTTTTGAAGGTCTCTCGAAAAATGTACAAGGGTTGAAGAAGACCGTTCAAAAATAACCTTTTGCCTCTTTTTGCTTGTCTTCTAATTGCCTTAACCTAGTTTGATGTAACTGCAAAGCATAACATTCAAAAGTACCATAGCAAAAAATTAAGAATATAAGTTTATTTTTTTACATCATAGCATAACCTGCAAACAAATGACAAAGCATGAAATAAAAATGACAAACTTCTGTATCAGTGGGGCTACTTCTTGAAGTTTGAAGTCTGTTCAGTGTTGTCTTTCGCTCTCGCGTCACAACATTTTGTGAGCTTTATGGCTTGATACGAACGTCGGAGTAGCCCCTCTGAGTTTAATTCATAAACATCAAAAAATGTGCGATGATTAAACTAAAACAAATTCTTCTAACAGTTACACTTCATAAGTAGCTACATCCTTTAAATATACAATAATTTATATAAAAATACAAAATGCTTGAAGAATGAAACTATTCAGTATCAGTCGTAATCTAAACGTAGTGAGTATTGATATGATGATGCACGGGCTTGCAGACGCGAAGACATTTACCTGGGGACAAAGAAAATATAACATTAATACGACGCGTTTGGCTCGGTTGGTAGACACCTGCCTACTGAGTCGGCGGTCCCGGGTTCGAATCCCGGCCGGGGCAAATATTTGTGCAAAATATTTGTTCTTGGGTCATGGATGTTATCTATATATGTATTTATATATTATGTATATCGTCGTCTAGTACCCATAGTACAAGCTTTGCTTAGTTTGGGACTAGGTCGATTTGTGTATGATTGTCCCTTAATATTTATTTATTTTATTTATTTATCCAGTAAAATACAACAGTACGTCTAGCACAACTGACACACGAGTCTTTGTAGAGCTACAAGCACTACCTGTCACTTTCCTCTCAGTACCGTGCGAGCAAGACAGGTGCTGCTGTCGCGCGACACTTGAACTCGCGGTCGCGGCTAGATATGCTAGCCCTAGGGGTGTTCAGAGTTTTGTATAATACAAATACCATATAATCTTCCATAAAATAATTGTTATGAAAAGGTACCTACAGAAAGCTTAACGTTCCATAAGAGATAAAAAAAAAACTTGAAGTATTTAACAAGTGTTTTTACGTGAATACATATGTACATAGATTAACAACATGGTTTTGTATATTAAAATATTTTTTTCAATAAAATCATTTATTCTGCATATTATATTATTTAGAGACGGATGTTTTATCGTTTATCTGTTCGGTGGCAAAAGCAAAATAACATAGAGAAGAGGAAGAGATAAGGAAAGGAACTTGAAATATTTAACAGGTGTTTCTACGTGAATATGTACATAGATTAACAACATGGTTTTGTATATTAAAATATTTTTTTCAATAAAATCATTTATTCTGCATATTATATTATTTAGAGACGGATGTTTTATCGTTTATCTGTTCGGTGACAAAAGCAAAATAACATAGAGAAGAGGAAGAGATAAGGAAAGGAACTTGAAATATTTAACAGGTGTTTCTACGTGAATATGTACATAGATTAACAACATGGTTTTGTATATTAAAATATTTTTTTCAATAAAATCATTTATTCTGCATATTATATTATTTAGAGACGGATGTTTTATCGTTTATCTGTTCGGTGACAAAAGCAAAATAACATAGAGAAGAGGAAGAGATAAGGAAAGGAATTTGAAATATTTAACAGGTGTTTCTACGTGAATATGTACATAGATTAACAACATGGTTTTGTATATTAAAATATTTTTTTCAATAAAATCATTTATTCTGCATATTATATTATTTAGAGACGGATGTTTTATCGTTTATCTGTTCGGTGACAAAAGCAAAATAACATAGAGAAGAGGAAGAGATAAGGAAAGGAACTTGAAATATTTAACAGGTGTTTCTACGTGAATATGTACATAGATTAACAACATGGTCTTGTATATCAACATATTTTTTTCAATAAAATCATTTATTCTGCATATTATATTATTTAGAGACGGATGTTTTATCGTTTATCTGTTCGGTGACAAAAGCAAAATAACATAGAGAAGAGGAAGAGATAAGGAAAGGAACTTGAAATATTTAACAGGTGTTTCTACGTGAATATGTACATAGATTAACAACATGGTCTTGTTATCAACATATTTTTTGCAATAAAATCATTTATTCTGCATATTATATTATTTAGAGACGGATGTTTTATCTTTTATCTGTTAGGTGACAAAAGCAAAATAACATAGACCTGAGCCCACAGTGGGCCTATGATGGAGGTGTTTATCGCGCGATAAACAAATGATAAATGATAACGCATCCGTCACTCTATTACACATGCTAGTCAAAAAGTGACAGCGGCTTTGTCATTTATTCATCACGTGATGATTATGACTTGGTATTATTTTTATAATAACATTGGGTACATTATGACAATAATTAAGTATTATTTATTACTGTTCTTGAACATAAATAAAAAAAATAGCTACGAAAATAATACATTAACTAGGATAGAATGGTTAAACGCGGTACGCGATATTTTTTTCATTAACTTAAAAATGCCTCAAAGCTATTACAGAACAGAATTCCGAAAGAAGAAGTCCGAAGTTAAAAATATCTTTGACACATTAAAGGAACTAGTTTGGTGAACATATTGCTAAATACATGTAAGATAATATGGCCAATGGCTGCATTCAATAGGGTTGTCAGCTTTTAAATTTTATGTTTATAGAACCAATCATTGTACATAATTACGTATTAACAATCAACATTTTTTTTTAATTAGCTATTTTTATGCACATTGGCTGTTATAAAGGCTCGTAAAGAAATATGTTGTCACAAGTTTGAATCAATTTAGTCAAGTTATTTATTTAACGTATAAAATTAAATAGATATCACTAAACATTGACGCTTTTTCATATCATAATATTAGTAAAGTTACTAAAAATTTAATATATAATGTCTCTAACACATTAAAAAAATTACTTTATTATACGAATAAACAAAAAACAAATATTCAGAGTAATGTAATGTAAAGATCTGTAAATTTATATGCTAACATACACAATATTGTATGAATAACATGCTTCGTCAAACTGTAAGTTGTTAGCCCCGAACCCACGGAGCACTAACGGAACCCTAATTCATTAATGCTAATATTTATTAAAAATACCTTGTTATTTGTTATCACGCTTATAAGACATGGTAATTTTCTCTGCGCTAAGACTAAATAAATATGGGTTTAATATTCAATATAATAAATAGAATGTCGTTTTGACAACCCTGTTCTCGCCGATGTCAGCTGGTCCACTTACATACAAATTCATTTTTTATTCTTTAACTTACTCTAGTAAAAAAATGTGGCGAAAATTTTATAAAGACTATTAAGTGGCTCGCGTTTGGTACCTTTTATGGGTTATTTTATAGACTTATGTAATGTTCAATTGCATTTATATTATAATGTTGGTCGTTTTGTGGCAATAATGGGGCGGAGTATTTTATTATTGCAATCCTGGGCAATATGCCTGTTTGCATTTATGTCTATATTGGCAATGAAATAGGTCTTAATTGTAGCTTCTATTCAGCCTGATACGTGATAAGCTCATTTTCAAATATTCCTTCAGAGAATCTACCTAGATACAACTTTGGTCGTTAGCTTGGTCTTGGTGCAATTATTTTAAAGACATGAACGACTTATATTAGGGCTGGTTAGCCCTTACTATCAGACAATTGCACTTTGTGTGGGAGTACAAACTCATTAACGGGAATGTCTCCGCACCATAGGAGTGAAGTGATGAAGCTTGGTGCAATGAAGTAAGTTGAAGTAGTTTTCAAGTTGGTTAGAAATTAACTGTAGGTAATGAAATGTTTTGCTAAATTTTTCTCAATATTTAACGTTGCTTTGATTACCAAAGATTACTTAGTATAAATAAATAATTAAGATTGTAGTACTTCTTCATTTAATTCGCTTCTAACTAGTCTCTTCCCGTAGCAGCTATACCTAACACTGCACAGTAATAGTACATTACATACCTAGATCGGTGTATTTGTTAATGTCCCAGTTTGTGGGCTTTACGAATTACTGCCCGTGGTTTGTCTAAACTAAAGTTTTACGTCTGCCGTGGCCAGGAAGAGAAATTTTCTCGCCTCGTGGCGGGCAGAAAATCCCACTTACGGCCTAGATAACTTAATGTATGGACCGATCATTTTGACTATTGCATAGAATCTGTATGACGTGGCCATTTATAGAAATGTCAAAATAAATATGATTTGCTTTGTTTCGTATTTGAAATAATCCATTATGTTTTTTTGTAGCTATTGCATGCACTTTTTTATACAAAACAAATAAATAATTGTACCATTTGATACAAAGATCAATAAAAAAAAACCCACATTAGAAATAATGAGACATTACATGTTTCACAAATTTATTAATAAATAATGTTGATGAAGTGAGGGAATTTATATTATATAAATAGATCTTTAACTTTATCGTTAGTATAGGCCGCCATATTGTTAATAACTCGAAGTGTCGGTACCTCAAACGCTTGTACAATAATGGTTGGCCATTGACCGACCACCAACCCCACAGTCCCAAAACCATTACCCATATTGTTTTATTACAAGGACAAAAATTAACTTTGCGAGCATTTTTTAAAATTGCAAAAACTAACCAATTGTTAATTGTTAAAATAGTTTTGTTTGCACAACAATAATGATTTTGAATCTGAGGGGTATTGTGCATTGCTTTATGACCTTTTTTTTGTAAAAGGCGCAAACTTGTGCAATTATTTTAGTGTGTGGCTTTTTTTATTAATAATGGGCTTTTTGCAATGACCGCCTTTTTATATTCCATGGCTATTTTTCAGGTTGCATTGAATATTAACAAATTGAAACCTATGATGCATGGCAATAAAATTGTGTATCTAGTTTTCTCCCATATACTAGCAGTAATTAAACAATTATTCAAATTTGATTACGACTATTAAGTTTGAATTCAATAAAAAAATATGGCAATAAATATTTAATGGCTTGCTTTGATGTTCAATATGTTTGAGCACATATAGCATTCTACTTTGCATATAAAAAACGGTAGCACATTGTGGGTACAAAGGATCTTGTTCTAAAGACACGGCCAATTACAATATTCTGATAAAGACACTAATTATAATAGAAGTGCACTGTGTCGCGGATGTCTCGAGGCAAAAAACTAACCAATATATACTGCCATGTGCTTTAAGCACCGGCCCACTGGTCATCCTTGGCGAACTCGATTTGCACCTGTCATTGTTCAATTTAAAACCTAGCGACACATTGCCTCAAATAATTCCTCAAATTGAACGCGCATACTGCAAAAATAGCAAGAACAATTTTTTAACCGCGCTATCCGACGATAGATGGCGCCGCGCGCTCGAACGGAGTCTAATGGTAATTTTACTTTTGTTTTAATTTTAATTACTCTGTGGTCACGAGTACCCGTATAATGGTGGATTTTATTGATAACTCGCATTTGAATAAAATTGGTCTCATCGTCATCTCGCGATTGCTCGGATCGTCAACTAGAACACTTAGTACCAGGAGAACAGAAATGTGTAGGAGTTTCTTTTACGCCTTCAAGTCGTGTGGCTCAGTGTTGCTCAGTCGCGAGTCGGTGAAACCGTGAACGTAAACGATGAACTTATGAAGCTAATGAAACTGCTGTTTAAACCAACCCATTGTTGGCAAGACGGTGGACATTGAATGTAATTTTGCTAGCTTCAATCAAATTCGTAATAATGGAACAATAAATCAATTTATTAAAAAATCAGAAAAAAACTAGATCTATAAAATACACTTTTCTGAACTTTCCGAATGCTGATTTGTTTTTATTATTAGTTAATTGCTTACAATAAAATAAGTTCAATTAATTATCCATGCAAACTTGGAACGTATACCAAACAAGATACGGAAGTTAATAAATAAAATAAGCCTTGCATTATAATGGAGGAAGATCAAGAAAAGCTAGTTATCTTCAGCTTATTACGGGGAGACGCTGTACCAGGCGAGTATAGATTGCAAGAGGTCGACTTGTGACGTAGCTTAAACTTCTTATCGGTGTGAGTCGGGTCGGCAAAGTGTGTGTGAGATACGTAGCGTCACCGCCTCCCAATGTCTGACGTCTGACGACATTTTTTACGCGACAATATTCGGATTTCCTAATTTTTTTTTGTTTGGTATTTAAACTATAATAAAGTAAAAGCAGTGAAATAAATCAGTTTGATGTAACCGTTCATTGTATGAAAGATTCCTATGTTACATTTTAACGTGCTCGAATGCCAACTGTTTCGTCGAAATACGTAAGTTTTTTGAAAGATAAGCAAGGTTGACGCTCCCGTGTTCTCACGGGCACGCCTTGCGCTCGTTGCCTGAACTACCATGCGGAAACACAGCTTCGTTATTAACACACGTTCCTTGGCTATGAGATACTGCCACTTACGTATGTGCATAACCGTGTATGTACAAGTAGAAAGCATTTTCTCTTCACACAACTACCTGAACAGACGTGGGTTGAAACGCGAAGCTAGTGTGTGTAGGTATGTATGTTTTGTATACGATTTTCCACTGCCAATGTGTTTTCAATTCGTTCGTGAGCAGCTGTTATGTTTTTAGTACCAGGGGCACATGACTAGGAGACGGTACGATATGCGCGTGTTTACGCCCCGTCTTTCGTCATACCATTATCTTTTCCTGAACACGTAACAGCTAAAAGGTTACCGTCGTTTATTAAGACACGCATTTAATACACATACTGGTTTTACGTTCCATATGATTCCATTGCCCTATTACAGGCGTTATTTCCGCAATCTTGGGTGTTCTTTGATAAGGTGGATGCACTGAGAAAGTTGATTGAACGCTTGCAATCTCATCATCTCCTAGTATATTGACGTCTTATGCAGCGGTGTCAATGACTTGATGGATGGATCGCACGATCGCAGATAATGCTAAACCCCAATTGCAATGGCTAGTTTTTGTACGTTATGCTAAACCCCAATTGCAATGGCTAGTTTTTGTACGTTTTATTATTTTATTTCATGCTAAATTTGTTGTTGCTAAGCAGTTTTTGAGTATTATAAAGTGTAATTTTATTTGTCATGTCACGATGAGAATATGGAATATAAAACATGTTTGTTCTTCATTTTATTACCACTACTTACTTGGCTATGATACTTTACATTTAGAAATAGATAGTCAAAACAAAAAACTTAACAACGGCAAGTTTAATGTATCCCTATGTCTAAGTGAAAATAGTAAAATTGGACCTTAATCCAGTACCATCCGGTAATTTTAATAAAAAAAATCTGTCATATATGTAATTATTTACTTTTTAGTAATACTTGAATGTGGCCAAATTAGTGATGATATACGTAACACAAGGGAATTATCATGCTTATAGAAATGAGGTTGACACAGCGACACGGCTTACTCAACTAAGTAGATTGAACTGAAATTAATTAGCCAGTACACTAATGAACTCAGTTGAAGCCATCAATTTATTAATTGAATAATGGCACAACAAATCACAAGTAAGAAACATCAAGTCACACGGACATTACGCCAATACGCGTTATGCAAGGTTCTGATGCAAGCAGTCGGAATTGGTACAGACGCTGGTAAATGCAATGCCGATGCCAACGTCTCGATATTTGACCCACTAAATAGTGACTTTTGACGCACTGCCCGCAGACAGTGAGGAAAGATCCGTGTTCGAAGTTTGAATTCAAAAACGCGTACGAATTTGGTTGTTTAGCATGAGATCTTGTAGTACGAGTATATACATATCAGTGAACGCATATAAACATAGAAGTCTCATTGGAGCTCAAAAATGACCCCACGTGAATTGTACCTGAGACGATTCATTTGTACCAAGGCCAAATTGACAGTTTTAATACGATGGCGTCTGTCGATGGCAGAACATGTCAGGTTGTATAAAATTAAAATATCTGCATTTCATTCAAAATGCCTTCATGTGCAGTGAAATGGTGTCGAAACCACTCAAGTAATAATAATAAAAAATACGGCATCCATTGGTTCATCTAAGTAAGGTTCTTTGAATTATTAAAATATAAAATATTTTTCGAAGACATTTGTATGGGGATGGTATTATGCCTTACCTTTTAAGGTATTTATACTTTACGTACAGGTATTAAGATTTACACCTATAATCTGCTAAAATTAAAAAATGTTATAACAACAATATACCTGACGGTCTTTACCTACTAAAGGTGTTGTACCGCTTAGTGTCCGATTAATGGGCATTTTGATGAAAGTGCTCAAAATGGGTTTAAATAAGTTTATGTCAAAAGTTATAGATTTGGACTCTAAAGAATACGTGTGTACATTTATGTTTTTTCGTACCGTAAATAGTACAATTTCCCTTTCAGTGTTAGGTACATATTCTGTTACCTGCGGTATCTACAGTATATGTTAACGAGTAACTAGACATATTCATAGTTTAACATCTCTTATTATTTTACATTTAATTTAGTTACCCGAAGGACCGCGAGCAAAAATTAAAGTGGACAAATGCAGTTTCTCTAGAACCTTCCTACAGTATCTTCGTGGATCTGTAGCGTTCATTTTAATAATGATGATTATTATCAAACCAATGCCGGATTCATCTAACTAAAACGTAATATAATAAACTTAAAGATCACTATTTGTCTCTACCGTAGTAGCCTAACTCTTTAATAATTCTATGCTGTCGTTTTTCATTATAAGTCTAATGTTAGTTGTGATATTCTTTTCATTCTTCCTTTTTGTATGTATGTAGGTACGTTTAAAATGTATGTTTATAATATATAGATATTATTTGTGTATGTGTATGACCTATCTGTCTTTAATATTTTGTATGTCCTTTATTTATTATTTCTCAAATTATTAAAGTTCTTATCTCACCACCTACTATTTTCTGTTTAATTTTGTTTTCTCCGCTACCCAAAGGTTGTCTGGAAGAGATCGCTCTTTAGCGATAAGACCGCCTATTGTCTACCATTATTTAATTTATGATTTCTCATGTAATATTTTTCTTGTTGGTGTGCAATAAAGGACTGTTGCATTGTATTGTATTGTAAAACGCAATGTTAAACGCAAAGGTACCTTTATTACTATTATTTAAAGGTACCTTATTGTCTTGTCGTTTAAATTTATTTAGTCTTCAAAAAAAAATGAAAATAAATTATAAAATATTTAATCAAAATTTACTTCGATTAAAGATTTTGCGACGGTAAAGTTGAATTCAGTAGTGATTTAAAAAAAAATACGCTCTTTACACGTTTTAGTAGTAAATCATTAGTGTCACTATTTTAAAACCGTTCTCAAGTGTTCGAAAATATAATTAAGAGCTAGAGTAATATATTTTCTAAACTGGTTACCTTTCGATTACTGCATCCATATTAGGTTTGACAACTACCCTTTTTCGTGCGCCGCGCATGGACTTTGACACTTACAAGTCCATTTTAGCCAATGAAAACTTTAACCAACCAATCACAACTATTTCTAAGAGGAGGGATGACTTCGTATAGGCTAATATTTAAAACTGTTGGCAGGACAAATTCTTGTGGAGGGGATAGTTGTCAGTCAAATATTGGGACCGTTTTTGAAAGCCAATTTTGTACTGAGACCGATGTCTATATATTTTCCGGTCACTGATACATATGTAGTGTTCAATCGTTCCTACATTATTATAACAAAAAGGAACTTAATCTCGTTCCAAAAAGTGTCACAGAGTCCCTTCGAGACCATGTATCACTTTCGAAACGTCGAAGTAATTAAATAAACCCTTTTTTAATGCGATACATACTTAAATTTTTTGTAACATACACGAACACGACTTTTCCGACCGTATTCGCATTTTTGTGTGTCAAATATCACATTAAACTTGTTTGTTTTTAAAAACCTTTTATTTACAAAGTGGCAGTTTGCTGCTTAGTTTTAGATAAAAATTACAAAATTGCGCTAATCTTGCCTAAGTCATCTAAAGACTCTTAAGTAGCTTTACATATGGACCATAAAACTATTTCCCAAGACATTAAATATGTGAGTTTATGTAGTTGCATAGGATTGCGCATATTTGACCCACTGAAGTGTTTTGACGCACAAACAACAGAGCCGGATCTTTTCACATCCATATTAATGAGGATGTGTTATTTTTTTGCAGCCATCTTGACATGAACTAAATAATTGTATCCCATTAATACGAGGGCGAATTGAAAAGTTTTGAGCCTGAGGTTGATAATGAAATTAAAAGAAAAAAATAATACTGGCACGTAAGACTTGCATATTTTTTTATCATAATGCACTATCTTTTGTTTTTCTTCTGTCACAATTGCAAATTTTGTGATAGAATTACTATAAGAGGTTCGCGATTTCTGTAATAAAATACTTACAAAAAAAGGGCTTAACGCCAAAGCAAATCTTTGAAGACATGTGCCAGACTTTAGGGGAATCCGCTCCATCATATGCCACTGTAAAACGATGGGTAGCAGATTTCAAACGCGGCAGAGAAGCAGTTGAAGATGAACCTAGGTGTGGCAGACCAATAACGGCTTCTACAGATGAACATATCAATAAAATACTAGATATGATTATGAATGACAGGCGGTTGAAAGTTGCAGAGATAGCGGAGACAATTGGTATTTCCTATGAGCGAGCGCAAAACATAATCACTAAGGATCTAGGTTTTTCTAAGGTTTCTGCAAGATGGGTACCTAGACTGCTTTCAGCTGAAAATAAACGCACCCGCCATACAGTATTACAGGATTGTTTGGATCTGTTTCAATGCGACCCACAAGATTTTCTTGGTCGTTTTATAACTATGGACGAGACTTGGGTCCACCACAATACACCGGAGTCAAAAGTGCAATCCAAACAATGGAAAAGGTCAGGGTCTCCACCTCCTAAAAAAGCTAAGGCCATTTTATCAGCGAAGAAGGTAATGGCTTCAGTTTTTTGGGATTGCAAAGGGGTCATCATGGTTGATTATCTTGAAAAGGGTAAAACCATAAATGCTGATTACTATTGCATCCTCTTACAACGTCTGCATGAAGAAATTAAAATAAAAAGACCTGGTATGATTTCTAAAAAAGTGTTGTTCCACCAAGACTATGCTCCTGTCCATACTGCAGCGAAATCTATCGCACAAATACATAACTGTGGGTTTGAATTGTTGCCGCATCCACCCTATTCGCCGGACTTGGCCCCTTCTGATTATCATCTTTTCCCGAACCTAAAAAAACACTTGGCAGGACGGAAATTTTCGACAGATATTGAGGTGCAAGAAGCTGCGACTGAATATTTCAATCACCTTGAAGATTAATTTTTTTTACAAGGAATAATGAAGTTGGAAGCAAGGTGGCAAAAGTGTATAGATCGTTTTGGAGACTATGTAGAGAAATAAAATTGATATAAAAACCCAAGTCTTTATTTTAAAGGTTAGGCTCAAAACTTTTCAATTCACCCTCGTAGTTATTCAAAATGCTCAACGCTTTCGCCGTTCAAAACGGCTGCTTTCATAGTCCTTAGTTTTGAAACTATTTTTACTTTTTCGCGAACAATTTATTTAGTTGCTATAAATTGTTTATTTGCAGTCGATTGGCTCCGAACATTAACAACAGCAGCAGGTGTTTTATTCTTTATAAGGGCCCCACGTATCTTGTCGTCATTTCTCATACCTCGGTTTAAGGCGCAACCTATTTCAACTTTGGTGTTGCCAGCGTTTCGGTAATAAGTTAATTTTGTTATAGCGTTAAATTTTATCAGCGTGCAAAGTTTAGTCGCGTACACGTTAATTTGCTAAATTTATCGACTCGATTAGTGTCTTTGAATTTATAACATTTCTCATTTTGATTACCTCTTGTGACGTAAAGCTGATATCTAATATATTACCTACATAGACAAATAGTTTTATACCAATGACTCACACAAGTGTAAAAACATATTCATCACGCGATAGGTGTATCTTTCCGCCATTTTTTTACAAATATCTCAAAATTTCTGTGAGCCCAAACTATTTGTGGACAAGATGTTATGTTTTGTGTGTAGTCATATGAAATATTCTTGTGTTCAAACAAAAAATAACCTGTTCGGAGGAAGGTTTATTGACTCCTAATAACTCCACTGCTGGATTATCTTTATTTAAATTTGATTGGTGATATAATCGTAAATTACGTTGGTTTTGGGAATAGTGCTGTACAGTCAAACTTTAGGCAATGGCAAAAATATAAAGTCGGCCTTATGCCATAGACCATAAAGTGCGTTTTGTATAATTGTGGCGTTTCGGCCGTTTAGTTATTTGATTGTACTTTGTTCTCTGACCACGATTACCAAAGAATTAAAGCGGGCAGATACTTCAAGTAGTTAATTATGTCTTGTGTCCTATTCCTATTCCTTATTAAACAGCACCATTGAAGAGCAGGGCAGCGATTCCACTCTGCACTAAAAAGATCATAGTGAAGACATTTTAATATGATTTGCTAGTATTTTCTGTTGTAGAATTAGTACTTCGAAGCACTCTCTCGAAGCTAAGCGCATCCAACAAATAATTTTAATTGTAATATGTGTGAATAAAAGTACCAGGGGTACATTAGAAAAAGTAACTGAAATAGGCTTATGCAACCGACATTATGCAAGGTGCATAATTGGTGGTATTATTCTAAACATTATGAACAGGACTAGAGTAAATGCTTACATCCTTCGAACATGGAAGTACTTACCTTACGTCTCTACACATTCCACGTCTTTGCTCTGAACGCTATGAAACTTAATAATGGGTTAGCGATGCTATCTCGAAGATGTATGTATATCTCGAATTAAGAATATTTATTACGGGAGCCAGGAATAAACGCAGCAAAAATAAAAGGACAATGTATAGTAATTTGGCATGTTCGTAAATAATGATTTTATTCGTGCATAAATAATATGGCACCTGCGACTTACGACTAGTGCTGTGAACCTAGTACTTAATTATTTAAACATAAAACCTTTAATTAGACTACGCCAGCTGCCTGACCTTGTATTGCACCTTTGTAGTGCATTTTGCATGCAAAAAATGTTCAGCTTCCAATTCGTTTTTGCTTGTTACTTTGAAAAAATGTTGCGGTATTGTAGACTCATCTCGCTTACATTTCGTTACATGCTAGGAATAACTAACTCGTCGTTTATGTCGACGACATGGCAACACAGTCACCACGCGACTAATGAATTTTGTAAATGTTTAATTTTTATTCTATGTATTCCACTGAAGGACAAGGATTCCATGGTCATGAAATAAATTAAAAAAAAGACCTACCTCACCTAACGCGGTCTTTAAAAAAGTAGTAACTTCGGCGATCAGCAGTTCTTTATATGAAATTTGACGTTTAAAAGAGCGTGGATTCGAAAATTGAAATGGTTTTTCTTTTTATTAGTATGCTTGAGTAGACTGTTGTAATTTAAACAACAGGTAAGTAAGGCTATAAAAAACTTTTCTATGATAATAGGGCTACAAATAAAAATAACTATTAACATCAGTCATATTCACTAATAACATCGTAAAATGGACGCTTCCCGGTTATAGGTATTATTGTAGACGTGTAGGTTGCAGTTTATATGGATCAAGTTTAATCCAAATTTTAATGAACTGTGTACCTATAACACATTATATTTATTTATATTTGATGTATATTTGTCGAATATGAAATAATGTCTTCATGTGCACTTATTGCATGCTTCTTTTAGCGTTACATTTCATGAAATTATTTTATGTAAGTAAATGACAATAATTCAAATTAATACGTAATCATGTCTGACATTAATTGTAGGTATACTTAATAGTCTAATATACTCCTAAATTTATTCCAACCATTATATTACCTCACAAAATAAAACTCCAAAAACTAAGTTCAACTAAGGAAGACGTGCGAAGCATTTTATGTGCAAAAAAATGGCGGACTAGGGATAGTGACCTATGATGACGCAATGCCAAAAACAGGCCACGCTGCAGCGCCGCGGGGTCAAGGAGGTTCATCGCAAAATATAATATTGCTCAATCGCATCAGATATGTGCGAGGCATATGAATCATTCTCCACTTGTGCTTCCTTGCCTTATTGTCTGTAATGTTGGTAGCCCCAGTTTAGCTGACCAGACGTGGTAAATGAGATAAATTGGAGTTATATTTTTTGCACATGGCAATCGGGTTTTTTCGCCGACGTTTAGCAATGTTGCGGATTAATTTAAACCCTTGGTATGTTGAAGCACTGATCAGTGCAAAGTATTTAAATCCTATGTAAACATATCACTGAGCTTCAATTTAATTGCCAAATTTTTGACATAGCATAACATACGAAGGGTTAATACTACTCACTCATTTTTTTTATAATAGTTGAAAAATTACAAATATAAAACTTCATGTGATTCGTCATTTTTTTAAGAGATAGACATATTTTTTAATTTATTTCAATTCGCATTAATTCTTAGCATTTATTGTATATTTTTTATTTACAATACTTACTTATTTCAACAGTTTACTCGAACATTCGATAAAAAATTCAAATTCCTAATCCGCGTTCCTTTTTATAATACTTTTCTCAACAGTTTACTCGAACGTTCGATAGAAAATTCAAATTCCGAATCCGCGTTTCTTTTTACGTCAAACGTGGAAAAACAATCGACGACCGCCGAAAAGGTTCCTCAAAGGTGCGCATTTGGATGACAAACATTTTTGATGTGATAACGCGCGCGCCGCGTCTATTTTGAACCCGATCGGGCGTTCGCCCGGTTGTTGAACCGGAATAATTCGGCAAACAGCATTACCACGCTTGTTAAGTCTTAACGATATCATACGAGTCTCGCGTGCCGATTATAATATACCTAAAACGCGGTCATTGCTTTAGTTTTTTTTTAATTAGACATACACAGGACATATACAGGATTCTTTTTTTTTGTTTGGTTGCCTAAAATTAATTGTCATTTAAAAATAATTTAAATTAACCGATTACAATTCGTAATACGTAATGTAGTGTTTACGCGAAACGGCATGCGAAGATGTCTTGTCTGTGTGCGTTTGGATGTGTGCCGTGTTGTACGTAGCGCGATGAAATAAAATATGTCCGGTCAACGAACCCGCTGTGCCGTAAAAATCGCGATACTGTCCGAAATTTGGACGGAAAATTAAATATAGACACTTATCACGCAGCGAGCGCTTAAATTTAACGTCCAACCCCCAAAATCGCGGTTAAACCTTTTATCTAATATTTAATATTACTGGCGCTTAACGAACTTTTTTTTTAATAATCGGTCTATGGCTGTATGGTTTACTAGTGCTCTTAAACGTTTTGGCGGAGTGACCAATCAAAATCGTCGGCGGTTTTCGGTGCACCGCTTTGGAATGGCATCGTACGAACAGCTGTGGTGTCCATTGAACCCGATATATTCACGAACCGCGCAGGATACGGAAGTGAGCTTTGAGAAAAACGTGGTTGGTTGTTTATGGTTGATAACGCGGAAATGCTTTTTATTTGCGGCGAAACAATGTTTCAGCGGAAGAATGTGTATCGAGTTAATGAGGTCTCATGCTGTCACTTTTTATCATAGCCAATAAGAAAGAGATAGCTATCATCGTGCTGCATTAGTGCTAATAGACATTTGTGCGACTAGTATTAATCACATGATAAAGGCAAAACAAGTAACTCTTTCTCGTTTAGGAAATATTACTAAAAGTATGCCTCAGAATAAGATAGAGGGTATACTTTTAAAATAAAAACTATTACTTTGAAGTAAAGTTACGCAATTAAAGTAAAACAATACAATACAAAACGCGCAGAACACCGGCAGTACCGAACATAAACACGTCACGGCTCTGAGTTCAACAAGGAAATCTCATTTGGTAATTACCTTCAAACGACAAAAAATAAAAAAGTGTAAACGAAACACCTTAACCTAAAACTTACACAAAAATCTAGAAGAACATGTCAAGGAAATCAGTTAAATTTAGCTGGAACAGTACCAGGATATCATAGAATTCGTATGAGTATCCAATAAGAACAAGATTCAGAAATATGAGGAAGTAACATTGCATACTTACATTGCATTCCTTCGCAGGTGTCAAACTTGAATGTTTCCCCCAGTTTCCGGGCTTTAAAACCTTCTCTTTCTGCACGATGAGGTCTCGCCAGGACTCGAACCCGTCCAAATCCTTCGCCGTCCGCAGCACATTTTGGAAAAGTCAATAAATCTCTGTGGGATCTAGTCCGATCATGATGCTCTAATACTGTCCTGTCGGGTCGAGAACCATTTTTAATACTGGCCAGTAGGATCAAGGACAGCCATTTCGATTTTTAAAAAGTATATTTTTTATTTTTAATAAAGTCCAGTTGGGTCCAAGGTGATAATATCCATTTCACTTCACTCGCGTTGCGCGTTGGTTGCGCGGGAGACGGCCGGGCAGTGGCGAGGTGCGCACGCGCTCGGTTATATGAGCCGCTCGGATGTGGCGCCATCTAACGCCGAACGGCGGTGACGGGAGTTTTCCGAGCCATGTTTTCCGCGATCGCTTGCGGAATGAAAATAGTTCTAAAATAGCTGGCTTGTTTGATTACTTGAGAAAGCGTTTATTAACATTCTTAACTCTTAACTAAAATAATGTTCGTGGTGAAGGATGACTTTTAGTAACTACCCAACTAGCAAAACTGAACCAAAATTTAGCTGTGAATCAGTGACAGACGCATTTTTATATCCGTGATAGAAACATCTCTGTCACTGGAAAGTGGCCCCAGTTTTACAGCTATTTGATGATATATCATGTGTATTTTGGCACCGCACGTCACTACTTTGATGTATACTAAATTAAAAGATAAAACAATTTGATATTAAAATAAATCTAATCAAAAATTTATCAGTATCGGCTTGGAACAGTCATGTGACATCATTAGATGGGAGCAGGTCGTGATAGAATGGAAATAATTTTAATTATCACTTATTTATATGTAAAATAAAATTCGTAGAAAACTGTCGAGTGGTTAATAAAAGGCGTACTTTCAAAAGTCCACTGAGGAATCCCCTTTTTCTAGGTCTTTCCTAGTCTATTGTAAGTAATAAGCATAAAAAACGTCACTCGATCTTCAAGGTGGACTCACTACGCTAGGAGTTAAAAAATATAAGCTTTTTGTGTTCTTATTAAGGTGTGTGAAAAAATTAGGCTTCTCTGGGGTTCTCAAAATGTGCTATACCTACTGTACATGTACTAATGTGCCTACTTAAATATACAGAAGTAAGTAAAGAAAGTAGATCGTGTAGAGGACACGATACATTTTATAGGACTTCAGTGGACGTTTATCACACGATAAATTAATGATAAAGCATTCGTCACTCTCTCACTTACGTAATTACATGTCAAAAAGTTAAGTATTTTAAAATAAAACGATTTAAACGGATTATATAACGAATATTAATTATTTGGTCCGCCCTGACGTTTGGGTAAATTTTCAGTTAGTATTGTCGAAGATTGACTAAAAAAAAAAGCTACTTTTCCGTAGTCAACCTTCGAAAACATCATCATCATAATTATTTAATATACGCGATATACTCCGTTTCAATCCTAAAGAAAATATCGACTTTTTTGTCATTATTATCACGTGATAAACGTAACCGTCACAAAACCGCGTTTCTGGATTTCCAGAAAACTACGACTATTTCCACAAATTCTCAGATTCTCATCGGAAAAACTCGGACGTCACTGGGTCACTCACTGCTTAATGCAATTACTTAATGCAACATTGTCTTAATTCTTTCTTACCGTTCCTATCACTAACAGAGACATAAATAAATTTATGAAACATGTAATGTCTCATTTTTTATGTGGGTACACATCAAATTTTTTATATTAAACCATTGATACCAAGATCAAATAAAAGCAATCCTAAGGTCTAAAGCCTAGTAGACAGGTGCTCTACAAACTGCGCCAACGCGTCATCAAACAAAGTAAGTTCTACAAAGTAACCGCTAGGCGCGATGTACTATTCTCCGTTCAAATCGTATATTTACGCTGTCGGTAGTGAGTACGGTCACAAAACAGATAGGTACAGAAATCAATCTACATACAAGCGCGCTCGAGCAAACGCACACATAGACAATGCTCACGGACACGATAACTCGGACCAGTTCAGACCAGTGTGAGCGCGAGTGCCATCCGCTTGACGTGTCCGTGAGCAATTTCTATGTGTACGTTTGCCCGAGCGCGCTTGTATGTAGATTGATTTCTGTACCTATCTGTTTTGTGGTACGGTCACGTTAACTCATGTTAAAGGTACTGGTACGACTTTACCTCTTCGTCACGACGTGACACTACGCGTACGTCACCGTGACGTTAGGAGCCGTGTTCTGAATCACGCTGTGCGGTGCCCAGCGTGACTCCTGCCAGAATTTTCCCTGTTTTATTGCGTTTAGGTTCAATTTGAGATGACACGGGAATATACAGGGTGTCACCTGTAACAGGTGCAATAAGTTTATACATAAATTGTACTCATTATTAATAATAATAAATTATAAAAAGCATTTATTTTATTTACTCCACCACAAAGTACATGCTAAACACAAACGAAAAGAAAACAAAATTACTGTATAGGTCTCTCATTGAACTTAAAACAGAAGATTAGAACAAAAGATTTAGAAACTTTTAAAAATAGTTTCAAATATTTGATAACTTTATTCAAAGAATTGTGAATTATTTGATAATCAGTAGTCTAACAGCCGCGCGATCTTAATGTTGAATGTTACAAGGTTTGCTCAGCTTGTAGGAAATAATGTATATTCAACAAAATCAATGTTACCCTATTTTTGTGGTGATACCACATTTCATATTTTTTTGTATATCAAAGGATAAATAAGAGTACAAAAATTTGTTTATTATCTGTTTATCCTTTGTATACAAAAAGAAAAGTCTATGTTTTGATTTAATAATATTAATACCTTTTTAAAATTAAATGTTTCCAATAGGCTATTTGACTGATGTTGAATTCTACAGCGTACTGTAGTTATATGAATAAAATTAGCTAAATATATCACGAAACAAAGAAAAAAAATCCAGAAACATATATCTTTTTTGGAAATATGTGACTTCAAAGGTACGCAAATTTTATGTTTTTTTTTTTAATCCAAAATTAATTTTGAAAATGTTTTCAGGATCCTCATAATTTTACGAAACAATAATTGTATGACAACTATGAACTTAAACGCACTTTTTCACGGTGAAAATGCCAAATTTCTTAATTTTTCCATACAATTATTGGTACCTATACCGGCCTGTGACGTCACTAGCCTGACGCGTTTTGTATGGAGCGTTTTTAGCGCTACGTAGAAATGTTGAACTTTGACGGTCATTTCTGACTTTTAGAGCAGTTTAAGTGTAGTCAGTCCCATATAGACATTTGATCACAATAAAAAATAGAATCGATTGACATCCTCAAAAAAAATTAGTCAACATGTCTATTGGTTTAACAAATGTACCTATTAACCGGTTTACAATCACGGATGGTCAGGAATGACGACATGCTTCGAACTCGTATGGAGTTCTACATCAGGGACTGCTACCCAGTAGTCACTGATGAAGAGCTGTCGGACAGTTCCTGACAATTTCACGTGAGTGTAAACCGCTTATACCTACATTTGTTAAATATGTTTACCTAACCAGAGTTTTATAAGATTAGTTGTGCCGCGCAGTTTTACTTGCTCATCCCATGGGAACACTACCATTTTTTGGAATAAAAAGTAGCCTATGTGTTAATCCAGGGTGTCAGCTACCTTCATACCAAAATTTATCAAAATTGGTCCAGCCGTTTGGGCGTGAAGATATAACAAACATACACATAAACACACACACACATTTTCGCCTTTATAATAAGTAGTGAGATTAGTAATTTTTTGCCGCGGAAAAATAAGGTTGCATCTTAAAGTTAAAAACAAATAAATACTCAGTTGTAAATAACATTTTTAGGGTTCCCTACCTCAAAAGACCCCTGATAAGATCACTTTGTTGTCCGTCCGTCCATCCGTCTGTCAAGACCTAATCTATGGGACAAGTGGAGTATAGAGTTAATCCATACTAATATTATAAATGCGAAAGTGTGTCTGTCTGTCTGTCTGTCTGTCTGTCTGTTACCTCTTCACGCTTAAACCGCTGAACCGACTTAGATGAAATTTGGTATGGAGATAGTTTGAGATCCGTGAAAGGACATAGGATACTTTTCATCCCGAATAAATTTAGTGTTCCCGTGGTATGAGCGGGTAACACCGCTGGGCACAGCTAGTAATAAATAAAAACCATATACTCAAGTCTACAGGCCCTTGAAGCTGTGAAATAATCGAATTTCTAAGTTATCGTAAAACAAACGGCCGTTTAGCCCGCGAAAAACGTATATTTCGATAAAATAAAAGAATACTATTTATTAGAATACGATTTAAATAAAATAAAAGAATACTAAGTATTTATCTCTCGTTTACTAAATTGATGGTGTGATTTGTGAAACTGCTTTCGTTCGTTTGCCTCTGACTGTGTATGTGTTCCTTATCTGTCTTGTTTTTATTTATATTTATGTATGTTTAAGTAGGTTTTATATACATCTATTTATGTATGTGTATACCTATTGATACGTTTACTTGCTTATCTGTTGATAATTATTTTGTTCTCCCTTCCCCTTCTGCATCACCTACTCATTGTGTGATTTATACTAATCAACTCCACTACCTAAAGGTTGTCTGGAAGAGATCGCTCTTTAGCGATAAGACCGCCTGTTGTGTTAGCTTTGCACCTCATTTGTATCCGGCGCCGTACATACCAAGTGCAAAATTAAGTTAATCCGGCCAGTTAAGATGGTATAGGTAAGTGTTTGTACGGAATCCCCGGTACGCGAGTCAGACTCGCACTAAACCCGTTTTTTTTTATTACGGTGTATTTCCAAATTTTCCCTATCCATACTTCCATACTAATATTATAAATGCGAAAGTGTGTCTGTCTGTCTGTCTGTCTGTTACCTCTTCACGCTTAAACCGCTGAACCGATTTAGATGAAATTTGGTATATAGATAGTTTCAGTCCCGGGGAAGGACATAGGATACTTTTCATTCCGAATAAATGTAGTGTTCCCGTGGGATGAGCGGGTAACACCGCGGGGCACAGCTAGTTTTCTATATATGCTTTGTTATAACGTAAAAAATTTGCGGAACACTGCTCTAGGCCATTATTTTTAAAATAAAAGCAAAGAACAATTTAAATGTAAAATTTCTTCCATAATAGAGTGTTTTAATACTGATTTTATGGTTCTTATATAAAATGATACGATCTTAAATATGCACTGCTTAAATTGAAAGCTTTTAAAGTAATGTAGAATGAATTAGTTAGAGACAAGCGAAAGTTAAATAAAAATAATCTAATTAACATGTTTTATTTAATTATGTCTTTATTACTAAATAACCCGCAAAATATATCAATAAAAAAATTATATTAAGGGGCATTTTACACAAATCGACCTAATCCCAAACTAGGCAAAGCTTGTACCTACTATGGGTACTAGACGAAGATATAGGTACGTAATATATAATGCATACCTATATACATAACATCCGCGACCCAAGAACAAAATATTCGAGTTCATCACACAAGTAGAGACGTAAAAAAATGATTTTCATTTCACTGATCTACTAGAAGTAGGTATTATATTTCATTTATTTTTATTTATTTATATACTTACTTAAATCTTGTTTTCTTGACAATATGGATTATTTAAAAAAGAACGCAAGCCTTAAAACCCGTGATTCATACTAAAGACTTCAACGCGCGACCACGCGCATAGACGCGGGCCTCGCTCTTTATAAACTGACTTACCTAATGTTAGGGAATTTTGAGTGCTTTTATATAAAAAAATGCATTTATAGACGGCGTTTTGTGCGCTTTTATGTAAAAAAGTCATACACCCCAGGCCAAAAGTATGAAAACAAGCTTATATTACTATACAAACCTCAATAGGTACAAAACAAAATAACTATATAAAAATTATTATAAACATTTTAAAAGTCAATAACGCAAAATCTGCTTATGAAAATTGCCAGTGTAACATTTTATAGAAAGGCAATAAAAAACGACGACATGCACTTTGTCCCGGATTTAGGTAGATATGTATATATATATTTTTACAATAGGCAGATATTTTAATAGTGGATGTTTTATTTTATTTTCTTTTGGGCGGTTACTAACATTTACACAAGGAATAATTATTGGAAACTTTAAATATTCAAAGAATAAACTTTGTTTAGAACAAAGCATAGATAACATAATGTCAGTGCATATTGTTTGACTTTATTGAAGAAAAGGCATTTATAGACTAACATACATAATTTCAGGGCATTTAGTGTGCTTTTATGTAAAAAAGGTATTTATAGACTGTTCGACTCAATGTTAGAGCACTGTTTGTTTTTATGTAGAACAGGCATTTTTGGACTGTCTCACCTAATTTCAGGGCATTTTGTTTGATTTTAAAAATAGGTTTTTATAGACTGTCTGACAGGGCATTTTTTTAACGTGAATGATCCGATCTCGATCACGTCTAGCCCTTAATTTGGCAATGTCCAATATACTGGAGCACATCTATCACCCTCTTTATGTATTTTGTTCTGAACTGCAATCGTTTGAACTATCGAACCCCGATGAGGCTCGAATTATGTAACTTTAGAATTCTTTTCCAAAAAGTTTCTGTCCGAAATTTCATTTTTGTGACAAGCTTTTATAGCCGACTGTACTTTTCTTTTAACATCCATCAATTGCTCACAGAGACGATTCTAAAGAGCCCAAACTCGATATGATTGCTTTATTTATTACGGAGTTCCTATGGCCACCTTCCAACTCCATCATCAGATCAGCTCCACGTCATCATAATATTAAATTGTCACGCGATTTGAATATTCGTGCAAAATTTCAGCTCAATAGAAAACCGGAAAGTGGGTCAAATTTAACTTGCAAAATTCCATTACAACGGGACAGGTGAAAGTAAATTAAAGCTTGTACGAGCGTACAGTGTCTATGACCGCCCTTTATTCCCAAGATCACAGGCTGCCTAACTTTTTCAAAAACATTCGAAATTGACATTGGTATGCAATTAAGCATGTTTGTATTGTAAAATAGAACCATTGGTACTTTAACGATGTAATTTTTATGATAACTTGCCAATGTCAAGTTGTGTATGTACTTGTACAGTCCGACCCTATTGTCAAGAGCATAAAATCGTGTTCAGATATTTATGTTCTCGTAAGTATGTAGATGTAAATGAACTCGACTGTACCTAGTTACATTAAAATTATTATGTATTTGTAACCTCCAAATCCATACTGAATGTAAAATTCCAAAAGCGCGTTTTTTTCCCTAAAGGCATGTAATGTCGTAGGTATTTTGAATAGCAAAACAGACGGTTTAATTGCTAAAAGTAAAGTGGTCGTTTTTTTCTGGTAAAACCTTTCGCTATGCAATACATATGGCATCTATCATACAAAATATGGATACGATAGATTTGATTGATTACCTATTGTAAATACTAAATGGACATCAATCAAATAAGACCACAGATTTATGACTTATGTATGTACGAAACTGTAAATTTTGAAGAATCATCGGTATAACCTGTCTTTATTTTCCAAAAAAAACGCTGGAATATTAGCAGATATTTTGACAGCTGTCAGTATGAATTAGAACAGCCCACTCATCGGTTAAGGAGGACTGGCAATTGTATGCATATAATTGGAGTAATTTTTAGGGTTCCGTACCTCAATCGTAAAAACGGAACCCTTATAGGATCACTTTGTTGTCCGTCCGACCCTTTATCTCGAGAACGCGTGGAGGTATCGAGTTTAAATTAACACCATATACTCAAGTCTACGGTCCGTTGAAGCTGTAAAAAAACCTAACTTCTACGTTAACGTGAAATAAAGATGCGGCCGTTTATGTCGCAAAAAACGTACATTTCGACACTCTCAAGGGAATCAAAATGATAGGGTACTTCCCGATAACCTAGAACTATGAAATTTGGTAAGTAATATCGTCACATACTACAAATACTTATAAAAATCTGAAAACTATACATTTGTAATAAAATCATAAAAATATAGTCCTTTTCAAACATATTTGGAGAACTCGGTTGGGTTAAGTTTGCACCTCGTTTGTATGCGGCGCGATACATTTCAGGTGCAAACTTAACTAGGCTAATTAAGATGGGATAAGTGAAAGTTTGTACGGAACCCATGGTGCGCGAGTCAGACTCCCACTTGGCCGGTTTTTTTTAATAAACTTCCATGTGACATTAAAGGTATAAAAACCACTACGGGTTTATTATTCAGTTAATGAATATTTGTATATCATATAATGTAGGTACCTCTAATCCCTAACTCTAATATGAATTGAATGTATTTTACTGGTTAAATTAATGAATCACACTTGTTGACAATGTATTACTAATACTGAATAAATGGATATTATGGATATGGAAATAATTCTTCTAGAATCTCGAAGGTAGCCCCTCCTATCCCCTCTCGAGTGGCAGCCATCGCTCGAGAGCCACTTCCTTTTCCCTGTTAAGCGAAAACTGCTTTCCTACGCACACATGCGCACGCGCAGTGTATCCGGCTGGTTCTGTGCATTTATGTGGTGATTTTAATTTCAACGAACTCTCTTAATGAACTCGAATATTTGTGCTTGGGTCATGGTAGTTCTATGTATTTAAGTATATATTTATCTACACAAGTATGTATATCGTCGTCTAGTACCCATAACAAAAGCCTTCTTGAGCGTAATTTGGGACTAGATGGTTTGTGTTACGTTGTCTGATATTTATTTATTTAATTATAAATATAAACATAATCGTAGCTCTATGTGCAATATGTACAATCAGTATCGTATAGTTAGTAGCAATTAAAGAGGCCAAATATATCACACGTCATTAATGATATACAAATAAATATCTGTTGTTATCTATACTATTATACAATTCTAGATATGTATTGAAAATCAATTTTCTATGCCAGTGTTTCTTAACCTGTGGTCCGCGGACCCCTTGGGATCCGCGAGCATATGTATGTGGGTCCGCAGCCTTATCTATGGACTATTTAACGATCATAATTAAATACCACCAAAAGTCTCGTAATCGCTACGCACGCCGTGCTATTTATTGCTGTTTTTTTTTATTAAAGGGGTCCTTAAATTCCTAAGTGGTCCGTGGACAAAAAAGGTTAAGAAACACTGTTCTATGGAGATCATGATTTCAGGAAAAATCTTAATAGCGTGATGCAGGATCGTCATTAGTTTTATATGGGCGCGCGGCGCCATGTCAGTCTGGCGCCATCTGTTTTCAAAATTTCCTTTGTCCTCGCATCACGCCGAAACGGTTGGACAAATTTTAAATAATTTTGGTACAGAGATAGCTGGACATCCAAAGATGGGTATGGTATACTTTAACCCGTAGACGGTAAAGAGTAAAGAATACGGAGTTGTTGCGAGCACCTCCTAGTAACCAATATAAGAATCTTAGACCGATTAGATGGCTTTTGGCAGACCTGTCCCAAAGATATCAGCAGTACTCTGTGCTCAAGTTTACCAAGATAAGAATCTTAGACCGATTAGATGGCTTTTGGCAGAACTGTCCCAAAGATAGCAGCAGTAATCTATGCTCAAGTTTACCAATATAAGAATCTTAGACCGATTAGATGGCTTTTGGCAGAACTGTCCCAAAGATAGCAGCAGTAATCTATGCTCAAGTTTACCAATTTAAGAATCTTAGACCGATTAGATGGCTTTTGGCAGACCTGGAACAAAGATATTAGCAGTACTCTATGCTCAAGTTTACCAATATAAGAATCTTAGACCGATTAGATGGCTTTTGGCAGAACTGTCCCAAAGATAGCAGCAGTAATCTATGCTCAAGTTTACCAATATAAGAATCTTAGACCGATTAGATGGCTTTTGGCAGAACTCTCCCAAAGATAGCAGCAGTAATCTATGCTCAAGTTTACCAATATAAGAATCTTAGACCGATTAGATGGCTTTTGGCAGAACTGTCCCAAAGATAGCAGCAGTAATCTAATGCTCAAGTTTACCAATATAAGAATCTTAGACCGATTAGATGGCTTTTGGCAGAACTGTCCCAAAGATAGCAGCAGTAATCTAATGCTCAAGTTTACCAATATAAGAATCTTAGACCGATTAGATGGCTTTTGGCAGAACTGTCCCAAAGATAGCAGCAGTAATCTATGCTCAAGTTCACCAATATAAGAATCTTAGACCGATTAGATGGCTTTTGGCAGAACTGTCCCAAAGATATCAGCAGTACTCTGTGCTCAAGTTTACCAATATAAGAATCTTAGACCGATTAGATGGCTTTTGGCAGAACTGTCCCGAAGATAGCAGCAGTACTCTGTGCTCAAGTTTACCAATATAAGAATCTTAGACCGATTAAATGGCTTTTGGCAGAACTGCCCCAAAGATAGCAGCAGTAATCTATGCTCAAGTTTACCAATATAAGAATCTTAGACCGATTAGATGGCTTTTGGCAGAACTGTCCCAAAGATAGCAGCAGTAATCTATGCTCAAGTTTACCAATATAAGAATCTTAGACCGATTAGATGGCTTTTGGCAGAACTGTCCCAAAGATATCAGCAGTAGGTACTCTATGCTCAAGTTTACCAATATAAGAATCTTAGACCGATTAGATGGCTTTTGGCAGACCTGGCCCAAAGATAGCAGCAGTAGGTACTCTATGCTCAAGTATACGAGTACATGTGTAGACGTACCTATGTATGTTATGGTTTTGATGATTTCATCTATTTAACGTTGGCAGACTCGTGATATTGTGAAGTACGAATGCTGTAGAATGTATACGACCACGTTAACTGTCGCAGTATGCGGCTTTTTCCTCATTAAGTGAGGGAATTTACACCAAGAAAGTGACAGTGACAACAAAGTTGTGCGGATAATATTAGGAGGCTTTACTTTGGTGCTGGCAAATAGTGTATCCTAACTAAGGTACTTGCGCCAAAGATGGCTCTGTTCCTAAGAGAGCCCACCTCAAAATTTTATAGTTATAACTTATAACCGTTCGAACGAATTCAAATTTCGCGCCCATGATCGGTTAGTACCTACCATAGACTTAACTTATGTCTATGGTACAAACGGTTATAACTATAAAATTTTGAAGTGGGCTATCTTAGGAACAGGGCCATCTTTGGCGCAAGTAGCTTATAGCTTGACAAGTTTCGTTTAATCTCGGATAGTGACACCACAAACAGCTTTCTTATGGCAATAATGATAGAATTGCATGAACTGATTCCACTATCTCTATTCTGACATTAAAATACTGGATACGGACTTGGATTCCAGTTCCACCCTTATATTGTTGATATATCACAGCGAACGAATAAAACATAGAAGCCTAACTAGCGTCGGAAAATGGCCCCACGGATTTTGTGTCAGTTAAGGCGGGGCGTAAATTTTGAGTCAAACGGGTGTCTAGTTTGCAAATGGCGACGCAGCCGAACAGTTGCATTACGTGACATATATGAAGTCTCAAAGTAACAAAATATGCCATAATGTTCAGTGAAATGGTGTATTAATCACTCAGGAAAACACAAAAAAAAGATGGTATCAGTTTTCATACGTAAATAAAGCCGTACACACATTAATTTAATTTATTTTACGGAACAGATTTTGTATAGGGATGGTGTTATGCCATATGACTAATTTATATACGATGTTTGAAAACAGTAATGCAATCAGTGGCGTGCCTAGGCTTATATGGGTAAATCCATTTTATTGCCGCATTACTGTTCAAAGTACAATTTCAATAATACACAGGTTGGGCGTGGGTTTTGGGGAAAATATGAGCTGTTTTTTCTGAGCGAAAGTTAGAGTGCCTACCTTTCCTTCGCCTATTAAAAGACCTGCACACTTTAACTCATCACAATCGCACGGAACAACCCCTTCCATTGTTTAAAGCCACAGTAATCACAACAACAAACAAAATCAAAACACGATCACTATCTATAATATAACCTACTTCTACTTATTACTACGTTAAAACAAACACTACACTAACTAAATATTTCTAAACAACGTGAAGTTAAATCACTCCTGTTTACGCGAAATTTGCAAGTGGCCGATCCGTATCTAACTTCACTTCACTTGAAGCAACGTATAGTTATGTTGATACATAGGTTACTTCCATGTGTTAGAGTAGGCGGTATGTAGCCCGATTGCAAGCAAACGCGTGCGAGGGAGATGACTAGCGGTGACATAGAACGGCGACGAGCCATAGCGCGGAGCGGTCGGTGCGCGGACAAATTTTGAACCACGCGGCGTCGACAAAATTTGAAATTATGAAACACGTCACGGCGCGCAACTTTATATTGTTCAAGTAAATCATTTTTTATCGTATGTTAATATTACTAGGGCAAGCCGGGCTTTTGTGCTTGTATAAGACCGTCCCTAAAAGGCTATGCGTTTTCCGTCAGTCCGGTAGGAAAACGTATAAATTCCTAATTATGTTTGATATTTTTCACTACAAAGATTGTATCGACTTTACATGTAAAATACCTATTAGTTATTACAAAGAAGGAGAAATAATAATATATACAGCAATTACAGCACGCATTAATAATAATTATTCAAACTATTAGTAACAACAAGGAACAAACAAGGATTCCTTAAAAGATGTAATTTTTTTTTTAATTCGTATGTAAGCAATAACCTTAACATTCAAGATTTATAATGAAAAAAAACAAAAATGGCTCTTTATTGTATTAAAGATTCACCAATTATGAGTTTTCACTGTCACCGCCATATTACCATAGACAAATGTCATGCGTTTTGTCGAATCACAGCTGGCCATTCGGAAATTGACGAATCACATTTATTTGTTATGCGTAATTGAAAACTTTTGAGTGGTTGTGATTGGTACACCGGTGAGCATGCGCATTTCGACTGTTGGGCCGGTTTTTGATTGTAATTTTGTATGAAGCTCGTGTTCTATGTTTTATTCGTTCGCTGATATATCACTGATTCGTACGAAACGTTTTGCGTTTACTTTTCTTATCAGGAGCCTGTGATGCTTCCTTTTATCACGCGATAAATAAGTGACAAAAATTAATTAAGTCTTGGCAAAATGCGAGTGTGAGTGACAGATGCTTTGTCACTTATTTATCACGTGATAAACGCAACCACCATAGGCCCCCAGGACAGCAAAAGAGTGGAACTCTCTTCCTACGCATATTTTCCCTGAAAAATATAACATTATAACTTGAATCTCTTACGAGGGTGTATAGGCATTTTCTTGGCAGGCATGCTCCAGCTTAGGCATTATTGTCGCTTAACATCAGGTGCAATCGAGGTCAAATGATTGACTATCGTAAGTAAAAAAAATGTGTATGGGTCATACGCGTTATAAAATGTCAGTAGCTGTATAGCACTAACACTTACTGAACATTGTTGAACCGATATCTCTTGCCATAACTTGAAAAAAGTCGAGTCTTAAGTAAAATCCTAGAGTGGCGACCACGTATAGGAAAGCGCAGCGTGGGCTGGCCGCGACTAGATGGACGGATAACCGGTCAGCACGGGATCGCAGGAGGCCTATGTTAAGCAGTGGGCGTCTTTAAAACTTTGACCATCATTTTTTTTTATTATCTTTATTAATTAGACATTGCTTTTGTCACACAGTGACTATATCACCCCCGTTGAGATCGCACACTATAATATTATAAAATTTTCATATGTCATGTCCATCATAAAAGTTGAACTCCTTAATGTTCATAATTTAAAGTTGTATAATAGGTTAATTTGCCAGATAATCTTTCATGGCCATTTTGTTAACGGCTTATCAAACGGCGTAGGAATCAAAAACTTCATTGCTACCTATAGACAAATAGGCTATAAATTGTTAATTAATAACGATACTCGTAAACTAAGATAAGAAGGACAGCGCTATATGTGTAATGAAAAAATATAAATTTCGAACGACATTTAAACGTGCAGCCACTCCGGCGCAGGTGATGGTGGCGGGGGCGTATTCTGAGCGCTCGGGCCGATGTCGCACGACTATCGATATCGATCGATACTGAGGATCAACCATATGAAAACAGAGTGATCAATCCAAATGGGTCAGTACGGAGAAAACGAAAACTATAAAAGATGAGGAATCTGTTCTTAGGAACCATGGCGTCGATTTTAGATTTAATAGAAACTGCATTCAAATTCTTCTCATAATTAACCCTGGCTAAAATTCTGTAAGTAATTAATCGCACGTCATATTGTAACATTCTTTACAGTGGTTTTAACCGATTTATGTATGAGATTTATATTAAAAAAATGCAGTTATTATAAATCTAAAATCGACGCCATGGTTCCAGAAAACGGATTTCCCTATCTCTTATAGTTTGTGACTTCACTTCTCCCTACTGACCTATTTGGATTGATCACCCGTTATACCGAAAGCAAATTGTCTAAATTGTCTCCAATTTGACGAGATATTGCGACATAGATAGAAAATAAGTAAAAAAAGAAAACAGTTTTCTGCGTGAATTTTGTCAAATACGAGTCGTTTTTGAAATTATCAATGAAAAATTCAAACTGTAGATTTCAACCGCAATGGCCCTGTTCTAAGTAGTAACATTGATAATATGTTAAGAAACATGTTTGATCATAGAGAAAAAAATCAAAAACAATCAGCATTTTTAAACTGATTAGGAGCCTTAAGTTGCTGCGAAAAACCGGTAGTAAATACTAGCGGGCCCATTAAATGAAATAAATCAGAAATTTGAAAGGTTGGTTGGAGTTAGGGTAGCGAAGTGGTTAACGCACTGGACCGGCAATCCAGAGGTACCGGGTTCGATTCCCGGTCTCGTCCCCAGGAAACTCATTTAAATTTTTCTTTGTGCGTTGATATCTTTGTATCAATAGTTTAAATCAGAATAAGTCTGCGACCGTCTGCGCGTTACAGAAAGAGGTTGACAAGGCATTAGCCAGAGCTGTATATGTAACTGGCCTGCCACTTTCAATATTTGAACATCCCTTATGGAAACGAGCGCTTGAACTTTTAAGGCCTGATTACAGCCCACCCTCACGTAAAAAAATGTCAACGATACTTCTAGATGAAGAATATGAAGACGTTAAACGAAAGGTCACTGAAAAAATTGAAGAGGCTAATGTTTTACATTTAGCAGCAGATGGCTGGACAAATATTAGAAAGGACTCAATTGTCAACATCATTATCTACACCCCTAAGCCATATTTCCATTCATCAATCGATACCCAAAATAATAGACACACGGCAGAATACTTATCCGAAAAGTTAGGCCAAACCATGGAGGAAATTGGATCTGAGAAGTTTCTCGGTATCATCACGGACAATGCTGCTAATATGAAGAAATGTGGCAAACTGCTAACTAGACAATATGAAAACACCACATGGGTAGGATGCCTGGCTCATACCCTAAATCTGTTGATCGGTGATGTGTTAAAAATTGAGACTATCCAAGAAACCTTCTCATCAGTTGTAGCGATGGTGAAATCAATTTTGCACTCGAACATCTTTAGTGCAGAGTTTAAAAAAATTGCGGGAGAAAAATCTTTGAACGTGTCATTGCTGTTTCCCGTTAAGACAAGATGGGGCAGCTATCTTCACTGCTTAGAAAACTTTTTGAAATCAAAAAGTATACTGCAAACACTGGTTGTCAACGAAGAAAACAGAGACTTACAAAAACACAGGACAAAAATGTTAGACGAAAATACGTGGGAAAACATTGAAAGGCAAATAACGTTCCTTAAACCGATTGTTAAGTGGATAACAATCTTAGAGGGAGACAGCTGCACAATACATCTCGTGCATCGAGCTCTCAAAGAAATAGAAAACGTATTGGACAGCGAATGTACCGCAAATGTTATCGATCACCTTAGCCTTACCAATTTGAAACTCAAATTTCAAACCAGAAGACAAAATTGTGTGAAACCAGTTCACCTTGCAGCTGTTATTTTGGATCCAAGAAATCAAGGTAGCACTCTCAGCCATGATGAGAACCTGGATGGATGCTCAACTATAATGAGTATAGCACAATGTGATGCTATACTTATTAAAGAATTATCCGACTATAAATGTCGCAAAGGCATTTGGGAGAGAACTTTTGTTTGGCAATTAGCAGGAGATGTAGATCCCATACTTGATAGAGATTTCATTGCATGTATTCATGATAGAATCCGTAAGATATTTCAATTAAAATAATATTAAATTTTCTAACTCTATTTAATTGCTTGACTTAAAAATAAAGCTCCTACTGAAATTGCTACTTCAAATTTATGATATTAAAACTTTGTAAACTCTTTTAATATTTGAATATTATTTGTTATCTCAGTCTGTTGATTGCATAAATCTCCAATTTAAATAATTTTAGTTTAAGACGTGCTTTCTAATAAAACTAAAAATACAAAATTGAGACGTGATTATTTCATTACATTACATTTAAATTTCGTTTTGTTTGTTAATTAGGAAACATACATTATATGTATATAGTCTATTATGATTATAAAAAGTCTAAAACTGTTTTGATATTTTGAATGTTAAATTGTCTGTTGATTGTTTTTCAATTAATATTTTTTTGTAACTCGTGCTTCCTAATGATAACCAAAAAATACATAATTGATATTATATATTTAATTACTTTACCATGCATATTTAAAAAGTTTTTATTCTTGCCTGTTTTTTTGTCGGTGGTTAAGATTATATTTGATTTGTTATGTTATTATATATAATTAAAAAGTATATTTTTGTAACAAAATGCGTTTTATTGCTATAATATTTTGCATTTGAACGGTGGTGAATGTACCCGAGAAAGTTCCCCGGAGAACATTCCCGAGAACTTTCTCGGAAATTTCCCGAGAGCGAAGAGAATTTCACTCTTAAAACAATCATTTGGGTTCGAATGTCCTGTGAATACACATTAATTACTAATTTAAGGAAATATAAAACATGAAAAATCCAGATTTTAGCACATTTCAAGTACTTTCTCGGAAATTTCCGTTCAAGAGAACTTTCCCGAGAAGCTTCTCGCGAAATTCTCTTGTTTCCGAAACTTCTCGGGAACGGCCCATCGCTAGTTAGGTTTTAGTTAAGTATTAAGCTTAAGAATCCGTGTAACGCTTTGGTGTATGAACTGTCATGTTACGTTTTATGTGATCAATAAATAAATAAATGGATTCAATTTCAAGCAAATATCAACGACAACTAGCTCGCAATTAACACACCCATAAATTAAGCGGAAATTAAATATTTAAACAAACAATTGGTTTCACTGTGAACAAGTTTGTACAAAAGAAAGTGGTCGTGAACTCGCGTGGTCGCGTCTTTCGCGGTCGCACGTTGCCGATTCAAATATCACCTGCACCTCCCAAATTTGACTCGCAGGCCGACTTCTGAATTTAGTCGGCTGGTATACAGCCTAAATTAGAAATGTCAAAGTCAATGACCTGAGACGGTAGAGTTTTCGCGACAGAGCGGTGAAAGGTTGTGAAATCGACTTTCCGGATGAAAACTCCGACTATAAGTCGATGTGTAGAGGAAATTGGAGGCGTGATACGTATATTACCTTTTGTTAATAATACTTCTGTATGTATATTAAGAAAAAAAACATCATCAATGGAAAAATCTTATACAAAACAATTACACGCACATTTATCACGCACCTCACAAAGCATACAGGAGAATAAGTTTCTGTCAAAAATGACATTTTAGTGGCAAGCTTTTATAGCCGACTGTACTTTTCTTTGGATATCCATCAAATGCTCACTGAGACGATTCTAAAGAGCCCAAGCTCGGTAGGATTGTTTTTTTTCTATTATAGAGTTCCTATGGCCACCTTCCGGCTCCATCATCAGATCAGCCCCATGGTACCATATTATTGTATCGTCATCAAAGTTAAGTAAGTATGCAAAATTTCAGCTCAATCGGTTGACGATATCTGCTTCAAAATTGACTTGCAAGATTTCACCCGAACAAACATACATTAAACATACAATGCAAGTTAAATAAAAGCTTGTAAAAACAATGCAAACCATAACAATTAGAGGTAAATAATAGGTGGTCTTATCGCTAAATAGCGATCTCCTCCAGAAAACTTCTGGGTAGTGAAGAACTTGAAAATTTATTTTGTCATCAGGCGGTGCAAAAGGAGAAAAAAAGAATAACAAAATATATGTACACAAAAAGGTCCAGTAAAAAAATGTGAATAAAAATATGAGAGCGATAGATAATGCACACGTTTACGTCAATTCCACGTAAATTTCTTCTTCACATTTCAACTTTGACAAAAAATTAAAATTTGTAAGATTTTTTTTTATATCAGTTGATAAATGACGGACTTCCAAGGTAAGAAGAAGACCCTACAAAATAAATGCTGGCTTGAAAATCCCCTTTTTAAAGTCGGTTGAATTTTTTATACTTAGTAGTTCGGTTCGTCTGCTGTTATAATTGAATTTGCTAGAATTTGTATGTTACGAAATCGATGGGTTCTATTCCAGAGCAGTCAGTAAATTCTCTATCGACTGTAATGCATTAATGTTTTTTCCTTATAATTATTTTGTTACCATAGAGCGGCAACTAATCGGTGACGTAGAAAGTTTCACTAGCCGGAGTGTCATACTCGTACCTTGTGTTCTTATACTATGGCACCTACGATGTCGATCACGGAAATATAGTTAGTTGGCAAAAGTAAGATGGCGTTAGTAGCATAAATAAAATAATAAAAAATAAAAATAATTTATTTCAGACCAATTTTCGATCCATACTATGTTAGATAAATTTTAAACCTGATTATTAAGTTAGTATTTTATTCTAAAATTAATTGTACAATTAATTAACTGTAATTAGTTAAGTTCTTAGTTTATAGTTAGTATTTTAATTTCTTTAGTATTATATGTTGCATTATCTGTTTTATTTTACTTTGCTTGAAATAAAGTATATACTTGTGTTTTTGAACAATACATATGTACAAAGTATAACATCTATACTTTTCGAATTTCGATATGTGCGCTCCCGCTGGCACTTGCCTCTACTTACTAAGGTAAGATAATGGATAAGTCCGTCGATAAATCTGGAAATCCGGTACCACAATTGATATGTCATCGATGTAGGTATCGCCAATTACAAATCTAATACAATGAAATATAATAAACCGTTTTATATTACATGCCAGTGTGCAATTAACAAACCACAGTCTAATTATTTCATAGGGTTTCCCACTTAAATTAGCTTTAGCAACCTCGTGTAAAATCCTAATAACCTATTAAAAACTTGACGTTTGTTCATAAGAAATACAGTTGAAATTCCGATGGAAAAGTACAGATGTACGAAGTGTATAGGATTTTAGATAAGATCCTTGTACAAGGGCTGTATCAAAATCCTTAGATTTGTATCCGTTAGTAATACCGGCTAGGTTCGATTCCTAGAATCTTAATATATTCAAGCCAGTTCCTAGGTAAGATATCGATATATCAAATGAGCTAAGTCATCGGCTGCTAGCGATTTAAGGGAGTGAGATGGAGTTATGTCTATACGTGTCTATTCTTGCACACGTCAGTGTCAAACCGTTGAAGTGTTGACACATGTCAGTGTCAAACCGTTAAAATCTTGACATTGACATGTATCAACGTCTAGTTTTTTTTACTGAGTTTCAAAGGCATATATCCCTTTAGCCACTTTTTTATATAAAAACCGTGGTAATGAAAAATAAAAGAGATGCAGTCTGCTGTAGATCCTTACAGTGAGGACTATCGAAAAAATATATAATTGAATGGTCTTCCAAAAATTGTACAGCCCTATTTGACATGGATTTGAATTCCATTAGTTTTTCAGAAACAATCGTACATAACGAACAACCACACAAAAATGTATCTAGTCCCACAGTAAGCTCTAGTATCATTGTGGCATTAGACAACGATATATACATGCTTAAATAGACTAATACATACTTACCACATAGAAAACAGCCTTAGGGTTTCCTAGTAATTTTTTGCATTTAAAATTCCAACAGATTATAATTTTATAAACATGACATTTAGTTTTATTTTGTAACTTGTTTGTAATGCCCGATACCTACTTACTAAGTAAATATAATGGAATAGATATGTTGAAACTGATTCTTATCGCCATTACCGGAGAAAAAGAAGCCTTCTAGAAGTGTTGCATTTCCGACGTACTTACCATCTTTTTGTTACTAGTATTCTCAGACCAGTAATAAATTTGTATGCGATTGTTTCATGTTTTTTTATTGTTTTACGTTAGATTATGTAGTATACATGAAAGCTGACATTAAATTATCAAAGCCGGTAGGTTTCCGACGCAACAAAACGCCTCAATCGGGTTAGCGGTTCCCGTTAAAAGCAAACTTACACTACAGAATCAGTTGTCTCGGATCATAGGCAGTTATTTATTAATCCGGATATATTTTCTTCTTTACAGTGTAATTATTCAGATACGAGTTACTATAGGTAGGTTTTGAGTACCTATCTTAGACACTTAACATGTAAAGTATAACATTATCTATTCTGTGGTATAACTTTGATGCAACCCTGAAAATACCTACGTAGTAATAGTAACATTACATACCTAGGGCAGTAAATTCCTGAATGCCCCAGATCGCAGGTGTGTCCATAAAATCGAATTACCGCCCTTGGTTTGTCTAAAGTTTTATATCTTGCCTTGGCCAGGGAGTGAGATTTTTTTCCCGCGTAGCGTGCAGAAAATATCACTTATGGTCTAGGGTGACGTAAAAAATATTTTCAAACCAGTTAATAGAAAATGGAACTAAAACTTGAACTTCAAGATTTCAAACTTTTGGATAAATTACTTAAGAAGTCGTATAGTGGAATGTTCAAGATCACTTTGAGTGTAGTTCTTAGCCTTCTAATGTTACTTACTCTTACTTCACTCTGCAATCGGCTGATGCAATATTATCATAGGATTGTAAGATTGTCACTTTTAAGGGATAGTGGAAAAACAATGAAAAATAATATAAATTTTACATAATATATTTATTTAACAATTCAATGTTTGTTCAGCAACATTCAGCTAGAGTATTTAACTAACAGTCTCATTATTTTACAAGAGTATAAAATCACTGCCAAAAGTGAATAAAATGCAATCGGGTACATGAAATGCAAGATACGGCGGCGAGCGAAACGATAGAAACAGACTCACCGCCGATAACATCAAAATTATTCGGACTAAGGACTTACAGACTATATGGTGTTAGTAAATAAATAATCACTTACATTAAGGTAACTTCAATAAATTAAAATAGTCTTGACATCAGACTAATGCAGGCAGGCAGAGCAGTCTTTGGTTCACTATATACATAATTACAATTTATATATGTGTTCATACAAATTTCCTCCGTCTCCTGTTGTATGAGACTTTCTGTCTGGTAATTGATATGAGTTTGTGTCTGACAGCATCGCAACAGCAAACGCCTGACATCGTATATATCAAAAATAAATTGGGACAAGGAAATAGGCCCTAGTAAGTATTAGTCGGGTCCAAAATTAGAGACATGTTGCTGATTATGACAATTTCAATTAACAGTTAGTGTGACTATGCTAAAAAAATAAAAACTAACCTAGTACACATTAGTGGGATCAAGGATGATCATTTCGATTTTGTCACTTAACACTATTAAAGTCTTATTTTCAGTACACACCGGTTGGGTCGAGCACGAACATTTTGAAGCACTTTTGTCCCTTCACTAATTACTCTAATACACTCCCGTGGGATCCAAAACGAACATCTTGGCGAGTTTCTTGAACTTGTAACTGGATTCAGTAGACACCAGTGGGGTCTAGCACGAACATTTTGAAGCACTCAAAAAATGTAGATCTCGTCAGTAAACTCCAGTAGGGTCCAGGATGAACATGTTGAAAATTTATAAATTTTTCAAAATCTCGAAAATGTTCAATGTTGATGTTGATAACGTGATTTTTGGTTAAAAATCAGTAAATGCCAGTGGGATCCAAAACTTTGATGTCCATGGTGTGATTTTTCAGAGTTGAATTTGGTGAATCGATCTTTTTTACGAGTGTCGTGGAGCGCGTAAGAGGGCGAGCGGCGTGCGTTCAGAGCGGCGGACGTCTCACGACTGATGGCGAGTCGACACGTGCGCGCTATTTATACACCGTGGCGGCGCGCACTCGCGTATTTTTTTTCGCGATTCGAATTTGGAAGCTTTCAGCCGGGTGGCGTGCCCGCCCTGGCTTTTTTTTCTCTGTAAAAAATGAGCATATTGGCCATGCCACACGGTGCGTATGGATAGTTGAATGTAATTGATATTTTTTTATAGTTATTTTAGAATTTAAAGTAATATTTGGATATTGCCTTAATCAGCGTTTACACATCATCAGATTTATATGTGTATTTATATCACTTTAAAAAGTATGTTTCATTACATTTCAACAAAACATTTTTTTTTGTACTGAATGAAATACCAGTATAAAAAATACATAATATACGATATTGAAAACAACGATGAACGCATAAAATTACAAACCTAAAACAAAAATTTACAAATCATAAATGTTTGTTATTCTAAGTTCGCTAAGCAGTATAAAAACAATCTTTATAATCCAAATTAGAGCATAGCTAACAAAAATATAAATAATGCGTCATCAAGAATTCGCTGATCCAGCAAAACGTGCAATTATACTAAACACGTATTTAAAAAACCAAGGTCAAATTACGCATGATCAGGTGTTACAAATTAGCACCCATAGTAATCTCATTTGTAATACAATGATTTGTCACTTTCAATACAGACTATGTGCATTAAAAAACAATTAGTTCATCACCCTTAATTCTACAGCCATAGAGGTTTTTTTTCGCTTAACGTTCTCTGTACTACACGTAATTAAATTTATCGAAAAGTATTTAAAAATCGAACGCATATTTTAACGGCCTTTTTAGTTACAATTATGAATTGATTATCCAATTACTATTAAGTATGTGTAAGAAAAATATTAACATTATTTAGATTTACATACAGAATTATTTAAATTCTAAAATATTATTTTTAATAAATAAATAAGAAGGTAATATAATTTAATTGTTGCTAAAATAATACTGGAAATATGAAATTCAGTAGAGTATTTTAATATTTTTTTAATAACAGACTAAAAATACAGTAGATAAATAAATATATCGATTCTGAATTTACTGATAATACCTACAGTATTTATATATTTATTTTCAAATGTAAAATAGAACAGAAATGTATGACTTCGTTACAGTTCTGTTAAACCTTATATTATTGCCCATAAGAAATTATTATATACGTCTATAACTATGTCGGCATCAAATAAAGCTAAAGAGACTACATTTATTGGAAACTTATATACGTCTCTATAACTGAAGTGCATATATGCGCCTAATGACGCTAAAGAGACATTTATGGGAATACCAGTCCAGTACTGCGGAAGCCATTTTGGAAAAAATTGGCAAGTAACACGTTAAAGGCTGAATTTAACCCAATATTTATTCCACGGATAGTAATATCAAAACTCCATAATAGTTTGATATTACTATCAGAGAATAAGCGTTATGGTTGAAATAAAAGTTTCATCAAATGCACACTAAAAGGACCTAGCCTAAACCTACAAATGTTAACCCACAAATTGCGACGAACGTTTAAAAACGGCAATGAACTCGAATATTTGTTCTTGGGTCATGGATGTTATCTATATATAAATAATAAATAAATAAATAAATATTAAGGGACAATCATTTATATATTATGTATATCGTCGTCTAGTACCCATAGTACAAGCTTTGCTTAGTTTGAGACTAGGTCGATTTGTGTATGATTGTCCCATAATATTTATTTATTTAATGGTAGTATATCTGCGATATCTAATAAGACGTCTAGATTTATCTGGATTCTGGATACTAGATGTGACCCGCGATGTTACCCGTGGTTTATTAGGTAAAATAGCCTATTTGTCATGTAGGAAAATATAACAGTTATATATTTGACGCGTTTGGCGCAGTTTGCAGGGCACGTGCCTACTGACCCGGTGGTCCTGGGTTGGAATCCCGGCCAGGGCAAATATTTGTGTGATGAACTCGAATATTTGTTCCTAGGTTATTGATGTTAGCTATGCAAGCCAACATGTTATGTATTTATATATTGTGTACATCGGGACATATTTTGGGACTAGGCCGATTTGTGTAAGATTGTCCCCTAATATTAAACTTCATAGCTCTGCAAGCCAACTGGTGTAAGATGGGCGTAAGATCTTAGATGCGGGATGGTTCAGGACCCTCACAGATATATTAAACGTACGGTGCGTATAAAAAATATAATATATGTCAGCTAAAATTTAAATATCTGTACAAACCCAATCAAGTTTTTAGGCTCAATTTTCACCATATCATGTTAACATTGTTAATAGCTGATTGATTAAGCCATGTATACATTCTAGCCCTACTTAAATACGTATAGTTAAGTGTTTCGTCTGTCCTCACGTGACGCCATTAAAATAAAAATAATAAAATAAATATCGGACAACCTCACACAAATCGATCTAGTCCGACAGTAGGCTTGTGTTGTGGACACTAGACGACAATTAACATACTTATATAGATAAATACATACTTAAATACAAATATAATCCATGACACATGCACAAATACTCGAGTTCATCACACCAATGTTGGCCCTTGCCGGGATTTGAACCTGGGACCGACCGACGGCTCAGTAGGCAGCTGCTATGCCACCAACCGCGTCGTCGTCAAATACGTTAGTGAGCTACGTAGTTATATAATACGCGAGTTAGCTATTGATAAAAACCATGACGTCACACGAACACGCGACTAAGATAACTCATATATGTACATTTTATAAAACGCGTCATATGACGTGCCACATTCCTAATTAGTTTCTATAACCGCCCGGCAACTATTTAATATAACCTGATTATAATTCTGAGAATATTAACATTAAATATTCCCTATATTTCTTTATCAAACCGCAAAATTAATTTAACGATCCTTTACCTCATCCTAGCGTCATGCATGGTCCAGAATTAATAATTATTTTAATTCCGGTATTAAATTAACGTATATGGGTTGGCTAATTGATTGGATTTTCCATTTATCGCTAATTAATCCTATGTTCCTACATATGATTAATTAGCGTTGGGAAAAGAATTAATCCACAATGTGTAATATTGTCATTTTATATACATATATGTACAATTATTTATGTATTGTCTATATATAAATTTGTAATGATTTTGCTAATATACTTAGTACCTAGTTAATGTCTATTATAAATAAAGCAGCTACTGCACCATATAATTTCAATGCTATTCAATATTAATCTGTTTACTGTACTACCATAATACAGCACAGATGGATATGTACTGTTTTCTTCATAGTCAGGTGTTGTCAAAGTTGTGGCAAGGACACCATTAGTTGTATGCTGGCCTACACATTCAGTATCAGATGTATATCGTAAAAATAATTCATTGTAGCCGGTAGACTTAGATGATGAATTAAATAGCAGATATCATAAGGGTAACCCAAAGCCCCCAAAATCCGGTAAAGGGTAACCCAATCCAAACTCCAAAAGCTAAACAAAGAGCACAGGGCACTCATGTGACATATCAAGCCTCACTCTATCCTCAGTCATATGTATGTTACTAGCACCTGCCATGTCCAATAAATAAATATAAGACAACCTCATCCTCACACAAATCAACCTAGTCCCAAATTAAGCTCAAGAAGGCTTGTGTTATGGGTACTAGGCGACGATATACATACTTATATAGATAAATAAATACTTAAATACATAGTTAGAACATCCATGACCCAGGCACAAATATTCGTGTTCATCACTCAAATATTTGCCCTTGCCGGGATTCGAACCAGGGACCATCGGCTCAGTAGGCAGTTGCTAAACCTCTGCGCCAACCGCATCCTTAATGTTAGAAAGGAAAGTATCTCTGATCATCCACCATCAGATTCATTCAATCTTACCATTACTAGATGTTGAAATTGCAAGTATCGTCTACCTGTCTACCTGACGACAAAGACCACACGAATACTATTTTATTGCCGCCCGCATCTCAAATATTAAATTACCATTATTCGACGGTCGGGAAGCGTTCAAACATTGTCGCAAATCTACGGCATTGTGCACAACAGGCTTATGAGACGCTATAAGCTGATTATAAGTTAATCCGACTCCTTTGCGACCATTAACAGAGTCCTTTGCGACTATAATCCGCCCAGCAAACGAGATCGTCCAATTGTCTTAATTACCAGTAAGCGGTAACATTTTGTTGTACCGGTGATATTCTTTAAGAGATTATTGGCTTATATTTTATTGAAATCCAGAAGCTGTAATTGTAACGTGGACTTGTGTTTACCTGTTTGGGCAGGCGGCGTTTCTAGGGATTATATTTTATTGTTTTGGATGAATCGCAATTAAGCTTATTTCGGTTTTGGTGGAATTTTACTAAGCTAGAAAACATGGTATTTCATGATCATTTTGGATATTAGTCACACGCAGTAACTTTTAAATTTTCTTGGTGTTTAGAGCTGAAACATGTTATTTTATTTATACTTCTATATTTGACAATTCTATTGTACTATGTCAGCAAAAAAATTGATCTACCACATTTCGGATTTATTTCACGCGTATTAAAATCCAAAACTGGTCTACCACTTTTGCTGACTGTACATAGAGAAACTATTTTTTTGTCGGAATCGAAAGTTAAAACTTACCCCGCGTTCGGAACCAGAATTAGGACGGGATATGAAATAATGAAACTTACAGTGATGTCCTAGAAGACAGTGTGGCTACCAAGATGTAACCGTGCACCGCCAAGGTGCCCAAGGGCTAGCAAGGGACAGCGGCCTAAGCTCCTAGGGACCGTGCCGAAGTTCGCTGAGGAGCTAGAAGTAAAAAAAATACTAAACACAACTATCTATTCGCCTCTCCTCCTCTTGATTAATTGTTTGGGTACGTTTGCTTCTGACTGTGTATGTGTTCCTTATTGTATATGTTTGTATTTATGTAGGTTTATGTATATCTATGTTAAGCTACGTTATGTTTATTTGCTTATCTGTTTGTATTTATTTTGTGCTCCCATCGTCTTCTGCATCACCTACTCATTGCGTGGTTTATGCTGATCAACTCCAAAGGTTGTCTGGAAGAGATCGCTCTTTAGCGATAAGACCACCTGTTGTCTACCGTTGTAAAAAATATTGTATCTGTGTTTAATTTGTATTTTTTTGATATGCATTAAAACATTTTGTATTGTATTGTACATTTATGGCAAAATAAATTCGGCCAAGTGAAGTAAAGTCGACGCCATTAACCACAACCTAGAGATCACGTGTTTGATTATTTATGGTAACTTCGTACAGACGTAGAGCAACATCGAACTCATTGTACTATCTCTCTAAATATTATATCCAGTGAAATTGCCATACAATTAATTGATAATTAAACAATAATTATCAAAGTAATCTTACAGTAATTGGAAATATTCGGTTTTTTTGACACGTCCCGGCCAATATGATATTAATGTCTTTAATCGACGTTTAATATCAATAATGGCGGCTACAATTTCGTCTGGCGCCTTGTCTGCATGTTTTATAGCGTGAGCTTACCAATGCGGATGTACTTGTTCGACAGGGGAAGATGTGTCATCACAAATCAGTTTTCTTAAGACAAGGCTGCCTATCCTCTGGAGCGAAGAAAATGAACCAATCAGGCTGCGTTTTTGTGAAGCCCAAAATAAGTGCAATTAAATCTGAGGAATGTGATTAGTCCATTTTACACAGTTACGCTCCAGTAGGCATGCAGCCTAAGGGACAGTATTCACCTAGAGCCAGAGTTCTCAAACGTTTTCATCTCGGGGTGTATACAGGTTTAGTTTTCTGTTTAGTTAGTGGAAATAGCGTAGTTAGTTATTGAAGAAAAGTGAATCGGAGCAACTCCGGCACTCCTCATAGTCCTTCTTGCTCTGTACGGCTTGTTTTCGTTCTTTGGAATTTACATGCCTTGAACCTCGTCCAGGGCAAGTATTTGTTTTGATGAACTCGAATAATTGTTTCTGGGTCATGGATGTTTTCTTTATATGTATTTATATATTACCTATGTGTATATCGTCGTCTAGTACCCATAGTACAATCTTTGCTTAGCTTGGGACTAGGTTCGATTTGTGTGAGATTGTCCTTTTATATTAATTTATTATTTACGAAATTATTTCAAGTGCCTGTATACTGGCTTTCTTATTGCTAGAAACAGCTTTTCTCGTTTCTTTCATTATTGAGTCTTCCATATGATTTTTACTGGACCGCGCCGCGGATGCTGCTGGCAACTCTACCATCATAGACAACCCCTGTACATGTCCTGCTCTTTCTCACGTTCAAAATATCAAATATTTAGGAGTTACTCTCGATTGCAATTTGCGATGGCACCTACACATTGAAAACCTAATCCTAAAAATGAGGAAACTTATATATGTCTTTAAAAACCTGAGAGCAGTGTTAAACATACATTCGCTAAAGACAGTGTATTTTGCACTTGCGCAGTCACTATTAACATACTGTATTAGTGCCTGGGGCGGGGCTTGCAAGACTTTGTTCCTAAGATTAGAAAGGGCACAACGAGCAGTCCTGAAGGTTATGACAAGTAAGCCCTTTTTATATCCCACCACAGACCTGTATCGTGACTTTAATGTTCTTACAGTCAGAGCTCTATTCATTAGACAGATTATTATAAGGAAACACAAAATGTTACCCTTCAATCAGAATCTAGTCAAAAACAAACGTCGCATTGACCTCATCTGTACAATTCACACTCACCGTATGGCTTTGTCTGGACTGCAATTCTTCTATCTGAGTCCGAAACTATATAACCGTATCAATAAAATATTTTTTATCTACAGTGCCTCATTAAAAGAATGCAAGTCAAAAATTACAAAATGGCTGGTCACATTAACATATAATGAACTCGAGGATCTCCTCGAGTTTCGGTAACCCACTTTCTGCCACCCTCTCTCACACATACACACACACGCACGCACACACACACACGCACGCACGCACGCACGCACGCGCACACACACACACACACACACACACACACACACACACACACACACACACACACACACACACACACACACACACACACACACACACACACACACACACACACACACACACACACACACACACACACACACACACACACACACACACACACACACACACACACACACACACACACACACACACACACACACACACACACACACACACACACACACACACACACACACACACACACACACACACACACACACACACACACACACACACACACACACACACACACACACACACACACACACACACACACACACACACACACACACACACACACACACACGCGCACGCATGCAAAAGCGCAACTGCGCGTGCCTTATTCATTGCTTTGTTCCAAATTTTTATTGTAAGTTTTCTACTAAAGCTTTTTATAGTACTTCATTTAGTTCCCATAAGTGCAAAACGGGTATTTACTAGATGTACTTAACTGTGTCGCTTTTCAGGGTGAGGGCCTGGAGATCTGTATTACAGGTTTTTCAATACCTAGTTCAGACTCCAGTCCCTCACAAAGGATACTTTGTAACACTTTCATGTTTACCAACTAGTTGTCAAACTGTTTTATATGTCCTTTGTGAGGTGAAAATCCATACTAATATTATAAATGCGAAAGTGTGTCTGTCTGTCTGTCTGTCTGTCTGTCTGTTACCTCTTCACGCTAAAACCGCTGAACCGATTTAGATGAAATTTGGTATATAGATAGTTTAAGTCCCGGGGAAGGACATAGGATACTTTTCATCCCGAATAAATTTAGTGTTCCCGTGGGATGAGCGGGTAAAACCGCGGGGCACAGCTAGTAAATGATATTTTTATCCTGTATGTCGCACCCGCTCACGGGACAATAGTGTCCCGGACCTTTGGGAGGCGTGCACGGAGCCGAAGCCAACGCGTAGAGGCCTTTTCGACAATTTAATGAAATGCAAGGTGTACATCGAGCGGATGCTGTCCCTATCCGTGTCATGGGACGCACACAGAGACAGCGCCCGCTAGGTGCAAGAACTATTGATGGAGACATGGAATCTAAATACAAATTGGGCTATGGGGATGAAATGGAGGACTGGCTAATTGGGCTATGGGTTGAGACTATCGGGCGTCTAGCAGCAAAAGTGTCTCATAGCAAAAATGGGACTGGTAGACGATGACTCGCCTCCCGCTAGATGGGCCCCCACAAAATAGCGACACATAAAGTGGCCTAAGGGCAACACCGGTGCGGAAGGCTAAGGGCGGAGAGGTGTAATACTGGGCTTTAAACCGAAGCCAACTAACCCCTTACGTTTCCACATCCACCCCCGAGCCGAAACTCTCACGACTCCACTCTGCCCGGCCGGTTAAGGCAAGACAGAGGCGGAGGCCCCGACCCATCACCCCCCGTCAGGATCCCCCAGGAGCGCTCAGGTACGTGGGGTCGCTACCCCCCAACAGCTCGCCATAAGCTGCCCTGCGTGACTGATTGCGCTGGTAAAACCAGCGGGCGATGGGGTCGTCACATCCCTACGCCATTATATTTTTATTATTATTATTATTATTATTTATATCTTAAATTTAATTATATTCCTCCTTGGCGTATACCTACGTTAATGTCAAACATGGCTCCATGACCTTCAGGAGCGTATCATGTGCCCGAATGTGGCTTGCAAAACCAAATCGTTTTTAGGGTTCCGTACCCAAAGGGTAAAAACGGGACCCTATTACTGAGACTGCGCTGTCCGTCCGTCCGTCCGTCTGTCACCAGGCTGTATCTCAAGAACGGTGATACCTAGACAGTTGAAATTTTCACAGATGATGTAACAAATACTAAAAATACAATAAAATAAATATTTAGGGGGCTCCCATACAACAAACTTGTTATAAATTATGGTACGGAACCCTTCATGCGCGAGTCAGACTCGCACTTGCCCAATTTTTAAGGTTCTTTTGCAAGGCGCGCAATGCAAATCATCTTTATTATTGTATGTGTAAGTAGAAGAAGGCTTTGGACTGGTCTTTCTATTTAGGCGTCGAGGTCTCGTAAGCAACGCTCCTCAATATCAGTGATGGCCTTATGAAATTTAATTAGCTTAGGAGCAGGATTTGCCATCTCCTAAGATTTGTTCCGTTTGATAAGCGATGGACAGGAAACAAATAAGAAAAATTACATAATACATAATATATAGGTATGTATTTACACTTCAACTTCTAATGTAAATCACCAGTGGTATATAATGAACTTTGCGATTTCCGTATCAAAAAATGACATGGAAAACATAGCGTGTCCATACCATGATCTTATCGATAGACGATAATCACTTAATCAGGGAACAACAAAAATAGCTATATCTTTTACATTTAGATAGTGAGCGCGGCCCGCTTATTTAGATATACCGACACCGCATAAATCTGTATAATCGTATTATCTCATACTAATAGCTTTTATTATAAACAAAATGTTGGTTTATTTAAACTACCAGGGTTTTCCTTTTCCCAGTTTTAAAATAGTAAAGTTTATTTAATCCTTCGTAAACGTGCTATTTTAGGGATCGAAAATACAGTCTGATTAAGATCCCGACACTTAATTTCAATGCTTAAATTAAGTAAATCCTATGCTCTTATTGCATGACAGGAGGTAAAACCAATAATTGCATTTAAATGCATTGCAAAGTTTAAGCGGATATATCACTGTTTCTTTTCCCATAGATAATAACGTAAGCTGATAAAGCTTACGTTAAATTTGCAACTGGTAACTATGGCGTCGTATACAAATGAGGTCCAAACTTAACGCAACTGGGTTATACAAATCGAGGTTTCGTTCTCATCTGTTTCCTCCTTCAAAACTTAACGCCTCCTTCAGACCTTAGTCTTCGACCGGCTCCACAGCCTACAGCAGACCTAACTAGGGGTAGAATGACCCCAAGACTGGCATTGCCTTAAATGCCTCGAAAAAATGATTAGAGGAGACCGAGGGGTATTGAAGCAGAGGTGAGTTGAAACAAAGTTATTTTCTCGAATACAACCGTTAGTGAAGCAAGGGTGCATATTGCGATTATTGCGGCGCCCGCGACCGGTGGTACGCGTCTAAACAGGGTTGTTGCCGGCCACAGCCTGGACTTAGATACCAAGTAATTTACGTTGTTTCGAAACCCCTCAGTCTCCCCTAGGTAGTTAGAACGTCAACATGGCGTCGCTTACTCGCTTCCAAAACCAAACAAAATGTAATTTAAACGAGACTCAAGAAAGTCAATTACCGCAAACTAGTCGGAATCATTCGATAGCCGTAGCCGACCAATTAAGTTCAAACACGACACTATCTTAAATCATAATCAATATACAGAAAAACTATCTTAATGATTACTCCCTAGGGCCGAAAATGAAAAGAAAGTATAGATAAGTACCTATAGGCGAATCTGATTGCGGTTAAACGTAGACAAATTACTTAATATATTAAGTGGCACCGTCTGTCGGTAGGTGCCAGAGACTAATGGACCCTAATTATGTGTCAAATTATTCCAATAACATTATTATGTCACCGTCGTAGCATTTGATTGATGAGTGTATTTCCAAAAGGCTTGTTTATTCATTAAACTCATACAAAATAAGCCCTTTTTAAAATAAACTCCTCAATTGTAATTGTTATGTCCATTTCTCTAGACCAATGAAGAACAAGAGAGGTGTGTCAGTTAAATTATTTATATGGAACAGTATATTTATTTATTACTCATAGTCAGGTTCATTATTATTTCGTTATAAATTTATTAAACACGTAATGTCCCATTTTATTTCGTTATAAATTTATTAAACACGTAATGTCCCATTATTTTTGATCTGGTGTAGGTACAACACCACATTTTTTTTGTATCGAACTATTGATCCAAAGACAAAGAAAAATTGAAATGTGCAACCTGGTGGAAAGACTGGGAATCGAACCTTCTACCTCTGGATATCCAACGTGTTAAGCTCTCCAGCACCTCTCTATTTTTTTATTATATCATTACTCGAACGTGGTGTGGCGGTGTTAGACATCATAAGGTAGAGCTAATATAAACTATATATTTATTTCTACGATACGACAATTAAGTACATTTATCTAAATTAAATTATGTGATCAAAGTAATCAAAAACATGGTCGATTACAGAGAAGAAACGATTATTTGAAATTTGATACATTAGATGATTAACATTGTACGATAAGTTTTCTTTTCTGCAATCTAGATTAATAAATAATACTTAAAAGGTCTCTTAAATATAAAAAAAAAAACCGATGAACGTAATTTGTGTTATATTATTAAATTATCAATCAAAGAGTTGATCTAAGAAAGATAGATAAATATATTTAATTTTGAACGCAAAATAACAATAGGTAGTCCATACTTTATGTGGACTTTCTTGATTATTTAAACACACAGTGATTCATTTTATGCTTATTCTGTCACCCACCAACTTTCCCAACAGACATTGGAATCCCAAAGGGATTGACAGCTTTTTCGTCCAACAATTTGTGTTAATTATTCAATTCTACGCCCATTTCCAAATTCCGAGTAAAGAAAGCAACAAATGTTTACACGGACCGTTATTTCACATTATTCATCGGCAAAACCTATGAAATGACTCGCCATTTACTCAGTATTGCAAAGCAAATAAATGTTTATTATTTTATAACCCGAAAAACGTTGCGCAAAATACTCAAGCAATTAAAATTTATTTTTTAATGTTCTTTTAACAATGCATTTTTACACTTGTGCACAAAATGCGTTTGCACAAAGAATCGCAACCTTTTACGACTAGAAAGCATTCTGGGAAATGTTTTTTAAATTGACATGAGTCGGAGCAGGTACAAAGGGCTACCTTATCTGTGGCAGAAAACAATGACAGTTTAGTTAACCTTGGCCAATATGTGCAGAAAAAAAACAATATTTTGACGTACAAACTGCACCTAACCAGGTGTAAGCAGGTAGTTGTTAAAATAGGTTTGTTGGTTTAAACCTTTCAAGGAAGTCACTCGGAATGTTTTAAATATCATATTTAATATTTTTATCGTTATGCAAACAAGTTTAATTACAATTTGGATAAAAAGTGACTATTGAAACACCATTAGGGTCATCTAAAAAAGTCTTTCGTTCAGCCGCCATGCTCCAATTTTATTGAGGTACACAATCGTTTACAATGCCTCATTTGTATCCGATATTTTTGACAACTTCTGACTTTTTGTAATATGTAGGTGACTATTGACGAAAGGAAGCGATGCGACACTTTTTAGTGTGACCGTTTTTTTAGGGCTCTACCACTTTTCTTCATCTATACTTGCAATTGACAGACAGTGTATACAAATATACGCTGAGGCCAATCCAGTATCATCATGCGTATTGTAAAATTTATCAACATATTAGTATATAAACTGCTGTCAATAACAGGGCGAAATGTAATTCGGTACCTACTTACAAGCTATTGAAAATAGAAATACGAAATTTGGGACACAAGTTTCTCCAAAGTCAAAGTCATTTACTTGTATTGAATGGGTTAAATCATGTTTTTGCAAATAATCAATTTTATCGCTATCAGTCATTTATGGCGTACAAATATAAAAAAAAAACTTAACTAAAGGACAAATAAATAAAATAAAGGACCACCTTTCGTTAAGTTTTTCACCTACAACAGCCTAAAGAAAACCCTTGCGTTAATATCCACTATCAAAGCTTCGCGAAGCGTAGTTAGACTAGTTAGGTACCTAGGTATTGGAGAAACGTGATTTTTGTGATAATGAAAACCTTATTCCAGAAGTTTCCACTAACACGAACTTGCACGGATTACAAGATTTTAATAACATTTAAAATTGTTATTGTAATCGTTGCATGGTAATTACGCATGCCATTGATTACATAATATGAAAAACGCGTCGATTAAGTGGGGAAATATGTATGGAAATTCTGGATACGGTTGTGAATGATTTGTTTTTCAGATTTTGGAACCGATTTGAATTGGTTTCGAATTAAAATTGAGGCTTTTACGTTTCCAACAAATGGTGTAAACTGTAAACACAAAACAAATGATGTATGTACAGTCAGCGTGAAAAGTATCTGACAATTGAAAACATTTCATATTTAGGTACAGGTGGAAATTAATATAGAGATGAATAGAACTTTGCGTCGTGTACACCCTAAAAAAATATTTGAATATATTTTTCTGTATGTAAAAAAATATAAGAAAATACATAAAACAACCAAAATCTACGACAACTAGGCCTGCATCAAGTTGTAGTCTTCGACCTATCCCTTAAAAAATAAGCTATCAATAATGTCAGGCTCAGTCATTCGTTTTTTTTTTAATTAGACACCAGATCAAAGTAACCTATACATTGCATCATAGTTTTGGAGTTACAACTTTTAATAAATAGTAAATTTTAATTATTTAATAATAAAACGACGCGTTTGGCTTGGTTTCTAGACCTGCCTACTGAGCCGGCGGTCCCGGGTTCGAATCCCGGCCAGGGCAAATATTTTTGTGATGAACTCGAATATTTGTGCTTGGGTCATGGTTGTTCTATGTATTTAAGTATATATTTATCTATATAAGTACGTATATCATCGTCTAGTACCCATAACACAAGCCTTCTTGAGCTTAATTTGGGATGGGACTAGGTCGATTTGTGTGAGATTGTCCGATATTGATTTTTTTATTTAAAATAATTAGACTAAACCTCAGGAAAAATATAAAAATTGTGATTAAGTCCTCTTTTCAAGCGGAATACAGGAAAAGAATAAAATTGTAGTATTCAAATATGAAATGTTGTCAATTTTGATATGCAGTTTGACATAAGCCACCAATCATCAGACAGCAATCAATTCATGCACCAAAAACCCCTTGAGTGTTGGATGAGGGCGGCCCTAGACCGGTCATTGTTGCGAACTTTGGGGGAGGCCTTTGCCTAGTAGTGGACTTCTATCGGCTGATATGATGATAATGATGATGACCGAATACCCTGGGGTATCATTGCATTCGGCCGATTTCGGCCGCGGCGACTGAACGCTGGCTAATTAGTGTCGCCCATGAGCTCTCAGGTGGCTGACGTAGCCAATTGATGCTGCCTTCGTGAAGCTCTGTCTCAAGGTGTTTCGTTCACCCTGGGGTATGATAATCACCCTCAGATAAGACTCAAACTATACTAACAGAACCCAAAACTATTATTTTTATTTGGTTATACGGAGTTTTGAAAATATTTAAAAAAAGCGTCGTCTGAGAATCGGCACTCAAACCTTGGTCACCTTGTGGAAAAATAAAAATTGTACCACTATTTTTTTGTAGTCGCAAACTACAAAAAAGTTCTTCGGACCATGTAGCCCGGAGAACAGGTGGCCGTTGGGGCAGCACAGTCCTGGAGTGGCGACCACATATAGGAAAGAGCAGCGTGGGACGATCCCGACTAGGTGTTCGGATGAGCTCGTTAGAGTAGCAAGGAGTCGATGGACGCGGTCTGCGTAGGATCACACCTTGTGGCGAGCTCTGAATGAGGCCTATGTTCAGCAGCAAAGCAGTTATGTGCTCGCAAACTACAAAAAAATAGTGGTACAATTGTCCATACTAAATCCGTCTTAGTAATAGTTCAACTGTAACATTTTCTACGCTGTAACCAAGTTACTTGTCGTCTACGCACTTTTAGAACGAGGAACTTTTGTAATGGATTTTTTAATCGTAAATTGGGATATTTTCGAACGTGTAAAAATGTGGTAATATTTAGATATTTATCCTTTGTTTGATGATATCGGGAAAAGGCCCGGTTAAAAAATTCAATGTTGTCAATTCCACAACAGACTTGTTTCACTCATAATCATAAACAATCACAAGACGAACCATCTCGCCATAAAATAACAGCACTTCACACCATAAATCCTAACCCTAAATCTGTGGCCTTCTTTTACAGCTACCAATCTCGAAGTTTCACCGCACTGAAAATGCGGCATTTGGCCACTTTACCGTTTTACCCCTTTATCTTCATTTGATTTATTACTGGCAACCCTTTCAAAACCGTTAGGTTTGAGACTAATATATTCATACGCTACTGGAGAATTTCTTTTGTTTTGTTTTGTCTAGTTCATACCTGTTAAGATAAAGCAGCAATTGTTTTTGACAAAACTGTGCTACTGGGTATTGTATTGTCAAACATTGGATTCATGGAGTCAGTGCAGTTAACGGCAATTTGCGGTCCCAGAATCAGTAATATAAAAGTGTCTCAGGTTTGGAATGGTAAGGCACAGTGGAAGCTTTATCTAGTCAAGTCGGTTCATCTCTCTCACCACTTTTTTTTTTCATACTTTATTTAGCCCTTCAGTGAAGTAATATACTCCTATCGATGTATAGTTATTGATTTTATCAAAAAATACGTCGGTTTTTTTGGAATAATGATCGTAATCCGGAACTCAATCTTCGTCGTGTGAAGGGATAATTTTTATTAGCCAAAATTTTATTTTTCCTTTGGTGTTTTTGACTACGAAATTGGTGGCATTTGTTACATTTATCACAAATTTTTCAGTGTAGTCCCTAGTGCCCGATGACAGCGATTGTCAGTTGTTTTTGTCCACGTTAAGAAAGGATCGAATATGTTTCGTAAAACTGAACTTTGTAGTTGATGTGGCTGACCTATGCATTACACAATATAGTAAGTCATACTTGCACCAATATGTTGACAGCACTCATAATTATCATGCTCAAATATTACTATTTTATTATTAGAAGTTGCCGGCAACTTCGTCCGCATTAAGAGGACTAATTACTTTTAAAATTTATCTTTTCACATTAAATATGACAAATATATTAATAATAGACATGTTGACTAATTTTTTTTGAGCATGTCAATCGATTCTATTTTTTATTGTGATCAAATGTCTATATGGGACTGACTACACTTAAATTGCTCTAAAAGTCAGAAATGACCGTCAAAGTTCAACATTTCTACGTAGCGCTAAAAACGCTCCATACAAAACGCGTCAGGCTAGTGACGTCACAGGCTGGTATAGGTACCAATAATTGTATGGAAAAATTAAGAAATTTGGCATTTTCACCGTGAAAAAGTGCGTTTAAGTTCATAGTTGTCATACAATTATTGTTTCGTAAAATTATGAGGATTCTGAAAACATTTTCAAAATTTATTTTGGATTTAAAAAAAAAAAACATAAAATTTGCGTACCTTTGAAGTCACATATTTCCAAAAAAGATATATGTTTCTGGATTTTTTTTCTTTGTTTCGTGATATATTTAGCTAATTTTATTCATATAACTACAGTACGCTGTAGAATTCAACATCAGTCAAATAGCCTATTTCAACCAACTTTTTGGAGTGAATAATACTTTCCCTGAGTTCTAGTAGTAACATAGCTATTTCATGCTTTCATTGCGTGCAGTCGAAAATAAGTTGAAATAAAAAAAAAGCAGTTTTCTGCGTGAATTTTGTTAATTTCGTGTAGTTTTTGAAAGAAAAATTATCAATGAAAAATTCAAACTGTAGGTTTCAAATATATACCAACAAATTACAATAGCGCTGTTCTAAGTAGTAAAATTGATAATTATGTTAAGAAACATGTTTGCATATTGAACGGATAAGGAGCCGAAAATGTTTATGTTTTCCTGACCAAGTATAGTGCCCTGACTTATGATATTGTGTCATTTTTCTGTAGTTTAGTGCAACTTGAATCTCCAAAATCGGTCGGTATTTTTTGAGATATTCACAAATATGTTAAAATTTTAAAATGTTTTCGCTGACTTGGATCGAAAATTACACTATTTATTTTGAGCTCGCTATTCAAGTAAAAGAAAATAATTAAAACTCAGGATTGAATTAAGCTACAGTTTGCACCATCTTAGGAGATAGGTGGACATAAAATGTTAGCGGTAGCGGGTACCTTACGAACGAGATCAGAAAACCAATTTGTCCATAATTTTATCATGTGCATGAAGCGCAATTCTAAATTACATTTTGCCTTTTGATAGTTGCTCGTTGGGTGAGATAAATACATTTTTCTTTACTGTAGTCGGGTAAAAAGTAATTATTCTATTACCATCCCAGGATGTTCACCTATCCTTGTAAGATACCACAATCGGTCAAAATCCATCTAGACGCACCGCACGCTTTTTGAGCAAGAATTTTGTAAAATAATTACCTCTCAATAGAAAACTGATTTTCAATACAATTTTAGATTTTTATTTTTATTTTTAATATGTGACTATATGTAGTCAAAATTATTTTTTTGGTACTCAGATACTCTCTGCAGTATCTGATACTTCCTGTAGCTATTTTTATTTAAAACAACTTAAGCCAAGCCGTTTACGAAGATGTCAACATTTCTCTCATTCAGTAGCAATCCTGAGTCACCATAAGCTAAGTGTGACATTATCACAAATTGACAAAAGATAACGGAATTAACAGCTGAGGCGTTCATGATAAATGTTCGCCCCAGCCCTTTAATATTGACAAAACAAAAACAAACTTGAACGTTAAACGGATTAAGTCGAAACTCCCACAATGACAATAGTTTCTCGACAAGTCGTCACATTGCTACGTCATTTCAAAGAAACAAAAAAAGTACAGTTTTACAAATATTCCCGTTTATTATAATTTTGTCTAATTTACGATCCTGCGGGCCTACTGTGCCAACGGTAATTCAAACAAACACCGCTATTGACCGGTGGTTCTAGCGGCGCTGTCGGGCGGACAAAATCTTTTGTTTATTTTTTAGTAAAACAGTGCTTTTTGAAATGTTTATTGCGCACAATTTTGGCGGTCGTTTCTGAAAAGTCTATTCAGAGTTATGAATATCTTATCCTTTATTTAAAGTAGCTGGGACATTGGGCGTCAATGCAATTGTGTGGTAGTTATGAGGTGCGTTATTTAAATGCTTTGTAGATTTTCGGAGATTTCAACATTTCTGTATATATTTAAGTTGAGTTGACAAAATTTTTTATTAGTACATTTCAACTTTTAGATACGGATTAAAAATAAATAGGGTCATTTTTGTAGTTAATACATTTAGATGGCTAAAATGAGTTGAAATTTGATATATACTCGTACTCATTTATTTACAAACCTTTTTCAATTTTACAACATAACAATATGTGACAGCATAGTTACTATATTAAAGTATCAAATTATATTGGATTACATTCAAATAGATTTCAATAGTCACGTATAAATTGAATTACCATCTAAATTAATACTTCTCATGTTACATTATCCCATTCAATTATCAAATTCAATTACGATTTAAAAATCAAATAGTCAATCAATAAAATACATTACAAAATTAAAATAATGGTAACAATTTATGTATATAGAATTTGATAAGGATTAGTCCATTAATTAGGTAAATACATTAAAATTTCATTGTATTTATGTAGCTCCCAAAGAAGATAATTAAAAAAAAAACATTTATTTTTGCAAATAAACATTGTCAATCTCATTGCCGTTATTTGAAAATGTAAAAAACAATAGATTACGTAACCGGCACGATTGCACGCATGCGTAGACGGATTTCCAAGTTAATGCGACCAACATGGCGGGGTTCAGGGAACAGTCAATCGACAGAGATTGATTCCAAAGCATAATTAGGATTGGCGAATACATAAAACAAAATAATCACATAGAAAAAAAAAAAGTTTTATTCGAGAAAAATATTATATTTCCGAAAACAACTGAACGAGTTACTAAGGTAAGGTGGGATAAGATTAATAACGGGGGAAGACTGGATATGTTATTTATTTACCCTCCCTCACCTTATAAAATACAACTAAAGGTCTTCACGTTAGTTTCAAACAGCCCTGATTATATGCTGATAAGAATATGTAATCATATCCCAAACAATATCAAAAACATCACACGGATAGAGCAATTTAATAATAATTACTGAATCGGCAAATGTTGATGAACCTCAGGAGTATACTCTATCCCACCAAAAACATTCTGTAAAAAACTAGCCAAGTCTCGATGGAGCTGCTTGTTTATCTCTAAAAAGTAATGAAATACTGCGATTTCTTTATTATTATAGTTAATGTTGTGTGACTTGGCCGTTGAAGGGTACACAAGGGTACAAAACCAGGTGCTCCATGACACCATTGCACCAATCTGTCGCCAGAACCGCATCCCATTGACGATGGAAAATTGCCACTTGGAAAACGTTGATTCAATAACCAGTCAATTGTAGGCTTGTTAAGCTGCGTATTTCAATAATACTTATGTACGCACAGTATATACAGTTGAAATTTTCACAGATGATCTATTTCTATTGCCGCTATTACAACAAATACTAAAAATAAAATAAAATAAATATTTAAGGGCTCCCATACAACAAATTTGTTTTATGGTACGGAACCCTTCATGCGCGAGTCGGACTCGCACTTGGCCAATTTTTATAGTTTTCGCTTTATGTGGCCATTAAACTCTAACTCTGTACCAAATTTCAGCTCTCTGAATTTATGGGAAGTACTAGTTCTTTTCTGGTGATCATGAGTGAGTGAGTGAGTGAGTGTCATAAATACGAAACTTTGCTTTTACTTAACTTCGGAACTAAATGACCTACAGACTTGAAATATAAAAGGTTTTTTGAATGGGGTATTTTTGGGAGACCATTAAAATATTTTTTTTTCTATAGTCCTTGCTATAAGAATCTGTACAAACTGCAGGTCATTAAATATTCTTTACCATGATTTTTCCAATTTTTTTTTTTTACAAAATTTGATAGCAATAAAATTGGTTGAAGGGACCTTTGCCTTTGAATAATCATCCCAATTCCTTAACTTAATCAACTAAAACTGAAGTTCATCTCAACTGCTTAAAGGTTAACTGGAAGAGATCCCTGATAGGGATAAGTTTGTCTTTTTACATGTTATATTTCTTATCATTGTATTTATAACCTGTTTATGTACAATAAATTGTTCACATAATTTGTTTATTGCACTCGTACATCCATTTTTTTATAGGTACATAATCACTATAACGATTTTCCCTAAGTAGGCAACCAGATAATTTTAGTTCTCAGTATAAAACAATCAATTATTACATTAACTCACTAACCGTTGATAAACATTGGGTAATTCCTTGAATTTGCCATTTAGAATAGTTATTTGAATATTTCCTCGCGTAACCACATTTTCTGTATTATTATCATAAAAGCACAACATCAGTTTTCCGGGTTTACTTACACTAGCATTATATTTTTTTTTATATTGCTTTGAAAATCAGTTTTCTATGTAGAGGGGTCATTATTTTAGATTTTTTTACTACGTGATACATAATTTATATGGAATCGTGGCACCAGCCAAGCAGCGCCATCTGTCAATGAAAAAGAAAATATCCGCTCATCCGAAACGGCTGGACGGATTTTAACGAATTTTTATTTCAAGTAAATTACATTTTAACTTCAATTTCTGTCCCTACTAGTTATACTCGTAGTTATAGTCGTTAAGTTTTAACCCTGTACGCATTTGAACGTGTCTAACTTTCCTTGATACCCTACTGGGTTCTGTAACACAGGGAATCCTAACTCAGGACCCAAAGGTATTAATCATTATGTTGTGTTTTTAGTTTTTTTTGTTGTACTTCTCGTGTTTTTTATGATATTGTTTATTAGCCATTTAAAATGAATCACGGAAAAAAACACTGATTAACACTTAAAAAACACTCATTTATATTTCACATCACAATTAATTCTGAAGCCAAGGACCTTCAATTCGGATAAAACGAATCTGCGATCTTCCGCCTCCCTCACACCCGCACAAGACAGGCACGTGTGAGAGTGAAGCAAATAAAAGATTCCGTCACGTAATGTATGAGAGTGTATGAGAGCTAGCCAAAAGATGCGCTAGAAATTGTATGGGTTATTGAACCGAATGCATGCCGATTTGGAAACTTGTATGGCACGTATGGATTTCTTTTTTGAATGGATGGAAATCTCTAAAAGGGCATCGAACGACTTTTACGATGATATTAGAATATTTTGCATAAAAAACAGTAAAAAAATACATATATGATATTATGACTGACTGTTGAATTTCTTTCGGCGTTTTTTCTCAACAGTGGTCTCCTCTTGGTAGATGTCCCCTTGTGGCCTACTTGCAGAATAAAGTTCATTATTTCATTATCATCTATATAAAAACTATTGTATTGAAAATCCGTTTTCTTTTGAGAGGGGATTTTAGGATATTTTTTTAATAGCACGGATCTGTCGGTATAAAAAAGTCCTGTCATCACGCCAAAACGGCTGGCCGGATTTAACCAATTTTGGTAAAGAGATAACTAAAAACCAATCCTTGGTTATAGAATACTTTTCACCAGAAAATCATGAAGAAAAAAGTCGCTTTCGGCACTTCTAATAAATCATAAAGTTCAAATTCGGTAATAAGGTAACCTATCTAAAACACTAATTTTTGATTCCCATCTACGTTGCGCCAAATTTGCATTCGTCCAAAAGTGATTTTTCCTGAGACCCTTATTATTTTCAGGAATTTATAAACATCTTTTTAAAGAACCCATTAGGTTAGGTTATGTTTGTTTTAAAAAAATATTCTGAAAAATTAACAGTTTTTGAAAAAAAGATGGCTTTCGGACAAATGAATATTTAGCGAAACGTTACAGATGGGAAACAAAAATTTGCGTTTCAGATAGGTAGCAAATAAACATTATTTTTGACCCAATTGACCATGTATGGAGTATCATTTGATAAAATTAATTAATGGTATTAACTTACTGAAGGAAAATTGTAAAAAAAACTGAGTAGTAAGGTCAAGTCACTAATACTAAGTTTCTTGTTCTCTGTTTATTTATAATATTAAATTGCCTTAAAATTTCTAAAATTAGATGCAATACAAGAAGATCTAAGTGACCCGTATTATTTGAACGCGAGTGTATTATAATTTGACGACGCGCTTGGCGCAGTTTGCAGACACCTGCCTACTGAGCGGCGGTCCCGGGTTCGAATCCCGGCCGGGGCAAATATTTGTGTGATGAACTCGAATATTTGTTCTTGGGTCATGGATGTTATCTATATATGTATTTATATATTATGTATATCGTCGTCTAATAGTACCCATAGTACAAGATTTGCTTAGTTTGGGACTAGGTCGATTTGTGTATGATTGTCCCATAATATTTTTTTATTTTTTTAATATTTTATATATTTAGAGTTTAGTTTTTCACTCGGACCGTGTGGACACACCATTATCGTGACTGTCATCTATCCGACAAACCAATTCGAACCTTAATTATTTACACATAAGTATCGATTGAGCGTTATAGATCGTAGAGAGCGCCGCCTGCCCAAATGGAAATAGGTGAAAAGTCACTGACCGAAGCGATCGCAAACATTTGGCACTCGACTGTCAACTTTTTGATTTATTTTACGCTGAGTTTGAATTCGTCTCATAAATGCGTGAAGATTTATCGTGAGCCACTTGAGTTGTAATTTAGGTGACTGTTTTAGAGTTCTTACTGATAAAAGGAAAGAGATTTAGAGCCACGTTTGATAAAAAATATATGTCCATTTCTTTTCTGTCGCCTACAGCTTTTAACATTTAACAATATAATTATCTTTCAGTACCGTTATAAAGTCATTAATTATAATTAGATATTAGGTAATTAAATACTTGTAGAACTACTGAATTAAAAAAAAAAATATGTTAGTAGTAAATATACGTTAGTAATAATATATTTTATTATGATATACAGCGTGGGTTTAATACGGGCATATGTTGAAATGACGATTAGTATCGGACCCAGGGATCCTATTTACATTGATTTCTTTAGAAAATTAGAATATCTTTTTTCATACGAAATAATTCAACACGCAATGGATTTGCATCCACATTAATTAACGTACCTAAACGTCATGACATACCATGTCAGCGTTCATATGTTGGACTACGTACATTGCTGCTTGGTTGGACTTTAAACAATTATTACACCTAATTAAAAACACAAGTATTTAACAAAATAATTATGCCATACGATTCCTATGATCAGATACTGAATACATTATATGCCCGTATTAAATACCCACGCTGTATAAGTACATAAAATATTAGGGTCTATATTTTTCGTCGAATGTTTCATTTTGCCGAATATGCAATTAAATAATAATAAATATCAGACAACCTCACATAAATCAACCTAGTCCCAAATTAAGCTCAAGAAGGCTTGTGTTATGGGTACTAGGCGACGATATACATACTTATATAGATAAATAAAAACTTAAATACATAGAACATCCATGACCCAGGCACATATATTCGTGTTCATCTCACAAATATTTGCCCTTGCCGGGATTCGAACCCGGGAACGTCGGCTCAGTAGGCAGTGGCTTACCACTGCGCCAACCGCGTCGTCATTCGCAGAAAGCAATTTTCTTTACAACCGCAAACTGTTTAATATTGTTATAAAACAAACCTAATCTAACCCATTCAATAGTATATTATTTTTTGTTTTTTTACTAGCCTTTTTTTGCAAATGAAAAATGTATGACTACAGAGGAATACAAATTCTGCGAAAAGATTTTTCGGCGAAATGAAAAATTCGACGAAATAAGTTTCTAACAACGGGCTCCCAAAATATTATTATTTTATGAAGCGTAGTGACAATTAATGATTATTGTACCATGCATGTTTTATATTTACACAAATCTCACCCGACTCTACGAACCACTTTTACCGACCCTCGTCTACCACTTTCTTTCTTCAACTAAATTTCACCCAAACAATCATTCAAATAAAGAATCAATTAACTTCATAATTAATCTACTTTCTTCTAACATTCAGCAATCTGCATTCCTTGTCAGTTTATCATAATGGCGCTTGCAATTATGTGGAACGTGTCAATTTTACGCGAATAGTGTTAATCGAAACTTGTTGTATCACGTTCCGATATAGGTTAACGGGAAGACCTGATTAAATCGCGATTTGGGTTACAAAATTAATTCTTTTCATTCTTTCGGAATAACAGTAATTTATGATTGAACAGTTATTCTGTTGGGTTGGGAAATACTCGTAGAACAGCAAATCGACTTAGTTTATAGGTATATATTGTGTACATTTCTACAAGCATATCAAATATTATACTTTGAAATCCGCAGGTCACATTATTATTAAAATTTCAAGAGATTATAATAAAACGTTGAATTAAGCGTCGGTTACCTACTATTTAGTTGTTGAAAATAAGCATGGAAGTCATAACGGTTGTAACTTTAATGTGTCCTGACTTCGTCTATTTGAGATATAGATAATTTGTATTTTTTAGGGTTCCGTACCCAAAGGGTAAAAACGGAACCCAACTAAGACTCCACTCTGCGTCTGTCTGTCACTAGGCTGTATATATCTCATGAACAGTGACAGCTAGAAAATTGAAATGTTCACAGATGATGTTTTTCTGTTGCCGCTATAAAAACAAATACTAAACACAAAATAAAATTTAAGTGGGGCTCCCATATAACGAACGTGATTTTTTTGCCGTCTTTTTATTTGAAGGTACGGAACTCTTCGTGCGCGACTGCGACTCGCGCTTGACCGGTTTTTTACAACCTCACAATAAAGATTAATTATTATCAAATCGGTGCCTACATTTTGTATGGTAATAGTAAGAACATAGAAGGTGCGATAAAATTATGCTATCTTTGGTAATTATACTATTACGAAAATAATATTGCATTTAATTTCTATAAACAGTTACTTTCCGATGGGTATTTGAATAATATGTTTTAAGTCTTCGTCACCAAAATAAGCTTTCAACCTTAGATTAATGATTTGATGAAAATTTCTGCAAACATTTTAATTACAATTTGAGTTGAGAGCCTGGTTGGCGACTCCTGTCCTCCGATCCACCAATCGGATCATGTGCAGGTTATTGGCTCTGCAATTTCCGACCACTTTCCGTCCGTCTTGAAAGCCGACTTAGAATAATTAGAAATACTTACTTTTATTTTATGCAAACTGTTTTAATTGCTTTCCTGTTTAATTATTCCGTCAAGTAGGAAATTATTTAGTGAGATGGTTCTACGAAATTTAATAGTGCAATAAAAAATATATTTTGCGTTTATGGCAGTTCCTTTGCTGTTTTCTTTGGTTCAGAGATAGATACCGTGTAATCCGAAGATGGTCAAAACCGCTATAATTTTTTTTAATACGACATGCAATTACTTACAGAATTTTGACCAGGTTAAATTTCCCGTTGTGTGTGAGATTTACAAAAAAAATTTAATGCACTTTATATTAAATCTAAAAAATCGACGCCAAGAACAGATTTCTCTATCTCTTATAGTTTTCGTTTTCTCCCTAGTGAGCCATTTGGACTGATCACAACTTAGGAACTTATTTTCGTTTCTTCTTGACATACCTTATGTTTTTCTTTAGTGCAATATAAAATTAAATAAATAAACAAATAACGCCAGGAGTTTTAACTTGTTTTATAATACTAAATAAAATATTCTTAAATAATTAAAATACCCCTGACATCGACATGAAACATATTAGTTTTTACATGGAACCCTAAAATTAGAAACGTAGTCTACGAAAGTCTCCAAAATGTCATTTTATGCGTTAGTTGAGTGAATGCAGTTTTAATTGACGATAATGGGTCGGGTTTAATATTACAATTAGTACAGTTATACGAACCGTTAAATGAGTGAAATGGCGGCCGATTATTGAAATAATAAAAAAAACCTGTATTTGGTTGAACTACTTAACGTTACAGGTGTAAGTAGTTTGGCTAATGGATAATTAGAATTAAAGGTGTCAAAAAGGTTCTTAGAACATGCGCTTATGGAATTCTAAGCTTAATTAATAGTTTATGCAATGACAGGTGGGACAGCTGCACATTACCGGTTATAGCGGAGATCCTAGGGAGAGACCTATGTTCAGTAGTAGTTTCGATGATACAATAATAATAATAATTGACACATGAGACTTATTTCCTGGTAGACGCCTCTCAATCCATAGCCTAATTACCCAGTCCTCCATTTCATTCCCATAGCCCAATTTGTATTTAGATTCCATATATCCATCAATAGTTCTTGCACCAAGCGGGCGCTGTCTCTGTGTGCGTCCCATACACGTCCCATATGACACGGATAGGAACAGCATCCGCTCGATGTATACCACACATTCCATTAAATTGTCGAAAGGGCCTCTACGCGTTGGCTTCGGCTCGGCGCACGCCTCCCAAAGGTCCGGGACATTATTGTCCCGTGAGCGCGTGCGACATACGGGATAATTAATAATAAAATATCAGACAACCTCGCTCAAATCGATCTAGTCCCACAGTAAGCTCTTAGTTGTCTTGTGTTATGGACACTAGACGATGATATACGAGTACATACTTAAGTATCATCCTCCTAGACTTTGTCCCATTTTTAGGGTTCCGTAGCCAAATGGCAAAAAACGGAACCCTTATAGATTCGTCATGTCTGTCTGTCTGTCTGTCTGTCTGTCTGTCTGTCTGTCTGTCTGTCTGTCTGTCTGTCTGTCTGTCTGTCCGTCTGTCCGTCCGTATGTCACAGCCATTTTTTTCCGAAACTATAAGAGCTATACCGTTGAAACTTGGTAGGTAGATGTATTCTGTGAACCGCATTAAGATTTTGATGCAAAAATAAAAAAATAATAATAAATATTGGGGGCTTCCCCATACTTTAAACTGAAACTCAAAATTTTTTTTTTCATCAAACACATACGTGTGGGTTATCTATGGATAGGTCTTCAAAAAGGTTCACTATTATGTTGCATAAAATTGATACTCATATTTTCATTTTGCATAACATCATTTCTCCGAATCATCATTTCTCCGAATTTTATTTCTCCGAATTTTATTTTGCATACTTTTTTTCTCATAATCATCATATCTCATAATTAGCCGCCTAGCACCAATTTGAAATTTTGAATCGTTTTCTTTCGATATTTTTCGAATTTGACCGAATTTTCGGACAATATTTCAGATTCATATTTTTGAGCCCCGAGAGCCCCCCGATACCGAGTTTTAGCCGCCTAGCACCAATTTGAAATTTTGAATCGTTTTTTTTTCAATATTTTCCGAATTTGACCGAATTTTCGGACAAGATTTCAGATTCATATTTTTGAGCCCCGAGAGCCCCCCGGTACCGAGTTTTAGCCGCCTAGCACCAATTTGAAATTTTGAATCGTTTTTTTTCGATATTTTCCGAATTTGACCGAATTTTCGGACAAGATTTCAGTTTCATATTTTTGAGCCCCGAGAGCCCCCCGATACCGAGTTTTAGCCGCCTAGCACCAATTTGAAATTTTGAATCGTTTTTTTTCGATATTTTCCGAATTTGACCGAATTTTCGGACAAGATTTCAGATTCATATTTTTGAGCCCCGAGAGCCCCCCGATACCGAGTTTTAGCCGCCTAGCACCAATTTGAAATTTTGAATCGTCTTTTTTTCGATATTTTCCGAATTCGACCGAAGTTTCGGATAAGATTTAAGATTCATATTTTTGAGCCCCGAGAGCCCCCCGATACCGAGTTTTAGCCGCCTAGCACCAATTTGAAATTTTGAAAAAAAAAAAAAAAACATTAAGTTCGGTTCTAACCTAACCTACTTTACTGGCAGCAGTTCGGTTCTGTTGTGGTCGCAGTTCTAACCAAACCTAACCCACTAAGTCGCAGTTCTAACCTAACCTAACCCATTAAGTTCGGTTTTAACCTAACCTACTTTACTGGCAGCAGTTCGGCTCTGTTGTGGTCGCAGTTCTAACCTAACCTAACCCATTTTACTGGTATCAGTTTAGTAAATAAATTCGGCGATATTAATGTTCTGCCATATAAAATTATGAGAAATGAATAGTATGCCAACTGACAATTATGATACTAAATGATTATGAGAAGAATTTGACCGAATTTTCGGACAAGATTTCAGATTCATATTTTTGAGCCCCGAGAGCCCCCCGATACCGAGTTTTAGCCGCCTAGCACCAATTTGAAATTTTGAATCGTTTTTTTTCGATATTTTCCGAATTTGACCGAATTTTCGGACAAGATTTCAGATTCATATTTTTGAGCCCCGAGAGCCCCCCGATACCGAGTTTTAGCCGCCTAGCACCAATTTGAAATTTTGAATCGTCTTTTTTTCGATATTTTCCGAATTCGACCGAAGTTTCGGATAAGATTTCAGATTCATATTTTTGAGCCCCGAGAGCCCCCCGATACCGAGTTTTAGCCGCCTAGCACCAATTTGAAATTTTGCAAAAAAAAAAAACATTAAGTTCGGTTCTAACCTAACCTACTTTACTGGCAGCAGTTCGGTTCTGTTGTGGTCGCAGTTCTAACCAAACCTAACCCATTAAGTCGCAGTTCTAACCTAACCTAACCCATTAAGTTCGGTTTTAACCTAACCTACTTTACTGGCAGCAGTTCGGCTCTGTTGTGGTCGCAGTTCTAACCTAACCTAACCCATTTTACTGGTATCAGTTTAGTAAATAAATTCGGCGATATTAATGTTCTGCCATATAAAATTATGAGAAATGAATAGTATGCCAACTGACAATTATGATACTAAATGATTATGAGAAAGAATCATTCGGAGAAAAAAAAATCGGTGATAGCTGTTATGAGAAATGAAATTCGGAGAATCGATATTATGCAAGATAAAGCGAACCCCTTCAAAAATGATATCGAGGTTTCTAAATATTTTTTTTCTAAACCGAATAGTTTGCGTGACAGACGCTTCCAAAGTGGAAAAAAGTTGCCCCCCCCCCCCCCCCCTCTAACTTCTAAAATAAGAAAAGGAAAAATCAAAAAAAAACATATGATTACATTACTATAAAAACTAACGAGATCTAGTAAGTAGTTTTTTTAATACCTAACTTTGCACCTAATTTATATGGGGCGCTATACATACCAGGTGCAAACTTAACTTAACCACCTAGGGATGGAAAGTGTTTGTACGGAACCCTCGGTGCGCGAGTCCGACTCGCACTTGGCCGGTTTTTTTTGAGAATAAATTCTCAATCGGGGTCGGCTACCTAAATCCCAAGATGTGGCGTAGGCACTATACCCCGCGCGGCGAACGAAGAGTCCTATGACACCTGTCATCTCAGTACATTTTATAACCTATAATCGGAAAAATGTACTGAGATGACAGGTGTCATAGGACTCATCGTTCGCCGCGCGGGGTATAGTTTTTGCGCAAGCGACTGCCATCTGACCTTCCTACCCAGAGGGGAAACTAGGCCTTATTGGGCTTAGGTGGTTTCCTCACGATGTTTTCCTTCACCGAAAAGCGAGTGGTAAAAATCAAATGACATTCCGTACATAAGTTCCGAAAAACTCATTGGTACGGGCCGGGTTCGAACCCGCGACCTCGGGATTGAAAGTCGCATGCCCTAACCACTAGGCTACCACCCCTTCATACTTAAGTATATAGAAGATAAATACATAAAAACATCCATGACCCAATTATAAATAGGCATTCGACTTCATCACACAATTCTTTGCCCTTGCTGGAATCGACCAACAAAAAAGTCAACCTATTCACATCTTGAAGTTTAACATTTGTTTATGGCACCATAGATTTGACGATCATAAACCCACTGATACTGGTAAGATCAAGGCCTCTTTCTGCAAAAACAACGACCTTTTCCACAAGGAACTCCGGGGCAAATATTTCGCAAGCTCACTGCGACAAGGTTACAGACGCGCAATATACTACGTAGTGGTACGGCATGAATGGACGAGGCTGACTCACCCGTAATGTATGCATACACATAAATCAGCTACCGAAGATACTCCGTCGGATTATGGAAGTTATCGGCCAAAAAACACCTTCATGTTTTTAGGCACTCTTTTTTATTATCACTGCAGGGTGATGCCGGTACATGACAAAATAGATATAGCTATTGTGAGCCAATATATTGATAATATCCCCTTATTAAATAGAAGACTCAGACCAGAAAATTTACGGAATCTAAACACTAGATTGCTTTTGGTAACTACGGCTACCTGTCACCGCTCTTATTTTATTATATAAATAGAGTCCAACTCAAATTCGAAGCAATTGAGTGGTTAACAAACATACCAGCATTCACAATACCTCACAGCACTAATGAATACGGCAATAGAGTGTGGACGCAGGCCTTACCACGAGCGTTCAACAGACTTCCATGTGATTACGATTATGATAGTAAATCTACTAAACAAGTTATAATCTCATATAAAAAACTGTTAGTTAATAGGCAACCTTCCCGATTAGTAAGTTTATACTTAGAATAATACAAATTATGTCTACATACTCTTTTTTCCCCTACTTAGGTTCGATATAATCTTAAGAAATTAAGATTAGAGTCTAAGCTGCAATGTAATGTCCGTTTATTGAAATAAACAGTTCAAATATTATATTTTTTTTATATGTATTACAGTAGATTTTTTCAAAACATCAGATTTGACATGTGTGTATTGATGTTTGAAATGATAAGGTTATGCCATTTTCTTACTATATGGAACTACAATCTGCACTTCTTGACTTTTTCCCCAGCACGGTTTTTCCAAAATATTTTTTGCATATTTGTCATGACAGTTTGCTTAATGTTTGTGAAAAAAAAGTCAATAGAAATATATTCGTCGATGGCTGACGCTTGTCAATTGACCTGTGTCAAAATTTTGTTCAATCCCACCCTGCAATGTAGTCGATCTCTTAATTTTTTATTTATTTATAAGGATCAATATATATTTTTTAAATATTGTAAAATTTAAAATAATCTCGTAATGTTACCGACCAATTTTGAGAATTCAAATTGCATTTTGAAGCCCTCCGGCAAATGCGCATTTTGACAAATGGCCCATCCGCGCACCTCTCATATCTTCTAAACTACAGGGAAATGTCACAATAATCAATTGTCAATTTCATAAATCGGGCCACTATACTCTCTCAGGAAAACATAAACATTTTCAATGTTAAAAATACCTGTCAATGTTTTCTTCTGACTATGCGCGGTATATGACGCCACACTGCTACGTGGTAGAATTTTCTCCTTCATGAATGGACTGAGTCACACGCAAGCGCAACACAACGTAAACAACCGCCGATCGCCTGACGCGAATGTTGCAATCGCCCCACTGACACCTAGAATTTTCCTCGACGCAGTGTACCTACAATTTCTTTTACAACATATACATACCTACATATAGGACATTTTATTAATTAAACTCAAACTCAAGACCGTCTTAAAGCATGCCAAAAACGTTATCTAGTTAATTATTGTATTAAGCTGTTTACACTCACGTGACATTGTCAGGAACGGCCCGACATGTTTCGAACTCGTACGGAGCTCTTCATCAGGGACGGCTGACTCGTAAATCCGCGTTTAACCGCTTAATATAGTAATTAAATATGTCTCACGAATGTTTTAATAATGTTAATTAGTAATCAATAGTATTAGTAGTTTGTATCAATGGTTTAATTAGTAATGTTTTTTCGGGAGTTATTTGGACTCACAGCCGTAAGATTGAAGACCCTCGTGAGACTGGGGAGCCCTGGGCACATGCCCAGCGGGAAAGACAGCTCACCGGTAACAAAATAGGAAAATTATATTGACTTTAATTTTCTGTCTTAATTGTGTACAAACTTTTTGAGAAATGCTCGGGTCTTAAAATTTTATTACCCATACTTTAGATGAATAAAGCTAATTTCAGCAGCCAGCTAAGTCTAGCTGTAGTATAATTCGTTAGGGACATTTTTTTTTATGACCATGAACTTATTGTCGGAATTTTAAATTTTAAGACGTATCTTACTGAGAATTGTTTGCCCATTCGAACCTCAGACAAGAAAAAATCCCTAATGTTGTACGAAAAAATATTTTTCCATTACGTCACGTTCGCACAAAAACGTGACGACCTGGAATTTGGAACACTTTTTTTCTTATAACTAAGGTTCAAATATACAAACAATTCAGCCTAGAAGTTTTTTTTATTTTTTTTTAAGAAGCGCCCTCTAACTCTTTCTTCAAATATTACCACGTGCGAACTGGTAGAAATGTTTGTATGTCACAGATATTGGAGATTCTCGTTATTTTTATAGCCGAGGCGCGTAGACAAACTGACAGACACTTTCGCCGTCGAGTTTCCTAACTTTCTAGCGACGCTTGCGCTGTTGACGTCACGATGTAAGGAGCCCAATGCGAGCTATATTGCGGCTACACACTACTCGTGAAGTTGGCCGAGGTTGGGTGAATATGATAGTGTGGAGGGGTACTCGCTGCGGAACCCATACTTCGGCCAACTTCGCCTCGCCGAATCTCGGCCAATTGATATAGTGGAGCCGGCGAATATTTTAGTGTGCAGAGACACTGCGGAGGAAGTAATACTTCAGTCAATAGAACTCAGTAAACTTCGCGAGTAGTGTAGAGCCGGGGTAACATTGGCAGAGAATATATAATTTTATCGACTGTCTTTACAAGCTTTTATTAAAACTTTTTTTATTGCGGCATTTGTAACTAGTTTGTTTGTAAGTATAAGTTACTACTAACAATACCTAACTTTATGTAAATCAAATCTTGCAAGGATATTTTAACCTAGTTCTAATTGTCGTATCGAAATGAAACTTTGCGTGTATGTGGAATTCACGTGATAATACAATAATTTGGTATCTTGGAGCTGATCTGATGATGGAGACGTAAGGAGGCCGTAGGAACTCCTAAACAACACAAGATAAATCTATCGTGCTTGGGCTCATTTGATTAGTCCTGATACGTTTGTGTAAGAAAGTACAGTTGGGAATAAAACCGTGTCTCAATAAAACTTTTTGATTTATAAAGTTGGGGTTTCAAAATTTGCAAATATTTTCAACTCATTTTTGGTATCATTTTGAACTGAAATTTGTTATACGAGTACCCACGTCATTTCGATGATAATTCGATGGTAATCTGTAATCATCTCGGTGAGTACGTAATTGATTAATGTACAAAGGAAAATAGATTTAAACAAAAAAAAGGCACTAATTTTGCCAATTAAGTTCGCCTTTGTACATATATATCGTTATTACGTGTTTGTTATTTGCTTTTATGTACCGACACACGAAGTTTTTATATACATACATATTTTACCGAAGTTCCTCGGTTGGAAAATTTAAAAGTACTTATTGCTGAGGACGGATTCGCACTTTTATCGTGCGGATTAAAATCGCAAAACAGCTGTTATGTTCCAAGACAGTCCATCGAACTTTCAAATATTCGTATGAAATTCAAATTTGGAACGTTCGAAAATCGCTAAACGGACGCTATCTCTTAATCGCGAGGTCGTTGACCGGAGAAAGGTCGTTCACCTTTCACCCAATTTGCGTAAAGGCTATAAATAGACATAAAATAAGATTTTTAACGATTTACGTATTTTTTTGTATTGTTGTTTTAGTATTTGTATCTAGGTATTTATAAGTTACACTAATGAATATTCTTATATATTATAAATCTTATCAGAAGTTAGTTTGAGTAAAACTTGGTTCCTTTATTTATTTTTTTGTAAATTGTTAGCAACTATTTTCTACGCCTGAGAAATTGAATGACCATAACCCAAAATATAATCCTAAATTAAACTAGAATTTAACCGCGTATGAAAACATTTTATTGTACATAAAAACAATTCACAAAACTTTAAAACATATCTACTTATATATGTACAGTAGAATTCATATATGAGCAAATATTTTATCAAATGTTTTATAAATATTTACGTAGGAACTAAATAGGACGAAAATGTGCTCTGCTCTGTCCGACCGTTTCGTTTATTGTGCAAATTTATAAAATTTGTGTACTCGGCGTCTGTTTATGGCTAAAACTCCGACTCAAACGGACGCCTAGTACACAAATTCTCTTCAAAATATTTGTGCCTGGGTCATGGAAGTTATTTGTATATGAGTATGTATATATTTATATAAGTATGTATATCGTCGTCTAGTGTCCATAACACAAGCCTAATTAGAGCTTACTGTCACAGTAAGTCCCACAGTGGGACTAGCTCGATTTGTGTGAGGTTGTGAGGAAAAGGAGAAGGATATACCTATCCTCTTAACAGTGTGATGTATGCAGGATTTGTATGGGCGTGCGGTGCCAACTGTACAGGCTCATAGTCATAGAGCCAGTAGTATCAAGCAAACTCCGCTTATTGCTAATTATTCCGGTATGATAAGTAGCTAGGTCAATTTCTTTGCAGTCGATATTATGAATGGCATACGATAGTGCCGCGACTACACTAGATTCTTACATTGGATGGACAATTATGTTTACTTTTAATCGCTGGAAAAAATAAGCGAATTTTCACACATTTTACGTCATTATGACGACGCGGTTGCTGCATTCGTGGTGAAACTGCCTACTTAGCCAGCGGGCCTGGGTTCGAATCCCGGTAAAGCCAAATATTTGTGTGATGATTTGGGTGATGTCTTACCCAGCTGTGGGACACCACACTAAAGTTGTAGTCGTCAATACCTAATATCCAATCGCGATCGTTATTCCTTTTTTGCAGAGTAGTTTGGCTATTTTGAATTTATGACCAGTTTTTAGTTCGGCTGTTTATGTGAATTGTAGGAATTAATGTTGATGTGAGCGTGGTGATTTTTTTTATGTTTCTTTATCTCTATAGACAGGCTTGCTTCGTGTTCGTTTGGTCGGCGAAAAAGAACGACATCTTAAATAGGCTACTTGACCCATTTTTTAAATACATATTTGAAATGGTTACACTATATATCTTACTACCACAAAAAAATGTGTAATAGTATTTTTATTGAGCTATAAAGCTAAATTGTATTAATTGAAAATCTGGGGGCACGGTAGTGCCCCCGCCAAGACGAGCAAAAAAGAAGCGGGGCACTACCTACCTTTTCTCGAACCGTTTCGTCTAATTTTCAAACCCTCATAGCTTCGTTCCAGTTAATACCAGAGCGCCCAAATTCACAGGTTACGATGCAGTTAGGGAACATATAAAATGTACTTAATTTAATTGATAAGTATAGCTTTTATACTTTAGGTTTTATTGGTACCTAAAATACGCCGATTTTGCCACTCACTCACTGACGTATCAAAACCTCTGGGGTACTTCCCGATGACCTAGAAAGCTGAAATTTGGTATGTAAGCTAGGTTTAGTACAAAAACAATAGAATAATTCTGAAACTTGGAACTTTTACCCCCCTGACCCCTTTAACTAGGGGATGGAAGTTTGCATGAGACTTCTGCAAATTTTGATACTAGAGGTCTGAAAATTGATATAGGGACTCCTTGTTATAAATAATAAAATACGTATTCTAGGATTTTTAGAAAATCACCCCCCACCCTTTTAATAAGGGGATGAAATTTTGTATGGGTTTTCCATAATGGGGGATAAAGGGTATATATATGGGGCTAAACGTAAGTATTTCTTAAATACACAATTATTACTACTTACTTAGAAACGCTACAGTACAAAAAAATAAAAAACCTAATAATTAAAAACTACCTTACAAAAGAAATGAGATCCCACCAAAACCATTCCATGTAAAATTGACGGCCAAGACTCACATGCTCATAACGCTTTTGCTATTATTACTACTTACTTACAGACGCTAATGGCCCAAATAAATGAAAAAAACTAGGGCACCTTACAAAAATAAATGAGATCCCACCAAAAACATTTCATGTAAAATTGGCGGCCAAGACTCACATGCTCATAACGCTTTCGCTGTAAAAAAGTCATCAGATCCCTGGAACAGCCAAGCCCCTAAGCCCTGGGTTTACTAATCCTACACCTTGGCTTCAAAGGTATGGCTTGGCCGTTTCATAAATTACCTTAAAATAAGTCTAATGGACTGTCCGGCCTATATGGTAAGGAATTAAGTTTATATATATTATCATGAAGACATAAGCTTAACTTCTTGATATCGTATGGGCCAGACGGTCCGTTGGACTTATTTACGTTACGTTATGAAACGGCCAAGCCATACCTTTGAAGCCAAGGTGTAGGATTAGTTAGGACTTTATAGGACATCCATGTATGGGAACCAATATTTTTGTCATTAAACCATGAGCCTTGGCACACTTGTTACTTAGGTGGATTAGAGTTGAAAACGCCCGGGAGACGAGCGCGGACGCCCCGCTGGTGGGGAGGGGGAGGGGGGGAAGTTACGTTCCGCCGCGCGTTCTTTCGGTTCTCCTATCATCGTATTTATAGAGACTATGGCATTTTTGGTATCGTTTTCGGATAAATTGAGGATGGACATTTATTTTCTGGGACATTTATAACATGTTTTCATAGAAAAAAAATGAAATAAAGGCAAAAGTCAGAAATTCTTAGTTAAAAAAAATCCTTTCTGCACCAATTACGTGAAAATGAGCAATGATATTAGTCACGAAAAAAATATTATTATAAAGCCACATTTATGTAGATTCAAAAAACATATAATTTATTAGAACTATTATAAATAACAAGTACTAAAAAAAATGTTTTTTGAACAACAGACTCCTCAAAATTTTACTTTATAAAAATAACGAACCTACAACAAATTCTATAAATGTTGGAATATGTAACGTAAGTAGCTTAATTGTATATTAAGTAGTTTATAGCTGTATTTACGTTTGTTAGCATGTGTATTATATTTTAAATTGCGAATAATATAACCGTTTTATGACTTCAATTGACTGGTTCCAAATAAAACTAACAAGTCACAGATCCGATTATATATTATTGTTAATCTGTATATAAATACTTAAATTCATGCATATATTTATGTGTAACATACTCCATCACATGCACACAACTCGGTGCACTTGAATTTTTGTTGGATACACCTGCATCTAGCAGCGCATTTCGTTTTGCTGCACCTGATCATTGCCATGCAGGCTTTGGGCTCGACACCTACTGGCAAGCCAGTCCATGTAGGTTCCCATATCTCACCAACTTTTGTACATCCCCAATCAGATGGACTAGGAATATTTTGGATCGGTAACATTTTTGACCCCATACATGAACTGCTTGAAAAAGTGCCCGCAGGAAATGCTGGTGCAATGCAGCATTCGTTGGTGGAATATTTCCAACTGGCAGTATTTTTTCGTAAACAACTGTTTTCTGCAATCATTTACAGCAAAAACTGAGCTGTATCTAAAACAAAAATGTTAAATATGCACTATTACCCTTTAAGTGACTCATTGTTTTATGAATAAAGTAAATACATGTCTACAATAAACTTTTCCACGATCGCCATTGCATCTTCAATTCTGCTGTCTTATGCTGTCAGGAAACTTTCTGTGGCATTAGGGACTGCATTTGAAGCTACGAAGGCACTCTTTTTTTCCATTTCCGTTAAAGATAGAAACAGTCACGACATGTGAAGGGGTACACAAAACCCACCTCGGAGACCTGCCCTCCGGTGACTGGCAACTACTTGATTAGGAACCGGACATAATTCGATCGGAAGCTCCGCTCTAAGATCACTTAATGTCAAAAAAGCCCCCGGACCCGATCAAATAACGGCAGAAGCGTTTAAGTCATTGTGTTACAATGGCATAGACGCATTACACATGATATGCAATAACATCTGGCGTACTGGAGAGTGGCCCAAAGATCGGACGCATTCTGTCGTTCTGCCTCTTTATAAAAAGGGATCGGCGGTCAAATGTGATAACTACCGCACACTCGCGCTACTCTCACATGCGAGCAAGATACTGCCCCACCTAGTCAACCGTCGCATCCAGCCTTTCCTGGATTGGCAAATTCAACAGGAACAGGCAGGTTTTGTTAAAGGTAGAGGCACTCTCGAGCAAATCCTTAATGTTAGACAACTGATTGAGAAGGCTTACAAAGACACGCCTATGTGCTTCATAGATTACAACAAGGCCTTTGACTGTCTTGACAGCGCTTGTGCAGAGTTTATACTATGGCAGTCAGGAAGTTGTTCGAGTTGAGGATATGCTATCTGCGCCTTTCATTTATCAAAAAGGGGTGAGGCAGGGCTGCATTCTATCCCCTATTCTCTTTAATGCCTACGGAGAATGCATCATACGGCAAACATGTGACCAATGGGAGGGAGGCGTCAGCAGGAGGAGTGAAGCTCACTAATCTGCGGTATACCGGCACCACCACCATTATAGTGGCAATCGCAGCTGAAATGATAAACTTCTTGGCAAGAATGGAGCGGATTAGCAACAGGCTAGGTCTCTTCTGCTGTGCTGGAAGAAGATGTTTTGCATCCCCTGGACTGCGCACAAGACCAATGCTTCCATTCTTAAGAAATAAAAATTGACTACCAGATTATCGACCATCGTCTCACAAAGAGTGCTGGATTTCTTTGGGCACATTTGCAGAAGAGAAAATGATAATCTGGAAAAACTATTGGTCACCGAAAAGACCAGGGGGAAGAGGCCTTGGGGCCACAGCCGATGCGTTGGTCACGACGCGGTCAAGGCGGCCAAGGACCGGCAGAATTCAAGATGCAAAGGAGACTGCGGAAAAAAAAAATTGTAGACATAAAACTATGAATAATTTAGGGTAGTTGTGTATATTTAACAATTTAATTTTAGATACAGCTCAGTTTCAGCGGCTGTAAACGTTTGCCGAAAGCAGTTATTTACGAAAAAAGACAGCCAATTGAAAAATATTCCACCAACGAATGCTACATTGTACCAGCATTTCCTGCGGGCACTTTTTCAAGCAGTTCATGTATGGGGTCAAATATAAACGATCCAAAATATTCCTAGACCATCTGATTGGGGATGTACAAAAGTTGATGAAAGATGGGAACCTACATGAATAGCTTGCCAGTAGGTTTCGAGCCCAAAGCCTGCATGGAAATGATCAGGTGCAGCAAAACGAAATGCGCTGCTAGATGCAGGTGTATCCAACAAAAAATCAAGTGCTCCGAGTTGTGTGCATGTGATGGAGCATGTTAAACATAAATATATGCATGAATTTAAGTATTTATATACAGATTAACAATAATATATAATCGGATCTGTGACTTGTAAGTTTTATTTTGAACCAGTCAATTGAAGTCATCAAACGGTTATATTATTCGCAATTTAAAACATAATACACATGCTAACAAACGTAAATACAGCTATAAACTACGTAATACACAATTAAGCTACTTACGTTACATATTACAACATTTATAAAATTTGTTGTAGGTTCGTTATTTTTATAAAGTAAAATTTTGAGGAGTCTGTTGTTCAAAAAACAATTTTTTTAGTACTTGTTATTTATAATAGTTCTAATAAATTATATGTTTTTTGAATCTACATAAATGTGGCTTTATAATAATATTTTTTTCATGCCTATATCATTGCTCATTTTCACGTAATCGGTGCAGAAAGTAATTTTTTTAACTAAGAATTTCTGACTTTTGCCTTTATTTCAATTTTTTTCTATGAATGATTGGCCATCCTCAATTTATCCGAAAACGATACCAAACATGCCATAGTCTCTATAAATACGATGATAGGAGAACCGAAAGAACGCGCGGCGGAACGTAACTTCCCCCCCTCCCCCACCCCACCAGCGGGTCGTCCGCGCTCGTCTCCCGGGCGTTTTCAACTCTAGTCCACCTAAGTAACAAGTGTGCCAAGGCTCATGCTTTAATGACAAAAATATTGGTGTTGTCCTATAAAGTCCTAACTAGATTAGTAAACCCAGGGCTTAGGGGCTTGGCTGTTCCAGGGATCTGATGACTTTTTTACAGCGAAAGCGTTATGAGCATGTGAGTCTTGGCCGCCAATTTTACATGAAATGTTTTTGGTGGGATAAACATTTCATGAACAGACAAAAACTCCGTCCGCTATTTTTGCCTTTAGCTAATCTGTGGTGTGACGTAGGCGATCCCGTAAGTACACTTTTATCTATGATGCGAATGATGTTTTTAGTTTTAAGTTTTGTTTTACTGGATTAGTGACTTTTCACTAGCAAGGGTGAAAATAGCGGACAGCGTTTTAAGCATTTCAAAATACAGAATAAAATCATATTTTCAATTTCAATTTGTTAAGCCATCGTCTATTTTTATAAACTGAAAAATATATATTTAGGTTCCCTGATGTCAAATACTATAAGTACGAAATAATCATTAGTTAAATACAATTTAACGTGAGTCAACTAGCCTATTCTAATGTCAATGATATACTTATTTGGCCGTGGCTGTCGATCTCATATCGGGCTATCTAGCCGTCTTCATAAATGGCCGATGAATGAATAGATCTGCTTACCGCATCTCATATAGGTAGATGTAAAAGGCCAATGATGATGATGAGAGATACTTACATTGATATCTTGCAGTGGACACAAGCCCATGTATTGATGCGTAGCAACCCATACGTCTCCAAGCGCGAAGCATCCGCATGACACAGAAATTACCACCAACCAACCACCACAACCAGACGGTACAAACTTGATAATCAAACCCATCGCAAAACCTACCTTATATCATTTCCATTGAATGTAAAGTGTTTATGAAACACGTACGTTTAATGCTCATGTGCATCAAGCGGTAATTTGTATAAAAAACAAAACTACATACATATATCAGAGCGGAAAAAATGCTTACGCTCATTTCATTGTTGCGTTAGTATTTGCTTAATGTATGATACACATTTAAGACGACAATTGGAATATACGAGTGAAATACGTTTGCATTTGCTTGCTTCGTGAAAATGTCTGATGGAATTCGTGACTGTGAAATTGGAAGAGCGCTAACCACATATCGACCGACCGTGATCCAGCGGGCTTATCATAGTTTATCACGTGGTGGATAAGTGATAAATGATCATGTCACTGTCACACTGATAAATACACGTATCGGAAAGTGACAGTAGCTTTATCATTTATCTATCGTGCTAAAATCATAACTATGATAGCCTGCACGACGCTTACGTCCATAGATTCTATTTTTTATTGGGATCAAATGTCTATATGGGACTAACTACACTTAGACTGCTCTAAAAGTCAGAAATGACCGTCAAAGTTCGACATTCCTACGGAGCTCTAAAATCGCTCCATGCAAAATGCGCACTTAATCTTGGCGTCATTTATGTTATAATTTTGTGAAAAAGTGCGTTAAAGTTCATAGTTGTCATACAATAATTACTGTTTTAAAAATAAATAATAAAATTATGAAGATTCTGAAAACATTTTTAAAATATCTATTGGATAAAAAAAGAAACATAAAATAGGTATGCGCAAACCTACTTCAAAAACCATTTTTTTTGGGTTTCTTCTTTGTTTGATGACATATTCAGTTCCTCATATAATTAAAGTACCTATGCTGTAGAATTTTACACCATTCGAAATCCCTATTGTAGTCGAACTTGCATGTTGCTTCCAAACCATCTACAAACCATCGTCAACTGAAACTGCCGCTAATATTGACATTGAAGTTCACGCAACTGGCCCATGATCTTCGTCCAAAGACTAGCTCGCCTCTGGGTCATTCGTTGGATCGTCTTCCAGTAGTTGTACTGTTGAAAAATTCGCTGTCATACCTCGCCCACTGCCGCATGCTGCGAGCTTAGCAGTTCTTCGGACACTAAATTCCAAATTAAATTCAATACATCTCAGGCACTGACTAGCACTATCCAGTCATCTGTATGTTATAGTACGTGTCATCTTCAGTTATGTTTGACCCGATTTTGCTTCGATGTAAATGAACTCGACTAACTCAGACTTAATGGACAAAGAGAGTAACAACCTAAGCCAACCATTTGCTTATCCGTCTTTCTTCTTTCAAACCTCAGAATAGACGTCACACTGCCCTACCATCGCCCAAAATTCACCTCTCACTCGCCTTTCTACGACCTCCTACCACTTCTGCAAACCTGGTACATCAGTTCGGAGTTTTTTTTTTGTCCATGCAAAGTTCGGTCGTTTTCGGTCGTTGTCCCAGTTTCGGGTTCATTGTCTGTACCGTTTGCCGACCTACCTTCACATGTCGGTATTTATTTTGGCTGGACAGTTAGCTTTTAAGCGGCATTAAAATGCTGTAGAGATGAGATTGGCGATATGGCGCAGGGCGGAGTCCAAAGGGCTTAAGTGCCTTGGGACGAGGACAGTCTTTACCCCTTTTTGGTACGGTGCGGTATGTACGTGATCTTGAATGACGGGAGGAAACGATCGATTTGACTTAGCAACGCAATGGCATGTTAACTGTTCTATAGATTTTGTAATACGTGATTAATTTATTCTATTCTCTTGTGGCATCGTGGCTGACCAGCACACAAGCTGATGGTGGAGTGATATTCGATCTCTGGCTGCGGATATTTGTCGGTAAATATTTTGCTATTAAGTTAATAACTCTCTCGCTGCCCAAAGTATCCGACATTGCATCTGGCAACAATTCATTTTCGGTTACGAATAATTAAGATTTTCTTTTAGGGGTTCCGTACCTTAAAAATAAAAACGGAACCCTTATAGGATCACTTTGTTGTTCGTCCGTCCGCCTGTCTGTCAAGACCCTTTTTCATAAGAACGCGTGGAGATATCAAGTTGAAATTAGAACCATATACTCAAGTTTACAGTCCGTGCGTCAAGTATACGGCCGTTTATGCCGCAAAAAACGAATATGTACATACTTCGACACTGGGGAAACTAAATGTATACCTACTTAGGGTATGGTGAGATTTATACTTCTGTGACTACAAGTACAGGGCGACATCTGAAAACCATACATTTGTAATTAAATAAAAAAAATCTTTAAAGCACGTAAACAGTTTTCCAATGGTAAAGTTTGCCGCTCAGTAGTTTATTTTTCATTATAGCAATATGCAGTGCTTTCAAAGTTCGCACGGAACCCGCGGTGCGCGAGTCAGACTCGCAATTGACCGGCTTTTTTTTCAAGTCGGTTGAAGAATGCACGGGACCCAAGGTCCAAGTACATGTTTGGGTAAATCCAAGTGCACATTAACGACATTAATAGGTATGTTTTGTACTTATTGTGGTTACTTACATATGTGGAACTATGAGTTATAACAATTGGGAATTCAATGTGCAAGGACATAAAAGGAATTTAGTATAATAATTTCCTGTAACTTTCAATTCATATTACCCACATGTATGTTTTAGTAATTTGCATAACACATGCATTAATAAGAAATGATAATGAAAATTAGGGAAAGAGAAAATGTTGAGGTATGTATAAATAAAATTTAAAATATAAAAAAACCCCCGACATGACAACCAATAAAAAGAAAGAAATAAAATCTACGAAATGTGCCTATACAATGAACAGTAGAAAAAGAATTCAAGCTTCGTTGCGTTCGGAGGACTGCTAAGTACCTCAATGAAATGTCAAAACTAAGTCAAGTTACCAAGCAGTTGGTGCTAGGTAACTTGACTTAGTTTTGAGAGACCTAATCATCGATACCCCACACCATGGGATAAACATCCCCACTTTTATTACGTGTAGGGAAGGTACACAAAAAAAAGATTTTAAAAATGTATTCAACCACTATGTCTCTGAGCTAATCTGTGGACAGACTGACACAAACTACAAAATCCTAAAAAGCTGTTATTCACTTAGGCAAGAGTACTTTTGCTAAAGCTTACGTGTCCTTTAGTCGCGTTAAAATCTGGCAGGGTGTTGCTATTTGTGACCTCAATCAAAGGAACCTGTTCAATAGTCCTAATAACAATTCTTCTTTAGCAGAATTCCGAAACTTAAAAATAGTGACCCAGTACTGTGACAGAAATTATAATGAGTTTTTTTTGACAATAAGTTTTTTGAGACTCGGTGTTATTATTGACTGTACTTTCTTACACAAATGTTAATTGCTCATCAAGAACAATCAGACGCGCCCAAACACCATGGGTTTATCTTGTGCTGTTTAGGAGTTCCTACGGCCATCTTCAGCTCCAAGGTACCAAATTATTGTACTGTCAAAAATGTATTAGTCTGTTGATTACGCGAATAAAACTTAACATTTAACCAACATTAGAAATTCTTGGATTAGATCCTTTCGCATCTAGCTGGTCATCATGAGGGTTGTCTATTGTTTGACCGAAATTTATATGCAATAATATTGATTTGCTCGAATTTCACTTACCCGAATTTCATTTGCCCGAATGTTTCGTTTTCTAGAAAAGTCATTTGACATACTCTTGTATTCCCGAATATTATATGCCATAATGATACGTATGCCATAAGTATTGTTTTCCATAATATTAAGTGCCATAATATTGTTTGATAGAATATTTAAACGCAATACTAAATATTGTTTCTGTGATTTTCTAAAATTGTGGTTTTTTTTCTAGTCATTTCTAGCATTTTGATGTAATAATCGTCTATTTACGATGTACACATGCAAGCAAGCATTTTGACTATATATTGTGGCCACGTATGTACATAGACACTATGTACTACATGGTCACAATACAAACCTAACCTAAAGTTTTCGGTTCTGGTCGAATGTCGTACGTCCTTTTATCGTAGTTCTTCTAAAACTGTAAATTAGGCTAGGATTTGTATTTTGAAGCAAACATTCTGACGCTCCGCTCGCTTCGCTATATAGGGGGAAGTCCCCTAACGCCGGACGGCACCTAACACCGAACACTCGAACTATCTCGGCAACTGGAAGCTCGGCAACGGCAACTCGGCAAGTGGAAGGGACGCGAGGGACCCCCGCGCCCCTTCCACTTGTCCTTGATTCGCTCGCGTTGCTAGTTGCCGAGATAGTTCGAGTGTCCGGCGTTAGGTGCCGTCCGGCGTTAGGGGACTTCCCCCTACGGGTCACAACACAAACCTAACCTATAGTTTTCGGTTTCAGATCCATGTACTATTTGGTAACAGTTCTTCTAAAACTAGGTTAGATTGTAAATTAGGAAACTGTAAATTAGATTAGGATTTGTATTTTGAAGCAAACATTCTGACGCTCCGCTCGCTTCGCTCGCTCCGCTATACGGGTCACAAAACAAACCTAACCTAACCTATAGTTTTCGGTCTTAGATCCATGTACTATTTGGTAGCAGTTCTTCGAAAACTAGGTTAGATTGTAAATTAGGAAACTGTAAATTAGATTAGGATTTGTATTTTGAAGCAAACATTCTGACGCTCCGCTCGCTTCGCTCGCTCCGCTATACGGATCACAACACAAACCTAACCTAACCTATAGTTTTCGGTTTTAGATCCATGTACTATTTGGTAGCAGTTCTTCTAAAACTAGATTAGATTGGGTTTGTATTTTGATGCTCCGGTATACGGGGTCATAAAACAAACTTAACCTAACCTACATATGTCGGTTTTCGACCTATGTTCCATTTGGATAGCATATGAAATTATAGCATGTGACAATTATGGATTACAATCTTTATGGAAAATGTGATTATTGTAATTAATATTATGGGAAACAATGATTCGGGCATAGGATTAATATGGCAAACAATGATTATGGGAAACATAATTATAAGAAACAAGATTCGGACAATTGAATATTATGGCAGACGAAATTCGGGCATATGAAATTCGGGCAAGTGAAGGTATACCCATCATGAGACCTACATTTATTGAGTGATAAAGAAAATGCTAATAATACTTAACATTTAACCAAAACTTTGGAATCCTTGGCTTCAATATTGGCTGAGATCCATTAACAACTACCTGGTCATCATGAGACCCTCAATTAGTGAGTCATATAGAAAATGCTAATAAAAGTTAACATTTAGCCAATATTTTAAATTATTGACTTCATTATTGGCTGAGACCTCGTCACTTGTTCCAATTAAAGCTGAATATCTTGGAAACTACTTGTCCTATTTCCACCAAACATAGCTAAAGAACCATCTCGACGGAAAAGTCTTTCGATTAAAAAAACCGCACTTAAATTGGTCCATCCGCTTGGGCGCTAGGATGCCACAGACAGACACACAGATACACATATGTTAAACTTATAACACCCCTCTTTTTTCGTCGGGGGTTAAAAATGGGTCTCATAAGAGGGCTGAAAGTTACTCAAGAGGCAATGGAGCGAGCTATGCTCCTTGCGTGATCGAATCAAAAGTTTCGCCGTTCGTGTTTTAATTTAAATGTTTCGAAAAAAAAAAAAATATAAAACCAAACCCAACCAAAGTAATGCAATTTTATAGACTCTTGGGGAAAGTTTTCTATAAAATATATTTTTTTAATTAAGCGTTCTATGAAATTCAGAATATTTTTAGGGTGTGCCCTTATCGGCGTGAATTCGACATAAATTGCAAGGCACAAAAACCATTTTTTATTTTATTACAGGCGAATTCTGGCGGTGATAGAGCACCCATAGGATTAACTCAAGCGCGACACGTGAAGGGGGGATACCTTGCCTGCTACAGCTACACCTCTGTCGTAGCGCATAAAACGTTTCATGATAGAAGAACTTCTGGCACTGACAATTGGGAACGCGCACGACGAAAGTGCTGCCAACTGGTGTCGCAAATCCGAAACTTTTACCTTGACATTGAAATTGGCAGTGCTGATACCTATAGTTCCTGCACGTTCTCTTTTGGCTGAATGTATGTATGTATACGTATTTATGTGTATTTATTGTTTATTATATTTAGGTATAGGCTAAGGCGTTTAGAAGAGATCGCTCTTGAGCAATAAGACCACCTGTTGTTTACCTCTAATTGTGATTTCCTGCGTTGTATTTCTCCTGTATTTTTTACGAGGTGCGCAATAAAGAGTACTTGTATTGTATTGTTCTCTTGCACAACAAAGATGCTGCCAACAGTCGCCAATCCGGCGCTTTTACCTTGACATTGACATTGACAGTGCTGATACCTATAGTCTCTGAACGCTCTCTTGCACAACGAACGTGCTGCCAACTGGTGTCGCAAATACGAAGCTTTAACCTTGACATTGACATTGACAGTGCTGATACCTATAGTCCCTGAACGCTCTCTTGCACAACGAACGTGCTGCCAACTGGTGTCGCCAATACGAAGCTTTTACCTTGACATTGACATTGGCAGTGCTGATACCTATAGTCTCTGAACGCTCTCTTGCACAACGAACGTGCTGCCAACTGGTGTCGCCAATCCGATCTATTACCTTGACATTGACATTGACAGTGCTGATACCTATAGTCTCTGAACGCTCTCTTGCACAACGAAAGTGCTGCCAACTGGTGTCGCCAATCCGAATCTTTTACCTTGACTTTGACATTGACAGTGCTGCTACCTATAATTCCTGCACGTTCTCTTGCACAACGAAGGTGCTGCCAACTGGTGTCGCCTATCCGAATCTTTTACCTTGACTTTGACATTGACAATGCCAAGATCTGTTCTCTAATTTCTCTATACTTAGGTGCGGGGTGCAGTAGTTTTTGGGATTTTACCAAATAAGATTAATAAAAAATATAATAAAGCCCCGACCCGACCCGACCAAACATAGCTAAAAACCATCTTGACAACAAGGCTTTCGATAAAAAAACGCATTAAAATCGGACCATCTGTATAGGAGCTATGATGCCGCAGACAGGTACGTACACACAGATACACATGCAAAACTTATAACACTCCTCTTTTTGTCGAGGGTTAAAAATGGTCAAATAAAGTACTTTCGTCGAGCGGCAGCAATTTTTATTTGCTCCATTGCCTCCTGTATAAAGGTACTCCTGCTGGCCTTAAAAGCACGTTTGTACAGTCCATTCCCCACTGACGTGACCCACTTACAAAAGCTTGCCTTGACAATTGCAGCTACCTCATCATACTGACACCTTCAGTCTTTACGTCAATTTACGGAAAATTGTCTGACTGTACCCCGCTCGCTCTCCAAACCAATCGACCAAACTCCGGAATAGCCATGCACACAGCGCATATTTGACAAGTTTTCTGAATATGATAATTGACACACTTCGCTTACTGTTATCCTCTTTGCAGCTGCACTTTGTCATGTACTACCCTGTTTTTTTTTTTCAATGTATCTGTCACAGCACGTGTTATGCGAACAGACCGAACAGTTATACAACCTCATTCAGTAACAACCTTCTTGGATTACATATTCACAACCGCCAGTATAAATTGAACCCCAGCATACAACTCATTCTACTGAGGTGCTTAACGATAGGTGACATCGGAGGTCAGATTATGCTGGTGTTTCTGGTGCATTCGATATTCCACTTGGGGCTACTTCTGGGTCTGCCAATAAAACAGTGAGCAATAAAATTGTACGACATGTTCTATTTCTGAACTCACTCGTTCTCGATGTTTCTTGTGATACTCATACGAAATACATGTGCATATCACGTGAACCGCTATCGAAAAAAATATATTCAAATTAGTTGTAGAACTGTTTGTTTAACATACGAGCTGTTTGCATTTCTGGCACAACTGTGAGGTGATGCTGAGCCCCCCAGCAAGTGAAGTCACGGCAAGTTGCGCTAGTTCATCTGGAATAATATTGTCTACTATATAAATATATGCATGTATACCACTGTAGCCAGGGATAATTAGTTTTTCATAGAATTGTTCGATGTGTTACATGACCATGATGACTCTGCCAAGACGAATACGACAGAATATCATTTACAGAATCTACACTATCAAAATCCTGTTGTTCTACCAGCGCTAGGTAGAATTCGCATAATGTAAGGGTAAAATGTAATTCGCGGTTACCATAACGACCCACAACGCTATTCGGTCTCATAATCATCCTGATAAACTAAACTGAACAGATTTTAACAATGTTTTTGGATGCCTAAGCACGGTTTTTACGACACTTTTCATTCAACTGTCCATGTCCTGGGGGCCTATGATGGTTGTGTTTATCACGTGATAAATAAGTGATAAAGCATCTGTCACTCACACTCGCATTTTATCAAAACGTGACAGATGCTTGCTTAATGAAAGTAGCCATCATATAGGCTCGCTGAAGTAAAAAAGAGGTTAACGTTATGCCTTCTTACTTCATGAACCAAGTTCCTGTCCTTACTCCGCAATAAAACATCAGGCACAAAGTGCAACAAACAAAACGTACTTGTATCTCCACATAATGCTAACGGTTGATGCCGTGATATTAGCGAAACCTTCTGACCCAGTTAGTGTTCCGTTACGGGCATCGAACCCGTGACACCGTCACGTAATATTGATCACCTGCGTTACCAGTTGCCACCAGGGAACTGCCATCTAGTGGCAATGATGGTAGGTGTCGATACACATCACAGGTATCAATAACATCTACACATCTGCGTATGTTTTTTTTCTGATGCCATAGTCCAGGATAAGACTATTAGAACTTTCATGGGACATCTGTAATAACTAAAAAAAAGGTATTCCATCGCGTATGATGGTCAGGAACGACCCAACACGTCTCGAACTCATATGGACTTTTTCAGGGGCTGAATTTATGCCTTATAAGTTATAATTCCCATTTTTTCTAGGAATTATATTAATTTAAGTCGGTATTGTTTCACTATGAGCTTTTAACCAATAGAGGTGGCCCAAAGTTGCCAAATAATGAGGGTCGAATGGCTGTGTATGAATTTTGTGACACCACGGCACCACGCAGCAAAGGGGGAGCAAGCTCTAGTAGGCTTGTGTTATGGACACTAGACGATGATATACATACTTATATTGATAAATACATACCTACTGAAATACAATAACATCCATGACCCAGGCACAAATATTAGAGTTCATCACACAAATATTTGCCCTTGCCGGGATTCGAACCCGGGACTGTGGGCTCAGTAGGCAGTTGCTTAACCACTGCGCCAACCGCGTCGTACGATAACTAGAAGAATCTCCATACAAACATAGCTAGTAGCTAGCTAGCAAACGAAAATAAGGGGATTATGTATGAAATACGATATATAACGAAGGGAACCAGGGGGGGTATTCGACCAATTTTAGAGATATAATGGAGATCTCTCCTTTTCATCGCCATCCGTCACTTTTGACGTGTGCCTACTTGACAAGTGGCGATATCCCTAGAACATCGCAACTTCGTCAATTCGGACGCGCAAAATTTTCGCTTTCTTTGTATGTGACGGCATAAATAACAGGCGCATACTTTAAATTGACCACGTATTACGTGAAATTAGTCCGTTACGTTTCGTTCAAAACAGAAATTTATATACATGAATATCATTTTTGACAATTGTTATCGCCTTCGTATTTCCAAAACTGAGATGAGATATGTCACATGTGTCATTAAAACGCGATGAGCTTCATGCCCCAGGGGCCTAATTTGAGTGTCGATCGCCAAACGTCAGATCACCGTTAGATAACAGTCATCTCTCCGTGATCTCGCCTTTGAACTGTCATTAAAACGCGATGATGAAGCTCATCGCGTTTTAATGACACATGTGACATATCTCATCTCAGTTTTGGAAATAAGAAGGCGATAACAATTGTCAAAAATGCTGTTCATGTATATAAATTTCTGTTTTGAACGAAACGTAACGGACTAATTTCACGTACTACGTGGTCAATTTAAAGTATGCGCCTGTTATTTATGCCGTCACATACAAAGAAAGCGAAAATTTTGCGCGTCCGAATTGACGAAGTTGCGATGTTCTAGGGATATCGCCACTTGTCAAGTAGGCACACGTCAAAAGTGACGGATGGCGATGAAAAGGAGAGATCTCCATTATATCTCTAAAATTGGTCGAATACCCCCCCCCAGTTTACATGCAAACTACAACTTTTCAGCATTTTAGTTTAAAATGTGTTTCCTGTTTTAATTAGGTCAAGTCAGTTAAAACTTCTATAAGTAGTATATGAGGTTTTGTTCTGATAGCCTCATCATCAACGTCCAGTTTAATAAACAGGGTTTCAATTTTATTAAAGAGTTCAATTCATCAATTTTTCTCTTCGCTTTAAATACAATTTCAATACCATGCGATAAAAACGGGGGATATGTCGGGCGACATGCAAAGCAGCTCAATTGAAACAAGCGAGAAAATCGCTATAGGCTGAGATTTCCTATATTTAATGATATGTTGTAGCGAAACCTTCTGACCCAGATAATGCTCCGTTAGGGCCATCGAACCGCTGACACCGTCCCGTAATATTGATCACTTGCATCACAGATAAGATAAGATATAAGAGTGTAGGTAGCAGAAGTATCTGCCGGGCGATATAAATGACCGCGACTAATTTGCGTCTGTCAGATGTCACACAACACACCATGATATGGCTCTCTCGCATCATACCTACTGAAAGAAATGAATTAGACAAGATTTGTCGCGACTCGCGAGACAAAGTAGCGCCTGTTACAGTTATAAAGGCTGTGGGCAAGCCAATCAGATACCTTACTCAAGCCATTAGGGACTGAAACCATGACCTCCATGACTGAAACCTCATCCAGAGGGATTGTACGATGCGAGCAAATCGATTGAAATGTCGTACGTGACGACACTTAATGGATTTTGCTCGCATTTTGCGAACCCTGTTCATCACTTTTAGAAAAAAATCGTGTGAGGTGAAAGATACATAGGAAGAAATAACAAAGACGAGTGGTCTAGCTCTTAAGGGGCCTGGTATCAATATTTAAGAGCACACCATTTCATTCACCGGTCTGTGCTGGGATAGGTGGACATACGAGAATGTCCTAGGTCATAGGATATTTGACGAATACGCCAGAGAAAAAAGTTAGTGTAATTTTATTTTTCTCCGCCGATGAATTGTAGTTAACCTCCTGTCGGCCAGTTTAATTTAAGCCGTATGACAAATAGATAGATAGTTAACTTAATAATTAAAGTTTATGTACTATGTGTAGAACATTGGAACTCAGGAGGTTAAGCTTACAACTAAGTAACTGAATGATAGTCCTCTTTCATAGCGCTAAATAGACAAATAACATTAAGCGTTTCAGTTATGACGTTGTTAAAACTTCTGTCTGATACTTTTGTCTCTCAATTTCTTTAGTATTTTCCGACCGATATACGTCATGTAATTAAAGGCCTTGCGGAATACAATACTAAGACACATTCATATAAGGTTCTAAATGAAGAGCTGACGCAACCTTATGCACACTGCATAATCAACAAATCCTGTCACAAAAAAACACATTCCGGACAAAGCGCAGTCATTTGTTATCCAACCTACCGTTACATGACCCACTGTGCAACTAATTTTAACGACCATAATCAAAATAACTGCGCCGATATTTAGGTCGCGCAGGAGTTTGTCCCGTTAGGCCGTTCGGCCCAGTGGGTGTTATATCCAAATTATCCAACTGAGCCTGAGGATTAGAATGACGTTCTTGCATAATAATGACCTTGAACTTATTACCTTTTGTAAACGTGATGTTGGTTGTTGTAATCAGGGTTAGAATGACGTTTTTGCACATAATGGCCGTTAAGTTTATTACCTTTTGGATGTGTGTCAGGTTGTTTCCGAATTGTTGGATTTGAATGAGTCATGATTGCTCGTAACACATCCTCGTGAACTTTGTTTCTGAAAGTGTTCATTAATGACGTGTTTAGAGCTTACGACCACTGAATCATTCGTTTGCGTAACCGTGGAATAAATAATAGTATAATCTCAAATGTTTTGTTGACAGTTAAAAAAAAACCAAACGTCCTCATCGTCTACTCGCTGCATTCTTATATGTGCATATTACCTCATAAAAACATTTCTGGAGGGTCATCCTGCAATTGAAACACGCGACTGTCTCGCAAAAGATAATATCTCTTTCTGAGCGGTACTGTGAGAGAGCGACGGGTGGCGCCATGTCGCGCGACAAGATTCGCAAAGCATAGTTGCGCTAGACGGGCTGAACATCCATGTTAGGGCCTTATTACACTTGCGATTTGCGGGCGAATTTTGTTAGTGTGATAAAGCCTTAAAACCGCGCCTACACCGTCCCTGATTTCAGGCAAATGAAGTTCTCATGAGGTCAAAATATAATAGTCTATCATGCAAATTGGTGATCAGTATAGCAAGGATTACCTATCAGAAAAAATACAAATATCTCCGAAAAAACTTTACCTAATACCCTATCGTATTTGCCCATAGGTCGTAAACGTGTTTTATTTATAATTTAATTTTTATTTTTCTACTTAATTAGATTTGACATTGCATGACTTCAGCGGCAAACGGCAGTGCGGTCATAGGTGGAAGTGAAAGGTCCAAGTGCAGAAAGGATCTGGACATCTGGAAAATACGAAATATCAGTCAGTTCTTTACTATATTAAACATTTGAGACCCTTGGTCCGTGGGGGTCCAGTGCTCGCCAGTTCTTCAAGCAAAAAGACTGGTCGACACCACGGGGGACCAAAGAGCTGGCAGCTTCCTCGCTCAACGTATTAGCCTTGCTATTCAGCGAAGAAAGGGGTCCGATTTTTTGTATTTTTTTTTATTTTTACTCCATTTTAGCGTATATTTTAGTAAGTAAAGTTCGTAGTTTATAATTGTATTTTAATTTCTGTATTATTAATAAAATTTGCTGTGTACTCAGGGTGTTCATTAGTAAACAAGCTGCGCAATTTATGGAATTCCCTTACTTGTGTGGTTTTATTTATCATTGAATAGCTTTCCTAAAATGGTATTGCGATGTCATATTGCAGAAAGTGAGGTGTATCTAAATATATTCATATAAAGTGAGGTCATGGGTTAGTACTATACGGGTACGGGTTAGTACTGTTACGTAATGCGCTTTAAACACTCGTGTGATCCGATTATGAAACTCGCCTTCAGATTGTTTCATAAAACTGCACTGGTGTTTTAAGACCTCTCATTACGTCACAGTTGCATAAACTACTAGTATAATTTTAGGTTTACCCTTTCATCGTTAACCGTTAGTTGTTTCATAAAAAAACCGGCCAAGACCATGTCGGGCCATGCTCAGTGTAGGGTTCCGTAGGTGCTCATCCTTCACAATAGACGGGCTTAAAACAGCGGTTTTAAGCCCGAGGTTTAAGTTACGAAATACGACTAAGATTTCAAGCTCTATAAAAAGGTCGTAAACGCCAATGTAACTGTAAATACTTATTACCTTCTGGAAGTCAACTTACATCCTTTTAAAGAAAAATATGAAATTTTGCGATAAATCAAAAACGGCTCAACCGATTTTGTTCAATATTAGTTTTCATGAATTTTTCCACAATTTTTTGACTCGTGATTGAAAAGTTAGAGGGGGGGGACGCTATTTTTTTTATTTTCGGAGCGGATGTTTACAAAACTGCTGACTTTATCAAAAAAATATTTTTGAAGACCCCTATTATTTTCAAAAGACCTATTCAACGACTCCCCACAAACTAGTGTTGGAACGAAAAAAAAATTCACCCCCGTTTTAGGTGTTTGAGAGGTACCCGAAAAAATATTTATTTTAATTTTTTTATTTACCGTTTTGTTGGCGTGATACATACACATACTCATACCAAATTTCAGCTTTCTAGTACTAATGATCACGGAGCTAAGCCGCGGACGGACAGACGGACATGGCGAAACTATAAGGGTTCCTAGTTGGCTACGGAACCCTAAAAAATATCCACATAACTTTTCTGAGAAAACATTTTCATCTGAAGTCGTTAATCTTCAGGCATATCTATCCAGAGACAACGCAGCCAGTCTAATGGGAACCCTAACCTAGAGATACGACTTAGTGAATTTAGCTTAAAGTTAAGTTTTAATTATGTACTCAAGGTTTTATTCATTGTAATTTCTTTTTTTACTTATACCTGATGAAATATATATTTCTTTAATCCCGTCTTGAGATTGATCTAAAGCGAACCTAACCTAACCCAATAACTTTAAACTTTTATATACGATGATGAACGATGACTCTTTCGGAAAGTACGTAACATTTCAATGTAATGTAAATGAAGCATTTTAGAAAACGTTTCTTGGCAAAACAGAGGGATTGATGAGTCAAGATCCTACTAAATAATAAATCTTTATAAATGGTGTAATATATTGTTACATTATACAAAGTACCGAAACTGACTTGAAATTTACATGTAGGACGATAACGCCGTTTTAATAAATTATTTAAAAAATTATAAGTTAATCACATAAATATTACAAAGACGACAGTTTGTGAGTATGTTTAAGTGTATGTTTGTTACTTTTTCACGCTCAAACGACTGGGCCAATTTTAATAATTTTGGTATGAAGGTAGCTGACACCCTGGAAAAACACATAGGCTACTTTCTATGCCGAAAAAATTAGTGTTCCCGGGGGATGAGCGGGTAACACCGCGCGGCGCAGCTATTCACTTTATAAAACTCTAAATATTTTTCAGTAATATATTTCTTAAGGTAAATAAAGATCTCGACGAACTAAAAACCTCATTCTTTTGAAAAGTAAACTTTCCGCGCACTAAATAAGGGCTGGCAAAATTAAAGTGATATCGGCGCAGCGCCTATGATTCCCATAGACATTCCGCCCGCTTATTACACGTAATGACAGCCCTGCAGCCGGTGAAGAAATATGTCCAAGTAGGTGTAAGGTCCGCGACCACTTCCAGTAAACTTGGTAATAGGCGCGTCGGATACAGAGATACTGAATACGACATTACTTTGTAAAGGTCAAGGCTGCCTGCTCACAGAAGCAGACCTGTGTTAAGAGGCCTTATTCATTTTTTTTTTTCATCTTATGACAAATACATATATTGATAATTTCAGCGAGCTTTTTGAAGTGAATAATACTTCTCCCCGAGTTTTAGGTAGTAATATAGCTATTTCATGCTTTCATTGCGTGCAGTCGAAAATACGTTGAGAAAACTAATTTACCGCGTGAATTTTGTCAATTTCGAGTAATTTTTGAAACTAAAATTATCAATGAAAAACTCAAACTGTAGTTTTTAAATATAATATGTTAAGAAACATGTTTGATCATAGACATTTTTCGTCTAAAACAATCAGTAGTTTAAAAGGAATAAGGCCTCTTAAGTGGACCATTTTATTAGAAAAATATTCAACCAGGCCCCAGCTACCAGGTAGTCTAGTGCGTATGTTTATAGTTCTAGTGTTTATTTTGATTACGATGAATATGCTTAATTTAGAGATTCTGTTTGGTGCAGAGCAATAAAACAGAGTTAGTACTATACGGGTACGGGTTAGTACTGTTACGTAATGCGCTTTAAACACTCGTGTGATCCGATTATGAAACTCGCCTTCAGATTGTTTCATAAAACTGCACTGGTGTTTTAAGACCTCTCATTACGTCACAGTTGCATAAACTACTAGTATAATTTTAGGTTTACCCTTTCATCGTTAACCGTTAGTTGTTTCATAAAAAAACCGGCCAAGACCATGTCGGGCCATGCTCAGTGTAGGGTTCCGTAGGTGCTCATCCTTCACAATAGACGGTCCTAAAACAGCGGTTTTAAGCCCGAGGTTTAAGTTACGAAATACGACTAAGATTTCAAGCTCTATAAAAAGGTCGTAAACGCCAATGTAACTGTAAATACTTATTACCTTCTGGAAGTCAACTTACATCCTTTTAAAGAAAAATATGAAATTTTGCGATAAATCAAAAACGGCTCAACCGATTTTGTTCAATATTAGTTTTCATGAATTTTTCCACAATTTTAAATTAATTTAGAGATTCTGTTTGGTGCAGAGCACAAAAATCAGAATCCGGACTACTGTAAGTATTATTAGCCGTGCTTCGAGACGCGCTGAGACTATACTAGCGACTAGCAACACTGCGCTCTGTCAGATGGACTTCCATGATGGCGTATGGGTAGCGTTACTAGATCCATGTCCAATCCATTCATGTGGAATATATTATTATCCAAGTATTTAGTGCCGAACCGGACATAGCTCACAGGATTGCACGGTTGAAGTGGCAATGGACAGGCCATGTAGCCCGGAGAATTGACGACCGTTGGGGTAGCAAAGTCCTAGAGTGGCGACCACGTATAGGAAAGCGCAGCGTGGATCGGCCCCCGACTAGATGGAGGGATGAGCTCGTCAGGGTAGCCGGGAATCAATGGATGCAGTCTGCACGGGATCGCACTTTGTGGCGAGTCATAATGGGCCTATGTTCAGCAGTAGACGTCTTCTGTGGCTGATAGATAGATAAACGTATTTAGTGCATTTATAATTTAATAGTACAGAGGTACATCTCTAGAGAAGAAGCCTTCTAGCATCTCTAACTCCACGTCCTAAGGCCGTGTCCAGACGTCCGTTATCTGGCCATCCAAGCTCCGAGAGGCCCCATATCAGGACGGGGTGTAACTGTAGCTTAACTCGTTAACTGCATGTAGGTCAACCGTTATCGATACTGGCACTTCGCTTATAACTTATTATGGATATTTTCTGGCATGTGGCTCAGCTAGTGGTCGCGGATGCGGAGGTAACGGAATATACGGATGTGGGTTCACAGGTTGCGTGATTGACGCACGAGGGTACAAAAAGGGATTTAATTTAATTATTTTTCTCAAACGTGCAATAAAATGTCGTCATCACGTGCGTTATAACAGGCTTCAAAGTATCACGCTTCGGGCGGAACAACTCGAGAAAACTGTAAAGGAATTTCATACAAAATTGAAAGTCTAGGCCGGGGAGTACTTTTTTTTTCGTCTGTGTTCATGAACATGCTAAACAGCTGAATTATATATTTTTTAAGTGGTGATGAACAGGCTAAACAGCTGAATTATATTTTTCTTAAGTGGTAATGAACAGGCTAAACAGCTGAATTATATTTTTTTTCAGTGGTGATTTTTTATTTCATTGCATATGTTTGAGAAAAGCACTATACATGCCTTAGCCGTGAAAAGGGCTTGCCGATTTTGTACCACTATCCGGCCTCCGCCTACGGTTGGCATGCACTCACACGGCATGCACTTATTTTTCCGGCGTCTGCAGTAATGTACTATTTCATCTAAAGTAACGTTTTCTGAAACTATTGTAGCTTCTAACCTTTTTTTTTTTACGGAGTGGGAATGTATATATATGTATATATGAATGTATTCTTTCGCCGTTCAGGCATGCCGTCTCTGGAATTCACTCCCTCTCTCTATCAGACAAGCTCCAAGCAAGGTAGCTTTCAAGTGTATGCTGCGTAAGCATCTGCTGGAACAAGAGCTCGAATAGTTCATCCATCATACCATGTTGTAGACTTTCGTATATATATATTATATTATATATATATATATGTGTATATATATTATATTATAGTGTGTAAATGTAGGTATATGTATTTGTGTATAAACAGTAATATATTATTTTGTATTTACTTGTACTCTAGATCCTCTCTGTACCATCAGTTTTCTGATTTACCCACTTCTAGTATCTCTGTTTGGCCCTATGGTTGACTGGTAGAGAATGCCATTTGGCATTAAGTCCGCCATTTGTACTGACTTTTGTTTTGTGCAATAAAGTTTAAATAAATAAATAAATGTATTTACGCATACCCCGCGGCAGGGGAGGCCATTTGGGGCAATATCGGTATCCTCCAAGTATAGGAGCTTTATACAGCCATTATAACTCTAATTTAAGCTGTATAAAGGTATGTATGCTACTTGGGGTAAGTGGAAGCGGGACCTTAACCTGAAACGTAATTTTTCCGAGTAAGTATCATAAATCAGTTTAATTTTCTAAACTAAGTAGCTATACTAGCTGTAAAGCAATGGGGACTGGGGATCGTGCGTGTAAAAGCACATCCTAGCAATGCGCATAAGCATTTTAAACACATATGACGCAGAGGGCGCTCCAGTAGCGTAGAATTATGGAATTAAAGATTTGGTGAGATTGACGTAACGATGTGATAGCTCAGTTGGTAGAGCACTGCGCCGGAAACTGGTCGAAGGTTCGAGTCCTGCTTACATTGCAGTGGATCACATTAAATTTTTCTTTCATAAAATTGATGTAATGATCTTTTATTTATTACAATGGAAAATAAATTGAAAATATACATACTAAAACTTAAAATTAAAAAGAATCCCCCAGCACTGAAGCCGTCTGAGGCATCGTCCCCAGCACGCTCTCGCTCGCCGCGTTTCCCCTTTGAATGGCGAGGCTCAGTCTTTGAGCGAAAAAGGAGCCCGCTCTAATATTAACTGATATTCCGATTGTGAAATTTCTTTTACAATTTTTTTGCATCCGAAGACCACGGACCAAATGTTTCCACCACCAGTGCCGCAAATTCGTAATTTTTATTTAAGAAAGCGTATTTGCGTATTTGTGTCAATATTTATAAAAGTCGACAATCGACTAAAGGTTAGTTTCCTAAAAAAAAGAATGTTAAGTAGCTACTACAATTACAGAGCCTTTATTCCAATATCTAGAATCAAGAATGTCGATTTAAAAGCGACCAGGAGCTAAGTATGAACTATTTGCGCGTAACGGTCGCCCCACAAACGTCGCCCGCTAACGAGGCTGCCGCGATGACAAACTGACGGACCTTATGTAAGGCAGCGTAACTGTTGCATTAAGTTCCATTAAAGCATCTCATTAATTGACCGAGAGCGAATTGAGCGAGCGAAGCATCCTCGTTTCAGTCTAAAGTCAAAAGACTTTCGTATGTCCGGATGTTGGGATGTCCAGATGCTTCCCAGCTGTTCTCGCCTAGAGGTCGCACTTCTGAAACGATTCCCATGCAATTTTGTGAGCAGCTTCAGCATTAGGTATTGAGCTGCGCCGCGCGGTGTTACCCGCTCATCCCATGGGAACACTACATTTTTTCGGGATAAAAAGTAGCCTATGTGTTAATCCACGGTGTCAGCTACCTTCATACCATTTTTTTTTTTAAATTGGTCCAGCCATTTGAGCGTGACGAAGTAACAAACATACACATAAACTCACTCACAAACATTCGCCTTTATAATATTAGTGTGATAGTGTTATTTTTTTAAATGGCTGAAATATGGGAATGACAACGTTAAAAAATTACATATTTCGTAATAGAGTCTCGAGGTCTACAGCTGACAGAGCCAGATCTTAGAGGTTCGGTTCAACTGCTTACGCATATTGAAACATCACGGAACTAAACTAACAGAAAAAATAAATCCCTTTTACGAATTTAACTATTTCATACATGGGGTCATACGCAACATATTCATCCGCAATTGTATCCGCCAATACTGTATGAATCAGTTCCAACACTACAACCAATCTTAGACAATTGAATACATTAAAAACGACCAAAGCTCCTATGAAACTTTTACTGACTACGGTCTTTTTGGAATTGAGCAATACATTTAGAATGGCGCGAAAACCCAGACGTATATTATGCTAGAACTAAAAGGTAGTATGTTATTACATAATTGTAGTAGCAAACACTTTTTTATTACAGAGTATCGAGCAGAGTACGAGTCATATTTCAGGTTATGAAGAAGGCTTTCTGGGAAATATTTAACTAGGGCTTTTTCTAGGTTATACCTATGAAGTAATACACAATTCTGGGGCCTAATTTGATTTGCATATAGCCATTGAGCGATCGACCAAAACAAAACTATACGATGTAAAAATAAAGTAATCGTAAAAATTTATACTGATTTTTATAAATTGTACTTAGTTAGTTAGTTATTGAAAAGTCTTCCTGTAGACAAACTGTCATAACAGTTTCGCAGGGCTTTAGATTATATGTAATCTTTGTTGTAAAATTAATAAATAATAATAATAACTCTTAATCCAAATAAATAACGAATATTGTTGGGAAAACATTGAGCGATTCTCAAAAAGTTTGTACAAAATTAATTAATTAATTCAATGTATGCGTTTTGGAACGCAACCTAGCTGTATTTATCAGAAATTCAGATAGTAGTTTACTAATTTGCAAAATAAATATAAAATAAGTAAAAAAATTACATGTTATAATAGTCGTAAAATATATAAATGAGAATGTCTTAGAATGATTGCCGTTTTATTAAAACGTACATACATGCTTGAAAAATCTGCATTCCTTATAGTCACGTGACTTTCTCGATGCTCATCCTCGGGACCCCCCTGGATATATACCGCGACCCCTCTGGGGGTCGCCACCCACAGTTTGAAAAACACCGTTATAAGTGGATGAAAGCCAAACGCTGTAGCAAGGATAATTACCTCTGCCTACAACCACTTGTCTTAGAAAGTCTTTGTATCTTTCTAACTACAAGTGTTTTACACAGTTAAGGCCCAGTACATACGAGAGAAGTAAACGTTTTTTTTTTAGCCATGACTTGAACTATGCCCTCACTAGCAGCGAGTCGGACATTGTGTAGTTGACTGGTAGAGAATGTCTCATGGCGTTAAGTCTGCGTTTTGTACGATAAGATTTCTTGTGTGCAATAAAGACTAAATAAACAAATAACCCATTAGCGGATTATCTCCGCAGTACAGAAGTAATTACGTAAATGGTACTAGTTTGATAACGTCTACACTAACCTGGGTACCTTGGATTTATTATTTACTAATTATTATAAATGTGCAAACGACTCTACTTGTGGTTTTGTTATGTATTTCTTTGCGACTAAACTACTGAACGAATTTTCTTACAATTTGACAAGTACACGGCGTCCGGATGTTTGGATGTTAGAATATTTGGATGTCCAGACGCTTTCCGACTGTTCTCACCTAGAGGCCACATTTCTCAACCGATCCTATGTATATAGATGTTTTTGTGGATTCCGTTTCATATGGCGTAAAAAAAATAGAAATTTCGGGACAAACTCGCGAAATCTACTGCTCAAATATCCACTAAAAGTCCTAAAATATCCATAAAGCTATTCCCACTACTGAAGCCACACCCTAGTTCACTTGCCTGTGTACACTCGTCCTAAACGGTAGAGGTAGTATTGGCAATAAACTTGAAGAGGTCGCCGCGGTATGTGGGTCGACCGTTGCGCTCCGCCTCCACGCGCCGGCTTATTCTGGGCTCAGTTCTACAGAGAAGTGACAGGAAGGTTCCATAATGTTCGCTACCCAAAGATGGAAGAGGTCGTTCTTTAGCGATAAGGCAACCATCCACCTCTATTGTAATTTTAAGAATTTTCTACGTTTGTATTTCTTTCGTGTTGAGGTGTGAAATAGAGAGTATTCTATCTATTTATCTATTGGGTTGCATAAAATTGATAGTCATAATTGGAAACATTATTTTTTCTAGAGATGGCTTATAATTAAAACGTAGTGGTGACATCGACAGTAATTTTTTAATTTGCCTTTCTAATTCCATATAGATCAAAGTAACGTTGCGCTCCGCCTCCACGCGCCGGCGTATTCTGGGCTCAGTTCTACATAGAAGTGACATGAAGATTCCATAGTGGGTTACATAAAATTGACATCTTTTCAGAGGTAGCTTTAAATTAAAAAGTAGTCGTGACATTGACAGTTCTATTTTAATTTGCCTTACTAATTCCATATAGACCAAAGTAACGTTGCGCTCCGCCTCCACACGCCGGCTTATCTGGGCCCAGTTCTACAGAGAAGTGGCACGAAGGTTCCATAATGGCCGCTAAAGGTGGAAGAGATCGTTCTTTAGCGTTAAGAACACCATCCACCTCTATTGTAATTTTAAGAATTTTCTACGTTTGTATTCCTTTCGTGTTGAGGTGTGCAATAGAGAGTATTCTATCTATCTATCTATTGGGTTGCATAAAATTGATAGTCATAATTCGAAACATTATTTTTTCTAGAGATGTCTTAAATAATTTAAACGTAGTGGTGACATCGACAGTAATTTTTTAATTTGCCTTACTAATTCCATATATTATAGACCAAAGTAACGTTGCGCTCCGCCTCCACGCGCCGGCGTATTCTGGGCTCAGTTCAACAGAGAAGTGACAGGGAGATTCCATAGTGGGTTACATAAAATTGACAGTCATAATGGGAACATTACGTTTTTCAATTTGCCTTACTAATTCTATATAGACCAAAGTAACGTTGCGCTCCGCCTCCACGCGCCGGCTTATTCCGGGCTCAGTTCTACAGAGAGGTGACTGGAAGGTTCCATAATGTTCGCTACCCAAAGGTTGCTGGTTCTCTGAAAGGGTATCCTATCTCAACTCCGAAATAATGTTTCCCATCGTAACGTTTCGTGTTTGACAAATTGTCATTTGTCCGAAAGTAATTTTATCCTGAAACCCGCATTTTTTTCAGGATTTTATGAACATCGTTTTAAAGAATCCATTAGGTTAGGTTAGATTTGTTTTATAATGTTACGGAAAAATTAACAGTTTTGGAAAAAAATGGCTTTCGGACAAATTAACATTTTGCGAAACGTTACAGATGGGAAACAAAAATTAGTGTTTCAGACAGGTAACCGTCTGAAAGAGATCGCTCTTTAGCAATAAGACCGACTCTTGTTCATCTCTATTGTAATTTTAGGATTTTTTTGGGTTTTATATTTCTTTATCTCAGATCTCTTGTTAAGTTAATAAATTTAGAGTTATGCCTAACAATACGTTAATGCCAATCAATTTTATGTCAGCTGTTAGAAGAATTCCCAAGTCAGGAGTGATTGCCATAGTTGGCAGCTTTTGGCATGAAATTACAACAGATGTACTCAATCCTATTAAGATATTCCAATTATAATAAATAAAAAAAAATCGCTTTCAGTTACCCGGTCGCAATCATCCTGTTACGATGCCCCAAATGCAATCCTTTACACAATGAAAATTTTACAGATCATGATGCCTTTTTATGTATTTACTCTTGTTATATCGATAAACATTTAAATATATGAAATAAAATGTAATGTGAATTAAAATACATTTGAAACTGATTTACTCACGTCATAAAAATCGAATATCGCTCGAAATGTTTCGAATTGGATCATTCATCATCAGGAGCGCCGATCATTATATGTAAAAAAATAATGTAATCCACTGCAATGTAAGCAGGATTTGAACTTGTGACCCTACGTTTCCGGCGTCGCCTCCCAACTGAGCTATCACATTCGTAGTAGTCGATCTCGAGATACCCATTTAAAATGCACTTTTCCGTATGAGTGTAACTGGTTCACTAAGTAATTGCAGAATTATTTTTCGCCGAATGTTTCAGTTCGCAGAAGTGTTATTTCATAGAAAGATTTTTTCTCTGAAACCGTAAACTATTTGAGATTGTTCAAAAACAAACCTAACCTAACCTAATCTAATCAATAGTATGATATATGCAAGAAAAAAATAAAATGTATTACTACAGAGAGGAATGAAAATTCTACGAAGTGAAAATTCGACGAAACATTAGAAAAATCATTCTGCGAAAGGCCGTATACCGAACTTGCTATGTGCTATGTGTTACAATGTCGACTCAAAATCACGACGACCAGAATACGCCTGCCAGTGTATCATTAGAGCGAAATGGCATCATACTATTTGCGTACCACTTGGAACTATTCAGTGAAGTCCATTCTCGGCTAACCTAAAACGGCTTAAGAACATTCTAGAACCAAACTCCCATAAGCTATTTCCGCACAGAATTGCACTATTCGACTGACAATAGCAAATCTAGGTCGAATTTCATTTCCTATTCAAAGTTCCTTGAACTTTGAAGTGTTAAATCCTGTCATTATGGAAGTAGGTGAGGCAAACAAAGAATTTTCTGACACTAAATTATGTTTTGTGTATGGATAAATGATATTAGTTTGTCGCGAAGTGGTATGACACTTTTTGTTTGGAACGGGGGCGTAATTTGCATACAAATAAATGACACGATGGTTAAAATAATGTTTTTGACGGAAATAAATAGCGTTGGGGAAAGCTTCTTTATGTTTAGCAAAACACTCGTCATTGGCATTCCTTAACTATGCTCAGTCTGTTCTTTATTATATTATTATTATTCTGTTACTTTTTATAAAACTCTAAAATTGTATTGAAATTTCTGCTTTACAATTGGCCATTTTTATTCCACTTTTATTGAAATTTTGGAAATTTTAGGTACGTATTTTTACTCAGAATGACGAGCTCTTTCGGTCTAATTAGCAGAAATAAAAGTGACGCAAAATGTTTATACATCCCGGACCGCTATAGTATATTATATGGAAACGGTAACGGAATAGAACGAAAAAATATTGGAACTTTTACAAATACTAAAGCAATTTTATCGTACAGGTCGGTGACGTTAGTTTTCGTTTATCTTAGTTAGTTAGTTGCGCTGGGCATTTTCCGCAAGTCGACATCCAAACGTGCCTATTTTGCGTGAAAAGGGGGGTAGCGCTACTCCAACCACCCCAACTCCTCAACAAACCTTATCAAAGCTTTAATGTTGCTTGTGGCGTCGTGTACGGTACTTGGGGATCCTAGGTACTTCGTCCTGTATGCTTCTACCTGTTTGCAATCTAGTAGAATATGTTTGGTGGTTTCTTCTGCTTCCATGCATGCCCTGCATAGAGGGCTATCTGTTATCCCTAAATTGAAAAGGTGTTTGTTCAGAGTATTATGTCCCGTTATTATTCCTACTATTTTGCGTAGTTGGTTCCTGTGGATTCTCAGCAAGATTGTGGTGAGTTTGTGGTTCTTATTCGGAAGAATTTCTTTTGTCTGTCTACACGTTCCTATGTCTTCCCAGTATTTTTGGTGTTGGTATATTGTATATTGGTTCATTGCCTTGTATATGTAAGATTGTGGTAGGGGTATTATTGGCTCTGGTCTGCATGTTGGTGTCTCTGATCCTTTACGGGCCAGTTCATCCGCTGCATCATTGCCTCTCGAGCCACTGTGTCCCTTTATCCACTGTAATGTTACTGTATTTTTGTCATTGCACACCTCTGTGATACTGCGATGACATTCGTCTATTAGAGCAGAGGTACATTTATCACTGTCTAGTGCTTGTAGTACGGATTTGCTGTCTGATAGTATACGTAAGTTTGTGTTTTGAACCTGGCGTCCGTTTATCTTATAAATTGTTCTGACTAAAATGCGCATTTATCGTCAATGTGCTGTTATCCTTTATGCAGAAATCAGGACACGAATTATAACAAAATAATAATTACAAACAATTTTCCTTAAGAATTTCCTTTTCATGTCGTAATCAAGAATCCTTTGGAAACAGATTCTGAATCCTGTCACGTCCTCACGGTTAATCCGATGAGCTATATAACCTGTGATATACAAACCCCGATGAGTAGTCTTCACGTCATCCAGGAAAATCTCATTTTCTGGATACATGAAGAAATCGGTTACGAAGAATAATCATTTTGATAAAACAAACGTTAAAAATGAGCCTGATGTAATTTTTTTGAGTGTCAATCGCTCTTATTTTTTATTGATGTCGCGTATTTTTTTTTTCATTATTAAATTATATCTACATATTTAATTTCGGTCTACAATGTAAAACCCATCTCAAGGAAAACCCACTTTCGGATTAGGCATGTGGTAATTCTGTGAGCCTATGATGATTACTTTTGTCACGCTTTAAGTAAGTGATTAAGTATCCTTCACGTTTTGACAAAATGCGAGTGAGCTATCACGTGGTGACAGAGATGCTTTGTCACTTATTTTATCACAGTGATAAACGCACCCATCATAGGGCCGCTGGTGTACTTCTTTTTCGTAATCAAAATTTTTTTTCCGGATATTTCCTTAATCTTCATGTATTAGGTTTTTTTTTATAATGTTTGATAGCATGACATGAAACGGTACTGATAGTGAGTAAACATTTGTACTGAGTGTGCCAACTCCCTGTTATCGAACTTCATGAAGGAGGAGTTCGGACCGAAGGTTGTCCTATCCCGGCGTTTCGGCTATTGATACCCAGAAGATGCTTTTCACATCATGATGTAATCTGTCTGTAAGATATTTCTAAGGGCCACAAGTTCCCAAAAATAAAGGTTTATAATTTGAAATGTCAGTTCATTTATCCTCATCGAGGTGATTAGATCTCCCTTTTGGACGCGATTAAGTCCCGCTTTTTTTAAATAATGTGTGAAAACGCGCAAGTTTAAATAAATAAATCAGTTCATTTGTCAATAAACTACTATGTCACTATGGCTGTCACAATGGAGTTTTAAGTGGACATATCCTGGGGCAATATGGCATGCCACCTACCCTGAGGTCATTAACCTGATGCCAAAGTTTCCTAACCTAACCTAACCCGCCATGGCACAACCACAGACAACGCACGCAAACAAACTATAGAGATCATAGACCGGGGGGAATGATCGACGAATTAGAGCAGTGGTGTTGACCTCGAGCAATTTTAAACGAGTTTCAACTTGTTTTTTACGTCCTAATAGTGTGATTGATGGTGATGAGGGGGTAATGTATTCCATAATTTCGTATGCCATGCTTTATCGTCTGCCAAAACTGGCACATTACGTGCCTCAAACCGCGCGAATAGCATTTGCCAATTGCGTTGCTATTAACACAAACGACTAATAAAATACAGTTCGCTGGAGGTTTTAACATAGCTCTATAGAAAAATTCTTCAGTATGTTACCTTTTATCCTGCGACAATGCCACAAAAAACAGAAATATCAATCCATTTCAAAAGATCTGTGTCATAACAAGGGTTCGTTAGCCTAGGGGAATGATCGCCAAATGGGCCCAGCGCCCCCAGCGGTGATAGAGCCATCCGAAGTTTACTGACTGTGCATCTATGTCATGAATAAGATATGTGTCTTATACCAAAAGATATTCGATACTTCGTCCGCGTAATTTTTCTTTACCATGATTGGGTAAAAAGTAATCATATAATCATTTATGGCTATCTAACATTCGTTCAAAATGGTTTCAGAGTGCGTAACATTGGGCGCCAATCAACCAGCAGATAAAACGCCGGGAATGGATCTGGATTGGACAGGGACACACGCTCCAAAGGGATACAGAACACATTCCGAGGCAAACCCTAGACTGGAACTCCCAAGGAAAACCCAAACTCTTTCACAACTGTGACACGCGACTGTCTCGCGTGAGATATAGTACCTATCTCTTTCTTCTCAGTACTGTGAGAGAGTGACGGGCGGTACTATGTCGTGCGACAAAAGTCGCGAAGCTTAGTTGTGCTAGATGGGCTGGCGGCGGACGATCACTCCAGAAGCGAAGGCGATAGGAATGACTTGGAGCGAAGTGAAGCGCGAAGATCTAGACCATTCGGGATGGCGACGTACTTTGGACGCTCTCTGCTCCATTCAGGGAACATAGGACTCAAAGTCAAGTAAGTCAACATTGGGCTAGATGGAAGGCAAGAGAGGACGAGCCTGATAACCGACTCGCCGCAAAAATACCACACGGAGCACCATGTTGCAGTGCACTCGCTCAGCACACAATCGGGTGAAATGGAGGAGCATCGCGAGGGCTGCTGCCAGAGGAAAGGCGAGGACGAGAAACCAATGTGGACACCATTGCCGTAACCACAACCACTGCCAAAATTGAACGACTGATGATGATGAACACTGTGCTTAAACCAATATTGGTTATAATTTATTCAGCCGTTTTGGCGTAATGAGGCCGCTATGTTCTGTTCTGACCGATACATGGGGTTGTATTGTAATACATTCCCATACGAAGGAAAAAAAGTTAATAGCGCTGTTAAGATTTATGACCACTTACCTAAAATAAAACAATGCAATTTTAATGTTTTAATTATTTTGAATTATCTTTATAATTTGAAAAAGGTTATTATTTCACGGTCAGATAAAATAATCACTTGGCATCTTTGATAATAACTTGGCAGCTAAAATAATAACTTAGCGTAGATGCCCAGGGAAGTGATGCCCAAATTTTAATTCAGTTGCCAAGTTATTATTTGCTTAGTTTGGGACTAGGTCGATTTGTGTAAGATTGTCCCTTAATATTTATTTATTTATTTATTTTTATGACGGCACACTTGGTGGAGACGCGATTTCAGTTCTCAATGATTTAAAAAAATTAACTACTAAGTTAAAATCTATTGAGCTCTCTCTTAATTTTTCTAAATGCGAACTTTTCATTATGGACACATGTCCAAACAAAACCGACATAATAGATAGCTTTAGACAAATGGCTCCTGGCATCAGAATTATTACTAAAGAATCGCTTCACCTTCTTGGGTGTCCCATCTTCGATCAGTCCTTTGATACATTTATCGATAGCAAAATTCAAAATTTCAAAACAATTTCTCATCGATTGACAAAAATTAATATACATTCAGCGTTCTGTATCATAAAACACTGTCTCTTTGTTCCAAAGTTCACATATGTTCTTCGCGGCTCCCACCTTTGGAAACACCCTAACCTGCTTTTAGATTTAAATCATTTAATTGAAGGAACCCTTACGTCCATCTTCAATATTTCTTTCGGCGACAGATCATGGACTCAGGCCAGCCTACCAATTAGGTTCGGTGGCCTGGGCATCCGCAAAATGTCCTGCTTGGCACTACCTGCGTTTCTGGCTTCGGTGCACATGGCCAATAGCCTCATTGGGAAAATACTAGCCCCCTCTGTTGGGGTCCTGGAGGCTGCGCACTGCACCGAGGCCAAAAATGTATGGTCATTAACATGTGGTAACTCGGATGCACCTGATAACGCGTGCTCGCAGAGGCAATAGGATGAGCCTCTCTGTCGGCTAATAAAAAACAATCTCTTAGAGACAGCATGTAGTCCAACAGACCGAGCTCGTCTCCTTGCTGCCGCGGAATGGGAGTCCGGTCTGTGGCTGCAAGCCTTGCCATCACACACAATAGGGACTTTGATCGATAATAATAGTTTTAGACTAGCCACATGTTTAAGGATTGGGGCACCAACAAACGAGCCTCATCGCTGTCGCTGCGGAGCTTTGGTCGATGGCCTTGGCCACCACGGCCTCTCATGCCACCGGAGTGCAGGCAGGATATCTCGCCACGCTAGTATCAATGACGTCATCCGGAGGGCCTTTGTTAGCGCCAAGGTGCCGGCAGTCCTAGAGCCCAGCGGTTTGGCTAGGAACGACGGCAAAAGGCCTGACGGAATGACATTGGTGCCTTGGAGTATGGGTTGGCCGTTGGTGTGGGATGCTACGTGTGTAGACACCCTGGCACCGTCTCATATTCCAGGTACCAAGAATGGTGCTGGCGCGGCGGCTGCGTCTGCGGAAAGCCTCAAACGTCGTAAATATGCTGCTCTCGGTAGCAGTTACATATTTGCGGCGTTTGGGGTTGAAACTCTGGGGCCGTGGGGGCCAAGTGCGCGTCGACTCTTCAAAGAATTGTCGATGCGCCTCATTGACGCAACCCATGACCAGAGGGCTGGCCACTATTTTGCCCAGCGAATAAGCATTGCCATCCAGCGTGGCAATGCGGCCAGCCTTCTGGGCACACTTCCGAGCGACAGCGATTTAGGGCAATTTTTTTATTTGTAAATAGTTTAGGTTTTTAGCATATACTTAGTCTTAGTTACATATTAGTTTATTGTTTATTGTTTTTATTAATATCTTGTGTTTTTTTATAAATAAATAAACCTGTTATACAGTGTACTGAGATGACAGGTGTCATAGGAATCATCGTTCACCGCGCGGGGTAAAGGGCATGTTAGAAGCTACTGGTTGAAAAATTCAATGGTTCTTCGTTCAGTGGTCCAATAGGTAGGACGCCCGTTTTGGCCCGGAAAGTTGTTACCTTTATTTATTTTATTATTTTTGTAGGTTTGGTTAGACTATTATTTTTATAGATACCTGTTTAAATACATGCTATTTGAATATGAGGATTCCGGGTGCCTAACAAACATTTCTCGCGCAACTCTCCGATCAGTTTGATACACATGGTTAAAAATAATTCTGTATCACACCAAGGGTTCGATAGCCTAGGGTAACGTCCGCCAAATTGGCCCAGTGACTAAATTCGGCATTTCTAAAGGAATATGTCCAAGATATCGCCTTATTTGTCTATTTTAGCGACGTGTTCTATGCGACGTTACCAGTTTTTATATTTCTGTGTGATGAATGTTATACTTTGGTTTATAAGTGATTATAAAAAACTCAAAATTAACTAATTTCAGTGATATGTGGCAATCTAGTGTCACATATTACCGAAATGGAAATTATAAGCGGAAGAAATATGTCTTATGTAATTATCTTGCACCATATTTCAATTAAGTAGGTAACCTTAGCCCAATGCAGTTTAAATAGCAAACGTCAATATACATCCCTTGTACGACCGCGATTGGAGACATAGTAGTATCTCGTCGATTTTGGCAAAAACATTAGTAAATTTGCAGTGATATATGCGAAATAAATTTTCAACAGAAAGAAAGAAGTTGTGACAGAAAAGTTCTTGAGTGGCGACAGCGGAACGGAAGACGCAGCGTAGGAAGGCCTCCAACTAAGTGGACCGACAACCTGGTTAGGATTGCGGACAGAAATTGCTGATATAATTTTATTTTTATTTTTTTATTTATTTAATTTACAAAGATCAAAGCTGGATCGCCAGACCAGTACCGGGTTCGATTCCCGGTCTCTTCCACCAAGTAACTCATTTCAATTTTTCCGCAGTGTCTCGTTGAATTTGTGCCCAGAGCGAGTGATTGAAAACATCGGAAGTTCACTGACTTCGTATCTTTGTGATAAGGGGTCAGTGAACGGTTGATATAAAATATGGAGTTAATGCACTATTTATTTATAAACGTTATCGGTCTGAAAGCTGATGTACGCCGATATGCCAACATTTTATCATTTTTTTCCATCTAATGATTTCATGGCGATATGCTCGTTTTAGAGATTTTTTTTTAATACTTTTTTTTATAAATACAAGAAAAAAATTGTCCCAACGTTCCCACTAGGATCGTCATTGTTTTGTTCATTTCTATGAACGTGACGTACTGGATAAATATATTTTCATACACAATGGGGAGACTTTTTTTTGTATGAGGTTCGAATGACACATGATTCTGAATAATATGAGGCTACTTAAATTTATGAAACATCTGACCACAATTTTTATATCGCACCATTGATACAAAGATTAAATTGCAAAGATTAACATAAACAATGCAAAGATAACACACACACAGCATAAGGAAAAAATCGAAGGGTTATTTGGCGTTAGGGTGGTGGAATTAAGTTTAACACGTTCAAAATCAAAATCAAACGAAACAGGTTTACAGCTTGGACCGGTAATCCAGAGGTACGGGGTTCGATTCCCGGTCCCTTCCGCAAGGTTAATTTTTCTTTGTGCTTTGATCTTTGTATCAATGGTGCAAATTAAATGTAGTCAATTTTAATTGGAGATCATAGCCCCTGGTCGTTGACCCGCCAATTCCTTCAGGAAATCAAATACATGTGGCAATATCATTTAGACGTTTAGCGAGCGTCAACAAAGCCATTTTAAAAGAGTCATAAACGCCATATTAGTATTATTATGTTACGATCTTTCTAAGCTATCGTTATCAAGTTTATAGACGCAAACAGCTGTTTGACGACCGCCTAATAAAAAGGGTTATTGAACTCTGAACTAAACAAGCCAGATTTTTCCGTGACAAATTAGTGCGTAGTCGCATGAAATTCACGAATGCACGTATATATGTGACGTCACTTCGTGAACTTTACAAGCTAATGGAATCTGTAATTCACAGACCAAAGAACGACCTACCAAGACGAATGAGACTTCTTCGTCTAGGTATCTTCATTACTGAAGGTCGTGACCGGTTAGGAAAGTCTTTTTATACAGAAAACTCCTGAGTGGCTGTCATATTTCAGACCAATCATGTCGCGGAGTTCAATTGGCCGCTACCGCAACTGATCGTAGCTCCTGATGATGAATCGCGTACCGATTCAAAACATGTCGAGCGATATTCGACTTCTACGACGTGAGCCTGAGCAAACCTGTTTCGTATATATTTTGATAGGAAAGTCTTCACCGAGCTCTTAACTATGTTTCGCATTCATTCCTGTCTTAGCCTTTTCTCAAGGCAGTATGAGTCTGGGAGCATGCTAAAATGTGAGGTTTTGTGAGCTGTATACTGTTATTAACATGTACTTGACTTACAGGGCCGCTTGACGCTAAATGATGCAGGATCTCCCGTCTTCTCGTAAATTTAAATGTCCTGAAGACCTTGAAAAGGACTGCTTAATAGACCTCATCGATCCCTTAGTGAAGTCTATGAAATAATCTCAAAAATATACATATTTGAAAGTTTGTTTCGAAACGGTAGAAATTTGTATTTTTTTTTCTTTTTAACACCCATATCATCCGCATCATATCTCCGCTATTTTGGAAATGTCTGCGGAAAACTGAAGACATCAATGTTCATGTGTTTTACGCTCTCGGCGATGGAGTAATCACCACTCTTTCCGATCTTATATCAACCTTTAGCTCTATGCTAGGATGTAGTGCTTACTTTATTCCTTAACATGATTAATCTTGGTGCCCCCTGCCTCTACTTCATTAACCTTTGCACTTTTGTGTATGTTATTTGTTATTTACACATAAAAAACGTAACTCTTCAGATTCCTAAATGAAATATCCGTAAAAGGACCAAAGTTACGGATATGGTTCTCAAAGCACATCGTGAATCTCATGCGATTAAAATGGCTGGGGATTATAGCTCGAAGAACCAATGATCAATGGGGCGTATAGTTTTCCGAATTAAGTTTCGGTCATGGGGCCAGACTATAGGGAAAACCCCACAGTGGTTGTGTAGAATAATTAAGTTGACGTGAAAGATCGTCGACCGGATGGCATCGTCCAAGGTGTTTAGGAAGCGTGCTTATCAAACCTGCAGGCTTCAATAGATACTAAAAATCAACGTTTAACAACGTAACCGCGGTTTGCCAAGGTGACCCCTTTCAGATCTGTAATAGGGTTGTCCATTTGTGTATATAGTGAGTGAGCAAGTGAATTCAGTCTTGATTCCACGTGATTGATTTTCTTCTATCAGGTAATCATTCTTTCATCATCCTCCTAGCCTTTGTCCCATTTTTTTGAGAATGAATTCTCAATCGGGGTCGGCTACCTAAATCCCAAGATGTGGCGTAGGCAGGCACTAGTTTTTACGAAAGCGACTGCCATCTGACCTTCCAACCCAGAGGGGAAACTAGGCCTTATTGGGCTTAGGTGGTTTCCTCACGATGTTTTCCTTCACCGAAAAGCGAGTGGTAAATATCAAATGACATTCCGTACATAAGTTCCGAAAAACTCATTGGTACAGGCCGGGTTCGAACCCGCGACCTCCGGATTGAAAGTCGCATGCCCTAACCACTAGGCTACCACCGCTTCTCCAGGTAATCATTCTTTCGAATTATATTAAATCCGGAGATGATTTACATGGCCGCTACAACGTGAGCAAAATGTCTAATTAAGTTTCGGGTAACACAGTCAAGACAAAAATATTTTTTTTTGGATTTGATCTCTATAGACAATTGACGGAAATATCAATGTCTAAAGATTTCAAGATCCTAGGTCTGACATATAAATGCTCTTTGAATGACGTTCCTTAAAATTTTCCAGACATGTAAATGTCATCAGATCGCAATTGGTTTGAAATGGGCAAGTATTGAACACCGTCTCCGTTTCAGCTTGGCCCAAAATTTACTCGTTAGCCGGCTTTCCAATTGTTCCCTAGACGACGCATTTCTCAACCAATTCTGATGAAAATTGGCAAAAAGTTTCGATAAGATTTTTGTTTTCGATTCAGTTTTCCGTTTTTTTTAAATGGCGGAGATATGGCAATTGATACATTATGCCATGGAAGATGATACAAAACAGGCAAGCAATTTCGAGATAAAATCGCGAGGTACTAATAATACAGCAGCTCTCAGTGCCACTAGTTTTTGGAGGTTTTGGACAAATACGAGCCTTGTGCAGAAATCATATTCAGAACATATATTTTTTGGGTCTTAACTGTATGGTATTTTTCTGTAGTATATTTAGCTGAAGAATTGTTGGAATCAACACCCAATTTTCACGTTCAAGGTACATGCTACGTCACTCGACGTCACGCGGTGTGAATGGACGCTGACGTCATACGTGGTCACTGGTCATGGTCGGGATTCGGCAAGCCTCCGAGGTCGACGACCGGTCAAGAGTTTCGACAATATAGCTGGCTTTCGCCGGCGAGTTCCTTCGTGATTTTAAATTTAATTTTGTAGAATGTTTTTATCGATTCTATTTTTATGTGAAAACTAGTGGCCCGCCCTGGCGTCGCACGGGTGCAATGCTGATGCATTACGAAATTTATTATACAAATAAACCTTCCTCTTGAATCACTCCATCTATTAAAAACCGGCCAAGTGCGAGTCGGACTCGCGCACCGAGGGTTCCGTACAAACACTTTCCATCCCTAAGTGGTTAAGTTAAGTTTGCACCTGGTATGTATAGCGCCCCATATTACTTACTAGATCTCGTTCAAAACAATTTTCGTTGGTAGTTTTTATAGTAATGTACATCATATGTTTTTTTTAGATTTTTCATTTTCTTATTTTAGAAGTTAGAGGGGGGGGGGGGGGACCAACTTTTTTCCACTTTGGAAGCGTCTGTCACGCAAACTATTTTTTTTTTGCATCAAAACCTTAATGCGGTTCACAGAATACATTTACCTACCAAGTTTCAACAGTATAGCTCTTATAGTTTCGGAAAAAAATGGCTGTGACATACGGACGGACAGACAGACATGACGAATCTATAAGGGTTCCGTTTTTTGCCATTTGGCTACGGAACCCTAAAAGCGGTATCAAAATCCGTTGCGTAGTTTTAAAGAAATACATAGGAACAGACAGACAGACAACAGGAAGTGACTTTGTTTTATACTATGTGGTGATACCACATTTTTAGGGTTCCGTAGCCAAATGGCAAAAAACGGAACCCTTATAGATTCGTCATGTCTGTCTGTCCGTCTGTCCGTCCGTCTGTCCGTCCGTATGTCACAGCCATTTTTTTCCGAAACTATAACAGCTATACTGTTGAAACTTGGTAGGTAGATGTATTCTGTGAACCGCATTAAGATTTTGATGCAAAAAAAATAAAAAAATAAAATATCGGGGGCTCCCCATACTTATAACTGAACTCAATTTTTTTTTCATCTAACACATACGTGTGGGGTATCTATGGATAGGTCTTCAAAAATGATATCGAGGTTTCTAAACTATTTTTTTTCTAAACCGAATAGTTTGCGTGACAGACGCTTCCAAAGTGGAAAAAAGTTGGTCCCGCCCCCTCTAACTTCTAAAATAAGAAAATGAAAAATCTAAAAAAAACATATGATGTACATTACTATAAAAACTACCAACGAAAATTGTTTTGAACGAGATCTAGTAAGTAGTTTTTTTTTTAATACCTAACTTTGCACCTAATTTATATGGGGCGCTATACATACCAGGTGCAAACTTAACTTAACCACTTAGGGATGGAAAGTGTTTGTACGGAACCATCGGTGCGCGAGTCCGACTCGCACTTGGGCGGTTTTTTTATTTTTATAAATATTGACACAAATATAAATTATGAAAGAGAAATGTAATGTGATCTATTACTACAAAGTTTGCAACCCTACGTTTCTGGAGGGTTACGTTTTGTATAAGACACAATATAGGAGGTTCTTTTTTAAGCATGTCTTGGTCTGAAATAATGCCGAATCCGAAATGATGAAATACGATAGGTACGCAAGAGAACCAAGGTTATAGATATATAGCTCAGACAGTGTCGCCAAACTCATCTAGCAGAGACTTACTTCATCATATGTTTATGCCTAATTTCAACATGCTCGATTAGTTAATAATGGTTGATTATACCTGTAAACGAGTTTGTTACCAAATTGCTGAAACTTGTAGAATTTTAGGTTTTCAACACTCATAAATTACTCCATTTTGAAAATTTACAAGTAACTAAATCGACAAAAAATCTATACATATATTTATTGAATCTACTCACAAAATTTTATGAGAATCAGTGTGTGGCCTGTAGGTGAGAACAGCTGGAATTTCGAACATTAAAAAATCCAAACATTCGGACATCGAAAGACATTTTGATGAAACTGAAACGCTCGGACAATGAAAGGCGTAATCAGTCGTTAACAACTAACAGAGCATAGTGAATATTGTGGTGCATTTTAGTAATTGACATGAATTTATAAATTAGGGGGTGATCTAGAAATGAGAATAATATATAGGGAAAATTATTATAGTTTGCTTAAATAAATACGTGTATTGGTAGATGGTATGATAGTGTATATGGTTTAGACTGGAAAAACAATCAACTTAAAGATACTTCTAAAAAAGCTCCACTTTTAATCGACTTCAAATAATTTAACAAAAAATAGAACCGACTTCAGTAAAACTAATAAATTACCGAAAGCGCCGTACATGTCCCATTTGAAGAGTTCCCTCGATTTCTCCAAGATTCCATCATCAGATCCCGACTTAGTGCCAACGGGACCAATTCGGAGTTATACCTTTCGATTAAAAAAAAAAATTGAAAATCGGTTCACGGTTCTCGGAGATATCGAGTAACATACATACAAAAAAAATTAGTTCGAATTGAGAACCTCCTCTTTTTTGAAGTCGGTTAAAAAGGAGGTTCTATGTTCGACTGTATGTGTTTTATATTGTAAAAAAATGGCCCTATTCCACGTGTGATGTCTATCTGCAATCTGCATGCAAAATCGCCTTGATTCGTTGCTTCATTGTTGTATGTTAGCAAAACGAACTCACACACCAACATATGTATATAATACTCATATAAGCAGGGATATAAATTGATACAAACATATATATAGATGTATCAAAATACAGGTATAAATAAAATCACCTATTACGATGTCAAGTCGTGATTGGCAAGTTTTATAGGGGCTTGATTTTCGTGTGATTTTTTTAAATTACTTTAGGACGTTGATTGCAACGGGGTCATTGTCCTCCTCGGCACTCCGGTTTGTGTAGTCCGATCAACGGGTCGGTTGACCTCGACAATTGTTCTCCATTTGGTGATTCTTTGCAGAATTACATAAGAGTTTTGTAATACAGTGAATAAGGTAGTCAATGTCCTGCTACAATTGTTTCTGGTATTAAGTCATGATTTAAGTAGCTAAACGGATAAATGATATATTACAATGGATTGCAATAAAATTATTAATATATACATTTTTTTGCTTTACTCTAATTAAGTATTCATTGATATACTGGAAACTATAATGGGAGCAAGTTGGTGAAGCCCCACTCATATATTAACGGGTAAATTACTTTTTCTGCAAAACACACATCGAATATCAGATTTTTTTTTATCAATACACTTTATTTTCAAACTTATTTATTTTATCGAATATTCTGCCACGTTTTTTACATCCACTCGCCTCAGCAAATATTGAATTCTATAAACCATACTTCTCTGAAATATTTAGCAAGTTTTCACGGTTAATTAAATTTTCATGTCCCGTGAAATTCTCGCCTACTTTTCTCATGTAATTATCGAGAAAATACGCTCATACACAATAAGTACTTACATATATAGACTTCCAAACTTAGCAATTAATCTCTCTTGAGTATGCATTTAAATTTAAACAAGCAGCAAATAAATTAAAAGCTACCTAAAGAAACGTATTGAATTAAATCACCAATTAAACCGAATTAACAGAGATAACAATAAGAATTAACATAAAACATTAATCAACACAAGACAATACTTAAAATGGCGCCAACGAATTTCGTTCACCCGCCATTTTCTTTCAACCATAATGCATATGAACACTCCTTTAGTCTATATAATTAAAGTACAAGTCATACGGATCAAGTTGTCAGTGGATTGTGGTAGTTGTTCGCGCCAAAATAACGCGGCGGTCGTTCGTTGACCTCGTGACGTAACGCGCTACGTCACGTGACGTCACGAGGTAAGGTGATTCGAGCAAGGTGCTTTGTTGGTTAGTTGACAGTACTGTCGCATACGTGTGGGGTTTGCGTTAATGTGTGGGAATGGGAATGGTATGGGGCATTGAGTTTTATTGGGTTGTAAATTATTGTTTTATAAAGGGCGTATGTGTGAGAATGACTGTTTATGATCGCTCTTGAAGGACAATTTTGATTTTCAAGGTCGGAATACTTATTAATTTATTTATTTAACCTTTATTGCACAAAACAGAACTTACGATAAGTTACGACAAAACGCGGACGCGGTGGCTTGAGGCATTCTCTACCTAATACTTGGTCAGTTTTTAGTTGTTTCTGATTATGATGGATCACCTCCTCTAGCATAATTGTGACACTTGACTCTTTCTCGCGTGAGAAATATTACCAATCTCTTTCTTCGCTGTACTGTGAGAGAGGGACGGCTAATGTCATGTCGCGCGACAAGAGTCGCAAAGCGTAGTTGCGCTAGACGGGCCGGTATTACAGATACTAGCAGACTTCCATCTATGAGAGATAAAAACTCATCTACCTTAATAAGCAGGTAGGTATACCAGCTTTCGGGTTACCCATTTATATATATATGGGTAACCCTAAGGAAGTGAAGAGGTGACCCAAACTTCTTAGAAGCCAAGCTTTGAATAGAGCATCGAGTTTCATTTATAATTATCCTAAAAATTATGGTTTCAGGAAATGACCTTCTAGAGGTATGAAATGATATATCGATAAATGACATATTTGATGTGTTATTTATTTGTCAATTAAGAAGGCTATCTCGCCTTTCGGATGTCAAATAACTCATCATTGCTCTCATATATTAAAAATGTATAAATCTGCCACCTCAAATCTGATTTCCCCGTAAAACTTCAATCTCAATCATGATAATAACAGAGTAATCTTTTTCTGTAAGACAAAATGCAGTAAATACACGAATATCATACGCAGTTCCTGCGTTTTTGTTCGCGATGGGTTCTGTAATCGATCAAAATTACAATGTTCCTGAGAATCTTGGCCTACGTGACTTGGAGCAGGGCAGTGGCCCGGGGTTTTGGGTTTGGGACTTTGTGACCGAAAATCGGCAAATGTGGTGCAATTTCGTGCGACTCGCAATTGTAATCATGCATTCTACAGTATCGTGTTAGTAGAGTTGCTAAGCCGCGAAATTGTGCGCATCGGGTTACAAGCATGAAATTTCTACCACACATAGAGCGTTCCACGGTGATTATTTTCAGATGTGGAGGGAAGTCAGATTCGTCCCCTGTGTGGTGGGAGAGCGGGGTGAAGAGGACCAAGTACTGTTCTTTTTCTTTTTTTTATTACAGATCAGTTAAGGCTATTAGGGCTTGCGCGACATCGTTTTCGTGTAAAATAGATATCAGCTATTAATTTTTCGCGTTATTTAAGAATAGTTTCATATAAAAATTTGGGGTTATTGCCGAAAAGGTAAAAATCACAACAAGTTTTTTTTATTCAGAACGATAAATTAGTTATTTAACCTGAATATTAACAATTTAAAAAATATTACTAAACAGAAAATTTAATCTTGTTTTTAAAAATGTATACATATTGGGCACATCTGATACAAAAAGTACCTTGAAAAAAATGTTGATGTTAAGCTTAGCCTGCGTGTTCTAGTACATTTTGCTAAGTCGCGAAATTGTGTACATCGGGATACAACCACGAAATTTCTACCACAGATAGAGTATTCTGCGGTGATTATTTTCAGATGTGGAGGGAAGTCAGATTCGTCCCTTGTGCGGCGGGAAAGTGGGGTGAATAGGACAAAGGAGTCCTCTTTTTCTTTTTATATTACTGATCAGGTAACGCTAGGAGGACTTGTGTCGTGTCGTTTTCGTGTAAAACAGATATCAGGAAATCATTTTTCATGTTATTTATTCATAGTACCATATAAAAATATGGTTGTATTTCTGAAATTGCAAAAATCACAACAAGCTTTTTTTATTCAGGGAGATAAATTAGTTATATTTCCTGAATATTTACAACTTACAAAAATATTGCAAAATAGCAAATTTCATCTAGTTTCTAAAAATATATAAATATTGGGAACTCTTCATACAAACAGTAACTTAAATAAATTGTTGATGTTGAAATTAGCCCGCGTGCTCGTGATACATTAGCAAAAAAATATTTTGTTTTAATTACATTAATTTGTTTTTTTAGGACGTATATAGTAAATGTTATATGTAAAAGCATGTTAAAAATAATTATTTAATGTATTTAATGAAGCGAAATAGGATGCGTTCGGAGATTTACGTTGGTTACGCCGACGTAAAGATATATTTTAAGCTACTGTTTGTATGAGAAGTGCCCAACATGCATATATTTTTAGAAACCAGAATAAATGAACTGTTTGAAATAATAATAATAATTTGAAAATGTTCACGAAATTGTACTAATTTACCTCATTGAATATTTTTATATAGAACTATACAAAAATAACATAAAAAATGAATTTATGATATTTGTTTTACACGGAAACAATACCAAACACGTCCTGGTAGACTTAACCGACCAGCAATAAAGAAAGAAAAGAGGAATACTTGGCCGTATTCACTCCGCTCTCCCGCCTGACAGGGGACGAATCTGACTTCCCTCCACATCTGAAAATAATCACCGTGGAACACTCTATCTGTGGTAAAAATTCCATGCTTGTAACCCGATGCGCACAATTATGTTAGAAAACAGCGGACTAACAACTCTACTATGTGTCTTAGAGTAGTGGTGGACTTGAAATAAAAAATCCAATACAAATTGGGAGATATACATTTTCATATTGCGTAACTTAAATGAAATTGCGTAGCCATTATCTTTGGGAGAGACTTTTGCTCAACAGTGGACCTCTTTCAGCTGATGATGAACAGCCACTTAGATAAACATTTAGAAAGGGATATTGAGACAGCTTGAACGTATATTTTTCTTTTTCCACCCATTGCAGGAACATATAGTGCTCCTGACTTGGCTTGGCTTATTTACCAACACAGAAATTACATTTAAATTTACAACCCTCGCACCAAATTTTTAATCCGTGACTATCAGTCATCAGTTGCGTGGATCGTGTGGTGCTGACCACCAACCTTCATTAACAAGTCTACCATCTATTGGTAGTATATTAAGTTCTGTTGTTGTTCTGGTTGTATATTAAGTTGATTGGCCAGTAGCATTGCAATCGTTCGGTCGCTAGGTGGCAATATAAACAGTCCGCCACGTGGTGACCAAGGCCGCCGAACTTTTTACACGCGGGTCGACGCCCGCGCAATCAAGACGACGTTTGGGTGACGATGCGCCGATATACGCAGTCTTGTACTCCAGTGTCAATAAAACCGAATATACCTCCATATAGTTAAACTCCCATTTTGAGTTTGACACGTTTATTCTCAAATCTTTGGATAATGATCAAGTCGAGATTTGAGTGACGATGCGAAACGATATATGTATACGAACTATCTTGTCATCATTATCATTATCGTGACGTATGACATGACCTAACATTTTCCCTCTACTATTTTCAATCATGTTGAACAAAGTTATCTTTTTGTTTTCTTTATTTAAGACTTCCTCGTTACTTTTGTTTTCCGTCCAACGGTTTTTTTCCATCCTCCACCACCACAGCACCAGCACTACGTTACAAAAGCTACCAATCTCTCTCTTGTACATTTTCATATTGCGTTCCCCCGCGGCATGGTCCCGAAGACACTGGCAGCATTTCCTCTCTGAATCGCAATGCTAATACGTTGTGCGAGGAAGCTGCTAACTTTTCTATTAACCAAGCAGCATCCAGTTCATTAATTTCATTTGTAGCATGGTTTTAAGACGACGTTGGTATACATCTGCACTTTTCGTTTCACCCCGCGTGGCGCTTACCCTGACTGACCATGTAGCTGCTAAAAATAGGATCGTGATCATCATCACGTGTTGATGCACAGGTTATCGACTTCAACGTAAATAGGAGTTCAGATTTGATGTCTAGCCAAGGTATTTCAAGGTCGTTCGATTGTCTGACATTCAATTAAATCAATGATGACTCTGGAAAAACTATTGGTCACAGGAAAGATCCAGGGAAAGTGGCCTCGGGGCCGCAGCCCGTACGTTGGACCAAATCCGCACTGCACTTGACTCCAACTTCCATGACGCGGTCAAGGTGGCCGACGAGGACCACGGAAGGTGGCGCAAAATCATCCGGAGGAAGCTGATGGTGGATGTCACGACCAGCAATGAGGATTACGATGCACGGAGAAGGTTACATAATAATCCAAAATGTACCTATTGAATCGTCTAAAGGTTTCCATTGGACAATCGAAAACCTTTCGGAAATAGTGACACTTGCTATGTTTTTATGACGCCATGTAAAAAAATAATGTCTGAAATTATCCAATTCATTCAGAGTAGGGATAACTCTACAGCATAGTCTAAAATTTGCGGAGCATATGAAGCTAGCAGTCCCATTTAAGTACTACTTTAACCAACTTTAAAAAAGAGGGTATCAATTCAACACACAGATATCACCTCCAGCTAGGGGTTGTCTGTGATTCCACTACGAGTATGTTTTGTTGAAATAACACGTCATTCGTTTTTGTAATGGTGCAATTGCATTCATCAGTTATTTATCAAAAATATTTTATACTTACTTACCAAAAAATTATTCAGTTTTTTTTTTAAGTCGAAATGGGAGTTTTGGATACTAAAATATACTTTAAGGTTAGAATGTTATCTACTAAAATAAAACGAGTTTAGTAAGGATTATCCAATCCTATGTATGTGTTTAGCTTTTCATTCACATAAGGTCAAGCCATTTCCCATAAATATCGGCTATAGTTAGCTACCAGTCAATACCCTGTTCTCAGCATCTTCCTTAAGCAGGCGGTTCAATGCCCCAGCGCCGGACACCTTCCGCAAAAAACTAGGGACTGACTCACTTCAATTTGAATAGAACAAAGATGGAAGATTTCACTCATTGTTTCCCGGTAGAAATAAGTAGGAAATTTACAATACTACAAAATAAATAATTTTCAATTTTTTTTTTTCAAATTTCGGCACTGTTAAAAAAATTTGTGAGGTATCACACAGCCTGAACTAACTTTAGTACGAGACTTCAGGCCACGAACAGCAGGACTCTAGCATATCTTACCACGACTTAGCTTGTCGCGCGACTCAGCATTATCTGTCCTGCTCGCACGGTATTAAAAGGAAGGTGACAGGTACTGTACGTCGCGCGATAAAGAGTCGCGGGATATTAGAGGAGCTTCGCTTTCTGCTTTTATTCGCGCGCGTTCATAGCCATTTATCGGGTTTACATATTGGGTTGTATTTTATAAGTTATAATGTCGATGTGCATAACCACTTTTGTCATAATAGTCCTTGAGCATAAGATGTGTTAGTCATTAATTGATCCGCATAAATTTTATGACCATAATATTTGTACACATAAGGAAGTAATGTCATACAGTTTTGGGGCATATCAAGCGAAATCATCAGCATTCATCGCCATAATGTATTTATGTATACCGTGTTTTGGCACTGAATACTGAACCACATAAATACCAGCTTCTGGCGGATGTTCGTATTTGTGGGGACACAGTTCTAACCAACTTACAACCAAGAGGTCATTGTGGGGAAGACTATTTTATAAATATTGACACAAGGGTACCTATTTAAATTATGAAATAAAAATGTAATGTGGTCCACTCTCCCTGCTGAGCTATCACATCGTTACCTCAATCACACTAAATCTTTGATTCCATATTTCTACGCTAATAATTCTACGTAATTATGTGATAGCTCACTTGGGAAAGCACTATACGCAGGGTCGCAGGTTCGATTCCTGCTTACATTGCAATGGATCACATTACATTTCTCTTTCAAAATTTAAGTACCGTTAAGTCTATATTTATAAAATTCAATAAAAATGTTGTATTTCCACATTAAAACAGAATCGATAACTAGATTCAATAAAAAAAAATACAATTTTAATTCATAAGTCAGATTTTGTGTGGGAGTACAAAACCCACTAAGTGATGTCTTCAAGTGTTAACATTACGACGCAGCTTCAAAGGTATGCTACGTTTGTAGCTAACACGATCATACTGCGACGTAGTTGGGTAAGAACAATTCGCGTTGTTCAAATATTCGCGGATTGTAGATTGTGCAGTAATCAAGTAGCTTCTGCAACGCTGTGTCTTTTGCGGTTTCGATTGCTGTTTACAAATCCCATTAGATATTGTGCTGATGTAGTAAGTAACTTGTCATTGTTATTTAAATACGAATTTGTAACTGCACCGGTAAGGGAATGATGATATCATTACAGCGTCAAATTGTGGGTTTACTATGGAAAGCAGACGTGCAATTAGTGCAAATCTTCGGTCGGTTGAGGTCGAGGTAGTCGGTTAAAATGTACCCTATAACCATCTTCGGATGTTCAGCTATCCCTGTACTGAAATTGATCAAACCTTGTCCAGACGTTTCGGTGTGATGCGAGAACAAAGGAAATTATGCCTAACAGATGGTGTCAGACCACAGAACTAGTATCTAGTTGGTAATTTTGTATGCTGTGCGACGCTGTTGGTTGTAGCTTCTGTGCGGCGTGTCATAACTCCGAACACTGAATCTCATTATTTTTAAAGTCGGTTAAAATAATAAATAACCATAAAAATATATATTAAAAATACAATCGATGCGTTGGCTTCGCTTCGAACGTGCCGAGTCAGCTGAATAAAGGCGAAGCGATGAGCGGGCTGGGCCACAATTGTGACCCGAAATTTGTAGGTATATTTCTTGACACGCGGTGCAGAGTGAATCCCCCTTGGCCAGACTGGCATGACAACCGCGCACCCATACAAAACGAAAGACAGCCCTGCATCACGCTGTTAAGATTTTTTCTGAAATCATGACCCCTCTCTAAAATCTAGAATTTTAGAATAAGGTGCTTTGGGGTATATTCGACATATTTTTAGGCGAGTGTAGAGTATGTTAGGGTTTGGGCTCATAAGTAAGAACCTAAGAAGTATTCCTTCCAAGTAATGAGATCTTTACGAAATTGGATATATTCATCAACGCTTTGTGAAAATAGCGTTGTAATATGTTGCTTGAATTTGGAAATAAATGTAAATAAAAAAAAATGGTTGCCTGTAAAGTCGGTTTTACGGGCGAAGGAAGATTTTACGTGACAACGTCTTATTCTCGGTAGAATATTTATTGATATGAATCCCTCTTCCCTCTTCCCTCCTCCCTCCTGCCTTTTCCCTCCTCCCTCCTCCCTCCCCCCCCTTCCTCCTGCCCCCTCCCTCCTCCCCCCTCCCTCCTTCTCCCTCCCCCCTCCGCCCTCCCCCCTCCTTCTTCCCCCCTCCCCCCTCCTCCCTCCTCCTTCCCTCCTCCCCCCTCTTCCCTCCTCCCTCATCCCTCATCCCTCCTCCCTCATCCCTCCTCCCTCCTCCCTCCTCCCTCCTCCCTCCTCCCTCCTCCCTCCTCCCTCCTCCCTCCTCCCTCCTCCCTCCTCCCTCCTCCCTCCTCCCTCCTCCCTCCTCCCTCCTCCCTCCTCCCTCCTCCCTCCTCCCTCCTCCCTCCTCCCTCATCCCTCATCCCTCCTCCCTCCTCCTCCCTCCCTCCTCCCCCCTCCCTCCTCCCCCCTCCCTCCTCCCTCCTCTGATTCACGGTAAAGAATTTTTTTTTTGTTTAAATCACAAATTATTTTGGAATTTCTCCCGCGCCGCGCTGTTATCAGTCATCGTCATCATTGTTTTTTATAAAATAATTATTCTTTTATATGTTTAATAATCTAGAAATTTGCATTTAGAGACTTCATAACTCATTTATGAAGCAAACATTAGTCTAACTCTGATAATGGACTGGAAAACCTAGTATGGGGTTATGTGGTATGGGGTAATTTCAAAAGTCCTCATAAGGCACTAAATCGCACAATTTTTATTTAATCAACCGCAACACATGTGCGCTCACGACTAGCGACACGAAGTGAACTGAAGCGGGGGAGCAGATAAACATGGCGTCTTGACAAGCGGTGCAAGCGTAGTAATTGTTCCCAGTTTAGTAGATATGTATGATTTTCGACTTATCCCCATTTTCGACTTTATCCCAAAGCACCTTAGTGTAGATTGTATATGTATACTAATTATTATAAAATTTTAAAATTGTATTGAAAATCAGTGTTCATTGTTTTTGTAAAAATCTTAACAGCGCTGTGCAGGATTTTATTTGTATGGTGAGCATTGCGACAGCCGGAAAGCGCCATCTGTTGGCAGAAATATGATTATCTGTTAGTAAATATACATATATCAGAATCAGATTATATCCCTAGTTCACTCAACACTTACAGTATAACTCTTTCTGAAAATTATATAGAATAAATAAAACACCAATATCGAAATGATACCGCCATTATGGCTCGATAATCTCATAGAATATTTATAAAAACGCTTAATTGATTACATAAACCATTTCTTGGTAACTATTAAATCTCACGGCAGATAAGAAAAAGCTCAAAGGAAAAAAGGAAATGTAATTCATCCACAGCCATACATACATTGCTTTGCATTAATCAATCAATGAGGACTTATGGTCGGAGGAAATGACGTCAGTCCGTTCATTGCAATACAAGACGATAGCGATTTTATTCTAAACATGCTAAACTCTGTTACCCTCGTCTGGAAAGACTGATTTCGGCAACGGTTTCCATAGAAATCTTAAAAAGAATCTTAGAAATTATGATTAGTAGTTTAGAAGTTGTGAGACAACAGAACATACATACAGGTCAAAATGCCTCCTTTTTGTTTCGCTTTAGTCGGGGAAAAAAACAGAAATTCTCTCGTTTCATCTTTATAAATGTCCCCTGACTACTGTATGTTATTTCTGTTTATACAACACTGCGAAGAAATTGTTTAAGGTGCCTGGCGATATGACCAATCAACGCGTGTGTGCCGCTACGACTGGCTACGAACTCGAACTTTGTACAAAAAACAAAGACGGAAGGTATAGGCTACTATTTGCCCTACCCCTGTACTGACCAATGTAAAAAATAGGCACATATTTAACCGGCCATCAAAAACAAATAATAGAAGTCTAACCTAACTTAATTGTAATCCTACAAAAGTAATATGTTGGCAGTTAAAGTAGTAATTTGGCATAGATGCCAAGTTATTAATATACTTAGATGCCATATAATTAGATGCCAAGTCATTATTTCTGCCCGCAAAATAATGGGTACGTATTTGAATATCGAAAGCTAATATATCTAACGTTAAAAAGTCGACGGTCAAAATATCGAAAGTTAAAATATCGAACGATCTAAATATCTACTATCATTATATCGACGTTTGGAATACCTAAAAGTCAAATACCAAATTGCTAAAATATCGAAAGTTCAAAATATCTACAATCAAATTATCGATATATGTTAATATCGAAACCCAAAATATCAACCATCAAAAAGCCAACGTTTAAAAATATCGAAAATTGAAATAGCGAACGATCTTAATATCTACTGTCATTATATCGACGGCTGAGATTCCGAAAGCCCAAATGCCGAACGGTAATTAAATTGCACATCGACAAAATAGGAGGGTAGATGCGAAATAATAATGAGCTGTGTGTGAAAGTCCGAATCTAGGGCTCTCGCTGGTTAGGACGCGTGCCGACCCAGAGCACCCTAGAGTGTTTTTGTAAAGCCGGAGGCGCGGAGGGAGTTCAGCCCTCGCCCGCCGCCGCGCTTTGCCACGCAAGGGCGGAAGGGCTGCTCTCCCCGCAGCGCCGGAGCTACGGCAGAGTCAGTTTTGCTCGATTTAGACTCGAGGTTGACCTAAAGACTAGGTTGACCCAGTGCAATGTTTGATTTAATGAAGTACATATTATAAAACCTATGGTAGTCTTTTTCATATCGTCAAATTTCAGTTGAATTATTTGATAATTAATAGTATTTTCCTAATAGGGAATCTTAAGTAAATTTAGGTCAACCTCGTGTATAAAATCGACCAAAACTGACTCTGTCTTAGCTCCGGCGCTGCGGGGAGAGCGGCCCTTCCGCCCTTGCGTGGCAAAGCGCGGTCGCCTGTACTCCACTCCGCAGCTTCGGCTTGTTGGTCGCCTTCGGCGACCAGCCTCAGCCGCTCCGCTTCGCACGGCTCCCGAGCTTTTTCACGGCGGGCGAGGGCTGCACTCCCTTCGCGCCTCCGGCTTTATAAAAACACTCTAGGGTGCTCTGTGTCGGCACGCATCCTAACCAGCGAGAGCCCTAGACTCGGATTTTCTCAGCCATTAGGCTGCCATAATATGTAAGGCGATAGCTCTACTATTTTTAGGAACAAATGTTATTTAAAAGCATCGAAATACTTTCGATATTTTAACATTCGACGTAATAATATTTCGATATTTCACTTGTAGATATTCAGATTTTCGACATTTTAGTGTTCGACTATTGTACCTTTCGGTAATATAGATATTCGATATTTAGAATTTCGACATTAGAATCGTTCGAAGTCTCAATTTTCGATATTTTATATGTCGATATTCAGATTTTCGAAATTTAAACATTCGATAGGTAATTGTACCATTCAATAGTGTATACTTTCGATATTTTGAATTTCGACGTTATGATCCTCCGATATTCTAATTTTCGATATTTTAACCGTCGATATTTTGTATGTCGATATTTCAATTTTCGATATTCAAATACGTACCCAAAATAATAACCCATAAATATTTAAGTATCAATCAAAATAAACTCCTATAACCAACATTAAAAATATTACGTGGGCCATTTTTTCTGAAGTTGTACAATGTACACCCCACTTTTTTTTATATTTTGGGTGTTTTCTATTCAGAATCACGAGCACTTTTGATCTAATTAGGAGAAAAAAACTGTCGCTAGATTTTCGTTCCATTCCGTTACCATTTCCATATAACCTACTACGGCGGTAACGGAATGGAAAAACAAAAAATGTATGAATATTTCGGGACAGTTTTTTTCACCACAACAAGGGGTGTACAACTTTAGAAAAAATGGCGCACGTTCTTATCGCACATTAACTGTCGGATTCTTAGAGAGCGGTGGATCATTTTGTATAACAAGCGGTATAGATAAACATTCAAAATCAGTCAGTGAACCGACCAAAATAATTCATTGATAATATGAAGATTGGATAATCTAAATATCTTTTCCATCATTATAGAATTACGTGTGAAATTCAAAAACGTTGAATTAATCGATTTGAAATCGTAATAGATCTGTTATATCAATTAGAATAATTTATTCTATTTATTCGGTTGATGAACTTTTAAATGCAGGCTATATCGCTGTGTCATAAATGTAAGTCTAGTTTTAATTTAAAAAAATGACAACTTTCTAGATCTGCTGCACTTATGTAAATGTAATTTAGCAACAACGGCAACAACTGCAATTCAATTTCGTTATCTTGTTAGAAGAAAATATTGTTCAGTGAGAAGAGTAAAAATTGAGTTCAGTGAGAATTACTTGATAATTCTTCAGACAAAATAAAAAAATAATATTAAGGGACACGCTCAATGATATGATAGCGGGAATTATTAACGCAGTGACACAAATAAAAGATTAAAGAAAGTTATAAGAACTGTATTTCATTGGTGGCTTATATAAAATTATATGAGACTAGACGCGCCGCGCGGTGTTACCCGCTCATCGCACGGAAATACTTCACTTTTCCGGAATAAAAGTAGCCTATGTGTTAATCCAGGGTGCCAGCTACTTACATACCAAAATTTATCAAAAATTGTCCAGCCGTTCGAGCGTGAAGAAGTAACAAACATACACATAAACACACTCACAAACTTTCGCCTTTATAATATTATTGCATGTGATTGGCTGATGTGCGTCGCAACGTTTGTTGGTCGCAGGGCGTGGCAACACGATCAACTGACGCGGCTAGGTCTACCTTCGAACGCGCGCCGTTTTTAAACGAAACATGTGGAAGGCGGAGCCGACCATGCAAGTGTGCGCTGAATCGTACTGCGTAGGCTACTAGTACGAATCGAGGTGCGTATTGAATGTCTTGGCTCCACCCAGCGCAGATTGTGAATAGGATAGCATTAACAGTCCTATATGTAGGTCCCCTTAACATGAGTTTATTTATTTATTTAACAAACAAATTACACAGCATTACAGCATTATGCTAGGCACTGTGAATTTAATAATAATAACTAAAATAAAACTAAAATAACAATTAACACAGATAATAACAAACTTTCACGAATCAATAGGAGGACGTTCATCCATCGCCTCACAGAACTTCAGACATTCGTCACATATAACCTTCCAGCTACTTGCAAAAACATCGCAATCAGGTGCTGATGCGAGAAGCGCATTCAGATCTCGCAAAGCACGGACCAATGGTGATTTTCTGTAGGATACCGTGCGCGCCCTCGGAACTTCCAGCAAATGACGAGCACATGCTCGGATGAGTTTACGTGATCGTACTCGCTAGCGGCAGCGTAAAAGATTTGTACGGAGAGTAACACAGTGGTTACTTTGTAAAACTATAATTCTCCATACAAATCGTTTTGTGAGTCGCTAGCGAGTACTGTCACTGTAAACTCATGGTAAGGATACTGTTTTGCTAATGCCCGCTAGAGAGCAGTCCCAGGTTGTAATCCTAAAAATAGAATGTGGGACAGGATACGCTACTTGACTCAACTTGCAATTGTTGTTTCTTAGACAAGGGACTTGGTTACGCAATTTGCATTGCTTTTTTTATCGTAACTAGATTTTGCCACGTAAGTTCGTCTGTGGATGTGGGTGTCAAGACCGCAAAACTGAAATGGGACTGGGCTGGACATGTCTGTCGCATGCATCCGGAAAGGTGGGCCACAATAGCAACCCAATGGATCCCACAAGATGGATATCGGAACCGAGGCAGGCCGAAAAAGAGATGGCGGGACGATCTGGACGCATTCTGCAAAGAATGGCAGAACCGCACTGGCAATAGGATCGAATGGAGAAAAGAAGGGGGCCTTTGCCCAGCAGTGGGACACCTAAACGGCTATAAAAAAAAAGTTCGTCTGCCTGAATCTACAAATTATTGTGATCATCATCATAAATTTAAGAGTCAAACTCTTTCCGGTGGCTCGGGGAAGCTGATGAAGTATGTAGTTTTCTCCGTCTAACTCTGTCCATAGCCACTTCCTTGACTTCCTTATACGACATGGCGTCTATCTTTTTAATTTGTTTAATGTCACTTATTCTTGGCCTTCCTTTTCCTCGCTTCCCCTCAACCTTTCCTTCTATGATGTTATTTATAAAAGCGTCATGTCGTATAAGGTGGCTTAAGATTTTCCCTCGCCTCTCTATAATTTCAGCAAATTCCATTTTTCCATTATATGATTATACTTCTTAAGTACTTCTTCATTGGTAACTTTTTCCATTCGACTTATCCTCTACATCATTCGCAAGCACTACATTTCAAATGCCTCCAGCGCATCGCGGCCCCTTACAATTATTGTAGAACAGTAAAAAACATTTAAGATATTTGACTATTTCTTATCTGGTTTTGGGCCGAGTGAGCGAAGCGTCTCCTTTTGAGCTTGGTCAAACATTCTTCCGTATTTTTGGATGTTCGTTCTCGCCTACAGGTCGTATTTCAGCCGATTATCGTGTGCGAGCAATTTAAAATAACATAATAGGTACATATTTTTAGATAAAATTAAAATAACATAATTTTGTCTATTCAGATTCTCGTAAATTTTCAAAATGGCCTAGATAAATGGGGATTGAATACGACAAAAATATCATTATTAAGCCTTTTCAAAAAGTGTACGCGCAGTCTACAGATCACAGTACCACTAATTTGTACGATTTTGTTGACACTTGTTTTATAGACAAGCGTTTTTTTTTTTTTTTTTTCATTTCATCGAAAGCATTTTTTTCAGGTACCATAAAATATTTTGGAATGTTATAACAGAAACCTAAGCTAACTTAATGCTAATAGGTTGACATGTTCAAGATTTCTAAAAAATGTTTGACCTCCGAGGAAAAAAATGTCTGAAATGAAAATTCGGTGAAGTGTATTTCTATAAAGGAAGAAGAATCCGTAAGATTGTCCGTATGCTACTTAGCAACCTCACCATGCCTAAATAGCTGGACCGATTTCCTCTTTTATCATTACATAGATTAGCTTATTAACAATTATCTATGAATAGGTCATAGGATGCTTTCACCCAACTACGAAGAAGCAAAAAGAGAGTTATGATTTTTCATCCGCACGACCGAGTTTCTGGTCACTTATTGTATCATACAAACGTTGATCCCCATTATAATACACAGGGTGGGAGCGAGTTGCATTCCTTAGCAGTTCTCATTAAAAATGATGAAGCAATGAAATAATTAACTATATTCTGTAAGTAGGCCACAACACAAGGGCACTTCTACATGAAATGAAATGAAATAATTTATTCAGTAAGTAGCCCACAAGGGCACTTTTACAAGTCAGATTGTGAGTCTACCGGCATTTCGCAAGAGGAGACCGCTGTTGAGAAGAAATCCGAAAGAAACAGTTTTTCGTAAATTATACTTAAAAACGAATACAATTATATTATAACTAGGTAATTGAAACATATATGTTAGAGGAGATGTACAAGTTTCTCCAAATCAATGTTTACACTAAAAATTATATAAAATAAAGTGTTTTTTTCAGAGATGTAGAAGGTCTCTATGCGTCATGTCTGAGTCTACCGGCGTTTCACAGAGGAGACCACTGTTGACATGAAACGCCGAATGAAAATCAACAGTCAGATATGTTTCTGAAAGGATGCTTATTAACTATTACAGTAATAACAACTTAACCTAAAGTTTTAGTTTTTCAGAATTTAGCCTTATACGTAGACCTCGAAGATAATAATATTGTATTTTAGGTAATAAATGAGGAAAAATATGAGAACAAAATGGAAATTATAAGAAAGTATACTAACAAAATAAGGGTGATAAGTGTCTTTCAGAAACTAGTGATCGTTTATTTATGAATCAGTGCCTCTTGTTCGTTATTCATCCTATCGCGAATGCGAACGGTGCCAGTTAAATAATATCATAAGCCACGGTAGCCACAGATATTATAAACACCTAGGCCTATCCTTCACATGTTTCCTCGCCATCATTTACTGACACACTTTCCCCTCGTCCACCTAATGCCAGTCAAATGCATGCAGAACGGATGCGCTTGCGCCGCGTGGCGCAGTTCTGAGAATGACAATGGACCTTGAAAATGTGGTGTCGTCACCTTTCATAATAAACACAGGATAGCTACGGCTTGTTGTGCAATACCACATGGCTTGACGCGTGTCGCTACCAAACACCTTCTATACTGGAATATATCATCTATCTGAACCCAGTTGCCTTAACGAGGTCATGGTTCCAAAAAAAAACCTATGCAACAGTATTCAATCCATGAAGGGGTTTTATTCTTGTTTTATAGACAAATGTTGCATCGGTATCTTCTTCTTTAGTCGGTCCCTCATTCCTGAGGACCGTGATCAAAAAGTATCGTATTCTTGATCAGGCATCTCCATCGGTCTCGATCCATTGTTGCTCTCACAGCTTAATGGAATTTCTTTGAGGATGTGCCTTCTTTAACCTGGTCAGTCCATCTAGTTGGCGAGCGGCCGCGGCCTCTCTTGCCTTCCACTTCCACCAATCACGACTTGTTTCTCGAGGCTCTCAGCTCCTCTTCGCATCACATGTCCAAAGTGTGGAAGCAACCGTTGTTGGCAGATAATAGATAGATGAGTTTTGATGCCTAGTTGGGAAAGGTGGAAAAGGAAAGGAAAAAAATTTACACATTTGTGCCTTTGGCCGTCCAGGGTATCCTAAGCACCACACTTCGCACCTAGCACCACATTTCGAATGCGTCAATTCTCTGTCTTATATTCATCGGTATATAAAATGAAAATTCTATGAAATGAAACATTCGGTTAAGTGATTTTCTTTAAAAGAAGAGGACACCGAATGGGACTTGACCATGGTTGCCACTATAACGCCATCTATTGATCGGAATTTCGAAGCCATTCATGATAAAACTATGGAGGGTTGAGGCAGCTGAAACGGCTGGACAGATTTTGTAAAATTTTGATATGAAGATGGAAGTGGCCGACCACACCAAAGCACAAAAAGAGGGGTATGTTTCCTTATTTCCTCTTACGTGAGTTAGGTATGTATTTTTATCAAACTACGGAAACGCCAAAAGGAAGAATTATAATTTTATCATTCTATGTATTTTTCCGGGTAATTACCGGGGTTTATGACACCATAATAAAGATCGCCATTAACTCTATCGCGGAAAGCCTTCTACAGGGTTTTCCACTATGTATCCTCGAATCCAACGACTAAAGCCCGCGAGCTTAGTTGCCAAACTGAAGTGCTAGCTAGTAAGCTTATAGAATGGTGATGGTGATCTTGAGCCGAAAGACGCACATCACTAGGCATTTTTATTTTTTTCTGTACCTTGGCTTTTTGACCTGTCCGGTGAATTTGTCACCCTATAAAATAAGGTATACGGGTAAATTTTTGATGATTTAATTTTTATTAGATAAATAAAGTATTTAAGTTTTGCGTAATATCAATAAAATCAACAAGTAATATTAAATTTATTCGTTTTTCTTAGTTTTTGTGTTTGAAGATCCCTGATTTTACCTTGTCCATCACAAAAACGCGAACTTCGAGCACCATTTAAACTGATTAAAAAAAAATCTCATGGATGGCAACATTTGTTTTGGATAGTTCAAAATCTTAATTTTCTAAAAGCGACCTTATTCTCGTGGTTTTAAAGTGAAAAATTATAAATACCTACAATTTAAATGTGTCCGAGAAAACGACGAAAGGGGAATATCCCCCTATCCGTTACCAGGATATTTATACATCGGTGAATTTTTATGGTCAAATCACACGTTTATTTTGATCTAGCAACACCACTTTTCATATAGTAACACAGTTTGGTTTCTCAAAACGGTCAGTTTTGCTTAAAAATCGCGAAAAAGGTAGTGTGTTTGTGGTGGCTAAAAATCTTTCTCCTCGTCCGTTACCAGGATATGAAGGTAAAACTGATTTTCATTGTTGTGGTATTAAGTAACTTGATCATTATTTATGTGGCAATTTTATTTCGCTTGAATACCTACGTAATTTAGTGGTAAAATGTGGTTCTAATCGCATTTTAAACTGCAAAGTGTTCATTCCGTTACCTCCCTTACGTTACTAAATTTATAGTCACTTATAAGGGGAACTTGAAAAAGTAACGAAAGGGAAACAAAAAGTCGCGACCACTATTACACTTTATTGTATCCAGGTATTTTTTCAAGTTTAATAAAACTTAAATTTTCCTTAACAAAAATTCCTTTTGACTTTAATTAAGGTATGTTTTAATGGACGACACCGACCGAGTGGATGACATTTTCGGTTTTTTTTTTTAATAATAAGGAAACTGATATCAATATAACCCATAAATCATACTAAGCATACTACCTGAACCATTAAATTTTTCAATATTTCTGCATTGTAATCAATTGAGACAAATCCCTTAAGTAACAAAAGAACAAACACCTTCACCTGCTAAATATCTACTTAAAATAACGTTGTGTTGAAGGAATCAAATTTCAAAACATATACTTAGTAATAAAATAAGCACTAGATTTCTCAATAGAAACAAAGATACCCAACTAAAGTGCCTTATTGTAATGTATGCAAAAGAAAAGTAGCAACATGACATCATGGTCAGCGATCTTGAATGAGAATGCTCTACCTACGAGTGTCATTTTATAGGAATTTTCCCATAGCGAGAAACGGATTTTTCCCAAAGTTTGCATTTCACAGAAAAACACACTACATAAATAATCTAAATACGCACAGATACAGGGAACTAAGATGCCACAGACGTAATTACAGTCTGTCAACGCAAAATTGAGCAAAACGGGATATTTTAAGATTAATGAATCTAATGAATTTCTTCTCACTTTTGTTTTTTTCTTACTATTTATGTTTGTATGTGTATGTACTCCGTATCACTGAAGTCAAATGCTATTGAAATGAGTAGATGTATTTTACCTAATTTAGGTCGATTTACATGTTAGAATGGATGTACAAAGCCTTCCCAAAGTTTCCCACAGCGATCGGTCGAACGACGCCTTCATCCAATTGCTTTCCGCGATCCTAATCAGCGGGCCTATGTGGTTGCTTTTATCACTCGATAAATAAGTGACAAAGCATCCATCACGTTTTGAAAAAATGCGATTGTGAGTGACATATGCTTTGTCACTTATTTATCACGCTATAAACGCAACCATCACAGGCCCGCAGCGGGCAAAAGTAAGCAATGTTTGACTATTCTGCAAAGAAACGTAAACATTTTAAAAATTTATAGCAATAAAAATTATTAACACCTATTGTATTTTCCATTTTATCGCCGTCTTTTACGCGTCAACATGATTCATGCAAAAACTTACCCATAGGAACATAAACATTACGTAGCTCTTGCCTCATACGTATTGCAACCGCATATTACCATAATCTAGATTATGTCATGGGATTACTGGAACTTGAATAATAGCTTTCTAGAGGTCAGTACGGTGCACAATTAGTACCCTCTCCACGGAGCAATTCTCAAACGACCAATCAGATGTTAGCAGGCCTAGCACGTTCAGAGGGCATTTCTATGCAGCCCGGGACTCAGTGCCTGCACGGACATGGCCTAGCCTAGAGACATTGTGTAGGTGAACTATGATTGAAATGATATGACCACGCTGTCTGGTTTCCTGTTTAGAGTATTATTGTGATAGGAAAGTGAATTTCGCTTTTTTGGGTTATTGCGTCATGATAAAGGTTACAAAAGATTGTTCAGTAAAGTTGTGCTACAACCACACCCTAATTAAGCAGGACGGTGGTTCAATACAATTTTATTGAAAACCAATTATCTATGGAGAAAGCTCATGTTTTCAGCAAGTTCATGTTTTGTATGGGCAATAATTATTTGGACTCTACATATAAACGTCGTAATATTTGTCACTCGTCACGCCAAAACACATCGATAGATTTTCTCAAATTTTAGAACAGGAATAGCGAGACATCTAAAAATAGTTATAGCATATTTTTTTACTCAGCTGCGGTAAAAAGGAGGGTGACGCGGACGAAATTGTAGATACCTTTTAATCTATACTGTTATAAAATTCTAAAACTGTATTGATAATCAATCTGTTGGTAAAAAAAATCTTTGTCCTGAGATCACGCTGAAACGGCTGGACGGATTTCAACCAATTTTGGTACAAGGATAGCTGGACATCCAAATATGGTTATAGGATACTGTTTACCCAACTACGGTAAAGAAAAAAGTTATACGCGGACGAAATTGCAGGCACCTTCTAATGCCTATATAAAATTATAGACACATAATGATATATTGCTATCTCACGTAATGTATTTAAAGGCGAAAGTAGTTGGCCAGGTAATACGTTTTTAGACCCCTTTGTAATAATTTAGACGATAATGTAATTTAGTTTTCTGTTTCTGTTTAATCGCCTGCTTCCGTTATGACTTTTAAAGCATTATAAATCACTTTTTTAATAGTAATGGTGTGAGCATTTACATTTCTGATTATTATTATTTTTTTTCAGAACGCTGACAATTTGACAATTATAAATAATCAAATCAATGGCGTCACAAAGCTTTTCATAATATGTACGCATGTTTTGTATTAATAATATGTATACAATACAATACAAATCCACTTTATTGTACACCTCAAATACACAAGGATGCAAAACATGAGATATATAGTCAAATAATATAACACAAGCCTGCTTGAGCTCAATTTGACACTTGATCGATTTGCGTGAGGTTGTCCGATATATTATTATTAATAAACAGAGGTAAACAACAGGCGGTCTTATCACTAAAATAGCGATTGTATGTTAGATTGTAAGGTATAAAGGCCGTTGATGCCTGGTACAAATAAATTTGATTTGATATATCAACTGAAAAGTACTAAAAATCGTCAGCTTTAAAGAAAAAAGGATTAATATTTTTTATTTCTATCAGACTGGTTCTCGTTTAGGTATTATCATCTATCGCATTTATCAATGGTATGTCAAGGATTTAATAAATATTGTTTTAAAGAGACCATTAGATTAGGTTTGTTTTATAAGTATTTTGCAAAATTGAGATTTTTTGTAAAAAAATGGCTTTCGGACAAATGAAAATTTAGGTAACGGTAACGAAAAATAGGTAACCGAAAGAAATTTTGGCCAATCTGAAACGGTGACCTTCGCTCGCTCGGGCAGTTAGAATGTCTTGGAAATGTTTCCCGATCAGCTGTGGCAGGGGTCCCCTACTCGGCAGGTCATTGGTGCAGTGGACTAAGGCGGTGGCGATGCGTCCGCCCGCGGGCGCCGCGCCAACTGCTAATGCATAGAATGAAGCCTAGGCTAGCTTCAGAGGGAACTGCTGGGTATAAAATGGACGTCTATAGGCTGATGTGATGGAGGCATGAAAAAAAAACAAATCGTAACTCAAATATTTCCTTCAATGTAAATGGGTGAAAAGCAATCTCCATCCATATTCACATGTAGCAATCTTAGCAATCAATTAATCATTTATTTTAGGTGTAACTTATATTTTAAATAAACTAAACTATTTATCGCATGATAATGAAATAAAGAACTTTATTCTGCAACTAGGCCACAAGGGCACTTTTACATGTCTGAGTCTACCGGCATTTCACAAGAGGAGACCACTGTTGAGAAGAAACGCCGAAAGAAACTCAACAGTAAGTAATTTTTTCAGAAAGCATAAGTAGTTACTTAACTATTACAATGATATGAACTTAACTATACGTAGTTCTACAAGAACACAGATTAAAAGTGTATTTTAAGATATAAGTGAGGAAAAGTGTAAGAATAAAATAAAAACTACAAGAAAGCCTGACGGTTTATCACAATTTATGTACGTTTGATTATGCTTTCTTATTAGAACTGTGTCCCTTAAACTAGTTAGGTACAATCTAAGAAGGAGTCAGCTACGCGGTTTCTGGTTCAGGCCATGCATATTTGTCTGTCAGATAGTCCTCTACTGTATAATATGCTTTTGTCATTAGAGATTTTTTAAATAATTTTTGTGAGATGGAATGGCTAATTTTAAAACATGATCAGGTAACTTATTATAAAAATGAATACATTGGCCTAAAAATGATTTACTTACTTTACGAACACGAAACTTTCTAATAGCAATTTTATTTTTATTTCTAGTGTTAAAACTGTGGACATCGGAATTTTTTGTAAATGAATCTAGGTTTCTAATAACATACATAATACTCTCATAAATATACGGGGACGCTACAGTTAAGATGTTTATATCTTTGAAAATGTCTCTTAAGGAGTCACGAGAATTTAGGTTATATATAGAACGAATGGCTCTTTTTTGTAGCACAAATATAGTCTGAATGTCAGCTGCTTTGCCCCAAACCAGAATACCATATGACATGACACTATGAAAATAACTATGATAAACTAAGCGAGCTGTATCAACATTACTCAATTGTCTAATTTTCCTAACAGCGTACGCCGCTGAACTTAATTTACCTGCAAGCACTGCTATATGTGGACTCCATTGCAAATTACTGTCCAATGTTATACCTAAATAAAAGCCTAGATAAAAGCAATGATCATTGGTTCCAGGTCAGCAAAGTTTAGGTATGGAATGTATGTGAATAGGTGATAAATCTAAGTAAAGAACCAATGTTCGAATGTTAAAATTATTAATACCTATTGTATTTTCCATTTTATCGCTGTCTTACGCGTCAACATGATCCATACAAGAACCAAGATCAGAGTTTACAAGACTGATATAAGACCGATTTTGGTATATGGAGGCGAGGCTTGGACGTTAACCTTGAAAGAGGAGAACAGACTCATAGTGGCAGAAAGGAAGGTAGTCAGGAAGATTCTAGGGCCCGCAAAGGCAGACAATGGAAATTGGAGAGTCCGAAAGAACGCGGAAATTGAATAATTGGTGTCAGAGCCCAATGTAATTGGCGAAAGCAAATCTGCGCCGTATTATTCTAAGGAGTACTCCTTAGAACTCTAAAAAAATCCCCGACGAATTGAGAAAACTTCCCCTTTCTTGAAGTCGGTTAATAAGAATAGGTGAGCATCTGTTCTTAGCATAGCCTGTGCGCTAGGTGCTATCCTGATCACGCGCCTGCCAGTAAAAGTACTTTCGTTCGGGGTCGCATCGCCATTCACGGGCTATCGCCGTCGTCCATCACTGCAAAATCGCTGCTATATCACCAGTTTAGAGCGGAATAACAATGCTTTCAAGTTAAATATTCAACCATTTTAAGATTCCCGAAGATTGCAGAAATTGAATGAATTGAGAAATTGTGACCCTGATGGTTGCTTGATGTTTTATATAATTTCACTAATCTATTTTGGTTTGATATACCATTGCTTTGCATAATGTAACAAGAGATGTAACAAGTTAGGTGCTAAACAGCTATTAACCCTTCAAATCGCTACTTGTTTGCTTGATTAGGTTTGTTAGGTACCTTGCGTCCTTCAGAGCGGAAATAGAAGCCCTGCGAAGCTGGGATTCATCGACTGGCTTCCTTTATTTAACATTATAACAGTATACCAATTTATAATTGGTGTATAACAAATTATAACAATTTGATTTTATGTCAGTGTAGTTCCTAAATTATATAAAACAATTTGTTCGGGGTCGCATCGCCATTCACGAGCTATCGCCGTTGTCCATCACTGCAAAATTGCTGCTAGTTTAGAGCGGAATAACAATGGCTTTCAAGTTATACATTGAACTATTTTAAGGTTGCCGATAATTTACATATTAGAGGTAAGTAAAATTGCAGGCACTTGGATGAATTAAGAAAATGTAGCTGTAACGGAGACAATCTCCTACTTCCTATAAAAGGAAGAGGCATGGGGTAGCTGAATAAATTAGAATTTAACCATTGATACAATTAAACAAAAAAAATATTAAAATTGTTATTTAGTGTGGTACATAGTCCCAAAAGTATACCTACACCTTCAATCATCGCTATTCATAAGCTATTGCCTGTCATCCATCACTGCTGTAAAATCGCAGCTTTTTTGCCAATTTACAGCGGAATTAGTACCTACAATGTTTTCGAGTTAGCCACTTGTAAGCTTTATTTTCTCTTCTCTCTTAATTTTTAAGGATTTTTTTTCGAAGGAAAGGATTCGACAGAGCTTAGATAATTAACTTAACCCGTCGTCTTTGCTTTTTGCATTTTTTTAACTGACTTGAATTCACGATTTTTCTCATCTATTATCACCTCAACACCGCGTCGGAAAGGGCATCCTCTTCTCTTATAGAAAAACACTTCACTGAATGCTTCATTTCATACAAATTTCATTTCATACAAACATTTCCTCGGAAGTCGTACATTTTTCAGAAAACTTGAAAATGTCAACCCATAGATTTATAAATAAATTTATATAGATTAGGTTAGGTTAGGTTTGTGTTATAACATTCCAAAATAGCTTAATGGTTTCAGAAACAAATTAATTTCGATGAAATGAAATATCTATGAGAAAAAAATCGACGAAACAAAGTTAGACATTATGCCTATTCCTAGTTAAATGCTCTTGCTGAATGCCCTAGCTAGTGAGTAGTGAGTCAGTGATCTGAGACTTTCTATACTGGGCCATAATTTATCTTGACTTTGCCATAGACTGTTTAATTCACTATGAATGAAATGACATGAAAAAATTCAAAATGTTTATTCAGTTACACATTTTAGGGTTTACAAGAATAAGGTTGGAATCTCCTAGTGTCAGGAGACGCCGCTCTTCCATTATTGCTTATAGGTATAACATTAGCCTAAACGAAAATATATAAATGTATACCAAAGTTTAATAACAATTCTAAACTAAAACATAGAAATTAGCGACAAAATATTGGCATTTTGTATTCATAGTTTGTGATTCTGGTAGGTGTGTGAGTCAGTAAATGCTTATGTGAAGTCGTATTCCGTCACTTTTTTTGAGCTGTATCAGAGCTTGTTAAGTTGTTAGCCCTCATTACCAGAGAGTCGGACTCAGTGTGTGGGAGTACAGACCCACTAACTGTAATGTCTCCACACCACAGGAGACACTAGGCGCATGGACTGCGTTGTGAATAGACTGAGCCGGGTCGGTCTGACATAGACGAAAGGAGAGGCCATCCCATACACCTAGAATAGCGTTTCGGCCTTTAATTCTGAAAATACTATCGATATTTAGAGAAAGCTTTTTGATACTTTATTAGATGGCATTAGTGTGCTAAGGGAAAGTCTAAGGTCTATACGAAAATATGAGACAAGACCTGACTAAGCCAGCACCGTCTACATCAGGTTGGTTAGGTGTTACTACCAGCAGTGAGTCGATTTTGCGTGGAAGTACAAACCCGGGAATTTTTTTGCGCGACAGGGTGATTAGTGTTGGTTTAACACAACTTTATATAAGCATTGTCAGTGTTTTTAAATAATTGATCCATGGCTCAATTAAACATAAATTATCGATATCCGGACAGATTGCTTGTAATTCGCTGATCGTATCTTCGATGATTATTTATACGTTTGTAAAGACGTGGGATGAATGTGGAATGCATTAATTATGCGCTACGAGATGTCCGAACTTAGCACGCGAAGGAAAAATCATAACCATATTTTTTTATTGGAGTCGGATAGGAAGTATTCTATGAGTTGTAATTCTAACCATATGTGGATGTCCAGCTATTCCCTGTACCAATAATAGATACAATCCTTTACCAGCATCTGACGATGCATTCATAGCGCACTATAATAATATAAAGGCGAAAGCTTGTGAGTGTGTTTATACTTATATACGTTTGTTACTTCTTCACGCTCAAACGGCTGGACCAATTTTGATAAATTTTGATATGAAGGTAGCTGACACCCTGGATTAACACATAGGCTACTTTTTAACCCGAAAATGATAGTGTTCTCGTGGGATGAGAGGGTAAAACCACGCAGCGCATCTAGTGAAAAATAAAAACATACCTTATTGTGATCAGTGAATATAGTTTTGGCTCGCTCTTATATGTTGAAGATTTGAACCTCTCTGATTTAACCCCAACGCGGAGCATAAGAGTTCACGGACCGCCCTTTACTCTGTAATATTCTTGTTTTTAATCGCCATCATCACGATCGTTATCATATCAGCAGAAAGAAACGAACTGCTAGATAAAGGACTCTCCCAACGTTCTCCACAACGACCGGCCGGCCGACCTCATACGACGGCTTCTCGTGATTCTAACCTGCAGATCATCGATCACCCCGGACTGGTTGCGTGTTCCGGAAAGATGGTCATCACTTAAGAACTCTTTTGTCCCAAAGGCCATCGGTTCTATGAGCAATGTGCATGCCCCGCCCACTGCCACTTAACTCCGGCTGTGACTGGAAAAACAACACAATCCGTCTACCCGTCAATCAAGTTCACGTCAAAGATTTGTAACCCTAGTGAAGAAAATACTAGATTCCATAGTTACGCTACGGACTTAATACCTTTTTAAGTGACTGGAGTCTATAGAGGCTGGATTCATTTTAACCTTATTGAACTAAAGCTTAGTGATAAGACGTGATATCATATTACTTACTTTTAAATCTTGTAACATTTTTCCGATGTAAAAATAGTATTCAGATGGGATTTTTTGCCGACAAAAATAATTCTTTAAGCTGTATCATTTTTTATTTTACGTTACCCTAGGCCGTAAATGGCTTTTTCTGCCCGCTACGCAAAATGTCACTTCCTGGCAAGACGTAAAACTTTAGACAAACAAGGGCGGTAATTCGTAAAGCCCCAGATCGCATATTTATGACAAACACCTGCGATCGCGGACGTTCACGAATTCACCACCCTAAGTATGTAATGTACTGCCAAGCAGCAATAGGCTACATAGCGCTTATGTAGTCCTTATACAACTTAAATTAACTGTACAAGACCTGTATAAGCGCTGAATGTATGCTTCTTGGAGCAAAGTTAAGATCGCAAATCCGCTGTCGAATGAGGACTGATCCAGCCTCAGCCAATCACCGCTTCCGGCCGCTTTCATTTCCAAACGCGTCATTTCCACATTTCCCAGCCCAATCAGGTTGTGTAACGATTTTCCTGGTTCACATTCTTACTTAGTACTTTAGCGACTGAGGGGTATTAGAGGTACTAAGGTAATGAGGCTCGTAAGAAAGCTTTAAGCTAGTCTAACGACAACGACAAATCGAGCTATTTTATAACTACCTTTATATTATGTATAAATCTAAATAAACCTATAACTACTTTATCAGAACATTCTAAAACTAAATTAAATTACTTTGCACTAATTTATTTATATTAAGAAGTCAACAATGTCTTTTGTTTTTTGTAGGCGATATGATAATTACTATAAGATATACATAACTAAGATTTTTTAGTAAGAAGAATATTTATTTATTGTTTAACTTTAAATCAACATCAACAATTAACAACAACAAGTGTAAAACTTTAAAGGAGGATTCGGCCAAATTACCTGTATTAACTTTAGTTACAAATAATTAATTTTGAATTTTTGAGCGTTGGCCAACTGATTTACCGTTGGAATTGGAACACAAACGTTGTCGAGTCTTCTAGAATGATCACGCACTGCAGCATTCACACCTTACAAACAAATCTATACTATAACTCGTACAATGTACAATTGACGTAATATATTTGTATTAATTATCAGATATAATTATGTAGATTTAGTTATGATTTTAAATAAACTTGTTTCCATTTCAATAATATAATATATTTTCCTGACATAAAAAAATTACAATCTATAATATGTCTTATAAATATCTTTCACAAATTCCTCTTCCTTTTCTTTCTTATGGATTTTCTGTATCAAACATAAATAAAAGACGCTATTTTGAAAAAATAGATGGCCCATTGTAGTCATCAATAAAACCGTTAAATTGAGACCCCTCCTCCTTTTTATGAAGTAGGTTAAAAAGAAATTACAACTACACCACGTTTTGGTCCCTTTACAGCAAAAAATATGACTTTTCTTCCGCGGACAAAGATGCGAACACCATCTAGTAATGATAAACCTGAAAATTGATCTCCAGGAAATCACTTCATTACATCTAAGTAGGTAATATAAGACAAAACTCGAAACCTATCTTTACTACATGATTACCAAGTTATTGGAAAGTAGTTCTCATCGACAAGCGATAAAGTTCTTAACGATCGTAAGTTCGTAAGTAATACAATGAAAAGCGGTAAGTATAATCGTAAATTACAGATCATAGACTTCAGACAACTTGTAACTAGGGTTGTCCCATGACAAAAAACAGTACCCTTACCGCTAGCGACAGCATAAATGACTTGTTTGGAGTGCAGCGCCTCTAGGCGGTTACTTGTAGAACTACAATTCTCCATACAAATCGTTTACTGAGACGCAGCGAGTACTGTCACTGTAAACTGGTGGTAAGGGTACTGACTTGTCTGTTCTTTTACAACAAGTAACGACCTACTTGGCAAAGCCTGCAGACACCATACATTTAAAGCCCTTCCAATGTATATACGTAATGTAAACAAAATTTGAAGATGCTCCGATTATTAAAGAATAATTATAAAATAAGTAATTTCATGCAATAGTAAAAAAAAACGCTGAACTGTTCATAGAGATTTTTAAAATGAATATGTTTGTTAATGTGCTTTGGTTGTGGGTTAGTCTTTATACACTAAGTTCATCTGGCATTTATTTACACCTTTATTTTTAATTCATATTAAAAATATAGTTTCATACATTTGTTGAAACTTTCATATAAGTAAAAAAATTCTATCTTCAGTAAACTTTTGACAACGGTAACTGTGAAGTTGTCGAAACGACAGGAAGGCTCTAATAATAAATATACCTCATATAATCCGTTGAAATGGTATTATTTAAAATTTGTATCAATTTTTACTACTTTATAAATCTCATGCAAACATTGGGAAATGTCAATTCAATAACCTACACCAAAAGTCTAACACACATACCTATATCCGTTAGACTTTTGGTTATGTTATATTTCGATACCTACATTAAATTTAATAATCTGATTCTGTACTTCTATACAACATAGAACAAGCAATAAAATTGTAATGTGACAACCCTAGATGTAACTAAATAATCCAGGAAGGCGGAAGCGGTAGCGGATGCGGTAGCGGGGAGAATAACCCGCCGCGTTTTCTCCTTTCGCTGAACTCGGCTGAACCCGGGAGAGATCTATTCCGCTGCTCATTAAACGCTTAACTCATAGGGCACTATTAGGTTAGGCTGCGTTTTCACGCGATGTGCGAGGATGCGTACTAAGGGATGTGTTTGTTAAGAGCCAATGGAATAACTTCATTTACTCATCAGACGCTCAGACTTCGACGCGCACAGCCACATAGAGGGCACGTGCCCGGAGGAGTGGGTGATCGAGCGACACACCTACCACGCCATGTTCGTGCTGTCCAGGGCATACAACTTCCAGTGGAGCCGGTACTTGTGCGTCATGTGTTTTTGTTAACCAATGGAATAACACCATTCAGCTATACTCGCTTAGCGCAGTTGATTCTATTGCTTAACAAAAACACATCCCTCGCTACACATCCTCGCACATCTCTGGTGGAAACGCAGTCTTAATCCTTATTAGACCGATCGGGATAAACCCCGTTTAATGGGTGAACATTCAGCGTTTGTAAGGCGTTTATTTTGCGTCATGCACATTAATACAAATATTGTTAAAATTGATGATTGTTGGAAGTCGATTTTTTATGTATCCCACAGCCACTCCCGAGTGCGATCCTAGTTAGATAATTAAAACGACTGGCTCTTCCTTTGTGGTAATAATCGTGAAAAAGGAATGACGCTTGAACCGCGCGGTTAGAAAGCTCGGAGAATCATCCCGTTTACGAAGTAAAATAGATGCGAGGCACTTTATTTAGTACCTACACATGTCTGGTAAAAAAAAACACCTAGATTTTTTTTGTTTCTTACTTAGAATCGTTTGTAAATTCGAACCCCATACAAGAAAAAAAGTGTAACTTTCCATTCCAGATCGTCCCGTTGTCGTATAATATGAGCGTTTTTTTTATTGAGCATGACGCACTGTAAAAATATGTTTTACAAAATCTTTGGGCATTTTTTTTATGAGGGTTGTATGTACAAAATATTATGAACATAAAAAAATTATAATCTAAAAAAAATTTTTAAAAACTCCCAAGGAACATCTTTACTGTGATCCAATTCCACGTTATTAATGACGTGTTTGAATTGAAGTCACTATTCATATGCCACTTGCTGCGTGTCGTAACAATATCCTCTTTCTGGAATAAAAGTCAATAACTCACATTATTATAAATTTAGAACAAAACGTTGCCAAGAAAATACTAACGTGCATTGCATGACCCACTCAACTGTGACTTAACCTGTGACTCAAACTCTGAAAAAAAACAAAAAGACCGCCTCAGAAGAAATCTTAAATAACTTATACTTACGAATTTAGCGCGGCCAACGAACCCTTACGCATCAAACCCAAATACAAAAATTGGGCAAGTGCGAGTCCGACTCGCGCATGAAGGGTTCCGTACCATAATCTATATGTATTTATATATCATGTATATCGTCATCTAGTACCCATAGTAACAAGCTTTGCTTAGTTTGGGGCTAGGTTGATTTGTGTAAGATTGTCCCTTTATATTTATTTTTTTTATTTTACATTGATATAGGTCGAGGTTACTTTATGAACTGCAAATAAGTTTGTAATCACAAAAAGATATATTTCTTGGAATGTACCAACAAATTTCCGGTTTTCGGACTTTTTTATTTACATGATAGGTATTAAATACTTCTTGCCAAATTTCATGATTCTCAACGGGAAGTATACTCGGTAGGTATAGGTTTTGAATCTCTTGCTAAGAAGAAGAGTTTGATTGTTTTACTAGTCCAACGGACGGCAGATCTGAGTATTCAATATGAATCTCAGCTTGATACCTCCACGGGTCCCTGAGAAAAAGGTCTTGTCAGACAGACGCACGACAAAGTTCAGTTTTTGCCGATTGAGTCATGGAACCCTAAAATCACAGCAGAACGCAAAATCTTCTACAAACAATAGTCTTCCTTCATTTGCATCTACTGACACCGTTTCTAGAAAACTTCTCTATTAAATCCTTTAAAAAAGTGGCTGGCTCTTACCTCATTGACATAGAATACGTTGTTGCATATTCGTTTGCAAACTGTTTAGGTAGAAACATATCATTCTTTTGTTGAGCTGACACAGTTGATTTCGGCAATATTCCGTTCAAAAACAGCCTAAACGACATCGGTTTCTAGAGCACAAATACCTTTTTACACCTAAAACACGTGGCTTCAGGCTTATTAGCATCACAAAAGTGCAAATTAGCGCTTGTTAAAAGCGATTCAGGAAAAACATGCCAAAAGTGTGCCTTTGTACCGATGAACTGTGAACATCATAAAGAGATTTAGGGCATATTTGTTTCCTCATGTTTTTTGGTAATTCAATGTGGTTCTTTATGGATTTTATTAGTCATATAAGCAGCCACCCATTGCTGCATTTTTTTATTGTCGCACAGGTAACATTTTCGGCGTGTTCTAATTGGCGCGCATTCAATGTTTTAATTTAATATCTTTATCGATTCTGTTTTTAATGTGGAAATACCACATTTTTTTAACATTGATAATGTTTATATTTTCCTGGGGGTCTATGATGGTTGCGTTTATCACGTGATAAATAAGTGATAAAGTATCTGTCACTCACACTCGCATCTTGTCAAAACGTGACGGATGCTTTATCACTTATATATTTATCGCGTGATAAAAGCAACCGAATATATATATATATATTTTTTTTTTTTTTTTTTATGTCATAGGAGGCAAACGAGCAAACGTATCGCCTGATGGAAAGCGATTACCGTCGCCCATAAACACCTGCAATACCAGAGGAGTCACAAGTGTTTGCCTACCCGGAGGACGAAGATAGAATGCCTCTATGCTAGTAATTTCACCGGCTATCTTACCCCCACACCGGAACACAACAATGCGGACATTGCTGTTTGGCGGTGGGTTAGCAGGCAAGACGGTAAATTGTGACATTTCCCTGTAGAATCGCAGATATAAGATGTACTTGGATGGGCCATATGTCAAAATGTACGTCTGCCGGAGTCCTTCAATGTGCAATTTGAATTCCCAAAACTTTTAAGATTGTATAAATTTTGTAAAAATTAAAAATAAACACTGACTTGGATTGAGAATTTCCCAATAACTTTTTTTGAGCCCGCTATTCAAGAGACGGTAATAATTAAATCTGGGAATTGAATTAAGCTACAGTTTGCGCCGTCTTATTAGGAGGCGGGCGCACAAACATGTAGGCGGTAGCGGGTCCCTTGCGCGCGCGGTCAGAAAACAAAATTTGACAAATTTATCATGTGCTTTATTTCTAAATTACAGTCAAATATGCCATTGATACTTGCGCGTGCGTGTAAACACACATCTTAGGGTATGGATAATGCGCTTAAGTATTTTAAAACATTCATATGTTCGCAGTGGGCACTTTATCGTAGCATATAATTATGGAATCAAAGATTAGGTGTGATTGACGTGGCTCAGTTGGGAGAGCACTACGCCGGAAAAGTAGGGTCGTAGAATACGAGTCCAGTGGATCACTTACATTTTTCTTTCATAATGTGTCAATATTTATACCTATATTTATTGCTGCCTGCGCATGAGCACAGAGAGGTCTTAATTATATAAATATCTTTTAATCTTAGCTTTACTTTATAGTGTTTTACAACCATCCATAAATGTGTTTTTCATTTTGACCTATCATTCAGTACTTGTAATTGAATAGGTAAGTAATTTTGTCTACCTGACTTCAGCACTGCCTATACTTACGATACTTATGTCTTATTTGGAACTGATGACACGACCAATAGACTTCAATGACTGCAACCTTCAAAACAATGCATCATTAGTGAATTTCCATAAGGATAAAACAAGCGATACGCAGGGCGCCAATTCAAGTGTAGAATTTGTACCTATGTACCTCCCTCTCTCTGGAGTCCGTCCCTCATGTCTGAGGATCGTAGTCAGCTTCAGAGTTGCACCTGGAGCGGATGATCTGCCTCCACCAGTTTCTATCCAGCGCGTCTCTTACAACCGAGTAGAATTTAGAGGTCGATGAGTCTTTTACTTGATCGGTCCATCTTGTTGGTGAACGACCGCGCAAATTACGCGATCTTTTGCCTTGGGTGTTCCCAACCACGATCAGTTGACCTAGTACCTACTTACAGAATAAAGTTCATGATTTCGTTATCATTTTTATTTAAGACAAGTGGTCGCCAACATTTGAGTACCCTGCATAGCCTGAAAAGGGTGTTGTTATTTCTACTAGAAGGTGGGTACCTTCATCGGCGTATTTTTCTTCTTTACCGTATTCTGGTCAAAAGCATTCTATAACCATTTTTGGACGTCCAGCTATTCCTGTACCAAAATTAGTTAAAATCCGTCCAGCCGTTTCGGCGTGGTGCGAGGACAAAGAGTGTAGCATACTTTTCATTTTTCTGTTTTTTTATGTTCAGCTCTTGAAGAATGGACTGGTTAATGCAAAATTCTGTTCATGATATGCAAAGCATTATTCAGTATGCTGTTATTGTTTAAATATTAATTATGGGATGTTGTGAGTGTCATGTCTGATCTTTGTCGGGAAAACCTACACACGAAGTCAATAAAGCTAACAAATTCAATGTTTTTGCGTTACATAGCTACTTTCTTATTTCTTATGATAATACGCGTACTCGTCCGACCGTAGACAATTGAGCTCAATAGCTTCCTGTCAAGCGTACACGCACAATGGATCATTCAAGAATCAGCCGGACAAAAAGAAAAAAAAAGGAAAAATATCTGACCAACTGCGCGCAAAGGGTTGCAATCCCGTAGGGATTATCTCTTCCAGAACATAGCGCCGCCATTTTTAAATCACGTCTTCTAAAGATTGCATCTCACTCAACTGTGTTTCTTTAGAGGAAATCATGTTGAACGGGGATTAAAGCTGATATTTGAAGTAACGTACATTGGACATCAGGATAGTATCTAAAAAGTAGTTTTTTCTGCGGGACTTTAAGAGTTCTTCGACACAATTGTTGCAATTTACGACATAAATCTTCGTTTATGAGATTGACAAACAATTGATGGCTCATATTTTATGCGTTTGGTTGACAACTTCTTTTGAATTTTATGTGCATAGTTTTTTTTCGAGTTTGGGCATATTAGAGGTATATTTCAATTTATCTGAAGCAGTTATGCGAAATAATAGCGTTTTACATCAGGGAATTCATTATTTGGTTAGCTCACAGAATTAATAAAAGGAGCGCAATGCCAAACTAGGAAACTCTTAGACAACCCACAAACAGGTTAATAAAAACTTGAAAAGAAAAGGTTGAAAGTATTATTTTATTGTCAATTTTAACTTTACTGACCAAAAGTATATTATTAGTCCTTACATGTCGTTATTGTGTAGGTATTTATGAAAAAAACTTTTGTAAATATGAAAGTGCGATGTGGTATAATTATATTTTTCAGATACTTCTTGATTTGAAAAATCTAGATATGTTTACCTACCTACTTCGTATTTGTAAGACGTTTGAAGCATACACGCCTCAACCTTAAATCAGGCGGCATCAAAGATTTGTATTCTGAACCAACATTCTCGTCTATTGTATGAGTAATTTGCGAAAACAGCATTGCATTATCGTTTAATTAGCTACATATATACATATTTTTAAGTTTTATAGTATATTTGGGAACATTATAATGTCCAAAGTATTTTAATACTCATCCTATAATTTCGCAATAGTCGAATGGTAATATTATTCATGTAAGCCTTTTATTACCTTAGAATATAGTAATTATATTTATTTATCCATATGTATTGTTATATCCTGTTTACAAAACTGAATCCACAATAAATGTACTTTTTAATTACTACTGATATTTAATTACATAATTGATACATTTGAAAAAATATCAATATGAATACATTTTACTTTTTACGTACCTAAGCAGAATTAACTAAATTATAATTTTATAACCTTACGATATTTCAGTACGTCAACCCAAAAGCAAACCCGACACGTGACCCATTATCAAGTGATCGAGACGCCTTTTAAACATAAAATATACAACATACTCAACATAATAACCAGAATAAATTCAAAGACCACTGACATTTTGTAAATTTTCTCTAAAAATACGTCAATTTTATAATTTAAAATGAAATTTAAACAGCGAGAGAGCTCCTTAGTAAAACACGCGCATACGCACGTGAATTGGTGTAATCTGCGTAATCGTTTAACCAAATACTGCTAAAGACCACTCGAGATGGTCCCTAATCCTACCCGAGAGAGTCAAAGCTATTGAGCATTCGTCCAATTTTGCACCAGTAGCCTATTATTGAATAAGATGACAATCTTCTTGTCTAATTCTGCGGAAGTAATGGTGTAAATTGTGTTTAAATTTGGGTGGTATTTTGTCTGTTTTTTGCTAAGGGTGGACTCGGTGTGCGGTAGGCATGTATGGGCGATCGGTAATATCCACTTATTTGGAACCTTCGTTGATGAAAGAGGAAGGAAACAGTGTCTATTAGTTGTATTTATTTAATTATGAACTGATTTTGTGACATTATTTACACATTAGGTTACTTTCGCTGTCATTTTAGTTGATATATTGTAGATAGTCCGGAATAGTATATTGACTAATTATTAATACATATAAGCAAGTTTTAAGATCCTAGCCACATTATTTAACTTGACAATATTTTCCACACTAGCTTACTGTCGCTGTAATTTTAGTTGATATCTTGTAGATGGTCAGGAATAGTATATATAGGCTAATTATTAATACATATGTATATTGTATAAGCTAGTTTTAAGAGCCACCTTTTAAAATTGAAAAAAAAAAACCTGATTTATCTTAGAGTCAGATTACGCTTGTTAAATGATTATGTTTTTAATAAACTTCATATTATTAGGTAAATGTTAAATGACTATGTTAAAATTAATGTCGTATTATAGCCACAATGAGCTTAAATTTTCATTATTCACAAAGCTTATCTCAATGTTTCTGATATAACAATGGTCTAAAATATCACTCACTCTTACTATCATATCTAATTTATCGATGTGCTAAGTTACCCTTAAATGTCAATGACTTAATGCAGCTCCATTATTATGCTCACATAATAATGGACAAACTTTCCATGCACCATGACTCACTATATTAGCAAACGATTACCCAAAAACGGCATATCATCATACTTTAAACTACATTTCACCATCATCAATAATATTTACGAGAATAAATACGTACTTACTAGTTTTAAGTAGCATGCTTTGACTGTTTTCTTCATCATTTTATTGTGACAAACCATGTAAGTTGTGGATATGAATAAAGTGTTATCTATATATTACTTTCAAGGGTAGCTACAAAAAAGATCCCACTGGATGGATGTGTATCCGTAAGGAGTGAGAGGAGTGTATCCTGGCGTCTCGAGCGTTTATAGACGGCGGTACTAAATGCTCAACATCAGGCGGATCGCATGCTTGTTTATCGCCGTCGTAGTATTAAATAAAGGATACTATAAGATAAGGTCTTGATGAGCCAACTAAGTAATAAATTATGAATAATGAAATTCATGTAAAAAAATCGACCATTGAAAACAAATAACTATTTACTTAAAACAAAGCTCGTATCTCAGTATCAATCTACAAACTAGATACGAGGTTTTGAAGAGTAGTGACAGAAATTTTCGTAAGTTTTGGTTGTCACCGAGCGAAATTGTAAAATCATCGTCATTTTCGTAAATAAATCTTAAATTGTGTTAATATAAGTAAATGTAGCAGCGGGGCATGTGTTAGGCACGCGTGATCCGCGGTCAACGTGTGAACAATTGAGCATTCAGTGTGACAAGTTATTATGGAGATGGCTTCGTTGGTCTCCTATTAAACAGCGTACAGCGTCTTTCCATACTAAGCTTTGTGTTATTAGTATGGAAAAATGCTGCACGCTGCGTACAGCGTGTAATAGCCAGTAATAGGAGACCCAAGCCTTAAAGCGGTCGACACACGGCCCAATGACTAATCTATAAAATTCTAGAATTGTATTGAAAATCAGTTTTCTTTGGGGAGGGGTCATGATTTCAGGAAAAATCTTAAAAGCGTGATCCAGGATCGTCTTTGTTTTGTATGGGCGCGTGGTGCCATACCAGCCTGGCGCCATCGGTGTTATAATTTCCTTTGTCCTCTTATCACGCCGAAAACAGATTTTAACTAATTTTGGTACTGGGGTACTTTGGTACAGGGGTATTGCAAACTAGGTACCCTACGGTATAAAAAAAATTACGCGCACGAAATTGCGGGCACACTCTAGTTATTTATGCATACAATACAATGTAGTAACGCTTTATTTGTGAGGTTTTTTAATAAGAAGCTCATTCTCTGTAAAAAAAATATGATTCTGATTAAGGCTACTACTGGAGGGGAGCTGTGTAAAATGGCAAAAAAAATGTCAAATAGCATCATTCAGTACTGCTCATATTGAGTGGTTGCGAAGGAAAGATATACTGATATAGTAAGTTGGTTTATCCTTCAGTGAGTGAGTTACTGATATGAATGAAAAGATATACTTCATTTAAATCACTAACTCGCGAACGACTTTTTTTGAGTATTATTTACCTTTTACCAATTATTACATCTATTAAGATTTTGACGACGCGGTTGGCACAGTTTGCAGACCTGCCTACTGAGCCGACGGTCTCGGGTTCGAATCCCGGCTGGGGCAAATATTTGTGTGATGAACTCGAATATTTGTTCTTGAGTCATGGATGTTATTTATATATTATGTATATCGTCGTCTGGTACCCATAGCACAAGCTTTGCTTAGTTTGGGACTAGGTCGATTTGTGTATGATTGTCCCATTATATTTATTATTTTTTTAATTTTTTTTTTACGAAGAAACGCCCGGAAACTCAATAGTCAGTACCTAATTTTTCATATGAAGCCGTCTCCACATTATCGTCCTCCGCTAGCCCATACAGTCCATACATCACATGGCTATCCATCACACATGCAATTGTTGGTCCTTGCAAAGGTGGTCAAGATGCCGTCACCTTGCCACCACCGTGGCGACAACAAATCCCTTTCCGGACTAGTGACGGGAGAATTGAGATTAGCATATCGATGCAATATAGAAATTCACTTTATTGAACACCTCAAATACACAGGGATACAAAACATGAGTAATATACACTAAAAAATAAACAGAGGTTAACAACAGGAGGTCTTATCGCTAAATACCGATCTCTTCCAGACAACCTTAAGATACTTTTCGATACTTGATATCTAAATAAACTAACTTGTATTGTGTAAAAAAGCGTAGTTAATAACAACCTTTCTCCACCTCTTTTTTTCCCTGTTTTTTTATTGTTGTTGAGTATGCTGAGGTAAACATAATTATAATAATATTGTGGGTCACTATCCCTTCCCCCACTAACCCTAACGATGTAAAATATCAAGGAGTATGGAATTAACCGTTTGTTGTTTGTTTGAACATTTTAATTAGAAGGACGTGTGACTCCTTAGTCCTTAAATTGAAAAAAAACTATCGTCACTATGGTTAATAGTCTTAAATACAACCAACTGCATGTCGACTGACTATAGTGATAATAACGCCATCTATTAATATTCAAACGGCACATATCTTTAAACAGCATTACTGTATTCTTCATCATCCTTGGCCTTTTAGTCAATTACAAACGATGTATACCTTTAATATGTGAGTCACTCCTTTGATAACTGTAAAGACAAATGCGAGTTCGACATGAACAAGGTCAGCTTTGAACAAAGCTGACCAGAGACATAAAATAAAACTAACTACATTCACTCTTAAAAATATCGATGTCGATAAAAATTACATTAAAACTGAGGACATCCCAATGCGGAACAATGACGCGAGCCCACTTATTCATAACTAATTTTTACTAAAAAAATCATGTTCACGGCAACGACAGAATGGGATGAAAGGCTTAATCCGGCCGGAGTGGACAATGACTTGACCACATTGACGGTGACGGATGGACAAACGGTTGGGGTACGCGAAAGTGCGGGGCAGAAATAAAATACAATACTGTTGGCGCAGTCTGTAATGCATCTGCCTACTAAGCCGGCGGTCCTGGGTTCGAATCCCGGCCAGAATATTTGTTCCTGGGTCATGGATGTTATTTATATATGTATTTTATGTCAGAATGTTATTCGGGCCACAGAGCCGCCTCATTCCTCGGCCAAAGGATTAGCTTGGCTATTCAGCGGGAAAATGTAGCCGGCATCCCGCCGCAGGGCCATGATCTGTGGGCATCGGTTTTAGTTAGATTATATGTTAACTTGATTTCTGTTATTTTTTACTTGTTTTTGTATTTTATTTACATAAATATTATATATATCATCGAATAGTACCCATAGTGTACAAGCTTTGCTTAGTTTGGGACCATGGTCGATTCGTGTAAGATTGTCCCTTAATATTTATTTAATAACTAGCTTTTGCCCGCGGCTTCGCACGCGTAAACACAATATCATACGTTTACTTTACTACACTAAGCACCGAAGGTGCGGAGCGTCCCAAGGAAGCCGCCCACCCACTTAATATAAGTTGAAGTAACTTAATGCGAGGCCGAACTCCGCGTAGCACCGAAGGTGCGGAGCGTTTCAAGGAAGCCGCCCACCCACTTAACATAAGTTGAAGTAACTTAATGCGAGGCCGAAGGCCGAGCTTCGCGTAGCACCGTAGGTGCGGAGTGTCCCAAGGAAGCCACCCACCTACTTAATATAAGTAGAAGTAACTAAATGCGAGGCCGAAGGCCGAGCTCCGCGTAGCACCGAAGGTGCGGAGCGTCTCAAGGAAGCTGCCCACCCACTTAATATAAATTGAAGTCACTTAATGCGAGGCCGAATGCCGAGCTCCGCGTAGCACCGTAGGTGCGGAGCGTCCTAAGAAAAGAAAGCCACCCACCCACTTAATATAAGTTGAAGTAACTTAATGTGAGGCCGAAGGCCAAGCTCCGCGTAGCACCGAAGGTACGGAGCGTCTCAAGGAAGCCGCCCACCCACTTAATATAAGTTGAAGTAACTTAATGCGAGGCCAAAGGCCGAGCTCCGCGTAGCACCGAAGCTGCGGAGCGTCCCAAGGAAGCCGCCCACCCACTTAACATAAGTTGAAGTAACATAATGCGAGGCCGAAGGCCGAGCTCCGCGTAGCACCGTAGGTGCGGAGCGTCCCAAGGAAGCCACCCACCTACTTAAACTAATTTGAAGTAACTAAATGCGAGGCCGAAGGCCGAGCTCCGCGTAGCACCGAAGGTGCGGAGCGTCCCAAGGAAGCCGCCCACTCACTTAACATAAGTTGTAGTAACTTTATACGAGGCCGAAGGCCGAGCTCCGCGTAGCATCGAAGGTGCGGAGCGTCTCAAGGAAGCCACACACCCACTTAATATAAGTTGAAGTTACTTAATGCGAGGCCGGAGGCCGAGCTCCGCGTAGCACCGTAGGTGCGGAGCGCCCCAAGAAAGCCACCCACCCACTTAATATAAGCTGAAGTAAGTTAATGCGAGGCCGAAGGCCGAGATCCGCGTAGCACCGAAGGTGCGAAGCGTCTCAAGGAAGCCGCCCACCCACTTAATATAAGTTGAAGTAACTTAATGCGAGGCCAAAGGCCGAGCTCCGCGTAGCACCGAAGCTGCGGAGCGTCCCAAGGAAGCCGCCCACCCACTTAACATAAGTTGAAGTAACATAATGCGAGGCCGAAGGCCGAGCTCCGCGTAGCACCGTAGGTGCGGAGCGTCCCAAGGAAGCCACCCACCTACTTAAAATAATTTGAAGTAACTAAATGCGAGGCCGAAGGCCGAGCTCTGCGTAGCACCGAAGGTGCGGAGAGTCCCAAGGAAGCCGCCCACTCACTTAACATAAGTTGTAGTAACTTTATGCGAGGCCGAAGGCCGAGCTCCGCGTAGCATCGAAGGTGCGGAGCGTCTCTAGGAAGCCACACACCCACTTAATATAAGTTGAAGTTACTTAATGCGAGGCCGGAGGCCGAGCTCCGCGTAGCACCGTAGGTGCGGAGCGTCCCAAGAAAGCCACCCACCCACTTAATATAAGCTGAAGTAAGTTAATGCGAGGCCGAAGGCCGAGATCCGCGTAGCACCGAAGGTGCGGAGCGTCTCAAGGAAGCCGCCCACCCACTTAATATAAGTTGAAGTAACTTAATGCGAGGCCAAAGGCCGAGCTCCGCGTAGCACCGAAGGTGCGGAGCGTCTCAAGGAAGCCGCCCACCCACTTAACATAAGTTGAAGTAACTTAATGCGAGGCCGGAGGCCGAGCTCCGCGTAGCACCGTAGGTGCGGAGCGTCCCAATAAAGCCACCCACCCACTTAATATAAGCTGAAGTAACTTAATGCGAGGCCGAAGGCCGAGCACCGCGTACACCGAAGGTGCGGAGCGTCTCAAGGAAGCCGCCCACCCACTTAAAATAAGTTGCAGTAACTTAATGCGAGGCCAAAGGCCGAGTTCCGCGTAGCACCGAAGGTGCGGAGCGTTCCAAGGAAGCTGCCCACCCACTTAACATAAGTTGAAGTAAGTTAATGCGAGGCCGAAGGCCGAGAAAGCCACCCATTTCAAATAACTTAATGCGAGGCCGCCCACCCACTTAATATAAGTTTAAATGTGTGAGCGGCTTCCCTGAGATGCTCTGCACCTTCGGTGCTACGTGAAGCTCGGCCTACGGCCTCGCATTAAGGTATTACTTATATTAGCGGGTGGGCGCCTTCTCTAGGACGCTCCGCACCGTCGGTGCTACGCTTGTGAACATGATCTTGGTTTAATTATAATTGAGGTAAGACTTATGTTTAAAAGATCGTTTTTAGGGTTCCGTACCCAAAGGGTAAAAACGGGACCCTATTACTGAGACTTCGCTGTCCGTTCGTCCGTCCGTCTGTCTCCAGGCTGTATCTCAAGAACGGTGATAGCTAGACAGTTGAAATTTTCACAGATGATGTATTTCTATTTCCGCTATAAAAACAAATACTAAAAATAAAATAAAATCAATATCTAAGGGGGCTCCCATACACAAACTTGTTATAGATTATGGTACGGAACCCTTCGTGCGCGATTCGGACTCGCACTTGCCCAATGTATAATATATATTGTCTATTGAAGATTTAAATAACTTATTGGAGGCCGCCCACCCACTTAATGTAAGTTTAAATGTGTGAGCGGCTTCCCTGGGACGCTCTGCACCTTCGGTGCTACGTGAAGCTCGGCCTACGGCCTCGCGTATATTAGTGGGTAGGCGCCTTCCCTAGGACGCTCCGCGGTACTCCCCTACTTGACCTAATAACGCAAGTGCTAATATTATTACACCTATCAACGTTAGCTCTAATTTTCATTAGCCCTAATGTCATTTCACCTAATTTTTATACCCTAATTAGTTGTTAGACCTAATAATCCAATACTCTAATAATGATTTGTACTAATTGTCAACAATACTAATATGAAATAACCTAATAATTACCACACCTAATGATTATTAGACCTAATCATTACCGACACTAAATGTCAAGAGTACTAAAGATTATTAAACCTATTTTTACGTTAAAACAGAAAGTACGGATTTGGACAAATATCGAATTGGCTGAACCCCGAAAACTGTAGGTTAGGTTAGGTTTCTATTGTGACAATGTATAGCGGAGCGAGCGAAGCGAGCGGAGCGTCAAAAGATTCCCATTTTCATCCTGAGTTGGCAATTCCGACTCCACGTGGTCTTGCCTGTCCTACCCTAGTGTTATTCCAAAACCGGAGGCGCGGAGGGAGAGCAGCACTCGCCTTAGGTTTATAGATAAGTAGGTTAAATAAAATTTAGGTTTTAGCATTATTAGGTATTATAATATTAGTAGTCTAAAAAAATCGGCTAAGTGCAAATTAGGGCTAGAGAGAATTCGGTATGACGTAATTAGGTATTATGAAAATTCGGAATCCTGAAATTAGGGCTATTCATTAATTAGGATGAATGAAAATTCGGGTTAATGATTTTAGGGTTACCAAAATTAGGGCCAATGAAATTAGGATGAAAGTTTTTCGGGCTAACGGAGGGGAACCACGCTCCGCACCTTCGGTGCTACGCTTGTGAACATAATCTTGGTTTAATTAAAATTGAGGCAAGACTTATGTTTAAAAGATCGTTTTGAATATGTATTGTCTATTGTAGATTTAAATATCTTATTGCGAGGCCGCCCACCCACTTAATGTAAGTTTAAATGTGTGAGCGGCTTCCCTGGGATGCTATGCACCTTCGGTGCTACGTGAAGCTCGGCCTACGGCCTCGCATTAAGTTACTACTTATATTAGTGGGTGGGTGCCTTCCCCTAGAACGCTCCGCACCTTCGGTGCTACGCTTGTGAACATCATCTTGGTTTAGTTTCAATTGAGGCTAGAATTATGTTTAAATATCGTTTTGAATATTTATTGTTAATTGTAGATTCAAAGCATCTTGAAAAAAAAATTAGCTCATAGTTCTACCTGAACATATATTAACGACATCTTCGTCATCATTAAGATGACAATAAATTATTTTCGTCTACAATGTTACTAATAATATGTATGACCTGTCATAATAATTTCCTAAGTAACGCCATAAGATTCAGGTGCCAACTTAACTTAACCGAACGTACGTCAATAATGGCGACGGCACCACTGAACGGATACGTGATTGCCTCACTGTTTTGTTATCCGTGGTATTATGAATAAGGAAGCAAAGGAAAATGCATGAGATGACACGGTTATTATAACAGTAGTTTCTTAGTGATTTTAGGTTCAAATCCCGGCTTGGTGAAATCCTTTCTACATCGTAAATTTAATGATTTTGTTTGGTCTCGAACTTGAATCATGGTTGTTTTTCATACAAAATGCATACATTGTCCAGCAGCAACTCTCAGTAACTGATACACTGCTGCTTACATTAGGTATGCGATCAATATTCAAAGATGGTTACTTATCACAGCTACACCCTTGCTTGTGCCGGATCGTGGTCACAGGTGACGCTTCAATGGCTCCTCAACTCTCTGCAACTTATATTAGTAAACATGTATGGAGCTGGTGTTATTAACTCAGGAAAAATCTTAACAGCGCGATGCAGCCGCTAGTATGGAGATTAACAAACAAAGTAACAACGCCATCTATCGGAAAATTGGGTCATTAAGAACCAAATCTCAACACACCGTTAAAAATAAAGAAGGACTGATATTTATTACTTTGAATAAATTTTATATATAAAAAAACAACATTCATGCAAAATTGTGGCTAAATATATCGTATATTTATCGTTTATTATACATTTCGCTACCTTATTAGTAAGTTAGGTAAAACACAAACAATACCAAAATTTGTGCCTAATGTTCTAAATGTTGGTTGGTAAAACATATATAAAAATTTATTTTATTTACGTAAATTGATTCGAATTGCTTTTATTTCCGATAAAATAACAATAAAAAATCTGTGTTATTGATTAACATTTTTTATTGCGTCTCCGGGTTTTTTTTATGGTCAATATTACAAACTACAGAAGAATATATTTGCATATTCAATAAAAGAACATTAGTTCCTATTGTCGCAAATTGTGTTTTTAAAGAAATAAAATTTATGTTTGTTTTTTTTTTAGCATGAGCCCATTTACCACGAACATTGCACTTATATTTTCGTCTGTGTTGGTTGATAACTGGCGCCATCTATTTCATCTAACTAACACGGTTTCCGTAACTCAACACCTCAAACAACCTTAACCTTATTGTTAATACCGGTGGACCGACCGCGAGGAGGTATTATGTCGAATTCATACTTTTTAGTTTTTGTACACGTAAGAGCTACGCGGGGGTCGCGTCGTTCTAAATTCAAAATCACGAACGCTGTCATTATAAGGTTACACATTGTGAGGAAAATATTTCATGGAATTTATGTTTTGAGAGATTAATATTAATCATAATAAAAAGTATCCTATAACCATCTTTGGATGTTCAGCTATTCCTGTACCAAAATTGGTAACTTTATATACAGCCGTTACGGCGTGATGCGAGGACAAAGGTTTTTTTGAAAACAGATGGCGCCAGGCTGGCATGGCGCCGCGCGCCCATACGAAACAAATGACGATCCTGCATCACGCTATCGAGATTTTTCCTGAAATCATGACCTCCCTCCATAGAAAATTTATTTTCAATATTAATTTAGGATTTTATAATAGTATAGATATAAAGGTATACTAGTTCAAGGTATAAACATATCAATTTTCTAGATGCTCGATACTTCGTCCGCGCAATCCGCCTGTTCTAAAATTGGTTAATTTTGACAAACGCGCAACAACCATAAAAATATCGAAAAGTACAGACGTATCAAGTATGCATGCAACTGAACATGATAATAAAATACGTTAATGTATATACCTATTACTTAAGTAGTACGAGTAGTTCAAGTCGGAGTAATCTTTAATAAGATATTTTATACTTTAACAAAATATTTCATACTTAAACTTTATTTCGAGAGAACGAAAAAAACCCAATACACTCTAATACATACAGCCAGTACTTTCCATCGGTTGTACATGTGCCATGCGGGCTGCGTCCGCGCACCTAGTTGTCGCAGCTTGGATGACCAGCCTCCGCAACGCCTTGCCGAGTTGCCACACAAGTACTAAATGTACATGGTGTTCATACATTTACCGACATCAAATTCAACTTAATCCATTATTTTTACAGTAAGTTGCCCATGACATGAATTCGGACATACGAAAGAATTTTTGGCCAAGCTGAAATGAAGACGCGTTGCACACTCGATCAATTACCTGACTATGATGGCTCGAAATAAATCAGTGACTTGTGATGCAACTTATGGGCGTCAACTTACCGACAAATCAGAGGCAGATTCAGTTTTTCGTCATTTTTCAAAATGGCGGAGAATTGTTGGTTGGAAAAGTAAAAAAAAATATTGACACTCGCGAGGTCTACGGCTCTCAGAGCCACGCCCAACTGTCGGTGAAACTTCTAAATGAAAAAAAATGAAAAATGAAAAATTTTTATTTAACTAAACAACACAACATAATTATTTAAGCCTTTGGGTCCTGAGCTAGGATTCCCTGTGTTACAGGACCCAGTAGGGTATCAAGGAAAGTTAGACACGTTTAAATGCGTACAGAGTTAAAATCTAATGACTAAAGGTAACTATAACTAGTAGTGACAGAAAGTAAAGCTAAGATATAATTGACCTGCAATAATATAGGCACTATGGACTCAAGTGTATAAGGTGGGTTTTAAATTTAATATATATGTATAGTAATAAGCTATAGTAGACAATAAAATAGAACAAAATATATATGTAACTACGGACATGCAAAATATATATTGAAATCTAAGCATATAATAATATATACATACATGTACACATACATGTACACATACATAGGAAACCGGGGATTTATTTACCGGAGCACGTTCAGGAGACACTCGGTTTCATTGTAGTCATGTTGCAATAACCACTGGGTTATTGCATGTTTATGGGGAGGCCGAGAGACCTTGTAAGATTTGCTAAAGATCTTCATGACAAGGGGGGAAATAAATGGACTAAAGCGCTGGGCGAATCTCGTGGTGTACTTTGGGGTTTTCCAACGTTGGCGTCTGCCTATGTCCGCGTAAAACATTTCACTGTGTTTTTTGCCATATTCGAGCATAATCTTTCTCAGGAATAACTGACGCACTGTAAGGACATTTGCTTCTTTATAAAGATCTTTTGTACTATAACGTAGTGGTTTGTTCAACGCAACTTTTAGGAGTGATCTTTGCGATCTTTCTAAGCCTATAAGAAGGCTTTTTGCTGCCCCACCCCAAACCGAGTTGCAGTAGCCCATAACGGATTCACCGAGGGCAAAATATACTGTTTTGACGAGTTCAGGATACGCAACATTTCTCAAGAGTCGAAACACAAACATAAGTTTACGAACCCGACTCTTCAAGGATTCAATGTGTTGACGCCATGTTAAGTTCGTATCCAGAAGCACGCCAAGGTACTTGATAGTATTGGTGCGCTCAAGGTAGATATTGCCTCCTATTGAGTTATCCTGGGATCTGATCTTAATCGAAAAGTCATGAGGTTGGCCTCGCGAGTTGATGGAAAAGCACAAGTATTTTGTTTTGTTGGCATTGAGTGTTAGGAGATTTGCATCAGAGCCAAATGTTTACAATGAAGCGAAATAGTAGGAACATTACTGCAGAGGCCGCGAAATAGGGAATTGTTGGCCGAGTAGGCCATCTAGAGATACGAGGCCGACAATTCCTGTTCGCGCCGAGCCTTGTATAGTGCTTTTCTCAAATAAATCCAAGGAAATAATTCAATGTTCAACTTATATATTCATATATTTTTACTATTCCCGCCAACTTTAAACTTTTTTCAAAATTTATTTTTTCTAAGCTGTTCGGGTTAATGTTTTTGCCACCAAATGTTAAGATGATTCTATTTATTAAAAAATGACAACACCTTATTAATTAGATATTGTTATATTTTTTAACAATAGACTACGTGATTCCTTGTTTATTTGATTGAATATCTGTTTTAATCTAATTGAATAATCTAGTTAAATATAAGAAATAAAACGTAAATATACATGCACAAACTACGTTTTTATTATTGGCAGTATGCCATAGATTATCAATAAAAGAAATAAACCCCACTGAAAGAAAAGACAATCTCTTTGTTGGCCACGGCCAATAATGTTGTATGAAATTCCTTTATTGACCTCTAATTTGAAATTAGAACGAATCTTCAACAATTGCTATACAAAGACGTATTTCGCGTTCTATTACCAATCATAAGAACGACATTTCCTTGGATGTTTGAGAAAAATATATTTAACGATTCAGGCAGCATTCCAACCTGCGTCTCCAACGGATTTCCGGACCAACACGAGCGTCCTACCTATTGAACCACTGAACCCGATGCGAGACTTATTAAATTTTTCAACCAGTTGCTTCCTGCATTAAATATAAGGTTAACTGGAAGAGATCCCTTATAGGGATAAGTTCGCCTTTGTACCTATATATTATTTGTAATAGCTGTATTTTTTAACTGTTTTTGTATACAATAAAGTGTTTCTTTACTTACTTACTTAATATAAGTTAGGGAGAAGTAAAAAACTTTAGAAGTCTCCCTAACTTATATTTGTAACGTGTATGTTGATATAAGAATATATCAACTATGGATTGGAACGATTGGGGTAATAAGTTTGAGTATTTTAATATGTCTGAGACTCACGATAGTTTTCTATATTAAAAATAAGTATTAAGAGTTATCGTATATAAAATTGGGGATCAACATTCACTTTATAAAAACTAATTTGAATCTACCAGTTTATTCCTCTATTGCCATGATATTATATTATTGGTGCCAACGTAGTATGCTTAGGCTTAGTAATTATATAATCTTAATTAATTATAGATTTCCTCTAAGCTTTATAAAACCAACATTTTTGTCATTTTCTTTAAAGTAAAATAAACAGTTGATTTTTTTTTCTATAACAATGGGACATTTAGTTTACAATTTTTAACTTTTTTTTGGCTGAAGTTTAATATTTGCACAAAATCAGTATCATTATTTTTTAATTAAGCAGTAACTGTGTTGGCCCGGAAAGCCGTTTTTAAACCCTATTTCTATTTTTCGCTCCAATGTAAACATTTTATTTCTTTCGTCTCTAAAAACAGCCTGTATCCTAAGTCCGATAGTTTCCGTCCCATTTCTTCCAACAAACCGGTGCAAAATGCACACATTATTGACCCCATACAATGGCATAATGCCACAATGGGATGACCACGTTTCGGGCCGGTTAAAAACCCATTACAAGCACTCGAAACATGTCACCGTTGTTGTATGTCTGTCGACAACATTGGATGAAAAATGTATGTTCAGTTTTTGTCAAAATGTTTACTTGGGACGTTAATAAAATAACCTGTTAGTTACATACACTTAAGATATACACTAGTGGTATGGGGTGGCCGATTGAGATTTGGCAAAAAAAAATAGAAAAAAAAATAAGCAACTTCTTCCACGTACCTAAGACTTTTTCTACCGTAGTTGGGTTAAAAGTGTCTTTGGATGTCCAACTATCCCTGTAGTAAATTTGGTCAAAGTTAGTCCAACCATTTCGGTGTGATGAGAGGACAAAATAAATTATGATCAACAGATGGCGCCAGAGGATGCCTGCATTGCCGAATTCAGATTTTTCCTGAAATGATGGAATCTCCGTAGTAAACTGATGTTTAACACAAAACTGGATTTTTTTATGAGTTTGTATAAACAGACTAGTTATTTTTTAATGCAACGTCAGTCTTAGTCAGGCGATTCAAACAGCCTGTTTCTCCTATCAACTTAAAATAAATAAATACTTAAATAAAACAATTGAAACGGATTATATCACGTTATATTAATAATTATTTGAGCCTCTCTGACGTTTCGGTAGCTTTTCAATTTACCTACGTTGTAACTGGAAAGCTATCGAACCGTCAGAGGGGCTCAAATAATTAATGTACGCGATATAATCCTTGTTTTATTTAAACGTGTGACAGTCCCGGAAACCTAAGAAAATATAGGTAGTAAATAAATAGTTTTAAATGATCGTGCGGTAGATTAACCAACATTACACATAAGAGTGATAACGGACCATATCTTCCTCCTGCTTAAGTCATAGATGTTAATGCAATTTAAAATTAAAAGTAGAGCTGTTACGTAATAGTAGACATTGTAAAATCAGATTAGTGAATTAGTTGGACGTTGAAAGGGTTTACTCATTCATGTATTCGTTGATTAAACTCCAAGGCATCAAGTGTTAAGGCTCAAGATCATTTTGTTTTATCATTAATGACTCTGTGAGCAGTAGATAGCTCGAAGGACCGATGGCCGTTGGGGCAGAAAAGTTCTCGAGTGGAGACCACGTACCGGCAAGCGCAGTGTAGGACGACCACCCGCAAGGTGGTCGGACGACCTGGTTAGAGTTGCGGGGACTCGCTGGATGCGGGTCGCTGCTATCCGGCCCATGTGGAAATCTATTGAGGAGGCCTGTGTCCAGCAGTGGGCGTCCTATGGCTGAAATGATGATGATGATGACTGATGAGCAGTAGATCTCGCGAGTTTGTTTAATTATATACGATTTCACCCCCCATATACAGGATGAAACATTTGTAAAGACTGAGCTCACAGGATAGGGTCATCTGAGTGATCTACAATCAACCTATTATAATTGTAAAGCTGGATTTAAAAGTTAAAAAAAGTCATCAAAATAAAATATTTTAATATCAGTGACAACCCTACTTATTTAAAGGTTTTATTTACATTATAAATTAAATAAATAAATTAATAAATAAATAAATATTGGACAATCTCACACAAATCGACCTAGTCCCAAGTTAAGCTCAAGAAGGCTTGTGTTATGCGTACTAGACGACGCGACGATATACGTACTTATATAGATAATTAATTGACACCTGTCTTTAATAACTTAAACGATGTTCAGATGCTAGGGTTGATATGTGCAGATTTTTATACTAAACTAAAAATGGATAGAAGTATTTACATAGTTCATTGATGAAAAATTAATTACTCAGTCTTAACAGTTCCCTGTTCGCTTAAAAGTCCTTCGATCTGTTCCATTGTGTTTCCTGTATATTCGCCATTTTGAATTATTTCCGCAAAATGTATCGACATAGAATAAAGACACTACAGAAGTCGCCTCTTTTGGTATTTGCCGCTTTTGCAATGGAATCCGATTGCTATTTTTGAATGACGTGCGACGCTGTTGGTTGTAGCTTCTATGGGGTGTGTGCTCCTAGAGTTACCTACACCAACAAAAAGGGAAACTACTTCTTGGTATTTGTGGTTGTTTTACAAGCTACTTTTAATAAATACGTCCAAAATAAGACCAACCTGGCGCGATCTCTATGATGATGGGTTCTACGCGTGCCTACTGGATCTTTATATGTGAGGTTTTATCATCAGTGAGCCTATGATGGTTGCTTTTATTACGCGATAAATAAGTGCCACATCTTGACAAGATGCGAGTGTGAGTGACAGATGCTTTGACAATTATTTATCACGTGATAAATACAACCATCATAGATCCCCAGGTCTATTTTATGATACTAGGTTTAAATGTCATTGAGGTGAATAGAAATGTAAAAACCGCACATGTCTACATTGAACCTGTCCTGAGATACAGTAGACACTTCTATGACTTAGGTAAATTTTATGATACTGGCTCTAAATTTTCATTGAGGTGAGTAGAATAACGAAAATAACACATGTCTGCGTTGAACCAATCCTGAGATCTAGTAGGCAAGTGTCCCATCATCAGATCCTGACTTAATGACAATGGGAAAACCGTGTGTGGTACTTTTTATATAAGTGAGGTGTGGTAGAAAAAAAATAGGTAACGTAGGTCTTGAACTAGGCGAAAGGGTGACCTCGTGAGAGTCGCGGAGAGTCGATGGATATGATCTGCAAAGGGTCGCACTTTGTGGCGAGCTATAGAGGAGGCCCATGTCCAGCACTGGACGTCCGTGGCTGATAGATAGATAGATAGACAATATTAGTGATCGTGATCGTATTCCCAAGTCTATTGGCGTGGTGGAGAGATTTATTTTAATAGGAGAGAAAGCTCACATTTTATGACCTATAAAGCGATACAAATGTGCAATACGTGCATTGGCATGTAAATAACATTTATTACATCACTGTGTATAACCCAGTACTTAAGCAGCCGATACTACCTACATTCATTTGTATCTTAAGAACCCACCAATGAATTCCGAGTGGCTGAATTGGTTGTTTGTACCACGGTCAGAAATCAAAGTCTGAATAACGATTTACATGTTTATAGGTTACCCTAGGGCATAAGAAGGATTTTCGGCTCGCTAGGTGTCTTGGCACGACGTAAAAGTTTAGACAAACCACTCACCTTCGGTTCCGGCCACAAACACCTGCGATCTTAGACATTCACGAAGTCACCGCCCTAAGTATGTAACTTAAGTACCGTTTGAATCCCTGTCGTTTTGCTCTTGGCAGAGCGGTTGTGGGTACGTTGAAGCGTCCACGTCAGTGGTAGCCGGACACAGCTCTCAGCACGATCTCTGCCTGTTGGCGGCAAAATGCCTGGCGCAGTCAGATACGCTTCCTTCAGCTGATTTTATTTGGTCAGTTCAACGCACCGCGTTGCGCCGCGCCATCTGGTTCTTTCAACTTTTCCCTGCACGATCAGCCGCTCCTTGGAGTTGATGTACCGCCAAGAGACGGCCAAAGTAGTCTGTTCTGCGCTACTTTACTACGACCGATAGACACTGCGTGATGAGTTCCTGGAGTAGAGATGTGCCGTTCTCGAGAACCAGTCCCAATTTGTATGGGAAATGATCTCGAGAACGTTCTTTACCCATACAAAACAGAAAACGTTCTCAAGAAATGCACATCGCTATCCTGGCGTATGGAAACCCTGGTGCGCGAGTTTCTGGAATATACTGCACAGAGTTCTTATTGTCATTTTCTAGCGCCTCGTTTCCAGAGCATCTCTTATCAGGCCTGAGGTTGTTGTCGATCTTGTATCGGTTAAGTTAGCCACCAAAAACGGTGTCTCCTGAACATTACCTACACCAAAAATCTTCTGCTATAGACGCAAGGACGCCGATATCCGCTTTTCCAAGTCGCGCACTGTTCGCTTCATTGAATATGTACTAAGAAACTCTATTAGGTACTGAGAATAAATTGGCTTGACACTTTATTCCGTGACCGTCTAACAAATACAGCAAATTACCTAGTCCTCTATCGGGTAATGATATGGGAAACGTGATATGAAACATTACATATTCTAAACGGACAATGAAAAAAAGCTGACGACAATCCTTTATTTACGAGTCAAAACTATTCAATCCATTAATACAATCTACGCTAGGAGTCAAGGGAATTCGATGAAAAAGTTAATAGTGCGAAAATATAATTCAGGCTTAGGCTACTGAAGCGTAAAAAATAAGAATCATTAAAGATCTGTCATAAGGCCTCCAAAAAATGATAATCATTTAAGATATGTCATAAGGTCCTCACATATGGTTCTGAAGCCCGTAGACTGATAGAGGAAAATCAGCTCCGGGTATCGAAAAGTGCTCCGGAGGACGGAGGACCAAGAGAGACGTTGGCAGTTGGAGGATCCACACAGTTCTCGACCTCCAGTGCGTGAGCAACACCCTGCTTGCTTAGGTCAGTCGGGACGGGACAAGTGGGACGTTGGCTGCAGCGAAATATCGAAACACCATCTCACTAACACTCAGCAACTATAGTATAGTTATTTAACAAAAGTAAGCTGGAATTAGTAGTATAACATCTGTACTTTTTGGTATATCTTTTTTTACACAGTAATCGATCTAGTCCCACAGTGAGCTATAGTAGGTTTGTGTTATAGACACTAGACAACGATAAACATACTTAATTACTTATATAGATAAATACATAAAAGCGCACCTACCATATCGATTTGAAGACGCGGTTGGCGCAGTGGTAAAACCCATCTGTAAATTTTACAAATAACATCCATGACCCAGGCACAAACATTCCAGTTCATTACACAAATATTTGCCATTGCCGGGATTCGAACCCAGGACCGCCGGCTCAATACGCAGCTGCTTACTGTGCCAACCGCGTTGTCAAAACATCGCATTATTCTGTGAATGTGAGAGTCTGGGACTCGAATGCACACATCGAAACCAGTATGAAATATAATTCAAATCAATGCTAAATATACCTCCAAGATAACTTTCACCGATTCAGCTTTTCGTATTTATCTTATCACAATATGGGATGGGCTCACGTGTGACGGGACGGTCACACTCCCACTCTGAATACACGTGACCAAACCTTCGCTAAAATGACCGTCATTGAAAAAAACTTTTTCCGCGGATTTGTAAATATATTGGCACGTTTTGAGATTGAAGGTCGATATGGGTGTCCCGACCTTGGTTTTATTTTCCTTCTTTTAGTTTTAAAATTTCTACACCATCGCTTTGTATTTGTCTTACTTTGGTAATATAGTTTGATAATTTTATTCTATTTTATTATAAAACGTTGTAACGAAAATATTTGTAGAGTCACGTGGGGCAATTGCACGCAGTGGGTAAGTGAGCGCAAACCCATGCATTTCCGACTGAAATAGAATACAGTCCATGAGCTCTCAGATTGCGATTCGGGTTTGAGTGAAAACTGAGAGGTTCTTATCTGTATCGCGTAAGAGCGAGTGAGACAAGTATAAAACGCGAATGGCATTCTAACAGCTTATGCACTGTGGACATATGGGTTTGCGGACACTTACCCACTGCGTACACTTGGCCCATATGACTATACAATAGATAGAGATATAAAAAAGTGAAATAAGCTTGTACCAAAAATAAAATTAACAGAAGCTTATTTTAAAAACAAAAAAATTGACCTCCAGGTCAAATCGGAAGCATAATGAAAATGAAAATGAAAAATTTATTGATAACATTCGTTACAGGTCATTTTCTTATTTACATTTGTTTAATATGTATAATATATTTTTATTTTGTGTGTGTGTTTGTGTTTTTGCAGCCTCAACACGCAAAAAATGCAGGACCGGTTTAAATACGCGATCAAATACGGTCGTGCCGCAGTGCACAGTACGAATTGCTCAATTCGCGAATCGTGCAGTTTTAATCGCTGCCCGCATTTTCACTATGGCCTCCTCGCGAGAGTCGCATTCGCAGGTAGGGCAGGTTAACGTATTATTAGCATTTATACAAAATGCCGTCAACACCATGGACGCGGACAGCATCGCGCAGATCTGCAAGTCGAGTTTCCAGGAGGAGGACATTTGCAGTGGCAAGGCGCTGCTCTACGAGACGCTCGGCAAGACCGCCGAGATGCCACCCCGCCGAAGGGATGGAGGCGTGAAGAGTCTCAAGGACATCATCTCGCTATTCCAGGCGACCCGTACGAGCGACGTGCCTTCGTTCGTGGCGAAGCAGCTGCACGGGCTGCCCCCCGTTACGTTCGACCACGTCGACGTCACCAGGCTGCTGAAGGATATTATGTTCCTGAAGAAGAGCCTGACCGAAGTCCAGACTAAGTTAGAGGTATCCAATAATACCATAACTGATCTGCGTTCTGAGGTAGTATTACTACGTAACGCTATTTCAGAATGTAGGTCACACGACGCCTCGAACACAGTCGCATGTCACGGCGCGCGGAATGTATCCGTCAGCGACATCGCTGCTGCTGATGTAGCGAATTTCGACGCACCGCCGGCTGCTGACCGGGCGCCGCTCACCCCGCGCCCCGCCGATCACCCGCCTGCTATAGAAGTGAAGGCGGGTACGTCACGTGTAAGCACTGTGACCCCTCAACGTGCCAAGTGCTACTTAAATCGGTTCTGAGATCGCCGCAAAAAGTTCCGCTGTTTCAAGATCTAAGCAGCGGTCATCAAAAGGGGTGCAGAACCGGTGCGAACCCGTTCACAAGTATCTGCCTAAACCGGCTCCTCGGGAGTCAAAATGTGACAAGGATGGCTTCATCAAGGTGGAAAGGAGGAAGAAGCCAGCTTGCCGAAATCAGTGCGGTACCGCACCGACTGGGCCCAAACACCTGCTGCGTCCCGCCCTGCCGACAACGCAATCGTATGTGTCCCGTCTACATTACTCTACGAAGGCCGAGGAGATCGTAGAGTATGTACGTGTGATGACCGGAATTATCCTGAGGGTCGTGAAGTTGGAGTCTCGCCACAAAGTGAATTTTAATTCTTATGTGTTGGGGGTTCCGACTGACCAGCTAGCGACCTTCATGAAGGAAGAATTTTGGCCGAAAGGTGTTTTATTCCGGCGTTTCCGCGGTCGGCTACCCAACACCACGGACTTACGAAAGACATCGTGACCTAGTTGTTTAGTATTTTAATATTTAATATGTATGTTAGATTGTAAGGTGGGCTATGTCTATGGGCCTTTGATGCCTGAAATAAACGAATTATTATTATTATTAAATTATTATTATTAAACAATTTTTGGTACCTTGTGTAGCATTACGCTACGGTTTAAGTACTTCTTTTTACTAATCCGTTGTTTATTTAAATTCATCACGGCACAGCGCCATCTGTTACAGACGAGTTGTACTCTTTTTCTAATGTCTTAGCTTGCATGAATTTTGGTTTCACTTGGTAGATTGCATGCTTTCGGAAATTGTTCACTCCGTTCCCGTTAGGTGTCGCTATTCTCAATTGTACGAGTTTCGTTCGTTAGTTCGTAGCCTTATTTACCTATAGATTTAGGTCTGGCAAACTGTCATTTTAGTATTTTTTCTTATATATTTGAATTTCAAAAAAAGAGTTTTCGTTCGTTCTTTGGGTTTCTGTCAAGGAAAAAATTGGTTGAAGGAAGGTGATTTGAGATTTTGAGTTTGAGAGAAGAAGCATCTTATTAATATAATTGCTTGAGTTTTCAAGTATTTTGACCGGAGTACTACAGTTTTTATCGACGTTTTGCGATCCGAGTAATACAGTTTGTGTCCACGTTTTTGTGATCCCATAAGGAGCCCTCCCCATATTTTTCTGAGGGTCTGTGCGGTGCAGTTCATGTAACGGCTGCAAGCGGTGCGCCGAGTGCTTGGTTCTCTTGCCGGCCGGCGTGTGATCCTGTGTGTGCGTCTAGCACGATCTGATTACGACTGGGAGCCACAGTTCTCCATCCAGTGCCCGTCAGACCTGAACGGGTTTGTTTATTTAACCTGCCGTCCAATGTACGAGTCCTGCCCTTGAGGGCTTACAGAAGGTTGGTGTCATCGACGCGCACGGCGCGACTGGTGCGCGCACATCTTCGAGCGGTTCGGTGCATTTAGGATAATTTAATTTAAGTGTAATATTCGGCCAAAACCAATTCAAAATTATTTGATATTTAATTGTTAGTTTTAACCTTTTGACCGCCACAGTCGGCTGTGGCCGTCAACAAAAAATCGTGCCCCTGACGCCACGTCGGCCACAGCCGTCCAAATTTCAATGATCAAAAACTTTGTAATTCTAACCGCTACAAGTAGTTTTCAATCCCTGTTGATTTTGGGGCACATCTTTTTTTTTTTACTCTGGCGTTAGTGGCACGGTAAATTACTAGACCGCTTGGCGGTCAATAGGTTAATTAACTGTATCGAGTTGTGATCATAATGCTTATTTGATTTTAATGCGGACAAAGTTTTTTTGTTCGTAGTCTACCTCTAAATTCCGAAAGCCTCGTTCGTCGGGCACATATTTTCTTTTACTGCATTTTTTCGACCATAATCATAACATCCATCAGCCATACCTCACTCTTCACCAGCCTTTCAACAATTCATGCAACCGTTTTTAATCGCCAGCCCAGTCAAAATTCTCAGCCCAGCCAAAATCCTTTCACGTGAGAGAATTTTGACTGGTTTTCGTTTAATTGCAGTATAATTCTTCTTAAATTTGTCGCGAGAAACTTAATCATTTTGATTCAACCCCTAGAAAAACCTAAAGTATAAATTTAAGATTATTTGTTAATTTTACCCATTAATATCTGTGTGTTTTGATTTCGGTGTTAAACGTGTGCTGAAGTGAGCTCCAGTGTAAATTATCGACAAATTCGTAATTTTGTACCATTAAACAAATAAATTATACGTGTGTCAGTGAATGTGTTGTTTTTCTTATTTACTAAATTCACTGCACTTGATAGCACAGATGGTTATAGGGACAATTTTGACCGGACACAGTATATTTAAACCTTTAGCTAATGTGTTTTTTTTTTTGGTCATTAATTACATGAAAATGTACAGTGAATAATACCAAAACATTTGCATGAAATTAGAAAACCCCACAAAACCTATACAAATACAAAATTCATTTATTTACATAAAGTGAGTGGTAGTGTACTGGGTCGAGTACTAGGTAGAGCCTGTATCGTGAGGGCCCATGAACACAAGCTGCATTTCACTACAAGATGAAGCATGTACAGATAACATTTATAAAAAAATATATATAATATTATTCGCTCTGCTCAACGAAATCTATATAGCTAGGATAACTTAGCATTGTTAAGCTTAGTAAAGAGATCCGATCACCGTGTGTGTTTCTGTAAGAGAACTGTGAAAAACATTCGTTCATTCGGCAAAAAACGTGCGTTCACTACCGATATTAGTAAAAATCATATATCGTTCCCTCCTAAACATAATATTTTTCAACTTTGAGAATGATGACTTCATTTTAAACTGGATAGTTTGTCGTAGACATACGTAAGTACATAATTGTCCACAGCTAAATAAGTTGTAGAGCAGTAGAAGTGTTAAAAGTACTCTTATAACTTTTTTATTTATTTGCCAACAAAAACATATATAAAATAAAATGTATGTCATTTTTCGCCAAAGTGTTACGTTTCCTTGCGAGACGCAGCCCGCCTAGCACAACTATGCTTCGCGCTTCTCGTCGCACGACATAGCACTATCCGTCACACTCTCACATTACTGCACAGAAAGGGACAGACAATGATTTATTGTGACAGTTGTGCTAGGGGTGCTGACCTGCCCGTCTAGCTCTTGAATTGTCGCGCGACAAAGCTTTACCCGACACTGCACGGAAATAATTAGATAAATGGGTAGTTCTACAAAGTAAGGAATTTTCGACAGCTCAGCTAAAATATCATAAAAAAATGGTTACAACCTAGTTTATTTACATAACATACTGTTTACCATACCTATATCTACCTGGTCTCTAAAAATAATTTAGATGACAAAATATTTTCTTAAGAAAAAAAATATTCAAAGCGTCAAATTTTCAGGATCCTGGTGTGTCCCACGAGCAAAATCGAATCTAATGTGCAATATAATTTATTTTCTACTACATTGAGACCATAAGTTAAACCAATATAAATGACTTCCTATTATTATTGTTACCTAGGTGACATATTACTACTTTATTGTAGCAAAAACATTATTTGTCCCAACGGTTTTATATCAGGATCCTGTCCAATGTAAAATAAGCGAATATTGAATATTCCATTAGCCGCACGACCTTGAGGTTTAGCTGAGTTCGTTGCCGCTACGAAAGAGACAATGAATACCACCTATCGCTTTGCACCCAGTGTATTGCTTAGTCTGCCCGGCACATTTGATGGAGGAAGTTGCGTCGTAATCAGTCGAGTTCACAGGATCCTGGTAAGATATTTAATTACGAAATTCATATAGTAATATGGTAATTGTAGCATTTTGATTTATTAATTACTTACATGAAGGCTTAATGCTGCTTAATTTTGGTTGAAAGTTATAAATAGACGTTTTTTTGAATCTTATTCAAAAATTCTCAGGAACCTGGTCTCAGGATCCTGTCAAATAAATAGCCAGGATACTGAGAAAAATGCAGGATCTTAAGTGTTTATATTGAAATATTATTGTTACTTTTTCTGCTATATACTATGAAGTCAAAATAATAAAGCGTTTAACTAGTTCTAATAATCAATTTATCTATAACTTATAAGTATTATCACTGAACAAAGCATGGGCAATTCGTATAATCGTCTGAAAACATCAGAAAAAAAGATAAAAACAACGTAAACGCACATTTAAAACCGGTGCCTATGTCTATTTACATTATATACTATTTTTCTTAATTAAGTATTTGCCTGACCTCGAATTCTAAACAAAATTATTTAATCGCGTAAGTACTGTTGTAAATATGAGGTTTACAGTTACATGTCGGTTGCAGATTATAATGTGATAAATAAGAATAGAAATTTCCATAAATACTTTTATCCTATAGCGTAACTTTTAATACTGAAAACTAAAGTTGGACAAATACTTACGGACGGTAACATAGGCATAAAACTGTGATATTTTAAAGTATGATTTCATTGATTTTCATTATTTGAAAGCTTATTAGATTGTTTTTTTGTAGATAAAATGGCGATACCAAAGAAAAAACAGACTAGAGAAGAAATACTAGAAAATGTTCAAAAAATATTTAACGATTAGTGTTCGCATTAAAAAATAAATGCCTAAGAAAAGCAAAATTAATAAGACTGCTAAATTTTTTTGGTTTCCGTCATACTATTGTTTATGATAAGTGTCGTTCATATTTAAATTATTAACAATAAAATTGTTACTTTGTTATAAAAGAGATTTTATTACATAATGTTTGTTCAAATGATTACTTAATTAAAGCTCTAATATTGTAAATTTAGTGATAAAAATTCCTGTTCAAGACTGGTTTAGATAGATAATTAGTATGTCAAGAATAGACCTAATTATCAACATAGTTCAAGATATTTTTACTATTACAAACTAATGGTTAGAAGTATAATTTTTATTTGTGATTTTATTATTAAATAAACGTTGATTTTGATTGATATTTGTTTGAATCCTCAGTTTCCTGGTTACAATCTCAGTTTTCTGCTGCTTGATTTCTTAAAATTTCCATAAATCTCATATTTTTGAATATTTTGACCGTTCCACTTAATATAGGCTAAAAGACGGTGTAATCTTTATGATAAACTATATTTTGTAATCATAATGTAAAAAAAAACGTCGGGCCGGAATCTGACTCATTTTCGTCCTTAGTTTGTAGAACAACCCAAATATCACACGCGAGAGAGTCGTGTATCAGTATTACATTAGGAATTCCTCCCTAGACCAAAGTAAGTACAACAATATGTAAAATTTTTAGTAAACATATTATTGCACATCATGACCCCATTGCCGCCGACCATTGCTACGGTAAGTGTATAGTATGACTCAAAAAGCCGATTTCAACATGCCTGGTGATGTATTCAAATTAATCTTCGCATGACCCCCTTCTAGGATATCTTGCTTATGTAAAAGATCTTATATTAATAGAAAAACTACGTCGCTTAGGTTGTTTTTGTGGGAAGGGCGGGTGATATCGAATGACAAGTGCTACTTAAATCGGTTCTGTTGCGCGGGGCCTTGGTATATGTTTTTTTTTTATAAATTCAATATCTTTTGCTATTGCGCGTAGTAACTCTTACATTGTATTCGTCTTTATGGTTGCATTTTTATTAACCAATGTCTAATAATCGCAGCAAAATTATAACTTTTCTTGAAACAAAACTTTACTTGTGACCTTACAGCTCTAATCGTGATGCCTACGCGCCGCAAACAACTGTTATATCCTAAACATACCAGTGTGCAGGGTACTAACTAAATCCCTTTTCCGCTTTTGATTAATGAGGTTCGCTAAGCCAGTCGTAGCAGTCCGCATGCATCGGTCGGTTATATCACAAAATTGTTCAATTGCAACAGATTTTGTACGAGCAACCAATAAAATACAAATCTCAGTCAGATTTCGTGTGAATAAAACAGAGAACCGTCTGTATTATTATGTTCTGTGACATGGTCCAGGATACTCTTGGTTGTTATCATTAGTTTTAATTTCACATACATTTGATCACTACTCTTCACATTAGGAAGTGGTTACATAACTGAATTTCAGACAAATCAACATCCTCATCAAAGACGAATATTCGAATTATTCGCCACAAATATTATTCGAATTCGACAGCACTCAATATTCGAATAAAACGAATATTTCGAATAGTGCAGAAATTTGTTTGAAATTATTTACGTTTGCGAAAAATTTTCATAAAATGCCAGGATTAATAAAATTATCCTTCTGCTGTGCTGTGATGTTATGATGCTGAATGACAATATGATGTAAGTAAACTAAAATCATAATTCTAATATAAACCAAATGTCACAATTAACGTAATACCTCAGAGAAATACTTTAATTTAAGTATTATTAAAGTTTGGAAGTCGCAGGATCTTAGCGTTCACACTAAGCTCGCCGTCTCTAGGGCAATAATTTTGCCTCTGCTACTTTATGCCTCGAAGACCTGGTGGTGGTGGTGTCTATACAAGGGTGACATGAAATGTCTAGACACAGTTCATCTACGAAGTCTCCGAGCAATACTATGGTTGTGGTGGCAGGATCGAACTCTCTGCGTCGAACAGGCATATCAGGTATAGAGTGTCTGCTCATAGAAGGTCACCCGTTGGTATGGGCACTTTATTCTTTCTTTATTCTTTATTCGATAACAACATGAGTTGTGTTTCAAATTGATATAACAACATACAAAAATAAAACCAAAATTATTTAAATCATTGTTAAAACTTTGTTTGCATGTCACCGTCAAGGTTACCTAAAGTAATTTTTTACTCTGAGCTTACCTGTGGCAAACGCAATGCTGGCGGGCAATATCTGCGCTACAAGGATGTCTTAAAGGGCCACCTAACGGCCACCGGCATATCATGCTACTCACGGGAGGAGCTTGCAATGCAACTCAGAGATTGGACTAGCGAGCTGCTGTCAGTGAAGGTTTAAAAAAAATTGAACGCGCTCGCCTTCAACACCTGGACGCCAAACGTCAGCACCGAAAGACTCGGCCCAAGCCCTGTTACAACTACACGTACAAATCATCTGGCCAGCTTTGTTGTATTGTATCTCATGCTGTCGGACTTTCAAAACCAAATTTGTAATTTGCAAGCCACGCTCGCGCACATGCTCGTAACAATGATCAATTGAATGAAGAGTTTCTTTAACTAGATTGTCAGGATGTCGCCGTCGATGGATACGTCTGGGTGGACATCAGAACTGATAGATTTGATAGACATGAAAAGAGTTTGCTCTTTATTAAGTTGTTTTTATGTTAACTTGTAACAAACAGTTTAATTTAAATAGTAATGTCATTACATTTTAATTATACGAATTGTAACCATTATATTGATTTATTTTCATAAATATTCGTATTATTCGAAAAATTCTAATATTCGAATATTAGAAATTGAAGTATTCGTATTATTCGAATACTTATATTGGACGAATATTGCAAACCCTAGACTTGTACCTCCACTGCCCATCCAACGGACTCCAGTTACCCTCACCTTCTGAGCCTCCCATGCTGCATCTTCCGGTACGTGTTCACCTCAGGAACTGACTAACGTGCCCTGACCATTGCGCTGTCAGAATTGCAATTCATCGACCTATATGGTCACTCTAGTAATTAACAATAATTTAACCTAATTTTGTCTTTTAATATGTTTTTGTTTTTCTGATATCTTCATGGCTTTTTATTTTCACTTACTTTTGAGTACGCGTTATGGCTATAATATGTGTTTCAAGTTGTTTTTAGAAATGTAAGTGCAACTGAATTAGATAACTTGAATGACGATGCAAAAGGGACTCCCGTGAATCCTACTTATCTTTTATCTAGTTGTTCTTTGAATCTGTTTATTCCTCGATCTTGCAGATGAACTCCTAGCAAGCCCTTTTTCCCGCTCTGAGCCTTCTTACTGAGCCTATCGAGAGCAACCAGGTCTCGTACCGTGAAACATCATCATCAGCCATCACTGGCAATTGGTGACTGGTGCCGTTCTCGAAAATTTCCAGAAACTTGTAATTTTGTATGGTAAATTTTCCCGAGAACGTTCTTTTTCCAAACAAATCGGGAAACGTTCTCGAGAACGGCACACCTCTACTGGCAACACACATTGGTCAAACACTCGTCTTGAGAATTCAGACACTAAGGAATATTGGAAAAAAATATAGTGCGCAACCTCTTAAACGCTGCGCAGTCGAGTCAGATTCGATGACCTCTTTTTCGAAGTTCGTCCTACATATGTAGTGACTAGTTTGCTCTAGATACACAAAGTCATCCACAATGTCTTTTTGAAAAATGCCCATCATCCATCATCATCATTTCAATTATAGGACGTCCACTGCTGAACACAGGCACTATTTTTTGTCATAGGGGGCAAACGAGTAAACGGATCGCCTGATGGAAAGCGATTACTCGCCCATAGAGACCTGGGAGTACGCTCTTTTCTTGAAGGTTTGAAGGTCGTATCGGTCTGGACATACCACAAGCAGCAGTTCATTCAAAAATGCAGTCGTGCGAGGCAGGAAATTTCTGGAAAAACGCACAGTTGTGGAGTGGATTAAGTACTTCCACATGGTCCAGATAGAAGCGACCTCATCTAGCGGGTCCCCGAAACTCAAACCAGGTCATCCGACCATCTTGCGTGTGGCCGTACTAAATTACGCTTACCGGTACGTGGTCTCCACTCGGGAACCTTTCTGCTTCAATTCAGCTTGCGTACCCGGTTTGCTATGACGGTGACTGATTCGTCTACGAATCGTAGAGAAATCCCGAGCATAGCCCCTTTCTACAGCTCACTAAGTAACTCTATTGTTTTTAACTAATTCCCGTGTAAATGGGTTAGCCTATATCATATTTATTTGAACTACTGTTGAAATGGTACATATTCTAACATCTGGCTCAGCTCCAAAACCAAAATTAAAATGAAAACCAAAAATATTCCACAACACAATTCAGCTGCAAATGAAATTCGAGCTATCGACTGACTTGTAAATAAAATATACACCAGTCAACATCCGACAAATTATTCTTTACGTCAACTGGGCTGAAAACCTTAGCGGCATGCATTATGTATTGTGCACATGCATTGTCTTATGGGAGCCTGGTACATCGACAGAGTATTTGAAAATTGAAAATTATCTTAAAATCAGTATTATATAGTATCATCATCTATCAGATGATTTTATGCAGCGTTTTTGTGGCAGTGTTTGAAATGACTATACAGTCCGATGCGGGAGCGACAGTGACATCCGCAAGATTGACATCTCATTAGGGGCTCATTTGATGATTAAGTTGGTGAAGTGACCAACCTCTCATTTTGGTCTCACGTTTCGCAGCCAGAGCCCGAAAACAACTTCCGTCATGAGCTTTACAGCCTTCGGCAAGAGACGCTCTCCATTTGCAACGCTGGTTAGCCAATGTTTCTCAATTAGCGGGGCTGATGCCAAACGTAAGCATGTCGTGCTTTGTGTAGTCCTTAAACGTAACATGGGCCTCCCCACTTTTCTCTTAGCAAAAGCAACTTCGCTCAACAGGGTGCGTTTTGGCAAGCGAGTGGCATCCATACGGTGCACATGCCCCAGCCATCGCAGTCTACGCTGTTTAAGCATTGCGGTAATGCTGGGAAGCTACGCAACTTGAAGCACTCTCTCATTTGTGACCCTGTCTCGCCAACTGATGTTTAAAATATTCCGGAGGCAGCGCATGTGAAAATTATTGAGTCTTTTTTCTTGCTTTGCATACGACGTCCAGGTTTCAGCTCCATACAAAAGTGTACTCAGAACACAAGTTTCGTATACTAACATTTTGGTCCTGGTTGTAAAATGGTGGTCAGTCCACACTCTTGCACTGAGCCTCCCACACGTCGTAGCCGCTTTCCCGAGCAGACTCCCAATTTCTACATCCAGCAACAGATTGTTTGACACGTTGGATCCAAAGTAACAAAATTGATCAACAACGTCAAGGAGCGCACCATCCAACAAAATTGTTGGTTTCTGGTTGAAGCCCTGCGCCAGAACAACCGTCTTTTTAGAATTAATTGACATAGAAAAGAGAGAAAAAGCATGTGCAAATTTGACTAGGAGAACCTGTAAGTCTTGAGGGGATTTGGCAATTCAATTTTCAAGTTGTCCATTACCCAAAGGTTTTAGCGATAGGACCACCTGTTGTAATTTCTTGCATTGTATTTCGCGTGTATGTTTTGTGAGGTATGCAATAAAGAGCCCTTGTATTGTATTGTATACTATTTATAGATGGTAGGGTATTAGTAGGTAGATATAATGAAATAACATTAAGAATCGAGGTGTATTTGTGTGCACGCCCGAGTCTCTTCTCCTGTTGTTATATTCATTCCATTACTTACACATGACTGTTTGGACATGATTGTTTGGATTTACTAACATTTCGAAAGTACGGGTTATTTTACGAATATAAACACGGGTCTAGAGTGCCAAAAGTTTCCTTCGATAAGATAAAGAAAAGTCGTAACCATTTTTTGCTTACCGTTGTCGGGTAAAAGGGACCTTATTACTTATAACAAGACGCATATTCTCTCGCTGAGCTAATTTACTCTATATTTACATAATTTACTCTATATTTCATTAATAAAGTTTTTAATTAAGTAGAAGATAATTCGTCTATTATTGGCCATGGCATTTTATATTAATTTAACATTAACCCTTAATTTGACAAAAAATTACGAAGTTCGCTAGTTCAAGCCTCGTTAAGTTATTTGTTGACCATACACTGCCAAATCGTTTTTTTTTTTAATGAAGGAGCTTAAATCATTATCGGGCACGAAACTAAAAAACCGGACTTAATCCCGTTCAAAAACATCCCCTATGAAATTGACCCCTTCGTAAAAATACATATTGAAAATCTTATAACTAACTAACTGCGCTGGCTCAACGACCCAAAATGAGACTTGGCCTCCGACACAAGAGCTCGCCACTTACCCAATCCTGCACAATCTCTCGCCAGTTTGTGGCTCCGAACTCACGCAGATCCTTCTCTACCAGATCTATCCAGCGGTACTTTGGCCGGCCGACCGGACGACGCCCAGTCGGTCGCCCAAGGTATGCTCTCTTTACCGGCCGATCCTCTCCCATTCGCTCAAGGTGGCCGAGCCAGCAAAGACGATGGGCCTTGGTCTCACCAATAATATTCGGTTCCTGTATTTCGGCATTTTTGAGGATCCTCCAATTACCATCGTCCGTTTTGACCGGTCCCAGGATTTTTCTGAACACCTTTGCGCTCCGCTACTAAAAGGCTATGCTCCTCCTTTTATAACATTACGAGTATAATATTTGTACAATCAAACTAAATCCTTACATCCAGTAGATACCCTTACCATGTGTTAACGTAATCGCACTCGCTAGCGACAGCACGATTTGTATGGAGAATAGTACAGCGTTCCCTAGCGGTTACTTTGTAGAACTACAATTCTCCATACAAATCGTTTACGCAGTCGCTAACGTGTACGGTCACTGTAAGCTCATGGTAAGGATACAGAACTCTCGACTGGTGTGTAATTAAAATATTCTTAGTACGGGGTGCGTCTGCAAAATTGATGACTACTAAATTATATAATATTTTCTTCGGTTTCCGCGACTGTCACACATTTAAATAAAAAAAAATAAAAAAACCGATGTCAAGCACCGTCGTTGCAACAGGTCTGCGGTCTGCGAGCATGTCAATGGACAAACCAAACCATTCAATTAAGTTTGACAACACTTCAATCCTTGCCAGGGAGAAACGACGTTTTCCCAGAATGTTGCGCGAGGCTATTGAAATCAAAAAATATCCCAATTTCAATAGAGAAAATGGTTTGTTAAAAGTAGTATATATAGAGTTTTTGTTTAAAAGTATTTCATAGTAATAAATAAGGCAATCTGGGAGTTTTCTTTGGCGGTTCTTTCTCCTCAGTAAGCCTTTAGTGAACCGCTGGTAGATATCTATACTATTATAAAATCCTAAATTTGTATCGAAAATAAATTTTCTAAGGAGGGAGGTCATGATTTCAGGAAAAATCTCGATAGCGTGATGCAGGATCGTCATTTGTTTCGTATGGGCGCGCGGCGCCTTGCCAGCCTGGCGCCATCCGTTTTCAAAAAAACCTTTGTCCTCGCATCACGCCGTAACGGCTGTATATAAAGTTACCAATTTTGGTACAGGAATAGCTGAACATCCAAAGATGGTTATACTTTTTATTATGATTAATATTAATCTCTCAAAACATAAATTCCATGAAATATTTTCCTCACAATGTGTAACCTTATAATGACAGCGTTCGTGATTTTGAATTTAGAACGACGCGACCCCCGCGTAGCTCTTACGTGTACAAAAACTAAAAAGTATGAATTCGACATAATACCTCCTCGCGGTCGGTCCACCGGTATTAACAATAAGGTTAAGGTTGTTTGAGGCGTTGAGTTACGGAAACCGTGTTAGTTAGATGAAATAGATGGCGCCAGTTATCAACCAACACAGACGAAAATATAAGTGCAATGTTCGTGGTAAATGGGCTCATGCTAAAAAAAAAACAAACATAAATTTTATTTCTTTAAAAACACAATTTGCGACAATAGGAACTAATGCTCTTTTATTGAATATGCAAATATATTCTTCTGTAGTTTGTAATATTGACCATAAAAAAAACCCGGAGACGCAATAAAAAATGTTAATCAATAACACAGATTTTTTATTGTTATTTTATCGGAAATAAAAGCAATTCGAATCAATTTACGTAAATAAAATAAATTTTTATATATGTTTTACCAACCAACATTTAGAACATTAGGCACAAATTTTGGTATTGTTTGTGTTTTACCTAACTTACTAATAAGGTAGCGAAATGTATAATAAACGATAAATATACGATATATTTAGCCACAATTTTGCATGAATGTTGTTTTTTTATATATAAAATTTATTCAAAGTAATAAATATCAGTCCTTCTTTATTTTTAACGGTGTGTTGAGATTTGGTTCTTAATGACCCAATTTTCCGATAGATGGCGTTGTTACTTTGTTTGTTAATCTCCATACTAGCGGCTGCATCGCGCTGTTAAGATTTTTCCTGAGTTAATAACACCAGCTCCATACATGTTTACTAATATAAGTTGCAGAGAGTTGAGGAGCCATTGAAGCGTCACCTGTGACCACGATCCGGCACAAGCAAGGGTGTAGCTGTGATAAGTAACCATCTTTGAATATTGATCGCATACCTAATGTAAGCAGCAGTTTATCAGTTATTGAGAGTTGCTGCTGGACCATGTATGCATTTTGTATGAAAAACAACCATGATTCAAGTTCGAGACCAAACAAAATCATTAAATTTACGATGTAGAAAGGATTTCACCAAGCCGGGATTTGAACCTAAAATCACTAAGAAACTATTGTTATAATAACCGTGTCATCTCATGCATTTTCCTTTGCTTCCTTATTCATAATACCACGGATAACAAAACAGTGAGGCAATCACGTATCCGTTCAGTGGTGCCGTCGCCATTATTGACGTACGTTCGGTTAAGTTAAGTTGGCACCTGAATCTTATGGCGTTACTTAGGAAATTATTATGACAGGTCATACATATTATTAGTAACATTGTAGACGAAAATAATTTATTGTCATCTTAATGATGACGAAGATGTCGTTAATATATGTTCAGGTAGAACTATGAGCTAATTTTTTTTTCAAGATGCTTTGAATCTACAATGAACAATAAATATTCAAAACGATATTTAAACATAATTCTAGCCTCAATTGAAACTAAACCAAGATGATGTTCACAAGCGTAGCACCGAAGGTGCGGAGCGTTCTAGGGGAAGGCACCCACCCACTAATATAAGTAGTAACTTAATGCGAGGCCGTAGGCCGAGCTTCACGTAGCACCGAAGGTGCATAGCATCCCAGGGAAGCCGCTCACACATTTAAACTTACATTAAGTGGGTGGGCGGCCTCGCAATAAGATATTTAAATCTACAATAGACAATACATATTCAAAACGATCTTTTAAACATAAGTCTTGCCTCAATTTTAATTAAACCAAGATTATGTTCACAAGCGTAGCACCGAAGGTGCGGAGCGTCCTAGGGAAGGCGCCTACCCACTAATATACGCGAGGCCGTAGGCCGAGCTTCACGTAGCACCGAAGGTGCAGAGCGTCCCAGGGAAGCCGCTCACACATTTAAACTTACATTAAGTGGGTGGGCGGCCTCGCAATAAGTTATTTAAATCTTCAATAGACAATATATATTATACATTGGGCAAGTGCGAGTCCGAATCGCGCACGAAGGGTTCCGTACCATAATCTATAACAAGTTTGTGTATGGGAGCCCCCTTAGATATTGATTTTATTTTATTTTTAGTATTTGTTTTTATAGCGGAAATAGAAATACATCATCTGTGAAAATTTCAACTGTCTAGCTATCACCGTTCTTGAGATACAGCCTGGAGACAGATGGACGGACGAACGGACAGCGAAGTCTCAGTAATAGGGTCCCGTTTTTACCCTTTGGGTACGGAACCCTAAAAACGATCTTTTAAACATAAGTCTTACCTCAATTATAATTAAACCAAGATCATGTTCACAAGCGTAGCACCGACGGTGCGGAGCGTCCTAGAGAAGGCGCCCACCCGCTAATATAAGTAATACCTTAATGCGAGGCCGTAGCCCGAGCTTCACGTAGCACCGAAGGTGCAGAGCATCTCAGGGAAGCCGCTCACACATTTAAACTTATATTAAGTGGGTGGGCGGCCTCGCATTAAGTTATTTGAAATGGGTGGCTTTCTCGGCCTTCGGCCTCGCATTAACTTACTTCAACTTATGTTAAGTGGGTGGGCAGCTTCCTTGGAACGCTCCGCACCTTCGGTGCTACGCGGAGCTCGGCCTTTGGCCTCGCATTAAGTTACTGCAACTTATTTTAAGTGGGTAGGCGGCTTCCTTGAGACGCTCCGCACCTTCGGTGCTACGCGGTGCTCGGCCTTCGGCCTCGCATTAAGTTACTTCAGCTTATATTAAGTGGGTGGGTGGCTTTATTGGGACGCTCCGCACCTACGGTGCTACGCGGAGCTCGGCCTCCGGCCTCGCATTAAGGAACTTCAACTTATATTAAGTGGGTGGGCGGCTTCCTTAAGACGCTCCGCACCTTCAGTGCTACGCGGAGCTTGGCCTTCGGCCTCGCATAAAGTTACTTCAACTTATATTAAGTAGGTGGGTGGCTTCCTTGGGACGCTCCGCACCTACGGTGCTACGCGGAGCTCGGCCTTCGGCCTCGCATTAAGTTACTTCAACTTATGTTAAGTGGGTGGGCGGCTTCCTTGAGACGCTCCGCACCTTCGGTGCTACGCGGAGCTCGGCCTTTGGCCTCGCATTATGTTACTTCAACTTATGTTAAGTGGGTGGGCGGCTTCCTTGGGACGCTCCGCAGCTTCGGTGCTACGCGGAGCTCGGCCTTTGGCCACGCATTAAGTTACTTCAACTTATATTAAGTGGGTGGGCGGCTTCCTTGAGACGCTCCGCACCTTCGGTGCTACGCGGAGCTTGGCCTTTGGCCTCACATTAAGTTACTTCAACTTATATTAAGTGGGTGGGTGGCTTTCTTTTCTTAGGACGCTCCGCACCTACGGTGCTACGCGGGACTCGGCATTCGGCCTCGCATTAAGTGACTTCAACTTATATTAAGTGGGTGGGCAGCTTCCTTGAGACGCTCCGCACCGTCGGTGCTACGCGGAGCTCGGCCTTCGGCCTCGCATTTAGTTACTTCTACTTATATTAAGTAGGTGGGTGGCTTCCTTGGGACACTCCGCACCTACGGTGCTACGCGAAGCTCGGCCTTCGGCCTCGCATTAAGTTACTTCAACTTATGTTAAGTGGGTGGGCGGCTTCCTTGAGACGCTCCGCACCTTCGGTGCTACGCGGAGCTCGGCCTTCGGCCTCGCATTTAGTTACTTCAACTTATATTAAGTAGGTGGGTGGCTTCCTTGGACGCTCCGCACCTACGGTGCTACGCGGTGCTCGGCCTTCGGCCTCGCATTAAGTTACTTCAACTTATGTTAAGTGGGTGGGCGACTTCCTTGGAACGCTCCACACCTTCGGTGCTACGCGGAGTTCGGCCTCGCATTAAGTTACTTCAACTTATATTAAGTGGGTGGGCGGCTTCCTTGGGACGCTCCGCACCTTCGGTGCTTAGTGTAGTAAAGTAAACGTATGATATTGTGTTTACGCGTGCGAAGCCGCGGGCAAAAGCTAGTTTTAAATAAAATAATAAATGCCCTTCTGGCACATGTGTAACTGTCTTTACACATCTGGCATGTATGAACACCTTTATTTTAAATTAATATTTACAAAATGGGTAGTTTGCACAAATGTAACTTTGACAGAGAAAAATTGTGTTTTTCTCAGTCAACCTTTGACAACGGTATCTGTAAAGGTACTGAAACGTCAGGGAGGCTCAAATAATTAATATACGCGATATAATCCGTTTAAATTGTTTTTATTTAAATACTAAATTATATTTTTCCAGGTGGCCTGTTGTTGAGGATTTAGGTACGTACTCATTTTTTTTTTCATTATTTGCTCAGGTACACATTTTTTTTACGCATTGTATAACTTAATTTTCTTCTAATTTAAAATCGAAAAATTATCTTTACTGTTAGCTATTTATAATCAATAATCATGTACAGGTACTAAATATTATAACATTCTAAAATCGTTTTAAAAACCAGTTTTCCATGGTCATTATTTCAGGAAAAACCTTAACAGCTATGCAGCAACATACAGCTGGAAAGTCGTACAGCGCCATCTGTTGAAAAAAAAATCTTTATCCTATAATATTATTGAATCTATCGTGAGTCATCTTTAATCATTATAAAACGGACCGCCTGTTGTTTACCTCTGCCTGTTATTTTAGTGTATCTCATGTTGTGTTGTGTATTCTTTGATGTTTGAGGTGTGCAATAAATAGTATTTGTATTTGTAAACGGTTTAAACTCACCTAAAAATGACGTGACCCTAGCAGTGGTTTTATAGGGCTATAATTCTCCATAAAAATCGTTTAAACAGTTGCTAGCGAGTAGGGTCACTGTAAACTCACCTCCTCATACTAGTTTGACATTACTATCTGAGATTAAGCCCCCTCTCCTCCCGCTCTAAGTCAGACTGATTCGGTTCAGTCTAATCCCAACGCAGTCCATGCGCCCAGTGCGCCCGCGTCACCCCAACCTGAATTTTACCCCTGTGGCGAGGAGATAATCCCATTAGCGGGTTATACTCCCACACGAAGTCCGACTTCTGGTAATGAGGGCTAACCAATAATAATACAGTTAAAGTCATGAGTTAAAAAAAAATAACTGTGATTAAGCGTTATTCTTGGAAATAAAAATGTTTAGTTAAATCCATCCTAAGTAACACGAGCGAAGTGAGTCTTGTTATTTTCCGTTGTCATGGAGGTTGGCGCGCTGATCTAGCGCGCAGCCTTATGGTAAGCAAGTACACCACAAATAAATGCCATCGGCGGCCTTCTTTAGGGAAGGGTGACCCGGGTGACCATTGGGGACGTTGGTTCCTAAAGGAAGACTTTGACCAGGCCTAGTTCGCTTTAGAGCGCCATACAGAAATTATCTGTTCCTTATTCCTGGTGAACGACTGAAAATGTATTTTCAGTCGAAAACGAAGCTTCGGCTTCTTCTCATTTTCGGCCTAAAACGAAAACGAAAATGGCCAATTGCGTGTTGGATTCGCGCACCAAGGTAACCGCACAAGAAGATGTATTGAGTGACAAACTTAACTTTACTGTTGGAAAACTGTTGTCCCCATACATGGACATAAGTAGGGGTTAACTTACCAACTGGAAATAATATAATAAACTAACTAACTAACTATTTTGGCTCAGTGACCCAAAGAGGATCTTGGCCTCCGAAACGAGAGTACGCCACTTGTCCCGATCCTGCGCAGTTTCTTGCCAGTTTTCGGCTTGAAGCTTACGCAGATCCACCTCCACCACGTCTCCCCAGCGGTACCTGGGACGACCAACCGGTCGTCGACCGGTTGGTTGCCCCAAGTATGCTCTTTTTGCCGCACGGTCCTCTTCCATTCTTTGTAGGTGACCGAGCCAACGGAGTCTATGGGACTTTGTCTCTCCGATAATATTCGGCTCGGCCACCAGCTCCTCAATCTCGGCGTTAGTTCGGATGCGCCACGTACCATCATTCCTTTTAGTAGGCCCCAGGATCTTCCGAAGTACTTTGCGTTCTGCTACCAGGAGCTGACTTTCCTCTTTAAGGGTCAGTGTCCAAGCTTCACAGCCATACATGAGGATGGGTCTTATGACAGTCTTATAAATGCGTATTTTTGTATTCTTGCTAAGAAGCTTGGACACTAAGACCTTATGGAGGGCTGCACTACACCGTAGACAATTTTGAATGCGCATTTGGATCTCTTCCTCCCTGGTGTTGGTGTCCGTAATAGTGCAACCAAGGTACCGGAACTTGTCAACTCCTGGATATACGGTACCCCCAATATGAAGGCTAAGGAAATAATATAATAATAGTTATTTATTTACCAAAAAATATATACCTATACTTATTGTAATGTAATAGTTATTCCCAATAAGGGTAAACTAAAACTGTAATTTTTGAGTAGCAGAGAAGGACAGTTTAATTATTTTGACTTGGTGATTGATTACGTATACCTATTTGGATCCGATTTCAATATTTCCCTATAAAATAAACATGATGCAGAATTTTCAGTCTACTTACGCGGTTTATGCATTCAATGTCCACTAGAAGGCTACTTATCATTCGAGTCTATTTCGAGTGCATCAGAATCTTCACACTACATATTTTGTCAGTATTGATTTCCATGGAATATTTATCCCAAATGTCGCAACACAACTGCATTGAATCTGGCATGCATTTTATAAGATAGCAACGAAGTTGTGCAAGAAGAAAAATAATATTCTGTGGAAAAGTAAGAAGTAGTATTCAACTACATCAACAGGGAGGCTAGTCCTGAACCAGATGTGGGACTCTCACAAGGAATAAGAACAACAGACAATGGACAAAGCTTAAAACCAGCACTAACAAGAGCATCGGGGTATATAGAGGGGAGACCGGACCGTGTCCACCCCACAGTATGATCTAGCGCCTACCCTGAAGACTAATCCTAGATACGTCAATGAACAAGAGCGGATAAAGGGCAGGCTTGTGAAATTCATGGGAAGTATAAAATTAGGCTCAGCTAAGACATTTTGGAAATACAGCAAATGACGGCTCAGAATCATAACTGGTCACAGGTAACTTCAAGATAATAGGACTATTGGCCAAGCAGGCACTTTCTCACAATACAGATTGTAGAATGTGTGGAGAGGAGGCAGAAACGATGAAGCACAACTGTGAAAATGTCCCTCGCCTGACTTAGAATGAAGATATACGGTACCTACTGGCTAACTTGAAACGAAGGAATTTCAGGCATAATTGAATTTTATCATCCAATATATGGAAGTGGAGGAACAAGCCTTTGAGTAAACGCAACACGGAGTATTCACACAAAAGATCCTTTCTTCTTCCATTTCTCTTCTCCTTTTTTCTGATCCTACTGGATCTTTTTATTTATTTTTTCAATATACACTTCGACGCAATAGGATTTCTTTTACCCCTTTTAGGACCCTATCACGAGATAAGATATGTTCAATAGATTTGGTCGAATAACCAAATGCTTTAGAATCTCACTGCCAAATTGTTTCCATCAAAATCTCAACCTTGAACACCGAACCACCACCGAACCACCGAACATCCGTAACTAAAAAATAATTTAGTAGGTATATGTGATAGACGTTCGACATACTTGCGAAGATTTCACGTTTTTAAGAAGGTACTTGTTCAGTCCTACGCAATATGCAATTCCAAAACCTGTGGTTGCCCTAAACCCATCTGAAACTATTTTCAGCAATAAAGACAAACATTTATAACATGTAAAACGCAGTCACAAATGTCAACAGCTTCGATCACGTAGGCCTATGAATCCATAAATAAAATTAATTAAAATCCTAGTAAACGTCATGAAAACATTACATAATACTATAAACGGCCAAGCGAAGCATTGTTATTTTCTCAGTGCATGCATAATAAAATAGGCAAAAGAGAAACTTGAATCAAAATTCAGTACTGCAATTGTTTTCTTCAAAGTGTGGTTTGCCACGTGAGGGTGCAAAGACATCCGAAAACTGTCAACAAAGAATCGACCTAATGTGTTTTTGTTTAAGAAAATAGTCCATTTTATGCCCTAGGATTGTTTTCCATCGGGATAACTGGGTCGGTGACGCTAGGCATCTGATTGCAACGGTGTCTCTTGAAAAGTTCCAGACAAATTACGATACATTAGATTCAGCGCATTATCCGTCGTGTAAGTAACGTTAACCTATTATACAGAGGAATTGTACTTGTTCCGTTGTTTAGCATGCACCTTTCTTTATTTCTATTTTAATATTTTCTGTTTGACAAGTATTAATTCCTATATCATATCGTTTAATACTTCATTTACGAATTACAATGGGTATGGGCTATCTAAAATACGAAAAAAAAAAATTTTTTTATATAGAATTTGAAGAGGAAAGCAAGGTGAATAACTAGTTTTATTAGAAAGTTAAACACAATAATGCCTATACCTATAAATCAAAACCAAAATTTGGGTCGACCGAGGTAAACAACATAAAATTTAATGAGGTGTAAGTACTTTTATTTACCTTTCTTTACAACCCAGTAAAAAAGTAGGCGATTAACGGTTTTATTGTTTTCTCGTGGATTTAACTATTAATGTGTGTTTTTATTCTGTGCTATTTAGGTAGTAGCACAGTAGTAGGTACAGACTTCGTACAGGTAACGTTTAGGCACTTGGGTAATTTTGAATGTCGGGTTTTTTTTTCAAAAGGTGATTCAGATGTATTCTGTTTGCGAACGGTTTTTTTGGCTTTTCAGTTTTTTTTGAAGTCGGTTCGTTTTTTGTTATTTTTTTTTCTCAGTATGCCTCTTGAATGAATTTATGTAAATTTTAATGAATCTTAGTACCTATGTTGTTATTTCTTGGTTTCAATACACTTAGAGAAACGTATTCTACATTAAAAATGGTTACATATAAAATCTCCATCGCTATATTAAATATTTATCTTTAACACGGATTGATATAACTTTTCACTACAAACTATCTCCAGTTTTACTCTTATATCTCGACTAAAACACTAACTTTTCCTTTTAATAATATGCAGATAAGTATATATTATTATATTGAATGAGTCATCAGGGCCGCGCGTGAGTGAACTGCCCTCCTTTCTATAAATTAGCAAGCCCATACACTTAATTGATATGAGACCGACCAGGAAGCTACATCCACGATTGCTAACCACGATCCTAACACCTCCACCAAGAATCCGCCATTTTGCTTTTACTGTAGATTTGAATTTCGAACGATCGAACAAATGACGGTTAAGACGTTGTCTCTCGTAGCGTTAAATTGCTCTAAAGCTCAATGCTCCCTCTTCCGGAAAACATCGACTTTCTGCACTAGTGATGTAATTTAAAGATGAATTTCGCTCAATAGAAACTTGGGTATATACGTCAGTTTATATTGAAAGGTCTGGGTAGAGCTCACGAGGTTCAACGGCCGTCCTAGCCCCCCTCCCCTCTCCTTAAGGCACCTGCTAACCGGCAGAAACTGCTTTTGGTAATTAACAATAAAAAACTCCAATTATAAAGAAGATCAGTTTGAGGAAATGATTAAAGCTCTTTATAGTGGTTTCCGAGATTTCTCGCTTTTCTTTCGCGATGTGCTTTTTACGTCGTTATCACATTCTGGCGGACTTTGTTAGGAGACTCAATTCGAAGTGATAATGGCACGTAATGTGTCGTGATACTTCTTTATTTAGAACTGTTATTTCGAGCGGTACGGCTTGTCTTTGCTAGGATTGTCAGATGTATTATTACAAAATGGGACTTAATCGCGTTTGCATAGTGTTTATTTAATTACCTCGACGTTTTGATCGGGATGTTACGCTCATGTTCTCGAAGGGTTGTATTTCATAGATTTGCAAATAATGTTAAATTTTGAAGAACTTGCTTTTGATACGTCTAATGCCATTTGTCTGAAATGTCACCACTCTGACAACGTGTTAAATTGAATCGAAACATAAATAATTGATGTATTTCGGTTGTGATTTGGTCATTGCATCGCTCAAATGGGTATCTGCCAGTCCAACCAACAAATCAAATTAAGAGTCTTGTATCTGTTTTAGAATCATCATAAGCTTTAATCTAGGTATGTTTGAAATGAAATGAAATGAAATGAAATTATTTATTTAAATGCATGATTTGCAGTCACAATTGCTTAATATATAGAATCACGAAACCCTGCCTTTTCAGATAACCTATGTTAGTACTCGTATATGATGTAGATTTGTTATTATTATAAACCCATATTTATCACAATTAATATAAAAAAATTGCAACTATAATATAAAACAAAAACACAAATGAATTAATTTAAATGTCAAAATTAGATTATTATATGTACCTATACCTAGAATTAAATTATAATTTTAATGTAATATATGTCAAAGTATGTCTTCTAGATATTCATTTACGCTATAGTAACATTTATTTACCAACCACCAACGTTTAGATCCAATAACAATGAAATACAAGGAATTATGATAATATAATGATTTTTATTTATTTAAATACATACTTTAAGATTACGAAATATTGAATAAAAGGGGCTAATTTCACCGTAGGAACGTGATAGTGTGCGTTTCTCTTACAATCATATACTATTTAAGCATTTTGTAAAAAGTTTCTGATTTGATCTGTCAGAAAACTAGCCTATTCGAGGTGACTGCATGGCCCACGCATGCACCGCTACGCTATGAACGCGTGCCGTCTTTAGCAACACAAAAGAGAGGAGGAGCCGAGTACTATAGTGCGCGCTGGCGCGCTGGCTGTTAGCACGGCTCGCGGTGCCAGTAACCGTACCTAATAATAGAGGATCCCTTTAAGAACGACCTTCACCGAGATGTTTATTTGATGAAATGTATTTTATATTTAATTTAATATGTCAATAAATATATTGCATATGGGTTGCCTAACAAATTTTAGTCCAGGGTATGTTTAATTAATGATTAAAAAAAATATTTTTTTAAACATTTGATTATTATATAAATTCTATACCAATCGAAAGTATGAAGCCCATAGAATATGCAAACGTTAGGTTGCCTATTCTTTTCCCGTCGCAACTATCGGGTAGCCAGGTTTAAACTGGTAAATCTATACTAGCATTTTGCAACGGTCTGATTATTGAATTGAAATTAAATAACATTAAAGATTATTTTATTATGAATACGGTGGTATAGGGTTGCCTGCGAAAAATCAGTCCAGAATTCCGGTTGTCGAATTTTGAAAAGTAAAATATTGCATCGAGTGAATGTGTGCGACTGAGAGGTCCCAACCAAAACCATCCCATACGATAGAAGAGGACACAAAAAAAGTTAAATAACTATAAAATAATGTACAGCATATACGAGTCTATCGCTATGCTTTTCATTTTCAAGCAAAAATAGCATGCGCACTCTCTTTTTTTAAATGGGCGGACTTCAAACAGCTGCTATGCTGTGTCCTCTTCTATCGTATGGGATGGTTTTGGTTGGGACCTCTCAGTCGCACACATTCACTCGCTGCAATATTTTACTTTTCAAAATTCGACAACCGGAATTCTGGACTGATTTTTCGCAGGCAACCCTATACCACCGTGTTCATAATAAAATAATCTTTAATGTTATTTAATTTCAATTCAATAATCAGACCGTTGCAAAATGCTAGTATAGATTTACCAGTTTAAACCTGGCTACCCGATAGTTGTGACGGGAAAAGAATAGGCAACCTGACGTTTGCATATTCTATGGGCTTCATACTTTCGATTGGTATAGAATTTATCTAATAATCAAATGTTTAAAAAAAAATTTTTTTAATCATTAATTAAACATACCCTGGACTAAAATTTGTTAGGCAACCCATATGCAATATATTTATTGACATATTAAATTAAATATAAAATACATTTCATCAAATAAACATCTCGGTGAAGGTCGTTCTTAAAGGGATCTTAGACTATAAGTAATTTTCTTTGTGCCAGACTTAGGACTAAGGAAAGTACCTCTTAGGATTTAAGTAGAGCTTTATGAGAGATCTTTTACGATATAAAATGTTCATCGAGTCTCCACGTCGTCTAGACGTATCGATTATCGATTCCATTGTCGTGCGCCGCCGAATGCGGTCGATGAACCCGCACCCCTATTCCGAGCGTTCGCGAACTATCGACTCGATTGCGATTTCTATATTTGAATTTTACCGGCTTCGCTTAGGTTTGAGATGACAGACGTAACGTGTGAGTGGTTTAAACGCCTTTAAATGGGCATTTTTGTGAAAAGTGTTGCAATTAATTATGACATAATTAAGAAATATTAATACTTTTAAATTTTGTAAAATGGGGTGTTGTTAATTCCAATTTCAATATGGCTTTGATTTATGACAAATATTTCATACTTAATTCTGTCTCTTCTGTCCATTTTGTAACTTAGCATTTCTCAAAAAGTTTGTACACAATTAAGACAGAAAATGTAAGTCCAATATATTTTTCCTATTTTGTTACCAATTTTCTTTGTGATTTCCAATACATTGATATCAGATTATATATGATTAAAAAAGTATAAGCATAACAGAACCTTTAATTATCGAACATAGCGATAACATTGATATAAAATTACTAAAAAAATAATTATGTCAATTCTCGCGAAAATGCCCACATTGGAAAAAGCGATTGCATAATTTGTGACTACCACTAGTTCGATTGATGTCATTCTCAATTGACAACTTTTCATTTTTATAAGCAGGCTTTTTTATCCATATTACCAAATAAAGGAATAAATTAAATATTATACTAAGGCAGATTTAGTATGGAAATTGAAACTCTTATGCTTGTTTAAAAAAAAAGAACATGGATTCGATTCTTAGGTAGGTACCTACGCTGTTTTCGCATTTTTTTATATTGAAAACTAATCGGTGTAATCAAATAAAATAATGGATTTGAGCTCTGTGATAATAAATTAATAAAATTAGCTTAAATTTAACAGTATTTGAAAATTTTAAATGTCGTCAACTGAACAATACCACTGAACTTTTTTTCTTTCAGGCCACCCGATAGTGTCCTAATTAAACATATCGCATACCTTAGTTCACACACGTACTAATTTCATTTTTTTTTTGCCAGATAAATTTAAACCACAAAGCGTTGTGCACTAAAGTCCTAATTGCAACTGCTTTTTCCGAAAAGTTAGTACGAGTGTGAACTAAGGTATATGAAAGATTCAGGGTTGTCAATCCGGGTGCGTTCTCACTTCTCAAAAGTGAAAATGAGTGAAAAGTTACAAGTCTTTAAATACGCACGTGAGAACCTAGGTGCACGGCAATTTTAAGTTGAGAAGTTAAAAAGCACTAATAAGAACTGAAACATGGACGAGACGGAAAAAACAAAGAAAAGAATTAGTTTTCCTTAAATAAAACCAGAAATTTATGAATTAAACTTTTCATATTACGTCATTATTGCAAGAAATCGTTATTATCGAAAATCAAATTAAATAAAAATTAACCAACTGGGGACCCCATATTTTTTCTTACAAGAATTTTCTTGTAACCTATCAAAATAGTCTCCCAACTAGTGTGAAAGACCTCTGAGGTAGAACGACCGCGGACCCGACAAACTAATAAAATCGTCAAGTTATTGCTTTCTTTAACTCGTCCAAATTAATTGCTTTATTCGGTTGTTTGTTGTTTCATACAAATTGGCGAGCTATTAGTTTCACTACTCGACGCGAGATGGCGCTGTGTCGCGATCGCTTTGCGAATCGCTTCGGTAATTGTTTGTTTTAAAGTACAAAGTTGCTTTTTGTTTTAGGGTTCTTTTTATTTTTAAAAATCGTATACGTTTTTTATTAAATGATATTATATATGCGTGTATATTTGATATAACCGCATATTGCAGCCAGTCGGAGATTTTAGTGCTATGATTTTATATTTATAACAATTATTAATTTAGTGTACCTACTGCCGGTACTGCCATAGCGTAATAAATTAATTGAGCAGCAATGCATGGCGCAGTTATTACTAGTGACAGTTGGACATCGCCATGTTAAGTGTTAACAAACAACAACAAATAAATACATTGCATGCTGAATTATTTAATATGAAAAAAAAGTTCGATTTTAGAATACCATTGAATTTAATCGCTTTTACTTAAATGTATTTTTGGGTTAAAGTGACTTAATAAGTGTTATGTATTAATAAGCGTTTACTGGTATAATTGTGGTTCTCCTAGACTACACAACACACACAGTGGTAAGTTGAACATCTTCCACTTATGAAAAAAAAACATTGTATCTGTCATATGCTTACCTAAGTATGTATGACATGAGAAATTCGATAGCCAAGTCATTTCTTTGTAATTGACTTTCGTTACAACTTGGCTTTTGCAACTTGTTTCAAATTTTAAATTAGTTTTTTCTGATAGGTAATATAAATCAGTGATATTTCTGATACGAATAAAAATGACGTTCTATAACAATATCTCAAGGTATTGGAGATCCAACCTGACGTATCGTTGAAAAAACGAAATCGAAGAGAACTTGAATACTTCAGTTATATGGCATAATAAACAAATATAGACGGTGCACGCAATTTTGTCGTTGCAACTTGTTGTGTTGATGAGAGATGAATATTTTTGGATCAACAGATGGCGCTGTACTGCTGGCGCCTCACGCCCATACAAATATTGAACCCCTCTCTATAGAAAACTGATTTTCAATATAATTTTAAAATGTCATAATAGCGTACTTATATTATATAATAAGCAGAACCCTACCTATATCGAGGTAACCGATGTAATTTAAAGAAAAACATCGTTCCTCCAATGTTAAGTAAATGGATTTTTGAAATAAAAATACCATTACGAATTCAGATGTCACTTACGTAAGTACCAAGATAGTCCTTTCAATTTATATAAGCTTTTTTGAGCTTTAAGTTCATACTTATAAGTATAAAAGCTTTTAGGCAATGGAAGGACAATACCAGGCTCGCATAAGTTGTGAGGTTCCCGAAATGTTACCTACGTGACCGCTGTCGTGTATTATGGTACGGTCATATCATGCCAAATACCGGTTTAAAAAAGTTTAATATACTTTTGGTATGACTTGCGCGTGGAAATTCGGCGAGCATTCATGTTACCAGGGACCAGAGAGGCGTCCATAAAATGTATATATCTCTATCTATCTCCTTCCACCGGTGTATGTCAATTTTAGGGTATTGATGCACTCTTCTCTAATGCTATTATAATTGATGGTTCTATCACTTGTACCTATTCTGTGTCTATTCTGTGGTTCTGTGAGCTGTAGACCTCACAAACATTATTCAAATTGGTTGAAATATGACATATTTACGTTTTCAACCCCCAATACCTCCGCCATTATTTAAAATTCGAAAAACTGAATGGAAAAAATAAATGTGTGAGGAATTCAGGTTAGGAATTTAGCTTAAGATTTAGATTTAATGTAGTGTTATTTCATTGTAATTTCATAAGTTTTTATTATATTTGACGAAAATATTTCTTACAATACAAAATGCTTTATTTTACCTACACCAAAAAAAGTTTAGTTTTTAGTGCAAACACACAAATACAATAATTTTAATAACGGTAGACAACAGGTGGCTATCGCTAAAATGGCAGCAAAATTATAATTAAAACTAATCAAAATAAGAATAAAAATAAAATAGTATTTGTACAAACCACGATAGTATAAAAAAAATTGGGCAAGTGCGAGCCCGACTCGCGCATGTAGGGTTCCGTACCTATACATATATATATATAATCTATAACAAGTTTGTTGTATGGGAGCCCCCTTAAATATTTATTTTATTTTATTTTTAGTATTTGTTGTTATAGCGGCAATAGAAATACATCATCTGTGAAAATTTCAACTGTCTAGCTATCGCCGTTGTTGAGATACAGCCTGGAGACAGACGGACGGACGGACGGACGGACTGACGGACGGAAGGACGGACGGACGGCGAAGTCTCAGTAATAGGGTCCCGTTTTTACCCTTTGGGTACGGAACCCTAAAAATAACACTTCCTAAATATCACTCATTCAAATACGCTATAAATCAGGGTGGCCCCATAAATTTACAATTTAAAAGGAAGTCGCTAAAAAGTGACAAATTTCTCAAGTTAATTGCTTAATTTTGTCACAATCGCGTGATCAGAGCCACTACGCATAAACGGAAGCCATCAATAACTACAACGCGTTGGTATTCGCGGTATCCTGGATAGCCGAGAAGATCAATGGGCCTAATTCGAGAATGCCGTTTGAGAGATCGCCAAACGTAAAATCTTTATTAGATAACAGTGATGTTGCCTTTGAAATGTCATTAAAATGCAATGAGCTTCAAGTGACATATCTCATCTCAATTTTGGAAATACGAAGGCGATAATGGTTGTCAAAAATGCTATTCATGCATATGAATTTCTGTTCTGAACGAAAGTTAACTGACTAATGTCACGCACTACCCGGTCAAGTCAAGTATGCACCTGTTATCTATGCTGTCACATACAAAGAAGACGCAAATTAAACGCGACCGGATAGGAAAAATTGCGATGTTCTAGGGATATCGCCACTTGTCAAGTTGGGACACGTCAAAAGTGACGGATGGCGATGTAATAGAGAGATCTCCATCATCTCTTTAAAATTGGTCGAAATACCCCCCAGATTAATCAATCGAAAGACATCAAGTGCTGCAACACTAAGCACAACTGTCACAAGCGACTATTTTTCGCGCGAGATAATTGCCTGTCTCTTTCTATGCAGTAATGTGAGAGGGTGGCGGGTAGCGCTATGTCGCGCGATAAGAGTCGCAAAGCATAGTTGTGCTAGACGGGCTGGACAATGTAGACTTTTGCCCAGCAGGTGATTATCTCTCCTTACTCGATGGCTGAATGGTTGTTGGTGGCTGAATCTACAGACTAGAAGGTGCTCTCAACTTTGTCCGCTTGAAACTTTTTTTTTTACGTAGTCTGATGAAAAGTATCCTATACCATGTTTGAATGAGCTATCTAGCAAAATTAGTTAAACTCTGTTCAGCCGATTCGGCGTGATAACAGGACAAAGAAAATTTTACCAACAGATTGCGCTCTAAACCTAAAGCAATGTTGGTACAAGCATAGACATCCAAAGATGGTACTTTTTACCCAACTATGGTAAAGAAGAAAGGCGGAACCTCACCTTCACACCTTCTAGCAAAATAAATTAGGTATCCCAAATCATAGAAAATATGGCAAAACAAACGGATACGCATTATATATAAAAGGTTTTCCAAAATTGGTGCTTATCCTGTCTTTTATTATCATTTAGCGAGTCAACGCTTCTTAAGCGACGCGTGCGCAGCGTCGCAATGAGACTTGCATACAACGGCCATGCTAGTAGGGGAGTCCGTGACAAAAGGACCTTTTGGATTTCGGAGATTCAAATATCTTATTTTAAAATAATCACATAAACCATATTTTTACAATACTAAAACCTTAGATAAGTATAATTATTTTTTTTTTATTTATTTATACATATTCTATAAAAAACATACCCCGTCCAGCAGGTCCGTCCTGCGGCATGGTTCCCATTACGCTACCTCTTTGAAATGAAATGAAATGAAATAATTTATTCAGTAAGTAGGCCACAGGGGCACTTTTACAAGTCAAATTGTGAATCTACCGGCATTTCGCAAGAGGAGACCGCTGTTGAGAAGAAAGCCGAAAGAAACTCAACAGTAAGTCGTTTTTTCGTAAATAATACTTAAAACAATTACATGATACATTTGTAGTGTTATAACTAATTACAATGGTACACGTAAAGGAGATGTAAAATACTCCAAATCAATGTTAAGTAGGAACATTAAAATAAAAAAAATTAACGATAAATTATAATATTAAATATACCCAGAGATGTATAAAGTCTCTGGGTGTCACAACATGCAATAAAATAAAATAACTTAATTAATTTAATTCCACGTGGACGTCCACCTACAAGATGGCCTTATAAAGGTCGCCGGAAGGCGCTGGATGCAGGTCGCTTCCAACCGGTATATATGGAAGTCCAAAGGGGAGGCCTATGTTCAGCAGTGGACGTCCTATGGCTGAGATGATGATGATGATGAATTTAATTCCACAGAGATGTATAAGGTCTCTAGGCGTCAACGTGAATAATTTACAATAGAAAATAATTATTAAACCTAAATTTCTTAGAGATGTATATGGTCTCTAGGCGTCATAACATGCAATGAAATATTTTAAAATTATTAAATTTCCTCAGAGATGTATAAAGTCTCTGAGTGTCATACTACACTAAGCTGTTTCTTAGAGATGTATACAGTCTCTAAGAGTTCAAAAAGTAAAAATCAACATATAATAACTTCAATCGAGTACAGGATGAAGTTTCTCACGTTTACTTACTCGTAATTTAACACTAGTATGCGGTTGCTACATCTTTAATTTGGCCCTTGCTAGCATGAACAGACCGGACCCCACAAACGGCACCCGTTCACGAGTATGACGCATATCTCAGCCATCGCCTCCCTCAACCATATTATAGGGAAGGCTGCGACCCGATCAACGACGCCACCGTAAGCAAAGACCTTTAAGCGAGCATGACATGCTCAAGCTGCCGGGCATACTTGACTAATACTGTTTGCCCGGTGAGAAACAACAAATTGTGCTCTCATGTTACATTGACAATTGACGATCACTATATGATAAGTAATGTAAACTGACATACTCTTATATTTTACAAGAACATTATATTGTGAGACAAATAAACTAAAACTAAAACTAAAACATTAGAAATTACCCACCAAAATAATGCTTATTAAAAAATTTACTATTGACACACAATACTAAACTACTGGCTTAAAGGCATCACTGTCGTTTAAAAAGTCATTAACCGTATAATAAGCTTTATTCAATAAGTGACGTTTTATTTGCGCTTTAAATTTGCTACAGGGCAATTTTACTACATCAATAGGTATTTTATTGTAGAAGCGTACACAGTTCCCCACGAACGACGAGCTAACCTTACGGAGACGGTGGGCAGGTATTGCGAGCTTGTCCTTACTTCTCGTATTGTAGTGGTGAATGTCACTGTTGAGCTTGAATTCATGGAGATTTTTCCGCACATACATGATATTCTCAAGAATGTATTGAGATACTACGGTGAGAATGTTTGTTTCCTTGAATTTCTCTCTTAGTGACGTACGACCTCCTAGTTCATAAATTGCGCGTACAGCTCGTTTTTGTAGCACAAAAGATGGTTTGGATGTCCGCCGCTCTTCCCCATAATAAAATTCCATACGACATAACACTATGGAAATAACTGAAATATACAATCTTAGCCGTCTCGACGTTTGTCAGCTGCCTGATTCGCCTAACTGCATAGGCCGCAGAGCTAAGCTTACCTGCAAGAGTGGCTATATGCGCACTTTGGATCGCAAGAACGATCCTCTGTGAGAGATACCAGGACTGAGGTCCCCTGAGACGCGAATCAACCCAGGCGACAGGGCCCCCATAAACGCCTTTCATATCAGCCGACCAGGGTCCCAAGGTCTCTACAGCAAATTATAATATGAGTTTTTGTCAAAACGTTTTTTGGAGGCACGCTTTTATTGCTGATTTTATTTTTTGCCGCTGACTAAATTTAGGTGACGTCACAATCAAATCGTCAGGTTATTGAAATGTACAATTTTAGGCCTGTTGTAACTTATAATTATAACGTATCTTAACTTAATCTCACGCGCTCGAGTAAATCCCCTCTTGCGCTCCCCTACTATAAGTTACTGAATGGCTTGAACGTGGGCTGAAGTCCGTGATTTGCAGCGGCACTTGAATTATGATGTCTGAACGTTACGATCGTGAAGACCTTTCGGATTTCTCAGATTCGATTACTTATTTATAATATAAGTTTTTGCAAAAATACACTTACTTGAGACAATCAAATCGTCAGGTCATTGAAATGCTCACTTTTAGGCCTGTTGTAACTTATAATTATAATATTTTATCCTAATCTGACGCGCTCAAGTAAATCCCATAATCCCCTCATGCACTCCCTTATATCAGTAACTGAATGACTTGGACGTTGGCTGAAGTGCATGATTTGGAGCGATACTTTAGATTTCGGAGATTCGATTATAATAAAAAAAAATTGACAAAACTTGTGGTGTACCCACATTAAAAAAAATGAGACATTACATGTTTTTTTTGAGACAAGCTTTTATCGCTGAGTATATTTTTAGCCCCGAGAAAGACAATCAAATCGTCAGGTCATTGAAATGCACACTTGAAGGCCTGTTGCAAACTTATCTTAATCTGATGCGTTCGTGTAAATCCCAAAATCCCCTCTTGCGATCCCCTACTATCAGTAACTTGCTTGGACGTGGGCTGAAGTACGTGATTTGGAGCGGCACTTTAAATATGATCTCGGTTCCTGGTATGAATTATAAAGCGGGCACAACAAGGCTAACAACACTACTTTTTTAATTTTATTTACCAACAAAAACACATAATACAAATTTAATTAATTTCTCGCCAAACTGTAACGTTTATTGGCGAGGCGCACTCAATTTTAACAAAAAAACTTAGCGTATCTTATTAAGGGTGAGGCCAGACGAGCGTAATTTGAGTCGCGTAATTTCGTAATCATGTCACGTGATCACGTCACAGTAAGTATGGCGCGACCGAAATTACGCGAATCAAATTACGCTAAGAGGTATTTCCTTCTCGACAACAAGTCCGATTGTATCATAGGGTGCAATTAGTACTTTTAACCTGCTGATAGCCTGTTATTGATAAGGAAATCTAATCTTTGATTTTAACAGTGTTTTACTTAATTTTGGATCTAATCTTAGCAAGTCTATTTTATTAAATATTTTTGGTACCATACTAAGTATTTGGACACTCTTTCACCGTAATATACTCTTGGTTAAACATATTTTTTTGTTGTTTTACACAGTTTGATACTAACTTTTAACCCCGGCTCCACGCTACTTGCGAAGTTGACCGATGTTGTTGGGCGAATAGTGTTGAGAGGCACTTCGCTGCAGAAACTCATGCTTCGGCCAACTTCACATCGGTCAAGAGGCGTTATTCCTTTTAAATTTTGTTTTTTTCACATTATTACAAATAAATTGATAATTTCAACCAACTTTTTGAAGTGAATAATACATTTCCCCGAGTTCTAGGTAGTAACATAGCTATTTCACGCTTTCATTGCGTGCTGTCGAAAATAAGTTGAAAAAACTAATATCCCCCGTGAATTTTGTAAATTTCGAGTAGTTTTTGAAACTAAAATTATCAATGAAAACTGTTGGTTTCAAACATATACCAATAAATCGCAACAGCCCTGTTCTAGGTAGTAACATCAATAAAATGTTAAGAAACATGTTTGATCATAGAGAAAAATGTCTAAAACAATCAGCATTTTAAAAGGACGAAGGACGAAGGAAGGCCTCTTAACTTCGTGATAGTCTGGAGCCCAGGTGATTCTTGCCTATATGCAAGAGTTGGATTTATATATGAGTATATGAGTATCTTGCAGTCGCGAGGCGTATATACATATATATACGTATATATGGATTGCTCACGAACAGAGTGTAGAACCCGATTCCCACCCGCTGGCCTATTTTAAGGAGATTGAGTAACTTTTTCTATTGTTTTTGGAAAAATAATAAGCTAACTCGGTTCCGGCTTGCCCAAAGATTTAGTTTGACGCCATGCAACTACCTAATCCATACTATATACTATTATATATTATTATTATAATATTATAAATGCGAAAGTGTGTCTGTCTGTCTGTTACCTCTTCACGCTTAAGCCGCTGAATCGATTTTGATGAAATGTGGCATAGAGATAGTTTAAGATACGAGGAAGGACATAGGATAGTTTTCATCCTGGAAATTATACCCAAAAAGATTGAAAAGTGAGTGAACATTTCTGTTGGGGTGCGGTGACCCTGTAGGAATTGTAATTATTAGACCAAAAGCACAATTGCTCTTACATTTGCTTAGTCGCTTTTAATAATCCCTTTTATCAAGTTACACGCGTACGTAGTCGCGGGCAAAAGCTAGTTATTAATAAATGATACCTAATTAATAAATAAGTACTAATTATAATAATTCAAATTATACTTTATTAAACAAATGTAGTACGAAGAAAAAAGAAATGTAGAACTGTAATATTAGTGTCGTATTTACATTCAATATTTAGTGTTTGTTTTATATTTATTTGATTAGGGTGACTCTGGAGACTATTGAAGTTAGAAAAAGATACCTCGTAGAAGTTGGATTAGCGGGTAACATCGCAGGGCACAGCTAGAACCTATTTCAATAAACCAGACTATAAATAAGTAATAAGGGGCTTTTCTTTATGAGTTCGTTTTTCAAGAAACAGCCTCAAAGGAAGTGGACATGGCAGAGCCCCGACAACATGACAAAAAATGAGATCGACTTCATCATAACGGACAAGAAGCGCATATTCAGAGACGTCTCAGTGATCAATAGGTTTAATACCGGTAGTGATCACCGACTTGTACGAGGCTCTGAATATCAATTTCAAGCTAGAACGTGTTCGTTTGATGAAGTCCAGGCTCCGACCTAACCCGCTCCAAACTATAATGGGATCTGAAACGTTCCAGTCAAATCTGGAGAACCGATTCGCTGCCCTGGAAACCACAAACAGCGTTGACATTGACCAAACCCTCGAAGGTGTGGTCGGAATCCTCAGGGAGGAAGGTGTGAGATTTTGCGAATTACAGCGTAAAGGAAGGAAGTCGAAGTTTTCGGGAGAAACACTCGGGCTTATGACGGAACGACGTGAACACCCACCAGTCACTTTGTCAGAAAAGCATGCTCTAAACAAGAAAATTGGTAAACTAGTGCGACGAGACCTCCGATGCTCCAACACACGGTCTGTTGAAAGAGCTATTGAGCAAAATCGGGGGTCCAAAGTGTTTGTCCAATCTCTTGGGAGAAGCCATCTGACAAAGCTGACCACCGCGGATGGAGTAGTCGTTGCTTCAAGGCCAGGGATTCTCGCGGAAGTTGAGAACTTCTACAGCCTGTTATACGCTTCACACGCAACTCAACCTGATCCCGGAAATGAGGATTCCAGAGCCACACTTACGCGCCACTTTACTGAAGACTTGCCAGAAATCAGCCTAGGCGAAATCGAGATAGCTCTAAAACAGCTTAAAAATGGAAAAGTCCCTGGAGAGGACGGTATTACGACTGAGCTCCTGAAATCTGGTGGTAAACCGGTAATGAAGGAGCTCCAAAACATCTTTAATACTGTCCTCTTTGATGGGAGAACTCCGGAGGCGTGGAGTAGGAGTATTGTCGTGCTGTTTTTCAAAAAGGGTGATAAAACTCTTTTGAAAAACTACCGACCCATTTCGCTCCTAAGTCACGTCTACAAGCTGTTTTCGAGAGTTATCACGAACCGTCTTGCACGAAGACTCGACGAGTTTCAGCCCCCGGAACAGGCGGGGTTTCGATCAGGATACAGCACCGTAGACCACATTCATACAGTGAGGCAGATTATACAGAAGACGGAAGAGTATAATCGGCCCCTGTGCTTAGCGTTCGTGGACTACGAGACGGCTTTTGACTCGATCGAAACCTGGTCGGTTTTGGAATCTCTGCAGCGATGCCAAGTCGATTGGCGATACATCCAAGTGTTGAAAGGTCTTTACAATGCCGCTAGCATGGCCGTCCAAATACAGAACCGGCAGTCTGAACCTATCCCCATGCATCGTGGTGTGAGACAAGGGGATGTTATATCCCCCAAATTGTTCACAAATGCATTAGAGGATATGTTCAAGACGTTGGACTGGAAAGGACAAGGCATTAACATAAACGGTGAGTACCTTTCACACTTGCGAATTGCAGACGACATTGTCATCCTGGCGGAAACGCTGCAAGACTTGCAATTTATGCTGAACGGCCTAGCTGAGTCTTCAAAACGCATTGGCCTCCGGATGAACTTGGACAAAACCAAGGTTATGTTCAATGAACATGTTAGTCCGGAAACAATTGCGGTACAGGGCAGCTTTCTCGAAGTTGTTCAAGAGTACGTCTACCTTGGGCAAATATTGCAGTTGGGTAAAAACAACTTCGAGAGAGAGGCTAATAGAAGAATACAGCTAGGCTGGGCAGCATATGGCAAACTTCGTCGGGTCTTCACATCGTCAATTCCACAATGTCTGAAGACGAAAGTTTTCAACCAGTGCGTCCTACCCGTAATGACATACGGTGCCGAGACGTGGATACTCACGGTTGGGCTGGTCCACAAATTTAAAGTCGCTCAGAGAGCTATGGAAAGGGCCATGCTCGGAGTTTCTTTGAAGGATCGAATTCGGAACGAAGTGATCCGTCAGAGAACCAAAGTTACCGACATAGCTCACCGAATTAGCAATTTGAAGTGGCAGTGGGCTGGCCATATTAGCCGAAGAACCGATAACCGGTGGGGTAAACGTGTTCTTAAGTGGAGACCGCGGATCGGCAAGCGTAGTGTGGGACGCCCTCAGACTAGGTGGAGCGATGATCTGTGCAGGGTGGCTGGCAAAAGCTGGATGAGAGTAGCCGAGGATCGCTTACAATGGCGTGCAGTTGGAGAGGCCTATGTCCAGCAGTGGACAAGAATAGGCTGATGATGATGATGATGATAAATAAGTATATTCAAGTGAAACTTAAACCACTGTGTGGCAATTGTTTCAGGCAAGGCTATAGTTACGTCTAACCGACTGTGCCTTACAAAAAGATAAAAAAAAATCTAAGACTCGTAGAAAAAACAAAACGATATTAATTTGTCAAAAACAAGCAACAGAGGGCGACGGAGGTGACAAGTGACAGTCCGCGCACCACTTAGTCTACCCTATAAACTAATTTTACCGCCGACATCTATGTATAGTCACTCATCCAAGAGTTTACTGGGCTAAAAGTTGAACGAACCTGCGCCTCTTGCTCTCAACTCACCCACACACACACAACTCACACAAACACACAGACAACAAAGATGGACAAGACACACACTAATAAAAAAGAAGCGTGAGAAATGTTGATAACTCACTTGTTGCGTTAGTGAGCTCCTATCGTCACTTCCGAGTCTCGATTTAGAATCATTTTTGTTTTGAAAATGTTTGTTTTCCGAGTGGTATCAATATGTGCGTGCAATTTTGAGGGGAAAAGAGAGAGAACGATTGTTACGAACAAATCATTGTTAACGCAATTATCTAATCGAATACGCGTTATCAAATACAAGCGTCTTTATTCAATCCTTGTTAAAAGACGCATTAGAAAGAGATAGGAAAGTAATTAATGCTATTGCGCATGTGTGAGTTCCGCGTAGGCGATACGTAGTTAATGAGGCTTGACTGTAGTGGTAGGAACTCGTATGACTGGCTGAGCCGCCTTCTTCAACCTCTGCTGGCCTGGTACTTCCAATCTCGATTGCGCATACATTTTAGTACGAGTTTTTTTTTCTGTTTAAAATACACAACCGGCTTGACAGGGCCATTTCTTAAAAATATCTTTGCATTTCCGCGTTGAAAAAGCAAAAAGGTCATTCCCGCCTAAAATTCTTCGGTGTGCGACGAAAATCTTCTCATTTGTATTCAAAATGCGTTTCCGTGATTAAGTTGTTGGTTTTATGTTAAAATGTTGTGCATAGTTTAATGTCGAATAAGTATTGTAAAAGCATAAACGCAAGAATGTAAGGAATGTACATTAAAGAAAAGATGGTGGATTGTAATGGCCATTAAATAATATGAATAAGTAAAACCTTTGTAGATGTGGACCAGTCGTAGTAAGGTCTACGTTTCGTAGCGCTACGAAATTCGCAAATCGTAGCATACTTTTAGGGTCTCTTCTCTTGAAAATTTTCGCCATTATATTGTTTTTATTAAATCTATTTCTCACTGTTTATATATATAAAAACTAGATATTATATAGTCCTAGTCACATACAACTTGATTATTTTTGGAGCTTCAAACTTTGATTGGATCCTTTTTCAGCAATCCCAATCGGGATTCCCATTTTATAAATTGCCATAAAATAATTCGAATAAAACAAAACAATACAATTCAAGTTACATTTTTCAGTCAAAAAACATGTTAGGATGTAGTATTCGCCAGTAGTATTTTTTGTTACAAATAGGTACAATTAGGTTTATATGTTTTGATACTATGATGTTTTTGTTTGCATTGTTCTTTGACGTTAGAAAGTTATTTAGTAAATAAGACGAGTAAGGACAATAGTTTTTGTAGGTCATTCTTGCCTAGACTGACTGACTAGAAATTGAAGAAAAATTGCCGAAAAAATCTCCTGAATTTTTGTAAACACACGTTTATTAGGCTACGTTCTCCACATAAATTCATATACTACCAAGTACCTATATACCCAAAAAAATATTTTTTTTCGAGTTGTTTTATATATATTTATATACACCGTGACCGTTAATAACCCGAAAGATTTAAGCTAACGATACTAGAGCCTAATTAGAGTATATAAACTTATGTAACATATAGTCCAAAAAGTTATAATTAAGGAGATATAAATTGTTTAAAACAAATCAAAAGTTAAAAAATCTCCAACACACCCTAAAGGCGTTAGCATGACGTAGCCACCTACTTCTTTTACACGTAGACGCACTAACTGCACGGCGGTTGTTAGCCAGTTTCATAATGATGTTTGGTACCTATCTATCTACAAAAAGGTTTTACTATCGAAAATATTAAAATTAGAATTCATGTCATTATGCCAATGTTCGAACTCGTCAAAAGTGAAACAGTAAAATTGAGACAGCGATAACTTGACACTTCTTGTCATAGAACACAAGTCACGGCATTCCTCGTTCGTCGTATGATTTCGGAGCGATTCGTGAAGTGTCACTCACTCACTCACTCTTCTTCAACTAAAGACTTGTTCACAAAGAAGCGGGCAATTAATATGATTTAATTTGTACTGAAATAGTAATTTAATTAAGACACATAATTAGACCCATGTTGATATAACATTATTTACTCGTATTGTCGTCAAAAATACGTGGTTTAAATCTTTCGGGTTATTAACGGCCACGGTGTATATAACGGTGAAGGGTGTTGTGTTTCGGCAGTTCCGGGGCAATCTGCCGAATCCTGCGCCAGATCAGACGACGCAACGGAGCCACGCTGTTATGTCGCCTAAATCCAACTAGATTTAAGTTTTTTATTTTATGGATAATTTTGTTTTGTCTGATTTTGTAGTTCACAGTGACTTAGTTTAATTATTGTAATGCTGTGTAACTAATTTGAATAAATAAATATATGTATTCAAGGTAGGTTTTTTTATAACTTGATTATTACAATGCTTAATTTCGCCGTTACCGTCGTTATTTATATATATTTTTTTTAATTTAACGAGTCACAAGTACGAGGCATGTGGTCTGGGGTGAACGACTGATGCAAATGTGCGGAACCCGTCCACCATTATGTGATCGCTCCCGGGAAACCTCATCTGATTATTATAATTAATTATTATACAAGATTTTCCCGTAACTCCCTGCGTGAGTAAAAACTTGTTAGAAAATATTCATATCAAGCATTTTGCCACCGTAGCGAATTTTCACAAAAAAGTAAACAAACAACATGAAAAAATATGTATCTGGTTTCTGTTAGTTTTTTATTACTTTTTATTTAATTTCTTGTAGTCTAAGATCCCGATATAAAACGACCTTCACCGAGATGTTTATTTGATGAAATGTATTTTATATCTAATTTAATATGTCAATAAATATATTGCATATGGGTTGCCTAACAAATTTTAGTCCAGGGTATGTTTAATTAATAATTAAAAAAATATATTTTTAAACATTTCACCGGTTTGATTAATATTAGATAAACTCTATACCAATCGAAAGTATGAAGCTCATAGAATATGCAAACGTTAGGTTGCCTATTCTTTTCCCGTCGCAACTATCGGGTAGCCAGGTATAAACAGGTAAATCTATACCTACTAGCATTTTACATCGGTCTGATTATTGAATTGAAATTAAATAAAATTAAAGATTATTTTATCATGAATTTATCTAATAATAAAAACCGGTGAAATGTTAAAAAAATATTTTTAACTAAACATACCCTGGACTAAAATTTGTTAGGCAACCCATATGCAATATATTTATTGACATACTAAATTAAATTTAAAATACATTTCATCAAATGAACATCTCGGTGAAGGTCGTTTAATATCGGAATCCTATACTATTGCTCAAGCCATAAACCCCAGCTGATTATGTAATTAATAATTATACAAGATTTTCCCGCGATTAAAAACTTTTTGCCGCCGTATCGAATTTTTACATAGCATTTTTTTACGGTGGTACATTCTCTTACCCTGATTCTTTATTTAAAAAAAAGGAACCAGAAAATCGAAGTTAATATAATAATGCTTGGGTATGAAAATTCACTAGGTACCTGCTTGTACTTGTAAACTAATTCTATAATTCTGTGCTGTCATTTTGTGTTTTTTTTTGTTTTTTTTTTGTCTCAAATACGAGGCCAACTGGCGTGGCATGGTGACGTGAGCGACCAGTCCGCATGTGCCGCTATGAGTAGCTACGACAACGGTAGAAGGTGGAGCCGAGCACCCAGGTGTGCGGCTGGTGCTGAACCTACATAATAATGAATTATTTGATATTAAACAAATTCGCCTTGTAATGGCGTCTATAAAAATATTTGCATCACACTTTGCTCGTAAACAAGGGCTTACATGCTAGAAAACCGGGCGGTAAATCGTATATACTGCCCTAGGGTGGTAATTCGTATATTACGCCCTAGGGCGGTAAGTAATTTTGGTAATTTGACTACTACTACTTTTGTTTTATTTCCTCCAGTGTGATGAAAAACGTCGTACGTGACTCTGGTGGTAAAGGAATTCCTAACCCGTGTCATTAAAGCCCGATGCCGAAGGCGAGGGCTTCTAATAGACACTCGTTTGTAATTCTTCGTTTACCACCCTTGTTACGTAATGTACTAATAAAACATTTTTTCGTATATTTTTTAATATTTTGTGGAGTGTTCCAAGGACAGTAATTTGACGTGGTTAGTAAAGCATGAAAAAAAATCTTTAATACATACGGTTTCGTCGACTAGTTGTTGGAATCAACACCACTAATCACGGCGCGTGACACCGGGACAAACGACTAGGGAAACAGGCAGCAAACGTATGCGATTCCGGGGTTGTTAAATCCCAAGTATCGCAACCTGTGGCTTCCTCTAATCTGGTGCTGTCTCGTATAGCTTACAGTTAAAATCAGCCTGTTTACGAGGTTTGTATGCGAAGGATGGATTTAAAATAGTTTATCACTGATGGACTGAGCTACGCAGAAATTGTTATATGACTTGGATAGAGAAGTATTTTCATAATCGTTTATTATAAAATTTGCGTTACCCTAGCCATAGGTAAGTGAGATTTTCTGCGAAAGTCTCACTTCCTGGTCAAGGCAAGTTGTAAGTAAAACTTTTGACAAACCACGGGTGGTAATTCGTAAAGCCCCAAATCGCATATTTATGGCCCGAACCGAAGGCCACGAACACCTGCGATCCGGGACATTCACGAAAGTAACTTTAAAGTAATACATAAAAGAAAATCTGTGATACGAGATGAATAGTATTGTGGATACAGAACAAGGATAATCGAGAATATATTCAAGTGTACATAATTAGGCCTTATGTAATCACTTATGTGATCTTATTATGAAACGAGCCCACACTCATGTTTTAAGACCTCTTATTATGTAACAGTTGCATAAACTAGTTATTAATGCACGGTTCCTACAGTGAGCTCGGGATTTCATAATGACCGTGAGATGCTCCATTGTTTCTGGGAATATCCAAATCGCAACATGTTTGACATATCACAGTTTGTTGCTGAAGATTCGGCAATCGTATAGTGCCGTCCTCTCGATCTCCTGTTAAAGTATATTTGGGTGAGTGAGACGGCACTATACGACGGTCGAATTTCGAGCATCGGAGTAGCCTTTCTTTATCCATAGGTATGATGAGTACTACTATATTCTGTAGTGTAACATAGAAGTATCCTTGCTGATAGACTCGCTCATTGCGCGATCAAGTGGCGGTCGTTGAACTTGTAACCCAGTGCGCGCAGACGCAGCGAGGAACGTGTTTAGTCTGATGCTGCTCGCAGGGTTGGCGACGAGGAGAAACATGCGGAAGTGAGTAGTCTACAATAGACACAAACTGACATCAATGTTTCAATCAATAGTGCTCGGGTAGGTACTGTCAAGGGAATTGAAACACGTACGTTTTTGACCCTTATTCTCATTGAGACAAGAGTGAAAATGTACGTGTTTCAAAGTAACAGCAATCGAATTTGTAAAAAAAAAGTGGACATTCATTGTCTATAGGTTTAGGTACTTACTTACTTACTTACTCGTAACTGTGATTCGGTGTCGAAGCTTCCAATGTGCATACATTGGAAGCTTCGACACCGAATCATACCGCAATTCTTTAACCTTCTGCCTAAAAACGACTTCAGGCGACTGAATTCTGAAGAGTTTATGACAGTATGATTTGAGAACGTATTTTTCGTTGCTGAGAATCCGATGCGATGTGGCGGTGAAGAGTTTGGAAAATAGTATCCAATAATTAACCAAAATGATTTCACAAAATTTGCCAATAAAGTAGTCGTTTCATAAACTTTTGTTTGATAAATAGTCCAAAAGACAAAATATGTCTAAATTGATAATGTTTGTCTATGTTAGACAAAGCTCCGATGACTTTTTAATCAGTCTATACACTTTTTGCCATATTCATTCAATTTATGAGGGAAATGGTTCTGTTTGGCTCAAAAATATTCTCAACGGACAATATTACATTTGTTAATGGAATGCATGCAACTATACCCAATTCATTCTAACTATTTTATAACTTGAGCCCCTAAAGTCGAAATAAAAAATCCGAAACCGGTTTTCCCATAAGTGGCAGCCCTGAGTTTTCCCGGTAGTATCGAACGCGGTACCACACTTAGCAAAGCAAGTATTTATACTAGATACGCGAGGTACTCATCAAATACTCGTCTACCTGTGACTCATACTTTGTAATTCGATTTTAATTTTTTAATGAGAGTACTTATCCTTTAGAGATAAGTGCGCTGTTTTAAATTGATAAAAGTGGCAATGTATGTATACGTATATATGTATATCTTTATTGTACACCAACATCAGGTTATAAATACAATGATAACACATATTACATGTACAAAGGTGAGCTTATCTCTATTAGGGATCTCTTACAGATAACCTTTGAGCAGTTGAATGGATATTCGTAGTTATGAGTAACACACTCGTAATGATCTTAAATACTGCTAATCAATGTTTTAAGCTATGTGTGCATTTTACACAGAGATTGTCATTTATTCTGCTTTTTCGTGTATGGTTTTGGGGTTTCTGTCGGTTGTTGTTTTGATTTCACGGCGTTTTAACGATAGTAAGTCGGAATTTTTTCGGAATGTTCAAATTGGAATATCGCTCCGTGATCAAATTCCTGACAAAGGAAGGGGTCAGCCTGACCGATATAAAAAAAAGGTTAGATGCCGTATACGGGGATACTTCTCCGTCATTTTCCACGGTAACAGAATGGAGTAAGCAGTTTCGTTTAGGGCGGGAGTCCATTAACGACGACCCTCGCTCCGGCCGGGCTGTGGAAGTACTCACCAAGGACTGTGTCAAATAGTCAAATTAGTGGAAGAGGAAGTTGTGAGTGATCGAAGGCTTAAAACTAAAGAAATAGCGGCAAGAACCGGGCTTTCTAAAACTTCAGTACTTACGATTCTTCATGACCATCTTCACATGAATAAAGTTAGTGCTAGTGCTAGGTGGGTACCCAAACTTCTTTCGAGCTTGCAGCGAACGGAGCGAAAAGCGTGTTCTCACAAGGTTTAGATGCGTATAGGCGTTACGGAAGAAGTTATTTTGAGTCGATTGTTATTACGGAAGACGAAACCATGGTTTTGTTCTATGATCCTATTGATCCTCTTTCGAAAAGGGAATCGATGGAGTGGCGTCGTCATGGTGAAAAGCCGCCTAGAAAGGCCAAGGTAACGCAATCCACCAAAAAGATAATGGCAACGGTATCCTGGGGTTGTCACGAAATACTAATGATTGGCATAAAAGAAAGGAATACCACGGTAAATGGCGCCTACTACGCCACCCTTATTGAGCAATTACGAGAGGCGATGAAGCAGAAGCGATGTGGAAAACTCAGTAGAGGTGATCGGCTTCTCCACGACAATGTTCCCGTTCACACCGCTGCAATTGCCAAAGCTGCTGTAGCAAAATGTGGCTTCGAGGAAATTCGCCACCCGCCTTACAGCCTCGACCTGGCCCCAAGCGACTACTATTTGATCTCAAGACTTAAGGCAGACTTAAGGGGTAGACGATTTTCTTCGGATGATGAAGTGGCTCAAGCTGTTTTCGCCCATTTTGAGGACAAAACTCCAGAGTATTTTTTTAAGGGGGTAGAAATGCTCATCACGAGATCTGCAAAGTCAGTTGAAATAGAGGGAAACTATGTCGAAAAATAAAACAGGTTTTGTAAATATATCTACTTGTTTTCTTTGGTAGGCCGGACACTTTTGGACCGCACCTCGTATAGCTGGATATACATAAAATTAAAAATTTGGGTCAGAATTGTTAAGACTATATCACAGCACCGTTTTTTTGCGACTTTTAGGATTAAAAACTTACAAACTGAATGACAGATACCCATTATTCCTTTACTGCACTGTCTATGAGTTGTTAATAATCATAATGAAATAAACACGACCAGCGAAATGTAATCATTCCGATTAAGTACTTAGTTCTACTTTCCCACTCTTTTGATTTTCCACACTAAAACTACGTATTAAAAGTATACGATCATATTAGAACTTTATCACACTACGTCACGTTACTGCAGCAGTTCAAATTGGCTAGCTCAGTTACTATGATAATTGATAAAGTACTAAAATGATCAAGGAATTTTTAGATCCTACATGCGATGATAATTTCTCAATTCTGTACATGTGAACCATCATATTACCATACAGTGAACTAAACAAAGGTAGTACAGTTACCATCAAAAGTAGCTGAAATTTTTAGTATGCAATTATTACGGTAGTAAAATTGATAGCTTTTGATACTGACTGAGGAAACCCCATTTTAAGATGATTTAATAGTTGTTTTTGTCAAATTATGATTATGCCAGCTATAGTAATGAAATCTTGACTAAAGCAAGAGTAATATAATTCTGAGCGTAGTGAGGCAAATTTTAAAGTAGAGTTTTGTGCATAGTGAGGGATCAATGATCATGTAAAACACCCCCGATACAAGTAGCTAGCTGGTCATCATGTGACCCTCATTAAATGAATCATTTAGACAATTTTACTAAAACTGAACAAGAAAATTTGAAACTTAAAATTGGCTGAGATCTTTTCACTTGTTCCATTGTTGTGAATATCTTGGAAACTGCTGGTCCAATTTCCACCAATTATAGCTAAGAAGCATCTCGACGGACAAGTCTTTCGATAAAAAAAACCGCACTCAAATTGGTCCATCCGTTTAGGAGCTACAGACAGACACACATATACACAAATACATGGGTACACATACACATGTTGAACTTATAGCACCCCTCTTTTATCGTCGGGAGTTAAAAATAGCCGAGCACATTATTCACATAAGTATTGAAGAAGTACATTCCATACAAGGCAACATGCGAACTACAATAACAAAAGAATGACCGAAAATTTCAAAGCATCCATACTAATATTATAAATGCGAAAGTGTGTCTGTCTGTCTGTTACCTTTTCACGCTTAAACTGCTGAATCGATTTTGATGAAAATTGGCATAGAGATGGTTTGAGACCCGGGAAAGGACTTTTCATCCAGAATAAATTTAGTGTTCCCGTGGGCTAGTAATATATATGTACTATTCTTAAAGCAGAAAAGTGCCACTATGATCCAATAGGTGGGAAAAAATGTTTTGATGGGCACTTGTGTGGTGCACCGTACCCTTGACTTGGCCGTATGCATGCAACGTAAACATTACGTAATGAATCGTGGTCAAGATGGACGATTTTGATCAAGATACGATCTTTTTTCCGTTTTATGTGAATCTGTTTCAATTTTGAATTTAATTTGTTGACGGATACGATTAACTGCTAAGTATATAAACAAGTAAATTTTTATTAATATCTTATTATGTTTTTATGAGATAAATAAGTATATAAGTAAATACGTAATATCAATATTTTGTTTCCATGCATGCATTTTACGCAATGAATCGTGGTCAAGATGGACGATTTTGATCAAGATACGATCTTTTTTCCGTTTTATGTGAATCTGTTTCAATTTTGAATTTAATTTGTTGACGGATACGATTAACTGCTAAGTAAACAAGTAAATTTTTATTAATATCTTATTATGTTTTTATGAGATAAATAAGTATATAAGTAAATACGTAATATCAATATTTTGTTTCCATGCATGCATTTTACGCAATGAATCGTGGTCAAGATGGACGATTTTGATCAAGATACGATCTTTTTTCCGTTTTATGTGAATCTGTTTCAATTTTGAATTTAATTTGTTGACGGATACGATTAACTGCTAAGTAAACAAGTAAATGTTTATTAATATCTTATTATGTATTTATGAGATAAATAAGTATATAAGTAAATACGTAATATCAATATTTTGTTTCCATGCATGCATTTTTTCAATACTATCCTCTATTTATTTCAGTTTCGGTACTAAACAACCATAACATATTAAACAACTACAAAGAATATGATCCTCCGACGTGTGCATTTTTTAGCATATGTTCTTGTAATTCTGTCTTAAAAAGTAGGTATTTTATACAACTTAACAGCGAAACTCTTCGTAAGCATTTCAATCCCAAATAAAACAAACTTCAAATAAATCTCACTTCAAAAAGTTGAAACATCCGATAACCAGTATTAATTCTCATTCATTCATTTTCACTAATAAAGCTCCACTACATATTTATAAAGTGATCTAACCACAACGTAAAATATCGATAAATTATCGTCGGATAGGCGACTATGGTACGTTTTATCTATCGATCTAAACAACGTGAAACGTCAAATCTACCAGGCTCCCATAACCGGCCCAAAGTTAACTATTTCGGCGGACGAATAGCACGTAATAAAAACCTCTCAACAAGAACATAAAGCGCGAGCGGGACGCCGCTATCCACGCGTAGCCTCGTCTCTCTCGCTATACGTCAGTTGACAATAAGTAGTGGGTGAACGAACTTCGAGAGTTTACTGGGCTAAAAGTTGAATGTACCCCCTGTTCGCGGACATTAAGAACAAGATAGCAACTTTACCACACTATACTCAACTCCGTACCGGCTCAAACACCTTTCCTATAACCTCCAAATTGGCATTTTCATTCGTAATTACAGAGTCGCTATTCATTTGTTGTTGAGGCCACTTTTACGTCATTTCGGTTGGAGTAAGCAAGTTTCTCACGAGTACAACTACAAGTGCAGATCGTTGGTGAGCCGCGAATGTGTATAGAAGTGTTGTGTATGTGTGTGTTGGAGGTTGGTGTAGTCTTGAAAATAATTTCGCGGTCAGACCACGGGCGCGAGTTCATAAGACCAGACCCACCTGTCGGTAGTTATTTATATCTATGCACGGAATGTATCACTTTAGCTCGCTCACGCGACTTGCGGAATCTATTGGGAAATGATGATCATTTAAATGTATATTATGATGATTATGTTGCGTTAGATACGTCATATGTAAGTTTAAGTGTACATGCCACAATAATAATATGAAATGTTATAATAAATATAATGGAAATATTCTAACATAACATTTCCCAAACTATAACTTCTATCCTTAAGACTTCTGATCCGTTCAAAAATGCTGATTGTTTTAAACATTTTTCTCTATGATCAAACATTTTTAGGGTTCCGTAGTCCACTAGGAACCCTTATAGTTTCGCCATGTCCGTCTGTCTGTCTGCCTGTCTGTCTGTCCGTCCGCGGCTTAGCTCCGTGATCATTAGTACTAGAAAGCTGAAATTTGGTATGAGTATATAATAAAAAACTTTTTTCGGGCACCTCTCGTGCGCCTAAAGTGGTGGTGTTTTTTTTTTCGTTCCAACACTAGTGTGTGGGGTGTCGTTTAATAGGTCTTTTAAAAATAATAGGGGTCTGTAAACATTATTATTTGATAAAGTCAGCAGTTTTGTAAAATTCGCTCCAGAAATCCAAAAAAAATGTTTTTTCAACTTATGTTCGACTGCACGCAATGTACCTATACATGAAATAGCTATGTAACTATGTAGAACTCAGGGAAGTCTTATTCACTTCATAAAATTTTGTTGAAATGATCAATATGTTTGTCATAATATGAAAAAAATACAAGGCTATTGCCTAAAAATACGTAAGGGCCCTCTAAACGTAAAAAAATTAAAAAAATCTCCAAATATATACATTGTAGTATTCTAGTAACCGTGATACCTAGACAGTAATACTTTTCACCGAAAGCCGCTATAACATAACAACAAATACTATTCATGATAAAATAATAATAATTAAGGGGGGCTCCCATACAAAGATAGGGGTTTTTCCACGATATTACGTTCGATGGGCATTTTCTCATGAACCGTAATAGGTATAGACAGTTCAAATTTTCATGGAATGTATTTTTTTGTTACCGCTATAACCAACAATTAATAAAAATAATAAAATAAGTAAAATTAAAGGGCCTCCCTTTTTTGCTCGATATTAATACGGAACCCTTCGCGCACGAGTCTGACTCGCACTAGGCCGGTTTTTTAGTCTACATAAGAACTAGGTTATTGTTTTAGTGAGTTGTTCATAATTTTAGTCATGTTGTCAGATACCGACATGTTTTAGTTGGTTTAGTAACAGGGCACTGAAAATCGGCTTTCCGTAAAAAAATGCAGCATCTCGTTTTCCTGTCTGTGGCGCCGTAGTATCGTACCACAAGCGGCGAAAACGGATTCCTTATAGTATCACTTTGTTGTCCGTCTGTCTGTCCATTTGTCAACCCTCTATTCACAGGAACCTGTGGAAGGAACAAGCTGAAAATAATATCAAATACCGAACGAGACCGACTCGCACGCACCTCGCACTGCACCGTAATTTTTTTTTAAACGAAATTTTTGTCTTTAGGTATGGTTATTTTGTGGAAATGAAATCAGTAATTTTCAATATCTTTGCTTTTATTGAAACGAGTGACAATGACAATTTTGTGGTATGTTCAATTATTATTGCAATTTTTATGGTCATCGATAAATGAGTTTCATGAATTATTGTGTAATTTAGGTATCGGGAATTTAGGTTCTTGGTAGGTACATAAATTTTGTAACACAGAGGAACAAGCAGTTTAAACGCTCCTAAGCCTTACCCAGTTATAGGATACGTTATACCCCGCTCTACGGTAAAGTCAAAAAACTCGTTTTTTTTCTATCCCAATGGACTTTCTATAAATAAATCAATCTAACAAACAAACATCAACAAAAAACCTTATCAATGGAACATAAACTCCTAAAGCAGCATTTGTTACCATTACGATATTTTATTGGTTGGCGGAAACGTGGGTTATTAACCACTGCCATTTAATTGCATGAGGATTCGGCTGAGGGTCGACGGACGGTCGGCCATGTTTATTTTTATGCTAGGCATGAGCGTCAAATGGCTGCGCGAACTTCGTTTTGAATTTGGAAGCCCAACAGGCGCGGTTGCGTTTTGAATATGGAAGCAAGAAAAGAAATTAGCAGACAGAATGTGATTCGTAATTTATACCCATTCCATACTCTAAGTTTATACCTGTCTCGCTTGATCTTTCGAGATCCAGATAAGAACCTCTCCACAAGAAAACTCCACAGACTGTACTTGTTGGATGGGATCTCCTTCTTCTATAGACAATTCATTTCATCGTAATTTCTTTCCCCTTAACCTAATCTATACTTATGTCAATATATTAATATTGACCAAATATTGACATTCTCAAGATTTCTGAAAAAATGACTTGCGTGGAAAAAAAATCTGCAAAATGAAAATTCTATGAAATGAAGAATTCGGTGACGTGTTTGTTTATAAAAGACTAGCGACCCGCCCCGGCTTCGCACGGGTGAAATTCTGATAAATTATGCATGTATTATACATATTAAACCTTCCTTTTGAATCACTCTATATCTATTAAACAAACGCATCAAAATCCGTTGCGTAGTTTTAAAAATCTAAGCATAGGTACGTAGGGACAGACAGACAGACAGACAGCAGAAAGCGACTTTGTTTTATACTATGTAGTGATAGTGATTATTACGGAGAAGTCTCCAAACTCTTATAAACGCGTATGTTACTTCACGATTAAACTGCTGACCCGATTAAAATGAAATTTTCTATGTAGATAGTTCGCGTTCAGGAAACGGCACCGGGAAAGGTGGTGTAAGTTTGTACGTGTACAGGGAAGTTATGATTCTACGCAAAGCTAGTTACTCACATCCAAAGTACGCAACAATCATAATGTCCAAAGAAACATAGGTAATTGAGTACCAAAATAGAGGTATAACCAACAAATGGCGACAAACTGGCGTGACGCCGCGCGCTCATACAAACAAAATACACCCAAAATAGAGCAACCATTGAAAACTGTTTTTCAAACAAATCTAGATTTTTATAATAGTATAGATTATCGAGTTGTTCATTTAAAGTGTCCTATTACCCATATGTTACGGAGTCGGTTTGTTGCCCCCGAGGTAAACGCCCTGTGGAATCATAAAACTAGCCAAACTTTGCCAAAATACTGGTTTAGGCAGTTTATACTTCAACTGGTAATAGTGCATCCGGATTTAAGAGTTTACGAGTATTCCAAATTAAGTTTAACAATTTGGTATTTCATGCCAATAACTGGTAACATTTGCATGTTTATAAATTTATGATTTGTGAAACATGTAATGTCTCATTATTTTAATATGGGTACACCACAATTTTATTTAGACCATTGATACAAAGATCAAAGCTTAAAGAAAAATTTAAAAAGGAGTTACTTGGTGGAAGAGACCGGGAATCGAACCCGGTACCTCTGGATTACCGGTCCAGCGCGTTAACCACTTCGCTACCCTAACTCCATGTTTTTTTTAATATAAAATAAGCGCTCGGTGAAAAGTGTTGATGAAGACTCGCTCGCATGCTTACTGTATTAGGGAAGCTCAAGAAAGGAATTTGGGATATACTCCAGCGCAATAGATAATACTCGCTGCGCCGCGCGGTGTTACCCGCTCATCCCATAGGAACACTAAATTTTTCGGGATAAAAGTAACCTATGTGTTAATCCAGGGTGTCAGCTACCTTCATACATTTATCGAAATTAGTCACGCTTTAAGCGTGAAGAAGTAATAAACACACTCACAAACGTTCGCCTTCATAATATTAAGTGTGATAAGCACTTGGCGGAAAGTGTTGATGAAGACTCACATGCTTACGGAATAATGTAAGTATAACCATTTGTGGGTGCACTAAATATAAAATAATAATTATAAATAAATAGCGGACAACCTCACACAAATCGATCTAATCCCAAATTAAGCTCAAGAAGGCTAGTATTATGTGTACTAGACGACGATATACGTACGAATATAGATAAATATATACTTGAATACATAGAACAACCATGACCCAAGCACAAATATTCGAGTTCATCACACAAATATTTGCCCTGGCCGGAATTCGAACCCGGGACCGCCGGCTCAGTAGGCAGGTGTGATGTTGGAGGTGTGCAATAAAGAGTATTTGTATTTGTACTCGTAAGTATTCAGCAAAATCGGAAACTGATCGTGAGGTCTACAACTCACAGAACCACTAGTAAAAGTATACATAGTATCGCCATCTAGCTAAGCAGTTGTTTTCGTCACTCTCTTAGACATTGACACTGAGTTCCATACCCATGCACCTGCCGCGCGGTAAAAGTTGCCAAACTGATATCTTATAATACAAACGTTACAACAACAACACCTATACTTAACAAAAATCATCCCTATACCATACGTAATAACTTATAAATTACGAAAAACATAAATTTAAATTGGGATTTTTTTAGTTAAGTGACAAAATTAAGATGTTATTGACCTGTGGTTTTGACCTTCCCCGATCTACATTTTGGAGAAAGTGGTACATTCATCATCGTGTGAACTGTAGAAAGTCGCCCTTCTTGCTAATGTGGTTATGTTTTATTTACTGGCCAAGGCCTGCGATACAATTTGCATTTTTCCTGTAGTCTGAGGGAAAGTCGACACAGACGAATTTTTTATACTACGACGGTGCCAAACATGCATGCGGCCTGTCAGGGTAGCCACGTCGCCAAACCTAATAGCCGGACAGACCAGCCAGTTTGGCCGGACATTTGGATAAAAAGGGGATTTATTGAGGATTTTGTGTCTCAGTATTAATAGGTACAACAAAAAAAAATATGTAAATGCGCTCGGCTACGCTCGGCGCTCGCGTATTAAGCCTAACAAAAGCCGGACGCAGTTTATTTTGGCCGGACACGCAATCAAAAAGCCTACTATGTCCGGCTTTATCCGGACAACGCTAGGCCCGCCTGATGTTAAGGAGTTACCGCCGCCTATGGATGGCGACGCCAGGAGCATCACACACGACGCGCGTTGCCGAACCTTTAATAACCTATTTACTCCCCTCTTGAAAAGAACTCTGTAGCCCACGGGGAAAACCTGGGCAGGGACCTCATGCCACATGCGGAGCGTTCGAGGTGATAAATGAATATTATTAAAAGTATCGTGAGGGATCTTTACTATTTACAGTAAAGTGTAAGTAAAATGCCTATGATTTAGAATATCATATTATTTAGTGGTATGGCATAAGGTCGAGTCTTTCTACATTTTACTTAATGTCAGATTTAATTTAATTTAGATTACTCCTGAGAGATAGTCCTATTGTGTAATATGTAGTCAGGATCTGGTAATGGGATCTCAGGAAGAATGTTTTATACCTTTTGACGATGCGGTGTTGGCGCAGTCGTAGTAAGCCAACGATCCTGGGTTCGAATCCCGGCAAGGGCAAATATTTCTGTAATGATCTCGATTGTAGGTCCCTGGGGCTAAATTTATATAGGTATATATGTATATATAGACTTATAGTCTCATTATATATTTTTATAGTAAAACGTAGTCTATTTTCATGCCCAAATTCATAACCAAACATGTGTTAATTCATAGGATTGTTATCTATATATAGACTTCTTGCTAAAACTATAATAAGATTTTTAGAAAATTCAATATAAATACATAACTTCTATGGAGCACAAAAAAATAGAAGTTTAGCTGCTTTAAAATCTACCTAAATACTACCGAATACTACTACCTAATTTAAGTCCGTCATTTGTATTTTACTTTTGTATTTTGTGCAATAAGTTTAAATAAATAAATATATCTTGGCAACACTCAAGTTCTAGGCTCCAGCCCCACAGCGTCAAGACAAAATTATTAGACTCATAAACATCGAGAAAGTTCCACTTTCGCGCGGTTCAACCGTGGTTCAACGACCTCGAATCTATGGACCAATAAAAACCCTTCACACTTTTACCTTAACTGCCCTAAACCAGGTCGGAACTTTCCATTTTCTAAACATCGAAAGTTGAAAATAAGAGTGATCCTCCCGGGGTCGACCAGTTGACCTAGCTCAACGAAATATGACCATCTAGGTCACAGGGAAAGTGGAGAAAGTTACTATTTGGCCATGAGCTACAAATCCCTAGTATTTGGTCTGACAGTCACTTTTAACAGCGATCCAAAGTCAACTTTAAACATGTAACGACTGGTTACACATTGAATTGTAATGGGAAGTAGGTCAGAAGACGCGCTGGACTAATTTCGAAGATTGGACGCGTTGATGATGATTTCTTTTTAATTCTTCTAACTTTCTAAGGAAATCGGTTTTCGAACGCTGTAATTTTAGCTTGAATGTGTTTATTGTAATACATCTTTTAGAGTTTAATACGAGAACAGTCTTCTATACTCGAATGATAGCTTATTCGCCAAATTAAAACGATGCTTTGCTACCCTAAAATACAAAATATTGGTAAAAATAAATGTAGTTAACACAAATTGTAATGTACATCTACATCTAAGACCACGTACAACTGAGACCACGGCGTGTGCAACCCCGCCGAAACGTAAGATTATGAAGGTAAATAAGAAATATCGCGATAGATCCGTTATAATTTGTGTTAATTATGTGTACAAACCGCGAGGGTATAAAGTGTCATAATGTCAGATAAATTAAGGGTTAAAAAAGTATCTACTCGGACAACTCCTCGTAAAAGAAACTGCGCCATGCAAAACTTGAAGCTCAGATATAGAATAGGTAAATGTTTTCTAAGGATGTAGGTAGCAAGTTTTTAAGTCGGCACAATAGGCTTTTTTTAATGTTACGCCATTTTGAGGGTCACTCGAGGGACACAAGTCTGGCTCTGATGAGGAATAGCAAAATGTACATTAAATCAAGGAAATTTAACTTTGTAAAGGATGGATGCACATACCTACATGAAGAGGATACGAAGAAAGATGGAGCCAACATCAAAAGTATCTAATCTAGATCATCATTTTAGAACTCCAGCATTAAGTTTCGAACTATTTGAATCTATCAAAGAATTTAAAGTGACATGGTACTGGTAAGATTTATTTGGACTGCAGTCCCGCCACTACGTGCACATCAGCTCGTTTGTGGTGCGCGTGCCGCGGTTGCTGCAGGACACCATCGCAAGTGTAGACTTCTGGCCGAAGGGAGTCGTGTTTCGGAAGTTCCGAGGCAATCTGCCGTTTTCTACACCAGATCAGACTATACACAACGGAGCCACACGCCATTGTGTCGCCTAAGTCTAACTAGTTTTAAGTCATTATGTTTATGTGTATTTTTGTAGTTCACAGTGCCTTGGTAATGCTGTATAACCTATTCGAATAATAAATAAATAAATAAATAAATGATGACTGTATATACAGTCCTTATTAGGTGGCTCATCAAACAGCTACCAAACTCACCTGACATTCTCATAACCTTTCTAAACCAATGAGGAAAATAACTAATACACCAACCTGCGTCCCCAATACTGTTCTCTGAAAAACACAATAGTCGTAGGAGTCAAAATACAAACTTATCCTTGCTACTCAGAACGGCAAACATCAAATCATTGGCCGTATGTTTGCTAAGTGATAGGACTAGGTTTGCAATATTGCCGAGTGCACGGATAACTTTGCAGCATAGAACCATCTAGAGATCGTTTCTCCACTTTCTATGTCCGCTTTCACTTCCGAGCACAAAACGACCACGAACTATTCTACACTCCAGAACAAAAAGGTAATAAGTGCGTATGAATGACATACGTTGCGGTTACGTTTTGGTTTAGAAACTGTGAATGACTCAGAGTTGTTTACAAACTTGTAGCAAAACAATGTCATGTACCATGCTCGCTTTCTTTCGCTAATGCGGGTCAATGAACTCTCATGGATAAAAATAGTGAGCTATAAATAGTTGTGTGGTTTAATTATCAAGATTCACAACGACAAATGACAGGCTATAACGATCTTATGACCATAATACTTTAAAATACTTACTAAACCATTCTGTTTGATGTCATGTGTACGCAGAATATAGCTGCTTCTCGTAAATTGAAGCTAACAAAACATTGTAATAACAAAATTACTTTTGATGCCTATTCATTAAATAACCGATCATGCCGACGATAAATATCAGACAATCTCACACAAATCGTTCTAGTCCCAAATTAAGCTCAAGAAGGCTTGTGTAAGGGATACTAGACGACGATAGTTTTTAAGGGTTCCGTACCCAAAGGGTAAAAACGGGACGCCATTACTGAGACTTCGCTGCAGTCCGTCCGTCCGTCCGTCCGTTTGTCACCAGGCTGTATCTCAAGAACGGTGATAGCTAGTTTTCACAGATGATGTATTTCTATTGCCGCTCTATCAACAAATACTAAATATAAAATAAAATAAATATCTAAGGGGGGTCCCATACAACAAACTTGTTATAGATTATGGTACGGATACGGAACCCTTCATGTGCGACTCGGACTCGCAATTGCCCAATTGCGCAATTTTTATGAATGACAGGAGTTAAATCACTACATAGTATAAAACAAAGTCGCTTAGTTCTGTCTGTCCCTGTGTATGCTTAGATCTTTAAAACGACGCAACGGATTTTGATACGGTTTTTACAGTATAGATAGAGTGATGTAAGAGCAAGGTTTATACCTATGTATAATACATGCATAATATAGCAAAACACCCGTGCGAAGCCGGGGCGGGTCGTTAGTAATATATAAATGCTTACTATATTTGTATGCAATCCAATGGCTGAGAATAATATAATAGTGGATCACTCTATAATACCTATTATATTATACCTTCGGTTGGCGTTGTGTATGATCGACTTAAACCAAACAATACTATTTTGTCGTTTTGTATCTCATTATCGTCAGTCATAAAATAGAAGCATGCTAAGTAGATAACGCCTTCGATTTTCATTTCGGCGGATTATCAACCCCAGTTAATACTTATTTACCAGAAACAACACCTTTCACATACATATAGTTTTACTTTGGAGAAAGAGTCAGACAACGAACAAATCTAAATTATCTTCTTTATGAATGAATCACAAATCAATTTACGAGAATTGTGTAACGAAGTTATTAACACGAAAGTGATATTGACGCGTTTGCCTTGTTAGGTACGTACCTAAAATCAGAAGGTACATTGAAGTAATTTTGTTTACTGCGTTTCCCAAAACGCTGTAAGTAATTTTAAAAGGATTTTCCTTATGGCTTTGTAAACTTTCTATATACTTCCGATATGTTTGATCTTAATGTTAATCAATGCTTTCTTTTAGTAATGACTCACCCCAAAAAGGTGGATACGGGTCACACAGATTTTTAGTGCAACTTAACGTTATGCGGTTTTCCTCTTGACATTCTAAAGAACCTCATCATCATCATCATCATCATCATCATCAGCCTGTTTCAGTCCACTGCTGGACACAGGCCTCTCCCATGGCACGCCACTGAGCTCGATTTTCAGCTCTCGTCCTCCAGTTACTACCCGCTGTCCTACGAATGTCGTCGCTCCACCTTGTTACAGGAAGAACCTAACCTAACCTAACCTTAACGTTTTTTTAAACACACTCACTTATCGCGTGACAAAAGGAACCATCATAAGCCCGCTGGTGGGTTTCAGTAGGACATCATCCAAAAACCCGGCAAAGTGCGAGTCGGACTCGCCCACAAAGGATTTCGTAAATTTATTTATTTATTTATTCAAATTAGTTGCACAGCATTACAGTAATTAAACTAAGGCACTGTAAACTACAAAATCATACATATTAAAAAAAACTTAAATCTAGTTTGATTTAGGCGACGTAACAGCGTGGCTCCGTTGCGTCGTCTGATCTGGCGCAGGATTCGGCAGATTGCCCCGAAACCGCCGAAACCTGCAGCGGCCGCGGTACGCGCACCACAAACGAGCTGAAGTGCACGTAGTGGCGTAAATACCATTACATGTATATTTTATTTTTTCATTTAAGTATTGGTTGTTGTAGTGAACATAGTAAAACACACTCTATGCAAATTTCAAGTATCTACCTATTACCATTCAACGGTTAGCAATAACGTGCCGAAAAAACACCCCCTTTAACCTTTTGACCGCCACAGTCGGCTGTGGCCGTCAACAAAAATCGTGCCCCTGACGCCACGTCGGCCACAGCCGTCCAAATTTCAATGATCAAAAACTTTGTAATTCTAACCGCTGCAAGTATTTTTCAATCCCTGTTGATTTTGGGGCACATCTTTTTTTTTTACTCTGGCGTCAGTGGCACGGTAAATTGCTAGACCGCTTGGCGGTCAATAGGTTAATTTTTAACTTTACCTACTTATTTTATTTGTTGTTAATAGCGACCATATACACAGGTGTCTCTACCTATTGTAGTTGGAAATACAAAATAAAGCCCTGTAACCGATGGACAGACTGACAGACAGACAATGTTAGCACCCTTTGCGTATTAAGGAACCCATGAAATGACTTTTCCTTCCTCTTTGAGCGAATTCGCATCTTCTAGTGACATTATAAAACTTTCAGGTTCAAAATCAAATCGGCGCCGGTCAACGACCCGCGACTTAACCGACTTGGAAAGTGAAGGTTAGATTAATGATAGCAATTGATCGTTAAGGTGAAGGCCCACCCACGCCCGCTGATTAAGGGAATTGAGGACAATTAACTTGAGAGACAGTGGACTTGCACTTTTTGTACTTTTGCATGTTAGGGTCTCAAATTAAAAACGGTCTGTACAATTAATTGGGAGAAAAGAGGAATTTCTCAACGTGTAAATATGGTACTTATATCTCTTTACTTTCGCGACGGATGAAATTTTAAAAAGCTAGATTTTTTTGACCGAGTGGGCCAAAAATTCTTTCGTATGTCTGGATGTTCGTTCCTCCAATCCGATTCTCATGATTTTTTTTGTGTAGGTTTGCGATGTCATCGCTTCACCGTGGAAAGTATTCGCAAACGTACCACAACAAGTTTGACAATTCCTTCATCTGCCGAACTATTAAAAAGTGGAACTCTTTGCGAATACATATTATGTTTCCTCCATCTCAGTCTCCAGTCTTATGGGACTCTTCAAACGAAGCGTGAAAAAGCATCTCTCGGGCCAGCATGGCAGTGTCATGTCAACTGACAAGGCACCACAGACCATAAGAATACTCCGTGCAAGGCACCGTTAGTTCCTTGTCAGTTGCCATTGCGACTTGCTTACCATCATGCGAAGTGGAGCCACTATGTTGTGCCAATATGAAAAAAAAGGTTCGATAAGTATACGTGCGGATATAGGGGTTGATCACTTAAAAATAAATGCAGCCATTTTGAACGAGGTCAGACCGATTTCACGAGATTTTCAGCTCACAGAGCCACTACGTTATAAATATAAATATTTACCAATGATAAATTGAATACTAAATACAGTAATATTTTTCCCTCTTGGGTTTTCGAATGAAGAGCCAGTACCTACCAGATGTAGTGTGGATCGGTCTCCGGCAAGATGAACTAATGATCAGATCGATGACTTCAGAAAACGTGCGACAGATCCTAATGGAAGTCTAGGCAGTAGGAGTACCGCGCTTAGGTCACGAAGCTTGCCGAGTGGCCTAAGTAAGGTACGAGATTTTAGACCTAATTGTGTAACTATTGCATACGATACTTTTTATACGAGCAAAACACAGTTTTTTTTGTTTACTTTAATCGTCATTCGTCATTCCTACGGTGCTCAGACGTGGTCTTTGACTGAGGGTCAGAAGTCCAAACTCGGGGTTTGCCAGCGAGCTATGGAGCGCAGCATATTAGGTGTTAAACTAATGGATCGAATCCGGAACACCACGCTCTGCGCTCACAAACCAGGATAGTTGATGTAGCTTGGAAGGCGGCCAAGTTGAAGTGGGACTGGGCTGGTCTCGTCTGTCGCATGCCGGACAACTTGTGGGCCAAAAAAACCACAGAGTGGAAGCCCCACAACTCGAAACGGAGAAGCGGCAGTCCTCGTAGGCGATGGCGGGATGACTTGGACTCATTTTCGAAGGACTGGCCAGATACAGCTCAAAACCGCGACACATGGAAAAAGAGGGGGAGGCCTTTGCCCAGCAGTGGGACATAATAGGCTCATAATAAATAATAATAATAAAATAATCGTCATTCCACCACTATGCATTTTTATTTGATGTAACCTTTTTCGTTCAACTAAAACTGACCTATTAAAAAAAACATGATCGGTACGGTCATGGCGGGTGCCTTCGTGATTGGTTAATTTTTTGACAAGTATAATTCAACCAATCAGTAGCGTGTTTTTTTTTTCAAATATGCTGATGTTCTCTTTTTGAAATTATTAGAGTCGAGTAGAGATGTCTTATGAATATTAAAGTTCGGTACCATAGAGTATAGAATTTTGGTACAGGATTAAAAAGTGCGTTATTGTGATTTTGTCTGTGAAATTATAATTGACAGATTAGAGTACGCGAGTATAAAAAATTGGGCAAGTGCGAGTCCGACTCGCGCATGAAGGGTTCCGTACCATAATCTATAACAAGTTTGTTGTATGGGAGCCCCCTTAAATATTTATTTTATTTTATTTTTAGTATTTGTTATAACAACAACTATTCTACAAACTACTATTCTATAAAGAAGCAATAGATATCGCCGTTCTTGAGATACAGCCTGGTGACAGACGGACGGACGGACGGACGGACGGACGGACGGACAGCGAAGTCTCAGTAATATGGTCCCGTTTTTACCCTTTAGGTACGGAACCCTAAAAAGAAGTTATTTACTTCGTTACTTACAACGACATCTAGCAACAAGTAGACACACTACGACCACAAACTATTCGCATTCATTATTTGTACATACAAACAGAGGGCGCTACTGAACACAGTAACTGCACTAACTGCTTTACCGACAAACGCTGACATTTGACATTTGACGTCAACACTAATGTTGCAGTCTAAAAATATATTTTCTACTATTGCCTTAATTCATCAGGTTACATTACGAAACATATGCTCAATACAACATGATTGAGCATAAACCAGGGCCCAAAAAATCCATGAATTGTAAAAAAATATACACCGGCAAATATCACTATTTTAGTATTCTTTAAGCAATGACAGATAAGGATAAGCTTTAGAAGAATTTCAGTTTCACCCTGGCAACATCAGTATGCGGCTGCCAGTGCCAGCCGTCAAGTCTTACGTTTGACATGAGTCCGTGAGTTAGCTGATTTCGGTGCATTAGACTAGAAAAATGCAACAAATAAATTTCCAACTAACACAATACTTAATAGCAGCCCTATTTTTTACGCCTATACTAGCAGAATGGAATACTCGGGACTACGTGAGACGAGAGCACTCTCTCACGAAACCCTACCAGGGTGAGTGACCTGTGACACTATTGACTTTGATCTTGCGAATATAATTAAATAAATACGAAAGTAAGCGTTTATTGGTTAATTCCAGGAAGTGGAATGTCGGTGCCTTACTGGGACTTCTTAGGTAGCACGATAGTAACAACGAATTATGTTCGTTTAACTCCCGACCTGCAGTCGAAGTCTGGAGCGATTTGGAACACACAGGTAAGACAAGTATTCGTACTATCGCGAACGTAAATATGCATACCACGATAAGCAGGAATAAGGGCGTCCAACAACATACTTAGGTGCAACTACTGACATAAACACGCAATTTCTTAAGGCCTTTGTGTGACGGTAATAAAGGTTATTTTAGCATGAGACGCCGCTTGCTTATCGTTTCAAATAAAAACTCGTAAAACTGATTTATTAAGGCTATAAAATCATGTTTACCAATGACTACAGGAACATAGATGTATTTTGCTTTAATAGTTTATATTTGGATGCACTTATTAGCTTTCATTATAATTTTTCTTTATTTTCTTGGCAGTATACTCTAATTTGGCAGGAGTGAATACCTTGGGTTGAATTCATTACATGATGAAATAATTGGGTGTAACTTTCTTCATTTGCGTGTCTCTTGATATTGATATGTTAGTTCATACTCATACTAATCACATTTATTTAGCCTACTACCTGAACAACTTTAATTACTTTTTCGAAAACTAAGTATGATTGTGTTCTAACTGCGATGACGCGGTTGGCGCAGTGGTTAAGCAACTGCCTACTGAGCCGACGGTCCCGGGTTCAAATCCCAGCAAAGGCAAATATTTGTGTGATGAACACGAATATTTGTGCCTGGGTCATGGATGTTCTATGTATTTAAGTATTTATTTATCTATATAAGTATGTATATCGTCACCTAGTACCCATAACACAAGCCTTCTTGAGCTTAATTTGGGACTAGGTTGATTTGTGTGAGGTTGTCTGATATTTATTTATTTTATTTATTTATATATACCATATGTCATTTTTAAGGGTTCCATACTTCTGCATCAACAAAACCTAATGAGTAGATGTGCCGATAGAAATTTTGCATAGAAGGAAAAACCAATTTAAGTACCACAGGTACCACTATAGAACTATGTTAGATTGACATGCCATTGACACTCAAGAAACATTATTACAGTGTACACACTGCTGCTTCATGCAAGCATTTGATTTCAAAATCACTATTATAGTACATTATTGCAGAGGCCACAAACTAAGGGATTGTTGGACGAGTTCGGGATATACATTTTGTGTATAGCGGCTAAAACGAGTCCTGCAATCCCTGATCGGCCGAGGCTTGTATACCGCTTTTCTCAAACAATGCGAAGAAAGATAATTAAGACAATAACAATGAAACTGCATTTGAGCATCTAATACTTTACAAGCCCACAGTCTTTATGGCATTGTATTTTAAGCAGCTTCGGAAAAAATAAACTTGAAAATGGTGAACAAGCATATTCAAGCTGGCCTAGGCCAGCACACTTATAAATTTACTTTACAGTGATTCTGAAGTCAAATGCTATTTAATAATTTTATCAAGATGCTATAAAATCAGCATTATTTCATATTACGACAATGAACACCATGACCATGGATCACAATAAAAACTAACATAAAACCAATGCAAGGCTAAATGTCAGATAACATCATACATTGCATTATGTTTCAGAAATGACATTCATTGTTGCTAGTCATTAATTCCATCTAATTGCACTATATATTTACATATATACATGTAAAAATTCTTTGACCATTGGATAATGATATTTAAAAGAAATCAAAATAAGATTTTACCCCCTAGATTCTTGTTTTCCCTGCGTCTTCACACACGCAGCAAAGGTATTGTCGGTTCAAAATTTTCCGGGATACAAAACTCTATCCCATATTCTACATCTATGAAATCATCATGAAACAAATCATCAACAAATAGATGAATAAAAATCAAAACATACAACATTTATTGTAGTCTTAAGACACCCTGGAGGTGCAGAGGGCCTTCTTAAGCTCGCACCACACTTTTTATGGAGATGCCATGACTTTGCGCGGCAGCGGCAGCGGTGCGCGGTACGTGTGTCTCGCTCACTCCTAAGGCCGCCGCGCTCGGATCTCTCGCTCTACCGCTCGCCACGCCGCTGGTCGCCCAAAGTCGTGGCATCTCTGCTAGTGCTAGTGCAATTTATTGTATTTATAAAAAAATTGTATTTGCAATAATCTGAAAATCACTTTCAGACAACCTTGAGATATCAGACCTGATGCAAAAAAAATACATATTTATTCTAGGAGTTACAGCAATTTATTGATGAAACTTCTGAAAACTGAATGCACCTATAGCATGTTATTTGTTTAGGTGGCACAACTGAATCCTACATCAGATGTTTATGCAAAAGAGTAATAACAGTATGAAATAATGCTCACACTATCTCTAGAATTTTTACACCCACTGTTTAAATAAACATGTAAGTAACAATAAACAGTACCAGTGTTGTAAAGTGGGCATTAGCTATTTTACCTCAATAAGAAACAAGTAGTTTGAGTTTTGACTGATAAACAGGCTATCAGAAGATCGCTGCTCCCCACGTCTTATTTCCTATCACATCTTATTTTGCTTCTACTGTTACTGTTTTGTTTTATTTATGTACCAAATATGTGATCTTTATTCATTTCTGACTCAAACTTATTTTAAACTGTCAAAATTATTAAAAAAAAATACAACTAAAAAGGTACATAAAATAATAATAGAATATAAGTATAAACCTTACTATCTAATTATAAATACCCCTTCCATAGTATACTGGGGAGTATGCTGCCATAGAATCTCTGGTTATACAAAGAGTTAATCTTTGTATAGCTGGAGAGATTCATCATTAAAAATCTCTACTGTTAAATTTATTTAAATGCATTACTTTTGTGATTGTTCGTTTTGTGTGTATTGAAAAATTCTAAACATAGGAAAATTAGAGATTCATTACCAATTACTTAACTTTGACCTTGATCTGTTACCAGGTTTGGTTAAACAACTGTCAAGGTTTACTCAATGTCAAATTACAGTTTTTGAAGCAAATGTAACCTTGCTTACTGATAGTAAAGACGGTAATTCTGCGATGCGGTTTAATTAACCAAAGCAAATCAATTGTGATTAACATTTGGTTTTTAAATTCACTTCGAAAACTGTGCTAGCAATAATGTGCCTTTTGTCATAGTCAACCACTCTAATTTTAGTATCTACTTTATTATTGAAAAATAAAAAGTAATCAGGGCCTATGATGGCTGTGTATATCACGTGATAAATAAGTGACAAAGCATCTGTCGCTCACACTCGCATTTTGTCAAAACGCGACGGATGCTTTGTCACTTATTAATAGCGTGATAAAAACAACCATCATAGACCCCAATATGATATAAGTAGTGTAGAACATGATGTATTGGGCCTGCTGGAGCTGACACGCTCGTCATAATGATCTAAACTCCTTATTAAAAGAAAAAAATAATAAAACATGCAATTATTTTAATACTTGTGACGTTTTAAACCACAGGCTTTGTCGCTTACTATAAAGATGCGCACATTTCGTCCTTATGATAAGCGGCAAAGTGAAGCCTTTTGATTGAAACGGTCACAATTGCTTGAAGTCATATTTTCCCCACTGTAATCCTTCTAGGAAGGAAGGAAGAGGAACATAGATTGTTTTCTAAAGTTTCCATACTTTATATATGGATTATTACTGTCCAATTGTCTACTACTACAAATTATATAGCAATTATTAAGTGGTTTCCCTCCGCAAAACTTCCTCTTATAGGAGTAAACGTTTTCTGTGAAATTTGTATGAAGAAGACGGAGGTTTATCCTATTCAACTAAAAAGAAATGGTTATTTGTAAAGTCTGTTTACGGACGATAATTTTACGTGATAACGTATGCCGGCCGATGGAGTGGAAAAGAGATAGATGCGTCATAAGACGAACGCCGAACGAACGCTTAAGGCCGATCGTGCTATTCTATCGCTTGTTCCGCGCTCTCGCTTGCACGCTCAGCTCAGGCGGAATGTGACAATGAGTCATGCTTTTTCGTGCGTGCAGCCGGCGTTCATCGATATTACGTCAAAATTATTAAAAAAAAAAAATTGTGCCTTTAAGGAATATATTTTTAAAATAATTTTCTTCCACAGCCATGCCACACACGCAACTGGGAGCTCCAAGTTCAATTCAAAGTCCACGGACGAGGCAAGGACCTGTTCGGTGACGGGCTCGCGCTGTGGTACGTGAAGGACCGGATGCAGTATGGACCAGTTTTCGGTAGCAAGGACTACTACATGGGTCTGTCCATCATATTGGACACGTACAGCAACCACAACGGCGCTCACAATGTTAGTACCATTGTCAATATATAGCCTATAGTCCGGCAAGAAAGTAATAAGATTAAAAAGCGGCAATACTGTAGCATCGTCCCATTTTTCTTAAAATGATTTGAAAGGGACTACACTACAGTATTGCCACTTTTTGAGATATATTGACAAGCGTCGGCCCAGGGACAGTGGCGCTACAAACATCTTTCATATGGCAATTATCTGCATACGTCTTACATTTGAATTGATAAACGTTGAGCGATTCGTCATTAACCAAATTCAAAACAGTGTTTACTGGAATGCTGCTCAATCCTTCGTGTTTGCGAAATAAATACCGAATCCTATTGAAAAAAAACTTGTCTCATCACTGTGAATAGTTTTGGCTTTATTATGCAAAAATTACTTGAAATTTGCTGAATATTTTGTCCTGTTTCCTCTTTGTTTAAACGTCATATTAATAAATACGTCATATCGATAAACGTCAGTTACCAAAAAATTGTCTTTGACAGTAAAATAAATTAGTACCACTAAAAATCCGCCATAGGGCGTGGGTTGAAAACTCTATTGGGCTATAGATTATGTCAGTAGTTTAGTAGCATATCAGGGTCTGGCTATCATACTAGATTGGACACATACTGCAACCACAACGGCGCTTACAATGTTATTACCATTATCAATGTACATCTTCATTTCGCGTTAAGGGACGCCATGCAGTATAGCCCCATGTTAGATAGTAAAGACTACCACGAATGGCGCCCATAATGTTAGTATCCCTACCCAAATCTATTAAACATAACTGATATCGTGAAATGTTTTAGTTTTTCTTAGCTTTAAAGATTAAGCACCGCTAGGGTTCAAAGTTGTGTCTGCTGGAAGTATCTTAGAATTTTGATGATCGATGAGTCATTTAGTGACAAAATTAAGCAACTTAAACGTACAATAATACAAGTTAAATTGTTGTATACCCAAATTATATTTTGCTCTTTTCGTCACTGCAAATTCAAGCTAGCTTTATCCGCAACTTAATCACAGAGAGGTCGAAACTGTTCTGAATCGATTGGATTTTTTTGAATTAACCTCACATTTTATGTTTCAGCATCAACACCCATACATCTCGGCCACTATAAACAACGGCAGCCTTCACTACGACCACGATCGCGACGGCACTCACACACAGCTGGCAGGCTGCGAAGCTAAATTCCGGAATTATAACCACGACACTCATCTCAGCATAATATACAAGGATGATACACTTATTGGTAAGTTGGTACAAGTTATTTTTTGCCGCCATTAATACACTACAGTACGGTATTTGATTATAGTGAAAATTAATTACGTCATTGAAACCACTAAATATACATTCAAAAATACACGAAAACAAATAAACTCCCACAAACGTTTGGACATTTTAATTGGACGTAAAGAAGACGTGTTTTGACTGCTGATTTTTATGATGTCACATGCTATAATATTCCCTGAAACTTCATACTAACAGATCGTTTTTGACATTTCATGAAGAATCTGTCATCAAATACCGTGTGAATGACGTCTTACTGTTATTTTTAAGCAATAGTTGAAATGTGCTTTCGCTACATTTCCAATCGACCGCCTAGCTAGACTCTCCAGAAGTCTTACGACACTCATACATCTTGGCGACCGCGAAAAACGGCAACCAATACCATACTTTGACGACGCGTTTGGCTCGGTTGGTAGACACCTGCCTACTGAGTCGGCGGTCCCGGGTTCGAATCCCGGCCGGGGCAAATATTTGTGCAAATATTTGCCCCGGCTGTTCTTGGGTCATGGATGTTATCTATATATGTATTTATATATTATGTATATCGTCGTCTAGTACCCATAGTACAAACTTTGCTTAGTTTGGGACTAGGTCGATTTGTGTATGATTGTCCCTTAATATTTATTTATTTATTATACTCGAACATCTGAATATTTTTCTGTTTATTATCTTGATTACTTGGCAAGACAGGAAACCAGACGTCAAACAGTGGCTTGGTAGTGCCACCTTGTAAAACCACCTTCCTAACCTTTTTTTTATTTATTTATTTCCAGTATCAACGGACTTAGAAGGCAAGAACGCGTGGAAAGAGTGCCTGAAAGTAGAGAACGTACTTCTGCCCACTGGCTACTACTTCGGAGCTTCTGCGACCACGGGTGACCTGAGCGACAACCACGACATCATTGCCATCAAGATGTACGAGCTCGACTTGTTGGATACTGTAAGTTTCGATCAAAAATTAATATAGTGCAAAAAGTACCTGATTAGGGTATTCCGATTTATCTGCTTGCCTTATTGAAACTCACGAAGAGACTATTACATATGTAAGCACAAAATAAGAAGATTTGCCAAGCCAAACTTACCCCATATTGTAAACACATATCGTGACTTCAAGCGGGCATATTCGTGATAAGTCGAATGTCGAGCATAAAAAGTATAAAACGGAGTGTTTTATACTCGACTCACGACACTTTAAATGCCAATGTAAATTTAAACCTGCGTCTTCAATGGCGTCCCGGGCCAACCGGGTGTCCTACCTATTGGACCACCGAACCTGATGCGAGAGCCATTGAATTATTCAACCAGTTGCTTCTTGCATGTCTTAGCATTTGGCATCATAGCACCATCTACCGTAAAGATTCAAACCAAATTATTGGCATCGTCGTCTCAAATTATGTTGAGAATATAGTAACCGCCGGAACCATTAAATATTTTGAAAAAATCTCTTCATTGCAAACATTTGGTTTACGCTAGCAGACGTTACTACTTTAATAAAAAAATATATTTCCTCAAACATGCAATGATATGTCGTCATAACGTGCGTTATAACAGGCTTCGAAGTATCACGTTTCGGGCGGAACAACTGTAAAGAAATTTCATAAAAAATTTAAAGTGTTCATGAAGCTTATATTTAACTTGCATTGTATGTATGTATGTATCTAAGTATGTTTGTTCGGGTGGAATCTTGCAACTCAATTTTGAAGCAGATATCGTCATCCGTTTGAGCTGAAATTTTGCATACTTACTTAACTTTGATGACAATACACTAATATGGTACCATGGGGCTGATCTGATGATGGAGCCGGAAGGTGGCCATAGGAACTATAATATAAAAAGTAATCCTACCGAGTTTGGGCTCTTTAGAATCGTCTCAGTGAGCATTTGATGGATATCCAAAGAAAAGTACAGTCGGCTATAAAGGCTTGTCACTAAAATGTCATTTTTGACAGAAACTTATTTAACTTGTGTATTTTTTATTACATTGAAATGTTTGAGAAAAGCACTATACATGCCTTAGCCGTGAAATGAGCTTGCCGGCTTCGTATCACTATCCGTATAGTTATACCTACTTACCCGGCAAACTCTTCTTTCCCAGTGTCTGCAGTAATGTACTATTTCATCCACAGCAAAACAAAGACGAGGACCGCTCCCACATAATCCCATCAGCACAGACCTTCGAAGCCCCCAGGGACCGCGTGGAGGACTCAAAACCCGCCATGTCCGGCGTCAAGACGTTCCTCTACATGATGTGCATCGCGATCATCGTCATAGTACTCGTGGTACTCGGTATCATGTGGTACCAGAAACGGCAGGAGCATTCGAGAAAGCGGCTCTACTGATGTGTGAGCATGTTCAATAAATCTAATAAGGGAGTTGCATAATAAATTGTATGCGGTTATTTTAACTTTTTATAACTTCAGTCATGATAGGGGTTTCACGACAGGTGGTAAAGATAGTTACTATTAAATTGCGTTTTTTTTTATTTATAAATCAAATTGATGATAATATCATCTATGAATATATCTAGAGATAAATTAACACTTAAATTTGTACAGTCGCCATCAGATGTATCGCAGCATATAAGGCGTTCATAAATATCTGAACACGTCTCTTATTGATACCGATGGGCGTTACAGTACATGTTCAGATATTTATGAACGCCTTATATGCTGCGATATATCTGATGGCGACTGTACCATAAATAAAAGAACACGCAATGAAATGGTAACTTTAGTTACACATTCGTGGAATTGCCGTTAGGATGCACGCGCTTGAGCGTTAACGACAGCATATCATAACAGCAGGTACCTATACTCTGTTTTCAGTGTCATAATCGGATATACTGTGGCAGCCCAAATGACACTGACAGCTGTCATCTCATACAGAATGACATTTCCCATTCAACGTAGCTTAAGGTTATTTCCAACTGGCCCAACAGATTTGTACGACTTGCGATTCGGTTTACCTTTTTATGACACTCACCAAGCGTCATCAATTGGTGACAGCCCACATGAAGCATTGTTTAAGAATCAATCAAATTAAGAATCATCACATTATATAAACGCTTTAACGTTGCTATTTTAATACCGGGCCTACACTTCTCGCGAAATTGACCGAGCTTGGGCGAATACGACAGTGTGGACATCTTCTCCCAACCTCGGTCAACTAGTGAGTTACTCGGCTTCTTTTGCCCGATACAACTATTTGTTCATATTTATCTGGTCATTGACAATATCAAGCGTATATAACCCTTTATATTGTGCTATTTTATAAAGATCATTAGAAAAATACTGTTATTAAATCTAACACATGAGGGTATAGTTTGCCATAATAAATCAATAACCGTCGAATTACATTTACATTTTTATAATAATTAATGAAAGATATAGATTACAACATTCTAATAGATCTTTATAAAATTTATTGAGGGAGTGAATCTTATAAAATTTAAGATTTTGTGAACCGATGTCATCTGTAGAAAATGAGTTTATAATTCAATTTTCGTTCCATAGTTTCGTCTTAACCCCTTTATTTGACCCTTATTATTTGATTATCATTACTTTTTGTTAGTGTTTACTATTATTAATGAATTGTGAAAGCCTGCGCACTGGCGATTTGCGGGTGAGTTGAAAGCGAGTTCTCCGCCGTACAATAGGTATACCAATTATTATTATTATGATCAGGAACTCGCTTCTCGCGCGAGCGAGGAGCTATATCACCTCGCTCGCCTCGATCTTAACTCGCCTGTCCATCGCCAGTGTGCTGAGGCAATAAATGGAGTCATCCAATCAATGACTTAACCTTGGTTTGATGACTCCTTGAATTGGCTACTATCATTGGATTTACCCTAAATATAAAAATGATGATCTGGTGAAAACATTCCTTATTGATTTTGAAATTAGATACACGTATTGGCTATGAGTAAAGCAAAAGAATACATACAATTGTGCCTTTAGTGAATATTTAATAAATATGGTATATTGAAACAGGATGTTACCAAATTTCTGATTTAATATATTGAAAAAAGCCTATTATAAGTTTCCTACTATTATTTACTGTCAAAGTCAAGGTAGTATATAAATAGATATATATGTACTAACTTTACCTGTATTTTTCAATTTAAAAGTCCAGATCGAAACTAAATTATACTACTTATTTAAATTCCTTTATATACTCGTAAATTGCTATTTATTTCTTTTTAACCCTTTGACCGCCAAAGACGGCAAATCACGTCATCGGGAATTCGTGCCACTGACGCCAACGACGCCTATTGACGTCAAAAATGTCAGTGGTCAAAAACATGCTAATTCAAACCACTATCTGTGTTTTTCAACCTCTGTTGATTTTGGAGCACACTTTTTTTTTTGGTTTGGCGTCAGTGGCACGGTGAATTGCTTTGCCGCTCGGCGCTCAAAGGGTTAATATATATTAAGTGTACAAAATTCGTCGCTAAGCTTTATACGAGTTTTTAAAGGTACCTCTTTTTAGTAGTGGTCGATAGTTTTCTCGTAAGCAATCACTGCATATCTCTGTTTAATTCTTTCACTGCCTATCACGTATTCTTGACTTTCAGAATATGTTGCCGGCTCAATTTATTTAAAATCGTATGCAAGCTCTACAGCTAGAGATGTGACTTTCTTGAGAATATTTTCCATACGCACCGGGAAACGTTGTCGAAAACGGCACATATCTATCTACAGCTACACGATTCACGAAGTTGACCGCGGTTGGGCGAATATGATAGGGTGGACCTCCTACACTATCATATTCGCCCTACCTCGGCCAACTTCCTGAGTAGTGTGGAGCTTCGCATATGATTTTAAATAAATAGCGACAAGTTTATTTTTTTTAAACGAACCTGAAAACCACAGTGTTGCCAGTTTCTAAAAGTAAAATCTATAAATTGGCAATATAATTGATGCCAATCAAATTAATGATAGTGGAAGGGTTAAATTTAATATAATTATTAGATTGTATAACGCAGCTTAGCTCTCCTACATCAAATTTAATTTGAAAATATATAATTGTATATTATCTTAGTTATTATAGTAATTAAAATTCCTACGTTCCTTTACCATTGATTATTAACCAACTTCCAAAAAAGGAGGTTCTATATCACTGTATGTATTTTTATATAGATAACTTTGCCTGAGTAATGATAAGCATACGGTTAATTTACTTTATTCATAATTCGCTAATCATTTCAATCAATCAAAGTCTACTTCAATACCCACATCACTTTTATACCATAGTGACAAACAAGCAGACGGCTTGCATGGTGGTAAGCAGTTGCCGCAGACTATTATTATCATTTGAATTTTTCTACTGAATATTTCCATACTATACAAATAAATTTTCGTGCGCTTATGTTGCTCAGGCTGAATTTTAAGTTCAGACAATACCTTGAGTACAGTAACATAATAAAATTATATTATTATAAATATTATTTATTTTTGTCCTAGTGTATACGATCGTAAACTTTCCGTTTGAATCGATATAGAATTAGTTGTTAGAATGTAAGGCGGTGTTTACACTGCCCACGATGTGCGGAGCGCGGGGCGTCAGATATACAGTCCGACCAAAAGGAGTAGAAATTAAAAAGTGGCAATACTGCAGTGTCGTCCCCGTTTTCTTAGATTGATTAGAATGGGACGACACTACAGTATTGCCACTTTAATTTCTACTCTTTTTGTTCTGACTGTAGCTTACTGAGATGCCACGTATTTGCGCGACAGTGGCAGCGGTGTAGGTACAAGTGTCTCGCTCACTCGTTACGCCGCCGCGCTCGGATGTCTCGTTCAACCGCTTGCCTCGCCGCTGGTAGCTCAAAGTTGTGGCATCTCCGTTAGTTTCATTGGTCGATAGAGCCCGCAAGCGGGATGCGGGAGATTTCCATAACGCACGCTATAGGGCCCATGAGCTCATGGGGATCAACGAGTTATCTACCAATGAAACAGTCATTAACATTGTATACAAGTACATTGTATGTAAGTTTGTATAAAAACACGCCCGGCACAGTCGAATTCTTATATTTATGAGTTTATGATTAAAAATGTGATCAAACATATCTGAGATCGCCTCGACGCCGTTAGCAATAGAAGCGTGTTCACATATTTTATCACACATTTGCTCACAAATTTTAGAACTGGGCTGTAGAAATAGAACACACCGCTCGACTATGCAGTTTTTTTTGTAGCGACCGCCCGCTCCGCAACGTAGCGCGTAGGGACTGCAAAACCGGTTATAATGGTTGAAAATTACCGATTTTGCATTCCCTAGTGTAAGGCTAGTGTGAAAGCCGCCTAAAGAATAATATATTGAATTGAACGAAACATCACTGCCCTGCCGTTGCTAAATTTTACACAAATATGTTGTATTGTATTGTATTTTAATAATAAAGTTATAATTTACAATGTATATCTTTAAAGCACATGTAACATATCTGCCGGAAAGAAGACTGTATTTCCGTTTGTTCTCATAGGAACAATTATGAATTGCAGGGATTTACAAAAACAACGCCATATTGTCAATAAAAGAGTTGTGTTGTTTTTGTAAACATCTGTAGGTACAACAGTTGTTGTACAGATGATGGTTAAAACAACTTGAACAGTACTTGTTATTCTGGTAGAATTCACTAGGTATATATTTAATACTTATTGGCTGTTTATTAACTGAAAAGCAATATTTTTGCACCTCCACTTACAATTAGTAGATAAAATATATAACACTTAAATGATATAATATTATACAATTGACACGGGCGACTTAGGTGGTGAATCTTTGATTTGCAAATCACATTTAATTTGTTTATTATGTGCGAGTGTTGTATGTATTTGAGTGATTTCAATAAATCATTTCTAAGTTTTTTTATTATGCTGTTTTATTTTCACCGTTATCATTTCCGTTGGTATTTTGAGCACCTGGTTCGTTGCAACTTCTGCTACTGACCGTACATTCGCTGTTTTGCTAAATAAAACATAACACTAGTGTTGTTTTTTATGCCCTAGGACTCCGTTACACAAACAGATCTAGTCTCTGTGTCTAGTCTGTCTGTAGCGATAACAATGTTTTATAGTAACTCGTCCAGTTATTTTTGCATTACGTTATCTTCCCTTGAAGTCGTTATTTTGTGAATTAGTGATTATTGTTTTTCGTCTAAGAACCGTGAAATAAAAGTACGTTATTTAAAATTAATTGAGCTGTAAACTGATTGTCTAATTTACCCCTTAGATTTTTTTATTGTTTTAGCTAAATTGGCAACACTGGTGTTAGTGACGTTGACGTTAGTAAGCGAGCGAAACCTGCGAAAGCTTCGTTGTGGCTTCGTTCGGTTCGGCGTTTGTCATTATTGGCTGTGAATGGTGATTGAAAAAACCGTGTTATCGTGTATCCATAATAAAACTGTTTTGCATTACAACAAAACAGATATTGTATGTGTGAAATAAAATAGCATTGAGATGAAGAAAGCATTATCAATTTTGACACAAAATTAAGGGAAATATGCGCCTTACCTTAATAAATTTAGTGTTTTTTTACTATTTCACATCTTTCAATCCAGCTAGGTGAATCATAAATTTGTATGCACCTGTCAAAACGCCTTTTAGACGTCATAGTCTTCATGCAATCGCCAGCAAGCACTTTGCTGCAATGCTATTTTATTTCACACATACAATATCTGTTTTGTTGTAATGCAAAACAGTTTTATTGTATTTTTGCTCCATAAAATAGCATTGAGATGAAGATTTGTTTGTTATCTGCTGGTGAAAGAGTAAATGCTATGTTGATTCAACACAATTATAAACCTATTGACCGCCGAGCGGTCTAGCAATTTACCGTGCCACTGACGCCAGGGTAAAAAAAAAAGATGTGCCCCAAAATCAACAGGGATTGAAAAATACTTGTAGCGGTTAGAATTACAAAGTTTTTGATCATTGAAATTTGGACGGCTGTGGCCGACGTGGCGTCAGGGGCACGATTTTTTGTTGACGGCCACAGCCGACTGTGGCGGTCAAAAGGTTAATAACCCCTCGTATGTTATGTCGTTATGTCAAAAAATATACAGTTAAATTGAAAATCAATGATATGTTTACATACGATTTGAATGTTTTGCACTGATCGGTGCTTCGACAGACCAAGGGTTAACCACAATATTAAAATGCAATCGGGATTATTAAAGTTTCCAAGTACTTACAGTACCTTGGCTTCAAGTGGCTGGACTTGAGCTATTTAATAGTTTAGTGGTGGTAGAATCTCCACAGATCTCATCACGTCCTTTAGGGAAACCCTGCCTCACCTGTTCTTTCCGCTAAGTTCCAGCGACAGCGAGACGGTTAGTCTCTTCGCCATAAAGTAAATTAAAGCGAGGTTGCACCCCTCAAGATACTTAAGTTTAAAATTGCTACTGGGGAAGAAATTATAAAAATTAAAAATACCTATTTAAGACAAAGGCTCGTATCTCAGTATCAATCGACCAAGTAGATCAAAAGTTTTGAAGTCCAGTGACAGAAATGTTAGTGAGTTTTGGTTGTCACCAGGTGAAATCAACAAGCAGTAATCGACTACCTAGTTTAAAGTATAAATCATGATTAGATCGCCCTTACAGCAATTAATGCATGACGCCACTATGAACTTCAAATGAAGTCGCTGGCGTACAAGTATTGTTTTCGGAACCACTTCGGCACTTATCTCTTATAGGATGATCAGTGGATTTTATTAAGAAAAAATAGATTTGAGCAGCTAAACAGTAGAATAGTATTTGTTTGTCTAGTTTGTTGCTGTGCTTTCTTATAATTTCTTGTTAAAACTGTCGTACGTGACTTATGAGTGCACCTGGTATGGGCTAATTGGTATAAGTCCCGGCAATGCTTCACAGCCGTGCCCTCCTTAATTTAGAAATGAAATTATATACGCTGTAATATATACATTGTACAGTCATAGGAATAAAGCCATACGACATAAGTAATGATAATCCCATGATAAATTTTCTTCGTCAGCGAGAAAGATAAATGAAGTCCATTACATGATTCAGAAATACAACCAGTTTAAAATACATATTATACTTATGCGGACTTGGTTGAGCGAATTTCCTTCGTACCAAAATGGGTTAGTTAAAACCCCCAGACGGAGCAACTAAATTAATGCATTTATATATTATTATTTGTACAATCGGTGAATATATAATATTATTGTCATGAGTACAAGAATGTGTAAGAATAATATTGCAATTTCATAGAAGAGGATAAGAATCCCTGCTTTTAAGTCTAATATTCCGGAATAATCGATGCAAAACGCAAATATCGTCTCGGTCATACCTACCTATGCTTAAGTATGTGTTTATATATATTTTCAACGCTGACTACTCTACAGCATGTCCAATTTTACTCTCAGGATATTGCGGCATCTATTTTACAAGATATTAGAAATACGAACAACTGGAAACTCTACATGGTCATTCGTTCAAGCATATGCACCCACTGAAGCATACACAAGTGAAGAAATAGAAATTTTTTATAAAACCATTCAATTAGCCTTGGACTCTACATGCACAAAAAACATCATATTGCTTGGCGATTTTAACGCAAGAATAGGGAAAGCTCAAAAATACGAAGAAAAGAGCATAGGAAAATACGCATATAGGAATAGAAGCACGCACGGCCAGAAATTAGTAAACTTTGCAGTAGAGAACGGATATCATGTTATAAACAGCATGTTTCCATGCAAACCACGGAAGAAATGGACATGGCGATCCCCAAATGGTAAACACCTTAATGAGATCGACTATATACTTGCAAACCAACCTAAATATATTAAAAAAATTGATATAATTAAAAACCTAAATTTCAACACCGATCACAGGATGATAAGATGTGAAATATCTTTAAACTTTAAACCAAAAAGGAGAAAAATCATACCTGCCGAATATTCAAGAGATCTACCTACTATTTCGGAAGATACAGCAAGTTATTGGGAGAACAAATTCATGGAAGCCATTAACATATCTACAAATGTGCAAGGGCAATATGATAGTTTGGAAGTAGAACTGCAAGAGCTTCTGAAGCAACTACCACGAAAAAAGAAACATATAAACAACTATATCAACGAGGAAACGAAAGATCTGTTAAAACAAAGAAAAGAGTTGTATAAAAAGAAAAGAACTTTAGAAATTAAGTCAGAAATAACAAGAATTAGTAAAATAATTAATAAAAATATTAGACAAGAAAGAAAAACACAACGACAAAAAACCTTCGAGAAATTCATAAGTAAATCAGGAGCTCTACGCAAGGCCTATAAAGAACTGAATGTCAAGACGGAGTGGACAGAAAAACTGAAAAATAAACACGGAATTATGAAATATAGACGTCCGGATATCATAAATGAAGCAACGGAATTCTATACCCAACTATACGATATTGATAGAAGTGTCAGCATTCCGTCTTCACAGTTCTATACAAAATCGCACGAGCAAGATCTAGAGAATATAAACATAGAGACACCAAGCATTCTCAACTCCGAAATCGAACACGCAATAAAATCGCAGAAAAATGACAAGTCCCCAGGTGAAGATAATATTGCCAACGAAGTGATTAAATCGGTATCCCCTTCGCTTCTGAAACCACTACAAGTATTATTTAATAACATACTTAAAACAGAAACCACCCCAGAACAATGGTCAAAGTCTACAATCATACTATTGCACAAAAAAGGAGACAGAAGTGACCTAGGAAATTATAGGCCGATTAGCCTCACAACTAATTTGTATAAAATATTTTCAAAAATCATATTAAACCGAATAACCAAAGCTTTAGAGGAAAACCAGCCACGCGAACAAGCAGGATTTCGCAAAGGATTCTCTACTGTAGATCATTTACAAGTAATAACTCAATTAATAGAAAAAACAAAAGAATACAACATTACTTTATATATGTGTTTTATAGACTACACGAAAGCTTTTGACTCATTATTTTTTGAAGCCATATGGACATCACTAACACAACAAGGCGTAAACCCGAGGTACATAAATATACTGAATAGTGTTTATTCCAAATGTCATGCCAAAGTACGATTGGAACAAGAAGGTACGGAATTCCCCATAAAAAGAGGCGTGAGACAGGGAGACCCAATCTCTCCAAAAATATTTTCAGCAGTTCTTGAATCTGTCTTCAGATGTTTAGATTGGAAATCGAAGGGCATCAGGGTAAATGGAGAATTACTAAACCACTTGCGTTTTGCGGACGATATAGTGATATTTGCGGAAAGCGCTACCGAACTAGGGATCATGGTCAGCGAACTAGCAAGTGAAAGCCGAAAGGTAGGTTTGTCATTAAACGCAATGAAAACAAAAATAATGACCAATGGCGAACACCAAGACATTATCGTCTCAAACGAAAAAATAGAATATGTACAGGAATATCTTTACTTAGGACAACTGGTATCCTTCAAAAATAATACCGAAAAGGAGATACAGCGCAGGATAACTTTAGCCTGGAGAAAATATTGGAGCTTGAAAGAGATTATGAAAAACAACACAGTTAATTTAAATGTCAAAAAGAAGCTATTTGAAATTATAATATTACCATGCCTTACATACGGTTGCCAGACGTGGTCACTGAGAAAAGAAGACGAAGAAAAAGTAGCTATTTGCCAACGTAAGATGGAAAGAAGCATGCTGGGAATAAAATTATCAGATAAAATTAGTAATGAAAATATTAGAGACAGAACAAAATTAACAGACGTAAAGAAAAGGATTAGACTACTTAAATGGCACTGGGCAGGTCATGTCTGTCGAATGAACGACAACAGATGGACGAAAAGATTAACGGAATGGGTACCAAGGGATAAAAGAAGGAGGAAAGGCAGACCCAGAAAGAGATGGAGAGACATCTTTAACCATAAATGCGGATTATACTGGATGGAAAGGGCACGGGAAAGGGACACCTGGAAAGGTTTAGGAGAGGCCTACGCCGTAGAGGCGACTACTACGAACATATAGTAACATAAATACATACTATTAATTGATAAAATTACATAGTCATTGGAAATATAATGTAATGTAATATATAATTTATCATGTAAAGTCTGATTGTAGTAGAGAAATAAAGGCTATTTTATTTTATTTATTTATTTATTTTACAAGATATACTAATTTTACAAGATATACTATTGCCCCTTTAACCTCTGGGACGCTTTAGTCGCCACACCGCGACGTTGTAAAAATATGCCAGTGCCGACAAAATTTTAAAAAGAAAAATAATTCTCAACAAAAATATGTTGTATGGAATAGATATCACAAGCTAAGCTTTTTGTCACAACGGTACGTAAACTGCATTTCGACTTTCGAGTCCTTGACATGTTCATACTGACGAATAAAGTTTAGCGTAAGACAAAAGTTCTCGGTGTTGTGGAAAAGTTTAAACACGAAAGTTTGTCTACAGAATGCCATAGGATTTTATGTTCGTTCATAACACAGTTTAATTCATTCATAAACTGAGAACAAAGTTTAAATTATTCCTAAACTTCGTAAGTACTTAGTCGCTGGTAGGTAGGTGGCAACGACGAAAGACCTCGAGCTCGAGCAGGTGGCAGTAAGAGGGTTAGGTACACCAGCATTCATAGACACTCGTAGGTATAGTTTGAAGCCCTTAAAACGCTTAAAACGTACGGCTATAACGTCACATTTTTTGGCCTTAGCCATGGCCCAAAGCAACGCAAGCCAGCACCGTTTTAATACAGGTCCGGTTCAGGTTAGGTTGGCAATGTCATACGACACCGGGTCGGGGGCTAGAAGTACAGTTTCGGTCACTAGTGCAGTTCTCACAAGAGGTAGGCAATCCCTCGATTACCGTCCCTATTACTGATTACGGCCTCCGCGGCCGGGGACAAACAGGCGCACCCTTTCCGGTCATGCCCTGGCACCCTGACAGACGGTTGGCTGCATGCAATGCCACCGTGCCCCTCCGAAGGCCACGCCGTCATGTCAGGATGTTTCGCCGCCCAGTCGGCTATATGTTGATCAGCCCGACGCTCGTCAGGACACTAGGCATCCACCCACGGCATGCGCTAGTAGAGATCAGTGAGAACGAAGTATTTGTTTTCAAATTAATACCACTTCAGCAAACTGAACTGTGGTTACGCCGGGATGCGAGTCCGGATACGCATGTTATAGCCTAGAAACTATTGTCAGCCTTCAGGGTCCCGTCCCGTCCCCCAGTATAACTAGGGCAGGGCGGGTCTAGTGGGAGCTAGGAGGCTTCTCCCCCCTTCGGGGGCAACTGAGCCCACTCTCAACTCAGCCCGCGGGTTCAGTTGACTACATTTATTTTTTCGGGGGCAACTCGGCCCAGAAATTGGCTAAGGGGTCGACTGAGCCCACACGGGCTCAGTCGACTACAGTTTAAAGTTATATGGTTGACTCAGCCCACGGGCTCAGTCGACTACAGTTTTAAGTTATATGGTTGACTCAGCCCACGGGCTCAGTCGACTACAGTTTAAAGTTATATGGTTGACTCAGCCCACGGGCTCAGTCGACTACAGTTTTAAGTTATATGGTTGACTCAGCCCACGGGCTCAGTCGACTACAGTTTAAAGTTATATGGTTGACTCAGCCCACGGGCTCAGTCGACTACAGTTTAAAGTTATATGGTTGACTCAGCCCACGGGCTCAGTCGACTACAGTTTTAAGTTATATGCAGGCCTCGGACTTTCATTCGCACGGTAGGACTAATGGAGAGCTATGGAGCCGATATTAACATTAAAATATTATTCATACTCATATTCATACTCATAAGTGTATTTCATTCGCAATTTTAATTTTATAGTCAAGCACAAAGTCTGAGGAATATACAAAGACCTGATTGGGCACTGTTTACTACTAGGCATTGTTTTTTTTTGCCACCATAAAATACGTAAATATTTGCAACTTTATCCATGTTTTTTGGAGTACCTAAATTGGGTTCTATATTGATTGAATATCAATTTATGACTAGAAAGTGCATGATATTGACAATAAATTGAGTTAAATTAGGAGTTTGAAAATATTGTAAAAAATAGAATAAAATATATATAATTTTAGTCATTTCCGTGCATGGCGTGAAGAACTTGATAAGTCCAAAATGGCAATTGTTCAGGGCGTCGATTTTAAAGTTTGACATTTTCTCCAAAATCCATTTTCATCTTTAACTCGTGTTTAAAGCTTGATTTATGGATAATTTTCCGCGATCTTTTCATTTACCTTACGTGTTCTAGTAAAATCCTCTTATTTTCTGTGATATAAGACTTATCAACATAGGTACCAACGACTTATCAAGTTATTCCCCATACATTAGTGCCCAAATTTTTTTAATTTAATTCCTAAAAATCAGTTTTTCATAGTAACTGAAACGTCTAAATTGATTTATAGGTAATTTTATGCAAACTTTTCAATTATTTTACTTATTTTGGTAGAAACATTGTATTTTGTGAGATATTAGACTTATCAACATATTCACCATAGAATAGGGTATCAAAAAAGATAACGCGTCGCCTACATGCTCCATAGTTCTCCATTAGTCCTACCGTACCAGCCAGCTAAAGTTAACCAGAAGTTTATTTTGTAAATGTAACGTTTGCCGAACCGTCCTAACGCAGTAAAAGTCGTTTAATTTATTAATTTATTTATTTTATCTATCCAAATATCATAAACCCTCCATGATGCGTTCAAGAACCGCACATCACATTATGACTACCATAACAATAGACTGTTTTGTTAGCACAAATTTCTTATCTGTAAAAATCACAGACCATAAGAATACTATAGACTGGGTATTGGGCGGCGCACGCATAACCGAGCTTTAGCCCAAATCGCCAAAACATGTCAACGTGATGTCAACAGTCACTTAGTTACCGTACGAACGTGCTTGAGTAATTATGTGCCCAAAAATTAGAAATATGCCGAATTGTGCCATTATAATCGTCACAGGCGAGATCTGCATACTCTAAAAGATACCTGATACAGTTTAATTTCACTGGGAAGTAATAAAATTCGGTATTTTGTAATATTTCGTAAAATATTGCAGTGTATTATGACAATTATACATTACTAGCTTGACATGGCAACTATTCACGCAACATATTTAGGAGCACGCAATGTATACGTCCGTCTGACAATTTAGTGCGGGGGAACAAGTCTAAACCACAAATTGTCGATATTCTGTATGGAGGTTTTAATGTGAGCCGCTCGTGTTTCATACTAACTTGTCCATTTTAATAATATAATTTACACTTTATCACCTTGTTTATTAGGGTTCCATACCTCAATCGGAAAAAAACGAAATCTTATAGGATCACTTTGTTGTCCGTCCGTCCGTCTGTCTGTTTGTCTGTCAAGACCCTTTATCCCGAGAACGCGTGGAGGTATCGAGTTGAAATTAACACTATATGTATATATACTCAGGTAATTTAATTTGTAATTTGCAAACATAATTGTGAACAAACACACACACACTAAGTTGTCCCCCTAGCGAAAGACCGAGCCTGCGGGCCGAGTTGTCTCCTTAGCAATAGACTGTGGTCAACTCAGCCCGCGGGCTGAGTTGTCCCTCTGGCGGTAGACTGTGGTCAACTTAGCCCGCGGGCTAAGTTGTCCCCCTGGCGGTAGACTGTGGTCAACTCAGCCCGCGGGCTAAGTTGTCCCCCTGGCGGTAGACTGTGGTCAACTTAGCCCGCGGGCTAAGTTGTCCCCCTGGCGGTAGACTGTGGTCAACTCAGCCCGCGGGCTAAGTTGTCCCTCTGCCGGTAGACTGTGGTCAACTCAGCCCGCGGGCTGAGTTGACCTTGTAGGCCGAGTCGCCCCCAACATATATTTTAGAGGTCAACTGAGCCCGCGGGCTGAGTTGTGAGTGGGCTCAGTTGCCCCCGAAGGGCTTCTCCCCCCTGCTAAGATCAGGTCGACCACAGATCACGGCTGGATCCACTCTTGATTAAACGTCATGTTTGTTAAGGGGGCCAACAGGTACTGTTTGACTGACTGACTGACTGAGTGACTGACTGACTGTGAACCGTCAGTTTCCCTTACTGCTCTTGTAATGTGAGATTTTGATTAGGTTAGGTAGGTACCTACTGTTTAACATTGGCCTAAGTGCAAGTTATTCTCAGACAACTGTAAGGTAATTTAAATCAGAGACAACATTCATGCAATTGCATATGAATTTTACACATTGCATAACTGTACTCACTGATAGACAGAAGAAACTAATTCAAAGACATGATCAGTGTTCTGCAGTATTTATATATATATATTTTTTATAACGGCACAACATAGTGGCTCCACTTTGCCTGATGGTAAGCAAAAAGGGGAGCCCAAGTCGCAATGGCAACTGACGAGAAACCAACGGTGCCAAGTCAGTTGACACTGCCATTCTGGCCCGAGAGATGCTTCTTCACGTTTTCACGCGTCTAGATCTTTGATTCAGATTCCATTCCATATGAGCTTCATTCAATATAATAAGTATCAACATTAACAGGTTTGTGACACAACAGTACCTGTAGTGTTAGGCCCAGCACACACGGTGAAACGCAACTGCAACGAAACTGCAACTTCTAGTTACTTTTGAGTTTCATTTGAGTTTATGCCATAGACTCCAAGGAGAAACCGCACATGACGCAACCATTTTTAAACCGGTTTGAAACGCGCAAATCAGTTGCTATGAAACCGGCGTGCAGGAAACTCGTGTTTGCGTTCGTGGTGGATTTCACGCCTATTCGGTTCCAAAATGGCTGACGACGAAAATAAAAACATTACTTCTGCTCATACGATAACAATCCATGAATTGTCTATCAGTTTGTTGTAATTCTTTGGCAGCCACACACATACGGCAGTTGATATTCTTCTCAATGTAGGGATGTATCCATACCTACTTCTTCTTTTACGCCTCCTTCTTTGTCGAAGATACAAATATAGAACCACAACTTCTTCATCACTTGAACTAGACATTTTGTAGACGTCCGTTCTCAAAAGCGAAATGAGTAGGTATGAATAATTTCATCACATTGTGGTTGCGGCGTGTGTGGAAAATGATTGAAACTGGTTTCAAACCAATAATTTCAAAAGGGTTTCGTTGCAGTTGTGTTTCACCGTGTGTGCTGGGCCTTAAGCTACAAGTGATCTGAGTGAATTTTCTCTCAGAGTCAAACATTTCATTTGATCTTATTTTGTGTTAGATAATCATATTATCTTCAAAAAAGTTTGAGAAACACTGATCAGCATCATAGTATTATCATAATAATAATATACCTATTCTGCAAGTCTAATCAATTTAAAACTTGAAAAGAAAGCTTGTCTTATCTTTATTTAATATGTAATATCCCACGCAATGGATATTTAGCAATTTTTAGATATATTATTAAAATAAATGTAAGTTTTTGAGACCATGAGGTTATAAGATAATTTGTCAAATTGTGCTCTAAGGGCCTTATCACACTTGCGATTTGCGAGCGTATTTTCTATACAAATAAGCGACGCGGCGAACACGCTGCGCGATCGCCTTCATACAAAATACGCTCGCAAATCGCAAGTGTGATAAGGCCCTAACCCCTTTCATATCACATGGAGGGCCCGAGTTAACACTATTTCACATCCAAACATGTTTAAAATAAAACATATGTCTCAACACTACAAGCAATTTTGTGATAACAGTAACGAGGACCTCAATTTAATTTATTTGGTCTTAAACCTAGATTAGGTTAAGGAATTCTTGGAATCTGGTTATTTCAGTATTTATAAAAAGACAGAGGATATTGTAAACACCAAGTTATTAGTTTGGTGAGTAAATACTTTGTTTATATATTACTAAAACTAGTATTTAATAATTATTTGAAGTGTAAATGTAAAGTGCTTTGTATCAATGGTACAAATGTATAACTACAACTATGAGTCAATATGTTACTCAAAATAAATGAATTTTAAATTATTTTTTTAATTTTAATGGTTTAATAGCTGAAGTAGAGAATCGCGCACCAAAGGCCATTATCAACCCTATCTTTTGATAGTTTGTTTGCTTGCAAGTTTCGAACACATTGCCATTAGACATTATCACATCTCAATAAGCTGGTGTATGTTCACCTACTACTGTGTATCAACACTGGGTACCTTCGGTGGCTTTGAGTCTGGCCATTTTTATCAGTAAATTAGCTGGGTTATTCCAACCACTGCTTTATCAGGTCTAATCCATGACATTATGGGACCATAATAGCATTGATGTCAGTTTGTTGATAATAGAAATCTGCATATCAGTATTATAGTCAGAGAGTCTCTCAGTTTGGAGACATGTCATTAGTCAGTGGATTTACAAATTAAGATATCCAATCACAACAGGTTGCAACCTGCAACCTTATTAATTAACCATATGTGGTCATGCATTAATATTTCTGAAATGGCATTGAAGATAAAACGGAGATTTATCTCTCCTGTACTCAAGTTTGTAGGTATTTTGGTGCCTAGTCAGCAAGTAGGACTTAATTGAGTATTGTACCAAGACCAAATTGTACTACCCTGGAAGACTTTTTCAAAACAACACATACATGTATTGACGACATAACCTATAAACTTGGTACTAAGTACGGTACGTGGTATTCTACTATACTACTACTACGTAAATAAAATATTGAGTGGTGGATAAGACATCTTCCGCAAATGACTCGTCTCAACCACGGCCTCGCTAGGGAGCGAATAAAACGATCATTCTTTCAACAAAGCAAAGATCGCCGGCCAGTTACATACGGACTTTGCCTGGCCGCTAGTTGCAGGATTTGCGTGTCCATTCTTGATCACAAGTATCACTACTAAAATAATTTCTCGATTTTTAACTCTTACGCCATAAACACTCCAATATGTTGGTGTTTCTGCTAATTTATTTTCGAGAAAAGCAGACGCATGTTTTCTCGTCAAAATTAAAAATCACAGACTATATAATCTAATACTATGTTAAAAATGCTATGATGTCTAAAAGGCGCTTTGACAGGTGCATACAAATTTATGATTCACCTAGCTGGATTGAAAGATGTGAAATAGTAAAAAAACACTAAATTTATTAAGGTAAGGCGCATATTTCCATTAATTTTGTGTCAAAATTGATAATGCTTTCTTCATCTCAATGCTATTTTATGGAGCAAAAATACAATAACATTATTATCTAAAAATCTTCTCCGCTCTTAAGGGCGGTTCACACGTATTAAGTTGTCAAGTAGTTAACTAAATTTTAACTCAATTGACAACATTTCATATTTATAACAGGTGGAAATAAATATAGAGATCGACAGGGCTTTATGTCGTGTACCTTAAAAAAAAATCTTGGAATTTATTCTTCTGTATTTAAAGAAATATAAGAAAATACATCAAATAACTGCAATCTAAGACAATACGGGCTGAATAGGGTTGTGTCTAAACCAAAGAGCGAAAACATAGATTTTTTTTGTTAGATGACAGATGCATACCGAGTTTTATTACGTTTTTTTTTAATAAGAAAACCGACTAAAGTAACCGTTCCATTAAGTTCTGGTTTTGGTGTTGCCACATTTTAAAATGAGTATGTTTTTATAAATTAATAATAAAATAAATAATCATCTCAGAAAATAAATAAAAACAGAGATTACTTCATCTTTTTAAGCAGAATTCAGAAAAGTGATAAAATGATAGTCTTAAAAATATTAAATGTTGTCAATTATAAGCGACTTAATTTTAAGCAAGCGTTTACACGTTCGAATTAGTTAAGCTCTTTAGATAGGCCGAGATGTTGATCGGACACTTTTGATTCTTGATTCAGCTACCTTGGTACCAAAATTAGGTATCGCCATGGCCGACACTATATCGGCAATCCCTTGTTGTTTTGCTTGCTTATTCCTATAATTAAGGCTTCTTATATACCACAGACAATCGCGCTTTATGCATTCTTCAATAAACTTTACTGTAGTGTATTCCGACCACTTCGACATTTTTATTTCAAAAAAGTTCTTCAAACGCTTACGAAATACGAACTTATACACTTAAGTAATATTTAACCTAATTGTGCCTGTCCAAACGTGTCAAGTTATAATTCACGCCCACCCACTTAACCGAAAAATAGACAAATTTTTAATCTAAGTACTTGTTTACTTGCACGCTAAATTTTAACTTATAACTTATAACTAAATTAATTGTTTACACGCTTTAAGTCGCTTAAAATTAAGTTAAAATGTAGTTAACTACTTGACAACTTAATACGTGTGAACTGCCCTTTAGCGGTAAACCATAACCATGGACGTGAAGTCGTTCCTCCATTCCTGCCATTCCTGGTGCGCCAAAAAGAACCTTAATCGTCCTACATTTGATGTCCGAGCTACAGGTATTGATCATGTATTGATTATTTCAACTAGTTATATTATATCATTTTACGCGGTTGTAACAAGTATATCGTCATTTAGTGAATATATTACTTGTCGTTACAATAGATTTCTCTTTGTATCAATAAATTAGATAATTAAATTAAAAACATAACCTTACCCTTTTCAGGTCCGAAGCATCGTTAGCGGTTTCTCTGCGAAGTACGTGTCGACAGCATCTCCTATGTCGGTGCGGGTAATTCTACCACCAAGAAGGATGCTCAGATGAATGCAGCCAAGGACTTCGTGAATTTTCTGGTCCGAACCAATCAGGTGGCTGCAAACGAGGTGCCTGAGCAGGTTAGGGTGAAGACTGAGGATAATGGAAGTAGCGGCAATTTTGGGAACAGTGGTAACAGCGGGAACTATGGAGGAGCAAGCTATCAGGGACAGGAGCAGCAGAATAGACCAGTTTTTCAGGTAATTGTTGTTGATACAGTAATTGACTTATGAAGAAAACTTAGGGGCATTCCACTAAAATGTTGGGCATGTGACACTATTCTTTTCATACATTTATAAAGAAGTTGGAAAGTAAATTTTTGGTGCCATACTTTATAACTTGGCTTTTGCATTGATAGTCAATTTTCGGACTTTTGTATGTTTTTAAAGTGCTGTCATAGCCATTACATGCCTGACAAAGACGTACAGCACCTCTAGCACAACTGTTAACTGTGACAAGAGACGCTTTTTCATGCATGATATACTCCCTATCTCTTTCTGTACAATACTGTGAGAGAGTGACGGATGATACTATGTCATCCTAAAAAGCCGGGTCCACACAGGGCGAGCGGCCTCGCGAGGCAATTGCCGCGCGCGGCATTCGGCGCATGCCTCGGGCATTGGATGAAATTACGCTCACCGAATGCCGCGCGCGGCAAGCCCGAGCCGTCTTGTTCGCCCATTTGACAGATAAAACAATATGGCGCCGCCGCACGCAATCAGCTTTTGATTTTTGACTTGTTGCTACGTTCATACAAAGAATTTTCCAAAAAAAAGCTAATTCAATATTTTTTTATGTTTAAAACAAACAAATAGCACATAATATTTAGTTACGGTTATTCCGTTTCGCGTAATACGTAAGTGTCGCACGCCATTTTGTTTTATCTGTCATAATTTGACCGAAGCAAACACGTGTACGTCCACACTGCGCGCGGCAAACGACCGAGGCACCTTTGAGCACGGACAAAAACCGACAGCGCGCGGCTCGGCCGCGGCAGCGCTCGGCCGAGGCAAAGCGTGCGGGCGCCGCGGGCGAGGCGCGTACACACAGAGCGCGCCGCCGCGCGCGGCAATTGCCGCGCGAGGCGGCTCGCCCAGTGTGGACGCGGCTAAAGAAACGCGAATCATAGTTGTGCTAGAGAGGCTGGTCAAATGTTCCTTAATACTATATATACATTTAGCTTTCATTTGACTCATATACTCACTTCTGTTTTATCTGATGTTCATAAGTTATTCAACAAATTGTAGGAGGGTCAAGGACCAGAAAGCATGGGTCAAGCGTACCAGGCCTACGGTGGCCCCAGCCAGAACTTCACATACATGGACCGTCTCCAACAACAGAAGAATGTGGAAGAAGCTGAGGACCTGGATGTCAATGCTAGTCTCCATGGCAACTGGACCATGGAGAATGCCAAATCTATGCTTCATCAGTTCATGCAGATGAATAAAATCAATGCGGATTATGTGTACAAAGCTGTCGGTCCAGACCATACCAGGTTTGTTTTGAAACAATAGTGCTGTGCTACAGTAAAAGGGTGTATCTTGATCCATACAAAGATGCAACCTTTTATTGTAAAACTGCAGAATTACTTTGATTGGTTGTCTTTGAAACTGACTACATTTTGCTATATATGTACAAAGCCATTGTAAGTAGTGTTGCGTTAATAATTGTTACTGCAAAATAAAGCAACTACAACTTTAATCCGATTTTCTACTTCTAGAATATTTATATTATCAATTTGTGGATTAAATATCTCCACAGAGGCCACTTAAATCTATAGATCCGCCATTCAAGACCCTTGAGCTGTATTAGGGTAAGGACCAAAAAGTGGGATGAAATTTAGGCGTAGGTACGAGTATAGAAATGAGAGTGGCTATTACGGTGTGCGAAAATATTTACGATACAATAAGGAACCTTAAAATACCTTAAGCTATGTTGTATGATTGCTAATTTTTTTTTTTTTTTTTTTTTAAATTATCGTCGTACAACGGACACATTCATACAATTTTTGACTAAGTTAAGATGGTAAACTTTTTGGTCTCCACCCATAAGCTGTTTGTAGTCTGCATTTAAATCCGTCTTTAAAATATTAACCGTAACCTGATATGTATTCAACAGGAGTTTCTGCTGCGAAATGTCAATATACGTCCGCCAGTTGGGACGCAACGTGACCGGGCGAGAGACTGCTTCCAACAAGCAAACTGCCAGCAAATCCTGCGCTCTCTCGTTAGTTCGACAACTCTACCACCTCGGAGTCATTGAGCCGTTCAGCGGGACCCTGAAGAAGTACAGGTAAATTACTAGATATGTATTTACGTGATGGTTGATGGCTAGAAATGTGTTTATGTGTGTAAGGGTTGGTTGATGATGAATTGATGATGATATGCTCCTCTTATCCCTCATTAGGGACAAAGCTCACATTAATTGGTCTATTACATATCACAGCCTATAATCGATGTAAGATTAATATGAAATTTCATAAGGAGATAGTTTCGAGTCCCAAGGAAGGATAGACGTTTTTATTACGAAAATGAACTTATAAGGGAGTAAAAAGAAAGGTTGTAATTGTAATTAATAATTAATATGCGAAGTTCATCACCTGTAGGTTCACTAATTGAATTCTGAAGTCGCAGGTTGAAGCTGGTTTAACCTTTTGAGCGCCCAGCTCATTGGCGGAAAACTGTCCCAGACGCCAAGCTGACAGCAGATAGTATGGCATTGTATAGCGGCTCATGACGTTCTGGCGTCTGGGGCACAGCTTTCCGTCGACGTGATTTTGCCGTCTTGGCGCTCAAGAAGTTTATATAGATGTAACAGTCCTCTGGTTAGTCCGCAAACTACCAAACAATCTATAAATAATGACACAAAGGTAAATTAAGAATTCACACTTGCTGTAAAGCAATGGGGATAGGGGATCGTATCGTAAGAATTATGGAATGAAAGATTTAATCGCTCAGAGCGATCTAATAGCTCAGTTGGGAGAGCCATACGCCGGAAACGTAGAGGTCGCAGGTTCAAATCCTGCTTAGATTGTAGTAGATCGCATTCAATTTTTCTTTCTTAATTTACCTTTGCGTCATTATTTATAAAAATAGAAAATGTGGTATTTCTACATAAAAAAATAGAATCGATAAAAAGATTTCATTAAAATACCAAACAATCTCTTAAAGAAATTTCAATGTGTGTGCGGTTTCAGGTCCTCAGAAGGCAAGATGAAGCCTCATCCTGTAGCTATTAGTCCGGAACTGGAACAGCAATTGGAGAATACTTTAAACGGTACTGTATAATGGATCTTTCTCTTTTCTCGTGTATCCTCATGACTGACCACTTGAGGAGAAATTTATGCGCCAGTCTTTTAGAATGTTTTTTTTTTAGGGTTCCGTACCCAAAGGGTAAAACCGGTCAAGAGCATGTCGGGCCACGCTCAGTGTAGGGTTCCGTAGTTGCTCATCCTTCACAATAAACTGCTGTTTTAAGCCCGAGGTTTAAGTTAAGAAAGATTTTAAGCTCTATAAAAAGGTCCTAAACGCCCTAGAAACTGTAATCACTTATTACCTTCTGGAAGCCAACTTACGTCCTTTTAAAGAAAAAATATGAAATTTGGCGATAACTCAAAAACGGCTCAACCGATTTTGTTCAATATAGTTTTCATTGAAAGTACTGATAAGGTCTCATTTACATGAATTTTTCCGATTTTTTTTGACCCGTGGTTGAAAAGTTAGAGGGGGGGGGGACACTATTTTTTTTGTTTTCGGAGCGAATATTTACAAAACTGCTGACTTTATCAAAAAATAATGTTAGGAGACCCCTATTACTTTTACAAGACCTATTCAACGACACCCCACACACCAGTGTTGAAAAGAAAAAAAAATCACCCCCACTTTAGGTGTTCGGTTCGACAGGTACCCGAATAAAATAACATTTTTGAACTAAGCCGCGGACGGACAGACGGACATGGCGAAACTATAAGGGTTCCTAGTTGACTACGGAACCCTAAAAACGGGACCCTATTACTGAGACTTCGCTGTCCGTCCGTCCGTCCGTCAGTCACCAGGCTGTATCTCAAGAACGGTGATTGCTAGACAGTTGAAATTTTCACAGATGATGTATTTCTGTTGCCGCTATAGCAACATATAACAAGAAATACGAACGAGCGACTGAGAGGACACTCTTTGAAATTGGTATTACCGGCCAGTACTAGCAACCCTAGGCGTCACTTTCTAGCCAATCGCGTGGTCAAAGTGTGGAACAGTTTACCTGAATCCGTGATTAGTGCACCCTCAGTGAACTCTTTCAAAAATAGACTAGACAAACACAGAACACAAGTGAACAGTGATATGCACGCATCAGCTATAAGCTGCCTGTGCATTAAATAAATAAATAAATAAATATACTATTCATGATAAAACAATAATAATTAAGGGGGCCTCCCATACAAAAATAGGGCTTTTTGCATGATATTTCGTTCAACGGGCATTTTCTCATGAACCGTTATAGGTAGACAGTTGAAATTTTCACAGAATGTATATTTTTGTTACCGCTATAACCAAAGAGCATATAATCACTACGTTTTAAGAGTCGGCACTTTCATACAAGCCACTAATCGGAATTATGAAAGCCTTTTGTACCAACCTAGCAACTTAAAACAGTAGTACCAACATAGTAAAATCCAATTTTACTACGAGTATGTTGGTACCACTGTTGTAAGGGCTTGACAAATACGAATCATACTTTTCTATCGATATCGATAAATATTCGATATTCGTAGTTGCGTAGGTTTGAAAGCAGATTTTTTTTTGTAATGCAAAAAACGACCAACATTATTGATTGATTAAAATAAAAGTCACTTTGACAAATAAATATGCTGGTCGCTTCTTGCATAACTTTGGTCAATTTTAGTGCTGGTTTTACGAAAATAAATATACGCCTTAAAATTGTTTATTTATTTGACTTAACCTAGGTATATGTACAGGTTACCATTGGTTTTTGTTTTCAAACATAAAGTCGGTTGACCTAGGACCTGTAAAAGAAGCGCTTTATGAGATTTTCACAATTTCATTTAACTTTCTAATCGGTAAATACGCCAAGTCCTCATTGCCTGTTATTTTCACGCATAAACGGCAAAAATAATGGAAAAATATTTACGCCCCGAGCGATTCGACGCTGATCCAGCGTCAAGCGTGGACAATGCCGCTGCGTGGATTCATTGGCGAAAAACATTTGAAAGCTTTTTGTCGTCGATGCAGACGGCCGACAAGAAACCATGCGCTGAAGAATTGAAATACGAACTACTAGTAAACCACCTATCGTCAGGTGTATACAGCTACATACGCGACGAGAAAAAGTATACGGATGCTGTTACAAAACTGGAAACGCTCTTTGTTAAACCAGCTAACGAAATTTATTCGCGCTATAAGCTAATCAAAAGGCAACAACAACCAGGTGAGACCATTGATAAGTACGTCCAAGAACTTAAACTACTGGCCAAGGACTGTGCATTCAAATCCGTATCTGCAGAAACTAACGAAAGTGAATATATAAGAGACGTTTTCATAGCAGGCCTGTCGTCAGCCGCTATTCGGCAAAGACTCCTAGAAAACACCTCTCTTAGCTTAGACGCTGCTTACAGGCAAGCTCGTTCGCTTGAAATGGCGCAGATTAACAATGAACACTATCAACAGCCATCGGTTAGCACATTCGTGAACGCTACCGCTGCGTCTAAGCCAGTTTCGCAGTACGAAGCCTGCTATTTCTGTGGATCGAAAAGACACCTACGTCGAGTCTGTCCTGCTTTCAACGCTACTTGTTTGACGTGTGGAAAAAAAGGACATTTTGCAAAGGTATGCAGAAGCAAGCCTCAACAACAGAGTGCCTCCATAACTTGCTGCAATGAAACCCAAGAATCTGGCCCGGACGTGCCACCGACATTTCTATCATGCCTCACTGCAGCTTCGAATAATGATATCAGTAAAGCAACCGTCGACATTACCATAAACAATAATACTATCACTGCCAAGGGTCTCATTGACACGGGCAGCTCAGCCATCTTCATCATCAGCCGACTAGTCGATAATTACAAGCTAAATAAGACTGCTTGTAAACAGAACGTGACTATGGCTGCGACACACATAGTCTCTACAGTCAACTAGCTCTGTAAGTATATTAAATATTGGACTATTGGGACAAAGCATTGAGGCTGAGTTTCTAGTACTACAGGGACTATGCGCTGATATCATCATAGGGCATGACATTCTAAAGAAACATAAGGCCCTCGAAATGCACTTCGGCGGGCCACGTGCGCCACTGAAACTATATTCTCTATCACGAGCCAACATCGAGCCTGTCAGTCTGTTCCCGAACCTCCTGCCGGACTGTAAACCTGTGGCCATCAAGTCAAGGAAATATTCACCAGATGACGCTGCATTCATCAGCGCAGAGGTTAAGAAACTTTTAGATGACAAAATCATCGAGCCAAGCCAATCACCATGGCGAGCTCAAGTTTTAGTAACATCAAACGAGAATCATAGAAAAAGAATGTGTATTGATTACTCACTCACGATCAACAAGTTCACTCAGCTGGATGCGTACCCCTTGCCCAGCATCGAAGACATAGTAACAAAGGTAGCGAAATTCAGGGTATTCAGCAAGATCGACTTACGAAGTGCCTATCATCAGATACCAATAGTAGCTAATGAAAAGCCCTATACTGCATTTGAAGCCGATGGTAATTTATACCAATTTTGTTCAATTCCGTTCGGAGTCACCAACGGCGTTGCTGCTTTTAAAGAAAAAACTCAAGGGATATACGCTTACCTCGACGATATAACAATATGTGGACGTGATCAAGATGACCATAACGAAAAATTGAAACATTTTTTAGATATTGCTACCCGCTATAACCTTACATTGAATCTAGAGAAAAGCGAATTCTCGAAGCGACAAATTAGCATTCTGGGGTATAATATTCAAGATGGTATTATAAAACCTGACCCTGAATGGTTACGCCCACTCTTAGAGCTCCCTATTCCGACCAATTCAGCCTCTTTAAGGCGAGCACTAGGACTATTTGCTCATTATTCAAAATGGGTACCTACCTTTTCTAAGAAAATATATCCTCTTGTGGCACATCAAACATTTCCGCTTTCACTTGAAGCTAGGCAAGCTTTTGATCAAATAAAGAAAGAGATAGCCGAGTCAACGCTACACGCCGTTGATGACAAGATCCCTTTTACGGTTGAAACTGACGCATCAGACCACACTATCGCTGGGACATTAACACAGGAAGGGAGACCAATAGCTTTTTTTTCTCGCACACTTTCTAGCTGTGAACGAAATTACCCTGCCGTTGAAAAAGAAGCAACAGCTATAGTCGAATCGATCAGGAAATGGCGCCAGTTTCTTTGCGGAAGAGCATTCAGACTAATCACGGATCAAAAGTCGGTATCCTATATGTTTGACCAAACACATTCGTCAAGAATTAAAAATGATAAAATTCAACGTTGGAGATTGGAGCTAGCTATATTCAAATTCGACATCGTATATCGACCTGGAAAAGTCAATCAAGCCGCCGATGCACTATCCCGCGCTAACTTAATAGCTTCTTCAACGACAAAAGATGATTTACGGACACTCACGACAACCTTTGCCATCCGGGAGTCACGAGGATGAGTCATTGGATAAGAAATAAAAATCTACCATATTCTATCGAAGAAATAAAACAAATAACATCTTCATGTCGTGTTTGTGCCGAATTGAAGCCTCGGTTTCACAAATATAGAGGAACGCTCATAAAGGCGACGTCCCCATTCGAAAGGCTGTCCATTGATTTTAAAGGGCCGTTGCCGTCAGAAGGCACTAAAAACCGCTACATTTTGACCATAGTTGACGAATATTCACGCTTTCCATTTGCTTACCCCTGCTCAGATCTTACTTCAGAGACTGTCAAGTCTAAGCTAACAGATCTTTTTGCAACGTTTGGGATGCCAACTTATATTCATAGCGATCGAGGGGCAACCTTCTTGTCTGATGATCTAAGACAATTCTTACATGAGAAATCCATAGCTACTAGCTATACTACACCTTACAACCCACGTGGTAACGGACAAACAGAACGGTACAATGGAATTATCTGGAAAACTATAGAATTGGCCCTGAAGACGCAAAATTTACCTAAGACAAAGTGGGAGCTAGTTCTAACGGGGGCGCTCCATGCTATCCGCTCCTTGTTATTCACGGCAACTAATTGCACTCCTCACGAGCGGATGTTTACACACCCAAGGCGTTCCGCGAATGGCCAATCTCTACCATCATGGCTGTCTAGCTCCGAGCGAGTCTTGCTAAAGAATCGCCACAGAACAAGCAAATATGACCCCATCGTGGAGGAAGTAGAACTGCTCGAAGTAAACCCACAGCACTCCCTCGTCCGTTTTTCAAATGGAAGAGAATCCGTAGTCGCAAACCGTCACCTTGCCCCTGGAGGGAGCCGTCCAAGGGGTGACGACGACAGTGACGAAGAGGATTGGGCGGAAGCTGAAGAACAACCGTCCATAAATAATGACGATACGGTACCCACACCAGAGACCCCTCAATCTCGACGTTCCGCTAGGCAATGCCGTCCCCCACTTCGCCTAGGCGACTACGTGTGTAACACTATGCCGGGGAGAATGTGGTGAAGTGAATGCCATAAACGACGATATTAGACTGTCATATATACATGTCAAAGTTTTAACTAAATAAAGCCTAATGATTCGGGTAATGATTCTTTATCTCATCGATATTTTTTCACCTCACTATGTTATTGTTTGCTTAGTATGATTTGATTTTTGAGAAAATACATTATTTTTCGTATTTACCTGATATCTACTACAATCTGAGTAAAACAGCTAACAAATACGATATACGAGTATATATAAAGTAAATTGGTACTGAAACACAACAAGTTTTACCTGTTCGGGTCATGCGGAAATCTTCAAAATTCTTTATTGCATGTCACATTACAAATATAGTTGGAATTAAAAATAAATAGGTCTACATGTGACGCCCTGCAAAGGGCACAGCAATGTCAGAGGGCTAGAAGTAGTTAATTTAATTACAATTATTTTATTCTATTCTTTAAATATCACACTAAATTCATAAATTATTGCTACGCATTAGTTTCAATTCTGATTATTCATGTTATTTACTTATTACTAAGCATAATAACTCACATACTAACATGGTTAAAATATTTATTTAAATTATAAAAACAAGCATTAACTAAATACAATTTCAATTGTTTTTGGAACAATCTAGGGTCCTCTAGATCTTTTATAGAGTTTGGAAGGTGATTATAAATTTTGATAGTCATATAATGGGGGCCACGCGTAATAAGTTTTAATTTTGAGAAGGGCATTTCTTCTTGCTAAAAATATGCCAGAATCTTTTTTTCTGACACTCCCAATGCCACAAACTTCACACTTTCTTGTAAATTTCCCTGGCATTATTCTTATAAAAGACTGACACACTACTATAACATAATAATATTTTTGTAACAACAAACCAAACAACAAGAAAATTTTATTCCACCATAGATTTTTATAACTTGCGTCAAATTGAGGGTTGTATGACATTTGCTATTGCGTCTTAATCATATAGAAGTTATGAGACTTGTTACGCGAAGGAATCGGCAGTCGTTTTAATTTAGTAGAATTATTATTATATTTCAATGTTGGCACTAAAGGCTTTCATAATTCAGTTTTGTAGGGAGTGTCGCTGGACTGGCTATAACAACAAATAATAAAAAAAAAGTAAAAATTAAAGGAGGACCCCATACAAAGAACGTGTTTTTTGTTCAATATTGGTACGGAACCCTTCGTGCGCGAGTCCGACTCGCACTTGGCCGGTTTTTTTGTCACGCTTTGTCTTTGGCACTCTAGTTTATCAATATATATATGACGGCGCATCAGAGAATTAGCTCGATGGCGCTAGTATCGCCTCTTGATTTATGAATGACCAAACTCTTTAGTACGTAATACCGAACTCTGTGGCCATATACGACGGGATTGACGGCTGTCGTTGGGCGGCTGTTCTTCCATGTCGAGCTAGCGCCTCACGTGTTGCGGTAGAACGTTATAAAAGTTGGGAATCCTAGATTATTCGTCATAGATACTCTAGATTTATGTTACAGGTGCGTTTGGTTCAATCATAGGAAGTGAAGTATACGGATCGGCTGATACTTCTACCAACCCTTGTCTCCTCGCCCGAATACTCACGCGGATGGACCAACCTAATGAAAACCAAGTGTAACTGGACCCTAACTGTGAGTCTTTATCAGAAGTGGGATCTGAGGGCTTGATCATGAGGGGACAAGTGGAAACACCATCGGCATCATGATGACGGATAGCGGAAATGCGATATTTTTTTGGTAATATGGGAGCATGGCTCTGTCAGTTGATTGTGGCAACACATAGGTAATACACCTACGAGTCTTGAATACACAAATCTTATCAAGTGTGATCCTGATCAAGGTGAAGCTGGTTCAGATGTAGGGTTTGTGCAAGGTAACCGATATTGTAGTGAATAGCCAAATAGAGGTGTGTAGATTGCGAAGGAACCTTGTTTTTCAAATATCTACGTCATTCGTATTCATGCTGTACACTTTCTTAACGATCTTCATGGTAGAGCAGTTTGAGTCTATAGATCCACTACACGAAATGAGAAATAACTAACTCGATTCTTTTGATTTGAGTTTTGCGCATGTCTAACCACAAGCTTACAGATTACCGGCTAGCACATCTTACAAAGTCTTCGTTTGTCGCGTGCCTCAGCATTTCCTATCCTGTTCGCACGGTATTGTCAAGAACGAGATTGCTAATGTTTTTCGTTCGACCAAGAGGTACCTATCAGATTTGTGCTAGAAGTGCTGAGTTGTCACCAGCCCTAACGAACGCTCTAAAGAGCCGCACTGCTAAGTAGTACTAAGGCTTAACATGGCATATAATAAAATAAACTTGGCTTACACAATCTTATTGTAATATGATAATTGATAATGCAAATTACTTTGACCAAGTCTTTGAGTTTCAAGTTGGAGGTAAAGGGACTGCGCAAGAAGCTATGCGTCTGTGGAACTTTATCAAGCTTTCTGGAAGTAGAGGTTATTGCCCTGTAAATTGTGTATTATCTAAGAAAATTCCTTTGATTCGCAGATAATTGATTTTGCATGTAGTTTTGACGAGATTTTATAGCATCATGACTGAAGACGCAACAACAACGACTACAAGATGAAAAGACCAACGAAAATGGAACCAAGGCACATCAGTACCAGTTGCATTGATGGTGTGAAGAAGCTATTAGCCAGTGAACCGGTTACGTGCAAGGATGTCCAAATCCACAAGAATCGAAACGAGAGGTCAACATTATCTGGTGAGGTCATTACGCTCATTTTTGGTAGCAGCTTGTGATCCTTTTCAAGGAGAGGTGGTTCTCCTCACCACTCCAATTTGGTATAGAATACCTACTACTATCGGTTATCATTTCTGTGGACAGGCAGCCTATAGATGTGATATTTTAAAGGTGAGAGTGAATAAGCACTATCTGGGTAAGCATGTTCCATTGTCGTCTTCAACGTCACTAATCAACATGTGAGATTGAAGCTATACGGTGAAGGTATAGGACCTATACCTACCTATAACATAAAAAAAAATAGAACGTAATTATTCAGTGTCCTTAGTGGGGGTAACATTAGGTGATAGCAATTAGGGTGGAACTGGAAATGTGCCTGAGCGGTGACGTGACTATGTGCTGGGAGGACGACACGTGGAAAAGTTCTCCTGCAGGTTGGACTGACGATATTGTAAAGGATGCAGGAACTCGTTGTATCCGAGCATCGCGGGGCCATATCGGGAAAGTATTTGCTTAGCAGTGGCTGAAATGATGATAATGATGAAGATGATGCTAAACACCAGGTGGATAGATCACCTCTTCATCACTATCCATAGAAACCATTACAATAGGTCAAAGTATTCTTGAATTACGTATTTACGTCATAATTAAACAGTACGATCAGCATTTTACCATTTCACTGACGGCAAGTCATTATAGCTTTCGAAGCTAAAGTTGATTTACCTCCGCGAGTTCATCGGTGGTGTGTTTCTTCTAAGTTGAATGAGTACCTAGTATAACCCTAGAATGTAGCACGCTAAGTTATTTGTCGTGAAACTCACTTTAATTTGAAAGCTACTGTTCCCTACATGCGTAAAACTGACAGCACGCCGAACACCCGGTACAAAAGCTGTTTATTTTGTAGAGCTTCATGGTAGTCGGTATAATTTAGAATCTAATCAGCAAACAGACAACTCACTACTACCCGAAGGTACCTATTGCTCATGCATACTTTGATTTACGTAGTAAAATTCTATTCAGAAATGTAAAATTTAATTAGACAAATTCGTGGTTGCCCATTGCTCCACGTCGTATCGATTCCTAATTAGGACTATTTAGGACTCTAATGTATCATGTAGCTTTGGGTTATGATAAGACCCTGGGCACCATCTATTTTGAACAATTATGGTTTCCATTACGCGGAAAACTAACATAACTTTGTAACTGTATGATCAAAAATATAAATGATATGCATCGTGCACAGCTTTGAACGGTGGAGTGGAGCCTAGCAATTGAGATGATAGTTTAATCCCTTATCCCTTCGGACGCCAACGACAGATATATCCAATATCTATCAAGGCGTGTAGAGCGATATCAACCTATATGCCTCATCATAGAGTTCAATGACGCGATTCGCATTGCAATGTGATGACGTGTGAATGACAGATTTTGTATTTGACAAAGTGTGAAAAGGTTAAAGCTGGTTAAATGGTGTTGAGGTTTTGCTCGAGTTACTACTTACTTAACAGATAAACAGGAGGCCGAGACGGCGGTTAATGTTAAAATAGCGACAATGATATTCTCGGTGTCAAGTGAACCACCCTGAGTGAGTAGTTCTGATGAATAGTTTCTGGTTCCAAAAATAAAGAGCGATTTTACCTTCCTTTTTTTAAAAAAAAGAATAGCGATCTAACAAATCTACACTTTTAAAATCATTGTTATAGAGTATCCTTGTTAGCCTTCTAATGAGTAGTTATGGAAGTAAGTAGGAAGGATCCTTTGTAGGTGTTGCTACTTGTGATGGCAGAAAAGAGAGAGAGTGCTTTTACATGGTCTGTTTGTAATGGTGAATGATGACTGGTTGACGTGAGTTTATCGGCTAGATCTGCATCACGACCTTGTACTGAAGGCTGGTCAGAAGGGACTGCAGGTACCCGGTCTATGCTTTATGGAAGTGTATGTGGGAGGTGGCTAGTCGGATGGGCTACAGGCGCCCGGTCTACGCCGCACCACAAGCAAGAGCAGGCTGATCCAAAGGGCCTAGCGCGCCCGGTTCACGCCATGATTTGAGGATACGCTGGTCGAAAGGACCTTAGGCGCCCGGTCCACGCCATAGCTGTGACTTTTACTGCAGTGTGAGCCTGATTAGTTGGTTATAGCGAATGCTGCGAATGTTACATTTTAGTAAATGCGAAAAATGCTTGAAATGGGATGTCAAACTATTGGATACAATAATAATTGACAGATGTCATTGCAGAAGGGGAGCTATTGTGAACTGTGAAGTTTGAAGTTCCTGTGCTGCCGTTTAGCTTAGGTACTCAAACATGGGATGGCATGGAGGCAAGAGGGTTTTGGGTCTGCACTTTGAATAGGTATTGAACGGGTGCAGGTGCGGATTGTAGGTACGTGGTATCGAGCCATTTGCTAGATGCGTTAGTGAATAGTATGCGCTTCAAGAAAGAAAGTGACATGCAACTATTTGGCAACGCTAGACGCAGACAACATATTGGTCAGGAAGGGTCGAGCTTGCTTGGTTTGAAATCATGAGTATCTACTCTTTGTAAAGGTCTTATCACACGAGGGCGTGTGACTGTCAGGGTTGGCCGTGACGGCGCATCAGAGAATTAGCTCGATGGCGCTAGTATCGCCTCTTGATTTATGAATGACCAAACTCTTTAGTACGTAATACCGAACTCTGTGGCCATATACGACGGGATTGACGGCTGTCGTTGGGCGGCTGTTCTTCCATGTCGAGCTAGCGCCTCACGTGTTGCGGTAGAACGTTATAAAAGTTGGGAATCCTAGATTATTCGTCATAGATACTCTAGATTTATGTTACAGGTGCGTTTGGTTCAATCATAGGAAGTGAAGTATACGGATCGGCTGATACTTCTACCAACCCTTGTCTCCTCGCCCGAATACTCACGCGGATGGACCAACCTAATGAAAACCAAGTGTAACTGGACCCTAACTGTGAGTCTTTATATATATTACGCGAGGCCGATTTTTGTACATCGCATCAGATCTACAGTTATGGTCCGATTTTGATAAATGATATGTCAATAGATTCGTCTCATGCTGGAGAGGTGCATAAAACTCTTGGAATTTTCATTTTTTCCTGAAAAGGTACTGAAAAATGGATTTGAAAAAACTATTGTGCGCTAACCACGTGACTTTGACCACGTGACCTGTGATCCCTATTTTGACATAAGATGACCAAATAATAATAAGCATGATTGGCTCACAAACCTGTAGTAAGTTGTTCAGCAACATAATATCCGCAACACTTAAAACATGTACGAATATGCAAAAATAATTTTACAGTTTGTTGACAATGAATGACAGTAAGTAACCATATTCTGACAACATTTAATGTCTTTTTAGCAAGTAATATGGACGCGTTGGCATTGTGGATGAGTTGGGAATATAAACGAGTTGGCAATGAAGACGAGTTGGTAATAAGGACGAGTTGATAATATGGACGAGATTGGCAATAAAGACGAGTTGGTATTGTAGACGAGTTGGGTGTATGGACGAGTAGGAAACGTGGACGAGTTAGCAATATGGATGAGTTGGCATTGTGGACGAGTTGGGTATATGGACGAGTCGGCAATAAAGACCAGTTGGTAATATGGACGAGTCGGCATTGTAGATGAGTTGGGTTTATGGACGAGTGGGCAATGTGGACGATTTGGCATTGTGTACGAGTTGGGAATGTGGACGAGTTGGAAATATGGACGAGTTAGAAATATGGACGAGTTGGAAATGTAGACGAGTTGTATTTGTGAACGTCTTGGCATTGTGGACGAGTTAGCAATATGGTCGAGTTGGCATTGTGGACAAATTGGGAATATGGACGAGTTGCCAATGGAGACGAATTGGTAATATAGACGAGTTGGCGATGCAGATGAGTTGGGCGTATGAACGAGTTGGCAATGTGGACGTGTTGGGTGTGTGGACAAGTTGGCATTGTGACCCAGATGGGAATATAGACGAGCTGACATTGTGGACGAGTTGGCAATGTGGAATAATTAACATGTTACCCTAACATGCGAAACTTGATGGTAGAAATAAGTAATAACCTACATATGATGCAAATTTCAAAAAATCGACGCTCTCAAGAATAAATCATATTTGAATTAATGACGTCTGGCTGATCATTCTTATTCTCATTCAAAATAAAATTTGTCAAATTCTGCTGTCAACAAAACAAATTGATTTTATAAGGCTTCCGTTTTTACCGACTATGGTAAGGAACCCTAAAATTAGGTTTATATCATAGACTTGAGAGTATAGATAGCATCTCCCTCACTCTTCTGTCAGACACTATTTCAATGAGTGAATTTGGAATTCGGGTATTAGGCCTTCAGCTCTAAATTTATTGAAAAAAATATGTCTTAATATTCATTTATCAAACATTTTTAGCTGTTTCATATATTGGATTTTATTTATTACACATATTTGACACAATCTTTTTTTTTATGGTGGAGTATTGTTGGTCAGTTATTTATTTAGATTAGTAAATAGGGTTTGATTACTATACCTAGCGTAAGAATTTCAAACTCAATGTGTAATTGTTATTGAATAACTGATTGATGATGACGACATGGCAGCACCCATAAAGAAAATTTGTACGATCTATTGAATTTCATTAAAAAAGCAAGCATTGATAATAGTGGTTTTTCGTGTATCTATAATAAACGTTTTATACTCTCTATTTCATACAATTGAGTTTATGTAAAAAAAATATATCATCACAATTTTTAAGTATTTACGATTATAAATGAATACATAAACAGTTACGCACTACATGATTTCCTTTTTAAAACAAACAAATCTGTCAATTCATGTGCTATTTCTGGAAATTTATAGAAATCGATCAAATCGATAAATTTATGTCCTGGAGAAAAAACAACAAATTAAAATTCTACTAATCTTATCTTCGGTCCTATAAAAATATGTCAATTATTTTTTTAAGATATGGAATTATTTTTATGAATTAAATTTTTCTATAAATCGAATAATATGCATTTTATTTGTGAAACAGATCAGCAGATCATATATGTCATTAATGCACAAGTTATTTTTACAAAAGAGTTGAAAAAGTTGTCACGATGAAGCTATGGCTATCAGGCCTGGCTCTAGCCTGGCATGTTTTAACGTTTTTAAAACATCATTTTAACGTGTTTTTAGGGTTCCGTACCTCAAAAGGAAAAAACGGAACCCTTATAGGATCACTTTGTTGTCCGTCTGTCCGTCCGTCCGTCTGTCAAGACCCTTTTTCTCAGGAACGCGTGGAGGTATGAAGCTGAAATTTATATCAATTACTCAGGTCTACTGTCCCTTGAAGCTGTGAAAAAATCAAACTTCTAAGCCAACGCAATCAAAAGATACAGCCGTTTATGCCGCAAATTTTCGACACTTGCAAGGGAATCAAAACCTACAGGGTGCTTCCCGTGAACTCAGAATCTTGAAATTTGGTACGAAGCAACGTCTTATAGCATAGATAAAGGAAAAATTACGAAAACCATAAATTTTTAGTTACATCACATAATATATATTTTTTTAATAATTTTAAACTTACTACCCATTTCCTCATAAACTATAATACCTTTAAGCTGTAACAAAATCAAACTTCTATGTCAACGCAATCAAAAGAAACAGCAATTTAAGCTGCATATTTTGAAACTCGCAAGTACTCGCAAGGGAATCAAAACCTAAAGGGTACTTCCAGTCGACCTAGAATCTTGAAATTTGGCATGAAGCAACGTTTTATAGCACACATAAAGGAAAAATTCCGAAAACCTTAAATTTTTAGTTACATTACAAAATATATATTTTTTTGTAAATGTCGATTTCGATTGTCGTAATGAACGAACTTTGTAAACCTTGCAGGTTTGTACGGAACCCTCGGTGCGCGAGTCCGACTCGCACTTGGCCGGTTTTTTACAGTATTTATTCTTCGTTCGCCAAAAACTTCTTATCGATAAAGTAGTTATTTTCTGTAACACTACCGGATTTCCATATTCTAGCGGCGGTTCGACGCCGCAACGGGCCTCTAGTTTTATATATTGTTGTGCGTGTGTAGGGTTGCCAGCTTAGTACTCTCTAAAGTCCAAACATGCTATCAGAAGTTCGATGTCTAATAATGACTCTTACGATATAGTGAAAGAATACGGTATTTGACTGTAGTGAAAATAAATTACATCATTGTAACCACTAAGCAAATTAACTGTCAAACCATACAAACTGTCAGTTTGTATGGTTTGACAATTCATTTGCTTGGAAGAGTCAGCGTGGTCCTCTAAACACGCATTCAAAAATACACGGAACCAAATAAACTACTACAAACTTTTGCACATTATACTATTTTTAATTGGAGGAAAACTAACAAGTACATGTGTTTTGAACATTGAGGTATTATTTATAATAGAGCCACAGACCCGAACAAAAATGACAAAAAAAGTGGCATCGTTGTCATGTTCACGTAGATGCCAATAACGCTTATTTATAATAACATAATTACTTCGTACAAAAGAACTCATTGCTCAAACGGTAAAGTGTCAAAATGACTTACGTACTTATTACCACAAATATTTTTCGTGTAAATTAACTTTTTTGGCGTATTCTGACTTTTCTGACTCATGTCTGTTGTCAAACTTGGAACATGGCACGAATGGAGCAGATTTTAATATTTTTACATACTAAAATTAATATTTTCATTATTATTTTATTTAGGTATTAAAATATATTTGTTGTTTGAACTAAATAAAGTCGTAAATTGTTAATAACAAATTAAGTTACGTTTTTATTTAACAACTGCATAAAAAGGTCCTGACACTGCATAGAAGGGATCATTAATAATGACATTATTTCTCAACTCATCTTGTTCTAGTATGTGAAATGAGAGTGAGGCAAGTGCAAAATATTAGCATTTTTAACCCTTTAAAGTTTGATGGCGTGGCGTGAAAGTCGGTGGCGTGGTATGCACGGCAGCACACGTTGCCTTTAGGTGTTCTTGGCGTTCAAAGGTTTAAACTGACAGTGTCTAGATTCTGAGACAAAATAAAACAATGACAACAGAGCAATTTTTTTATTAATTTATTAATGTAACCATTTTACGCTTCTTTTGATTTAAACATTAAAAAAACTTATATGATTATGCCGAACACACGAGAGACGAATTATTTGGCTGAAATATTCTTGACGTCTGTCTCTTGCTAAACGTGACCTAAATTGTTCACGTTGTTTAGGATCGCTGGGAATCATTAATAAAACAAAATAGGATACTTATTAAAATACGTACGTACGTACTTACGTTAGTTTTCTATGTAAAATAGGATAATTATTTATTGCACTCCTTTATTTATTAATAAAATATTACTATAGCTACTCCTTAGATTTTTGTTCTGTGATGAGGTGCATTTTGTAGGGACAAAGTTAATAATTATAATCTAAAATATGCTATGATTTTACATAGGATTCGTTAATTAATCATTAAAACCTACGTAAAAAAGAGTATTCCGACCTTTTTCTTTATAGATATAATAGCTGTTATTTCTGCAATTTTTCACTGAACATTTAGTAATTTTTGAGACCCGTCACGTGTCATGGTCTAAACGCAATCTAAACGAGACTGTTCGCCCAACTAATGCGATTTGTGATTTTGCATTACTTGGGAGGGTGCCATTTTTTCCGTCTGATTATTACGTCAATGGTTTTGACTACTATTTTTTATGACGTCACAAGCTAATAGAAACTTTCAGGGTCCCAAGATACAGGCTCAGCCTAGTTATGGGCCCGCTGGGTATCTCATGATGTATGATGTCCTAACTTTCAATAAAAATACATTTCATTTCGTTTTAAACTTCGTACTAACCGGTCGTTAGCTGATTTAAGCTGTCTTCAAATACCGTATGTTGAATCCATCCTTATTTACAGAACTCGGTATCGAGCCCATGAACGTAGACGCCACGCCGCAAGACAACTCTTCGGAAGAGCAGGCGGGCGTGCCTATACTGCAGATAGACCGAGTCAGGGCCATGCGCGAGGCGCGTCCGGCACCGGGAGGGGTCGTGTCGTGGTCGCCGCCGCAGGCGAACTGGAATGCGTGGACTGCTTGCAATATCGGTAAGTTGATATTAAGCTTTCGGGTGGATTCGCAAAAATTGCACAAAAACATGTTCCCGGTGTTTTGAAAATAAAACATTACATTATCGTTATGTATTAATATGTAGAACAATACAGGACGTGTTTCGCAACAATAGGCCGGAATTCAGTTTATTTATTTTATATAATTTATAAATCGAATTAACACTGACTAAACATCATCACCATTAGCAAAAAAAAATGAGTTATAAAAGTTCGGGAAATATTTCTTAAAAATCCACCGCACGGAAACCGTTTTTTTTATTATATTTAGTAAAAATATATCCTGTCAATATTCGTAAAGAAATCTCGAAGCGTTTCATGAATACTATCTAAGGATAAAAAATTAAACAATTTTTGTCACAGAATTTCGTCATCGCCATTGCAGTCGCGTCAAAGTTTTTTTATTTTATTTCCGAACGGCTGAATACCCGAAACGACATCACCTCCCCGCTCCTCGTTCACTATTACAAAGCGGACTAGAGTGCACGCGAGCTTGCTGCACGGGAAGTTAAATTTTTCGGCTTAAATATACCATTGGAAATTGTGTGGTCACATTTCAGCGTCATCACCAACAACATAGTAAATCAGGTTTAGATAAAAATATTACTTTTATTCAACCACGTTGTGTAAGAGGTGTACGGTGCAATTTCTCAAACCTCTGGTTTTATCTGTCGTTTCGAGTTTTGACGATATTTATCTGTTTTCGTCATCACCATTAACATCATTACCATTTTGTTGTGTAAATGGTAATGTTTTTGTTTGACTGGTAATGACGAACTGATACTTTTACTTCGACGCATTGAGGAAAAAAACCAAAAGAAAACTGTATTTACGATCTTCTTGGTCGTATACTTCATAGCTGAAGGTCTTGTCCCTGAAAGCTTTTCGTTGTATTGTGTACTAGCTGTTCCCAGTTTGTTCGGTTTTCGGCTTCCTTCAGGGCAGAGGAAACCGGAAGACCAGTGATTTCGGTCACTTGGTCACATCATCGACGCGGGGATCTACCGCGGGGTCTTCTTCCTTCCACTTTGCCCACTATCACTAGCCTGTCAAGGCTGTCGGTATTCCGGCGAGCAACATGACCAAAATATCCAAGTATCCTTTGGTAGCACATGGTCGACAGTCTGGTTTTCACCCTCAGTTGTGTTAGGATGGATTTGTTGGTCCTCATGGCTGTCCATGGTATCCTGAGCATCCTCCGCCAACACCACATTTCAAAGGCATCTATTTACTTGCGGTCTATGGCACGGATTGTCCACGACTCTGACCCGTAGGGAAAGATTGAGAAGATCAAAGTTCGGACTAGTCTCAACTTGGTGACATTGGAGATATTTCTGGCTTGCCATATCCGTGTCATCTTGCTCATTGCAGCTTTGACCATCTGAGTCCTCCTTTTGATCTCTCGCTCACTTCCATCCTGATCAGTTAGTAGGGATCCGAGGTAGACAAACTCGCTGACGACTTCCAATTCCGAGATTTCTCCTGTCCGAGCGAGCTGGCCGGACCTGTCAACTTTCATGACTTTTGTCTTTGCTTTGTTGGTGGTTAGGTTAGGTTAGCCAACCAGCCCACTCTCAACCTCCACTCTGTGGAATATCTCTGCCAGTTCCTTCTGCGATGTAGCAAAAGGTGTGGTGTCTGCGTATCTCAGATTGCTAATCTTTACGCCACCGACAGAGATGCGTCCATCCCATCCTTCTAAGGCTTTCCTCATTATATATTCACCATAAATGTTAAACAGGATGGGAGAGATAAAACATCCCTGCCTTACCCCTTTCTTTGTCTTGAAAGTTCCAGAAACTACGTCGTTAACGCTCACCATGGACTTTCCATCTTGATAAAGACTGGCAATCAACATTACAAGGTGTTTAGGTACGCCCATCTCCAGTAATATGGACCACATGCAATCCCACCTTACGCGGTCAAACGCTTTCGAGTAGTCGATGAAGCACATGAGGATAGGGGTATTGAACTTCCGACTTTTTTCTATTATTTTCCTCATATTAACAATTTGTTCAATAGTTCCTCGTCCCTTCACGAAACCCGCCTGCTAACTAGGTATTTACGATATTATATATATAAAAGAAAAAGAAAAGAGAGTCCCAACTAAATTACAAATATTCAGGGGCACCCTTGCTGTGCATCAAGTATTATGGAAGGAAGAAACCCAAAATTTAACATTTCGCAATGCTAGTTGCTTTGAGTGTGTCTGTGGAGCTATATGTAACCATGGGAAACATCGGATATGGTACAGGGTTCCACTTCCGAAACACCAGTGGTTCCTCTCATAGCCACACAAAAGCAATATGGAGTCCTGACCAATATTACAAACACCGCAACCACAACATTTAGTACTGTGGGTCTACCATCAAATATACGGATTTTATCTAATAAGAAGGTGATAGTAAAAAAAACTAAAAATTAGGATATTAAGACACCTCCTACTAGAATATGTAAGTTTGATATTATCCCTTAAATGCATGATGATGTATATATACACGTTACTGAAATGACACATGTCAAAATCTGTATATAGTCAATATAAACTTTGGACTGGAACTTAAGGAGAGCCTCAAATTGAACTTATATTGTTGATATGTATCAATGTCGTAAATTACATTTTTCCTGGCATTGGGCGTGTTTCATTTACAAACTCTAATAATTTACTTTATATTCGTCATTACCATCATACTTGGTATCATAACCATTTTTAAAAAAGTCATTCCATATACCTAGCGTCATTACCATTTTCATGACGTAACTTTTAAAGCCAATAACTTCTATTTTTATAAGTCTGCATTGGTGCCTACTGCTGTTTTTTGTTGCTCTTTATTATATCTTTTGATTTACACCACTTAGCACGTATTCCCAACAATTTAAAAAAAATTATCAAAAAAAAATATGAAATTATAAAAAAGGCGAATCCACCCTTTCATCATCATCATCATCATATGTCCAGCAGTGGGACATCTATGCCTATAGACAAAAATTAACTGCTGGACAAAAACGTCCCCCAAAGTTCTCCGCGACAATCGCGCCGCCCTCATCCAATTTCTGCCTGCGATCCTAACCAGATCGTCGGTCCACATTGTAAGGGGCCTTACTACGCTGCGTCTTCCGGTCTGCGATCGCCACTCAAGAACCATTCTACCCCAACGGCCATATGTTCTACGAGCAATGTGCCCCACTGAAACTTAAGTTCGGCGACTGTCTGAGCTATATCTGCAACCTTGGTTCAACAAAAGCTTTGCTATATCGTTTTTTGTGAATATTGTGTACAAGTAAGTAAGTAAATACCTAATAAGGCGATGTGCGATGACCAGATCAAAGGAATAAAAAGAAAGTAAAATAGTAGTAAAAGAAAGTGTTGTATGTTATAATTCCTACCATCACTCACATAGTATTTATGCAGTACTATAATCATTTTCTTTGACTTGTTGTTGTTGTTGGCGTCCTATGGTACCCCAGTGGTACAGAGGGCCTTCGTGAGACGTCGCCATCCGCTCCTATCCTGTGCCTCGCGCTCCGCGTCACTCCAACTCAGCCCGGCCGCCCGCAGCTCGGCGTCGACGGTGCGCTGCCACGTGTGCGCCGGTCGGCCCTGTCGTCTGCTCCCTCGCGGCCTCCACGTGAACGCAACCTTGCCGGTGTTGTCCTCTGGTCTTCGGAGGGTGTGCCCTATCCACTTCCACTTCCGTTGAGCAATTTCTCGCTTGATCGGGATTTGGTGGCATCGATTCCATAGATCCTCGTTGCTGATAGTGTTCGGCCAGAATATGCGCAGGATGGATCTTAGGCATTTGTTGACGAACACTTGTAACTTGCTCGTCAGACCTTTAGTCTCTTTCCAAGTCTCGCAGCCGAAGAGCAAAACAGACTTCACTATGGAATCGAAGAGGGAAATCTTGATCCGCCGGGTGAGCACGTTCGAATCCCAGACCTGTTTTAGCTGGGCAAAGGCGCCTTTAGCTTTCTTGATCCTCGCGTCGACGTCGTCGTCAGAACCACCGCTGTTGGTCACAGTGCTGCCGAGATATGTGAACTTTGCGACAGATTCCAGCGGTGTCCCATTGAGTCTTATGGGTCGGTTTTCGCACGATAGAACTCGCATTTCTACAGTCTTCCTAGCGTTAATTCGTAGTCCCTTATCTTGAGCTTCGTCTCGTAACGAGTCCAGCTTAATTTGAAGATCGGGCAGTGAAGACGAAACCAACACTATGTCGTCTGCGTAGTCGAGGTCCTCCAGGTGTGAGCTTTTGTTCCATGTTATGCCCCTCGGTGTTTCTGTTGCTTTCCGCATGACATCGTCGAGCAGGACTATGAAGAGCAGCGGCGACAGGAGGCAACCCTGTTTGACTCCTGCACTCATTGGAATTTTCTTTGACTTAGTCTTCGTTTATATAATTGATTTAAAAACTTTCGATTTTATGAGATTTATACAGATAACAATGGAATCGGTAAGCATTATGTTATGCTTATGTTATGATACACCACTGGCGACACGAACTTTTCAGAACCACCCAACCAATCATAGCAGTAATTACGTCAGCTAGTGTCAGACTAACATACCTGGCGGAGTATATTCTTATACTAGAATATTAACATTATTCCTTTTTCCACAGATGAGGGCCCACTGGCCACCACGTCCCTCGACGACATCAGCTCTGACCTTGAGCGCAACCATCGCGACCTCGCCCAGAGCAGCCAATTGTACCAGGAGAGCATGAAAGAACGGGAGCATCTACCCGTCTACGCTATGAAGTCGACCATCATGGAGGCTATCAATGAAAATCCCGTTATTATCATCAGGGGGAACACTGGTTGCGGGAAGACTACGCAAGTGAGTTATCAATGGGATTTATTAGTTAGATGAACTATATACTCTAGGCTTTCTATGGGTCTGACCGTCATAGAAAAATCTAAAGAAGTGCCTTTCCTAATTTGTTTAGTTTTATTTGAAGGCTGAATTCAAGTCTGCGTTTATTAACCATACATATTTATCCAAACAGGTGTGCCAGTTCATCCTGGACGACTACATAGCCAGCGGGCAGGGAGCTTGGGCCAATGTTTGTGTCACACAGCCTCGAAGGATCTCCGCCGTAAGCGTGGCGGAGCGTGTAGCATCAGAGCGATGCGAGGAGCTGGGCAACAGTATCGGGTATGGCAAACATTTGTTCAAAGAGTCCCTACGGTTGTTTACAATGAAGCGAAAAAGTCCCTACGGTGTTGTGATTAAACTTCAGAGACGCAACCATTCCTGGATTTCACATCTATTAGTTGAAACATTATTACAAGACACGACATCGCGTCATGGTATAACTCAACAAACAGGGTGCTTTCAAACCCACGCCATATAGCGGATTTTTATTGGTACTAATTTATTTTACTGGTGACGACAAATGTTTGGTTACTAAAGTTGAAAGTCGATGTATGTCACTGATGTAAACAAAGAGGAAACAGAACTAAATATTTCGAAAATTTCATGTATTTTTTGCATAATAAAGCCAAAACTATCCACAGTGACGAAAGTCAAGTTTTTTTGTTTTCAATAGGATTCTGTATTCGGCAAGGATGAGCAGCATTCCTGTAAACAATGTTTTGTATTTGGTTGATGTTGAAGGTGTAAAACCTTTCAAATAAGCAATGCAAAGATCGACACACAAAGCATTAGGAAAGATTCGAAAGGTTGCTAGGGCGTTAACGCGCTGGACCGGCAATCCAGAGGTACCGGGTTCCATTCCCGGTCTCTTCTATCAGATCACGCATATCAATTGAGCTTTGATCTTTGTATGAAGACACATCTCAAGTCGTATCACGATGCGACATCGTGTTCTATAATTGTGTATTGGCCCTAAACCCCGTCCATCTAAAACATATGTAGTTACGAGTAATTAATCGAATATTTTCTTGTGTACAGATATTCCGTCCGATTCGAGTCCATATTGCCGAGACCATACGGCTCAGTTCTGTTCTGTACCGTTGGCGTGTTACTGAGGAAGCTCGAGGGAGGCTTGAGGGGAGTCAGCCATGTGTTAGTTGATGAGGTAATTTATATGATTTTATCTTATTGTTAAATTACTATAACAAGTTTAGATACTACTTGGCAGCGACGACAGTGGGGCATGGATGTACAAATCTGCGGTGTTATTTCAGAACATTACGATATCTCGGGCGGTGTCTTATCATTATCCTACATGACGTATATTTTTGCCACGGATAAGAATGTAGTCACAGAATGAAATAAGGGTAAAAAAAACTTAGGTTCTCGAGTGGCGAATGACACAGCCTGGGAGGTTCCCTAACATCGTGTCTGCCTGATACAACTAGGGTTTGCAGTCCTTGAAAATTTTAGTATGGCAGTCCCGAGTATTCACAGGACTTTAATAGTAAAATTTCCAAGGACTGCTTATCCTAGATAGAAATTTCTTGGGCTCTCCTCGACCTTTTTTTTAATTTTCTTTGCCTTCCAGAATGTTCACGAATAAAGATATGATTATGTTTTTTTCCCGTAGGTACACGAACGCGACGCAGACACGGACTTCGCGCTGATTCTTTTGCGTGACATGGCGCACACCTACCCTGACCTGCGCATCATTCTCATGTCGGCCACGGTGGACACCACGCTCTTCACCAAGTACTTCGGCAACTGTCCCGTCATCGAGGTAAGATCGCTGAAGTTTTGTTCAATTAAAACGCACGTTGTATCGTCTTCTCATAAACTTATTTCTTGTTCCCCTTGTTTACGGATTTTTTCGACAATTCTATATCGCATAATCACTTTAAACATAATTGTCTGCGCCAAACATCTTTTTGCCGAATCTCGTTTTCCCTGAAACTTTACGCAGATCTGACGGTTGGCGCAGTGGTTAAGCAGACAAGGACAAATATTTGTGTGATGAACTCGAATATTTGTGCCTTGGTCATCGATGTTATTTGTATTTAAGTATGTATTTATGTATATCATCGTCTAGCGTCCATAACACCAGCCAACTAGAGCTTATTATGGTACTAGATTGATTTGTGTGAGTTTGTCCCGATATTTATTATTATTTATTTATATTATAACTTTTGAATGCCGAAAAATTACTTTCTGCTGCAGAAGCAGTTGTTTTCTGTTCGGCGAATACTAACCCTAGTCCTTATTTTTCGATTTTTGAAAAGTGAAAGGGGTACCTCATCAAATCGTTATTTAGTATGAGTTATTTCCACATTATTTTTATTTAATTTTTTTATCGAGTTTTAGAGGTCGCAACCGAAGGTCAAAGTTTTGAAAAAAATTGAAAAAATGGCAATTTTATGAATCGAGCCAACTGTTTATTCCTGCGTTTTTATTATTAATTTTGGACTTTTTAAATGTAATCAAGTGCTATTGCCTAATATTGATGCACTATCGCGACTTCCACCCCCTTCTCGCACCTCCGCGACGCGACCGCGTGGAACGATCCTCAGCACATTTTCGTTACTCTGAGAGTGTGCACGTCATACTCAGGCGTATCGTTGTGAAGTGTCGGAATGGCGTCTACAAGCATTGGCATGAGCGTGTCAACGAGAAATACAATTCACATCTTCAAAATGGAGCAGCTATTATGACCACAGTCAACAAAAAAACTTACAGAGAGAGGCTCAGAATTTAAAGAATGAAGAAAACTTCAAAAAACGCAGTAACGCGAAGTAAAAAAGAAACTGACAACTGTCACGCATTTAAATAAAACAATTTAAGCAGATTATATCGCGTATATGAATAATTTGTGCCTCTCTGACGTTTCGGTAGCTTTCCAGTAACCGTTGTCAAAGGTTGACTGAGAAACACACAATTTTTCTCAAACAAAGTTACATTTGTGCATGCTATCCATTTTATAAATATGAATTAAAAATAAAGGTGTACATACTTGCCCGATAGGCCTAATATGTTAAGACAGTTACACTTGTGCAAGATATTTATTACCTAACTAAAATAATTAATGCCCTTCTGCATTAATTATTTTATTTAATAAATATCTACCAGCGGTTCACTATAAGGCTAAGGGCGATGGTGCACTACAATGAATTTTACTGTCCGTCAGTCCGATTTTTTACGGTCCGTTATGGCATGAAAATACGGTAAGGGCGATTGTGCACTACAATGAATTTTACTGTCCGGCAGTCCGAGTTTTCATGGTCGATATGGCATGAAAAAAACGGTTTTAGCTTGTGCACTTGTCCGTCTTTTTACTCGCAGGTGCGGCGCAGTTTTCGGTTACCTCTCTCTTTGAAACTACACGCCACGCAATCGTAATTACACTCAGAACATTGAGGTATTATTTATTATAGAGCCACAGACCCGAACAAAAGTGTCAAATAAAGTGGCACCGTTGTCATGCTCAAGTCGATGCCAATAACGCTTATTTATAATTTGCAGCAACATATTGACTTCGTACAAAAGAACTCTTTGTATAAACGTTTAAGTGTCAAATTGACTTAATTTCTCATTACCACAGATATTTTACGTGTAAATTAACTTTTTTAGCGTATTCTGACTGAAGTCTCTTGTCAAACTTGGAACATGGCACGAATGGATCAGATTTTAATATTTTAACATAGGTACTAAAAATATTTTCACTATTATTTTATTTAGGTATTAAAATATATTTTTTGTTTGAACTAAATAAACTCGTGAATTGTTAATAACTAATAAAGTTACGTTTTTATTGTAAATTGTTAATAACAAATTTAGTTACGTTTTTATTTAACAACTGCATAAAAAGTTTCCAATAGAAGGGATCAGTAATAATGACATTATTTCTCCTTGTTCCAGTATGTGAAATGAGAGTAAGACAAGTGCAAAATATTGACATTATTAACCCTTAAAGTTTGATCTTATTTGTCGGTGGCGTGGTATGCACGGCAGCACACGTCGCCGTCGCCTTTATGTGTTCTTGGCGTTCAAAGGTTTAAACTGACAGTGTCTAGACTCTGTGACAAAATAACACAATAACAACAGAGCTATTTTTTTGTAATTTATGAATGTCACCATTTTACGCTTCTGTTGATTAACATAAAAAAAACATGATTATGCCGAACACACGAGAGACGAATTATTTGGCTTCAATTATTCTTCGCGTTTGTCTCTTGCTAAATGTGATCTCCATTTTTACGTTGCTGAGAATGGGAATCTTGAATAAAAAAAATAGGATAATTATTTATTGCACTCCTTAATTTATTAATAAAATATAAAACTATAGCGACTCCTTCGATTTTTGTTCTGTGATGAGGTGCATTTTGTAGGGACAAAGTTAATAATTCTAATACAAAAATTGCTATGATTTTACATAGGATTCGTTAATTAATCAATAGAACTTAAGTAAAAAAGAATATTCCGTCCTGTTCCTTTATTTTATAGTTGTTATTTCTGTAATTTTTCACTGAAAATTAAGTCACTTTTGAGACCCGTCACGTGTCATGGTCTAAACGAGACTGATCGCCCAAGTAATGCGATTTGTGATTTTGCATTAGTTGGGAGGGTGCCATTTTTTCCGTCTGATTGTGTGTCCATGTAATTATTACGTCAATGACTCAGAACGATGAGTTTCTTATGTATTTTTGCTATACCGCTTAAGCACATGGATCAAGAGGCGACGCGGTTGGCGCAGTGGTTAAGCAACTGCCTACTGAGCCGGCGGTCCTGGGTTCGAATCCCGGCAAGGGCAAATATTTGTGTGATGAGCTCGAATATTTGTGCCTGGGTCATGGATGTTATTTGTATTTAAGTATGTATTTATCTATATTAAGTATGTTTATCGTCGTCTAGTGTCCATAACACAAGCCTACTACTAGAGCTGACTGTGGGACTAGATTGATTTGTGTGAGGTTGTCCGATATTTATTTATTATTTATTTTATAAATTTATTAATTTCTTTAAGAGGCAAGATACAAAATTCAGGCTGGGTGTACCACCAAATGAAAAAATACGGTCCGGAATGGGGAAAAGTAAAATGTCGGATGGTAAAATTACGTATAGTGCGCAAACTACTATATACATTTAATGGCGTGCCATATCGGACCGTAAAAAATCGGGCTGACGGACAGTAAAATTCATTGTAGTGCACAATCGCCCTTACTGAGGAGAAATAACCGCCGAAAGAAAACTCCTAGATCGCCTTATTACTATGATATACTTTCAAACAAATACTCTACATATACTACTTTTATCCCTAATTTGTTTACACCGTTCGAGGCCCAGGGTTTCCATTCTTGTGTCTTGCTTGATCCATGATAAGATGTACAACAGGATCCCAAGGCGGCGGTAATGACTTACCATCTTCTCTATTGAAATTGGGATATTGTTTGATTTGAATAGCCTCACACAACAATCTGGGAAAATATCGTTTCTCTCTGGCAAAGATTAAAGTATTATCAAACTTTATTGAATGGTTTGGTTTGTCCATGCCATGCTCGCAGACTGCAGACCTGTTGCGACTATGGTGTTTGACATCTGCTACATGCTCCATAACCCGTGTAGCTATACTACGTTTCGTTTGGCCAATGTATGACAGACCACACTCACAGTCCAGCTTGTAAACACCAGCCTTCTGCAGAGGGATGCTGCTCTTCACGGGCCTCAGGTATTGAGACATCTTCTTCATCGGCTTGAAATATGTTTTAATGGAAGCTAGTTTCAAGATGTTTCCAATCCTATCCTATCTAAGTTGTCATCTACATCTAGCTGTGAAAATACCATTCCAACACCTGACATGAACCAGGAAGCAGGGTCTTCAACACTTGCAGTCTCACTTTTAAACAGAAACAGTATTTGCTTCTAATATTAGTAAAACAATTCGGAAAAAGTGCCCCAACACCCAAAAATCCACCCTTTTATCATAATTTGGTAATTTTATTATGTATTGTAATGGATACCTTATTGTGTAGTTGATAATAATATCTGTTTTAGGGAATATAAAGCAATTATTACCACTCGAAGAAGTTTTTTTTTCAATTAATCTGATTTTTATGTATTATGTTTGTTATTTTTTTTTTTACAAAGTTTAAGCTGTGGTAGCGACCCCTAATTTTTGTCCAAAAATTATGAAAAAAATACTGTTACCGATTCTTATGTTAAATAATCAATAGAAAAGGTGCCCCGTTAAATATAGAAAAAAAATTGCCATATAAGGACCACCCTAGCGAATACAGTTCTAACCTAACCTAACCTACCTTTCTGGCAGCAGTTCTTTAATGTAAAAATAAACCGATAACTAAATTTCGTCAATACAAGATTGATATATTCAGGAAGATTAATATTCGGCGTAAACAAATTATGCTCAAGGTCTTTGGCCGAAGACCGTAATTTATTTAAGTTACAGACAAAAAAGAACCGAAATATTATATACTCCTTATTTCTTTGTATTTGAGACGTGCAATAAAGATTTGGCTTTATTTCATTAACACAGGTGCCAGGCCGTACGTTCCCAGTTCGCCAGTACTTCCTAGAAGACTGCATTGAACTCACCAAGTTCGTGCCCCCGCCAGAGACCAGGAAGAGGAAGGCGTCCGGGAAAAAAGCCAACAAGGACGACGAAGATGACGAGAGAGAACCTATTTCCATTTTCCGTGGGATAAAAAATGCAAAGAATGAAGAGGAAAAAAAGAAGCTTAATCAACTTTTAGAGACACTAAGGAAGAAATTGCCTGAGGGCTTTAAGATAGGAGCTGCTATAGGTGAAGGGGATTGTTTCTTTGATTCCATAGCTCAAGGATTGAACGAGCTAAAAGATAAAGGTCTGATTGCAGGTAGTAAAGGATTTAGTGTAAAGTCTTTGCGGGAAAATTGTAAGCAATATGCACAACAAGTTAATCAATCAAAAAAAGGTTCATGGTTGGGTAGTGCTTTAAAAGGAGAAGGTGAAAAACTTTGTGAATATATTCCGCGTATTGAATTTACTGCAGAAGACATTGAAAATACAAGCTCTGATTCAGAAATAAAAATTCTAAAGTTGGAAAACGCTATATGTGGAAGACCTGAAGTTGAAGGAAAAATGATATGCGAAAAGTATGGCGTGAAAGTTAGGACTATAGAATTGAGAGATAAAGAGATAGATGGATTACATGTTACTAAAGGTAAGGTAGGTACAGGTAATAATATTATTTACATAGTGAATTACAGGAACCATTTTGTACCACTTCTTAGTAATATTGAAAAAGATATAAAGAGAAGCATAAAAGTTTCTAGAGAGGAAGCTTACGGTAATGTGGTAGGTTCAAATTCAAACAATATTTCTCAATCTTACATTTCTACACCATTACAAGATATTGAAAACTCCTCGCATAAACAAGGTAGTCATTCAAGGGTTCCAGGTAAGAAAAATCATAAAACAAGTAGAAAACGTGGGCGTTCTGTTGTGGATAAAGATAATAAAGCACCAAAAAGGGCGCGCATGGATGTAAATGTTGCTAGTAATGAAGATTTAGAATCTCCTAGTGATTTACAAGATGAACCTAGACAGAATGAATTAGATAATACTTGTCAAACTAAGGAATACATTCCTCATCATTTGATAGGGCTTATGTATCGATTAGACTTGTCAGTGCTTTGCTCACTTAGAAAGTCTACGTATGAACATAAATATCCTTCATTGTCATTGGCGTTTGAAGATTCTGAAATTGATATGTTTAGTAATATTGTTCTTCGTTACGAAAAGAAGTCTATTCATATACGAATTGAAAATGTAGACGAATATTATATAGATAATGATATTAGCTATGCTAAATTATTTACTAAAGAAAGACAAAGTTCTTCTATTAATAGTTACTTTGGTAGTTTTGTTAAACATCTAATCTCTAAATCAGATAGTTTATCAAATAATGTCGAATATCTTATTGTCTATACTAATTCAGGCTTGGATCTTACAGAAAAAAAGGAATTAAAAAAAGGACAGTTGAGAAATTTTTATCCTTTTAAATTTGATAGCATAAATACAGAGGAATGTGACATTTTAAAAGACTTTTTGTTTACAAATGATAATACGCAAGGGAGTGGTTTTTATCAGTTTTTGCAGGATGATGCAACAAGAGAAGAACTTTTAGGACAATTAGAATTTTCTCCTGCTATGCGAGAAGCAATAAAAGGGAGAAAACTTTCTCAAGAGTTTGAAAAAGAAACAAAAAAAGCATTTTTAGATAAATTAGTACTTGCAGTTAATCAGCCTAATAGAGAAGAACTGAACAACATCGTTAAAAACGAAATAAAAAATAGTAAAGTTCAAGACGATTATATAGCATTACAAGAAAGAATATTGTGTGATTTAACAGCTCCAGAAAAGGATAAAAAACTTAAGAATGATATATCTGGAGTTATATATGAATTCAATTTATTAATACTTTTCTTGCATGAAATGTTCTTGAATAAAAACATGCTTTCCATAAGTTTTGAGGAAAAAAGCCGTGATACATCTAATAATATTACTATTAATTATAAAGATAGAGTTACTTATGTACAAGCTCATAATGCAGATAGTAATATTGGTTATGATCAGTTATTTCCCTCCAAAAGACAGGAAAGAAAGAATACGTTTTCTATTAATAAATATTTTACTCTTTTCATTGAAAAATTAGAAAATGATAAGGATATAAAGTATTTTATTATCTATACTGATGCAGATCTAGACCTAACAGAAGAAAAAAAATTAAAAAAAGGGCAATCTAAAGATTCTTATCCTTTAAAATTTGATAGTATAGATATTCGAGAAAAAAGATATAAAATTTTAAGAAATTGTTCGTGTATAAATGGGAATGGTCTTTATCAATTTGTGCAAGAAGGAACAACAAGAGAGAAACTTTTAAGTCTATTAAAGCTTCCACCTTCTTTGCAGAAAGAAGAAGAGAAGGGAAGACCCTCTGATGAGAATGAAATAGAAATAAAAGAGAAATTTTTAGATAAACTAATACTTGCAGTTAACCAACCTAATCGGGAAAATTTGAATAGTGTTATTAGAAATGAGATAGGTAAGTCTGATATTCCATATAATTACGAGAAATTACATGAAGTAGCGTTACGTTGGTCAGAATCTCATGAATTTGGCCCTATTACGAAAGGAATAATGGAAAAGCTTTTGGAAGATATAAAAAATAATAGATCTAGTTATCAGAAAATTCAAAATAAAAACATTGATGAAGAAATTAAATTTGCTAAAAGTGTGGTTGGTAAAAAAGGAACACCTGCATTTAATCAGTTCTTAAGTTTTTTAATTAAAGGAGAAGGAAAAAAATATCTGAAAGTCATGAAAAAAGAAGGAATAAGCTTAACTAATGTGACCAGTATCTTAGGCGGAGCGAGAGGTAAAGCTCCTACAGCATTTAAAGGCTTATATCGTCTATGGTTTGATAAAGAGGGAAACAAAACTCAATATTTAAAAACCCTAGAAAAAGAGGGAATAAATCTAGCTAATATATCTAGTATTTTGAATAGAGCAAGAGGTAAAGCCCCCACAGCGTTTAAAGACTTATATGATCTGTGGTTTGATGAAGAAGGAAATAAAACTCAATATTTAAAAACTCTAGAAAGAAAAGGAGTAAATTTGGCTAGCACATCTAGTATTTTAAGTGGAGCAAGAGCTAAAGCTTCTACGGCATTTAAAGACTTACATGATCTATGGTTTGATAAAGATGGGAATGAAACTCAATATTTAAAAACTCTAGGAGAAGAAAAAATAAATTTAACTAATATGTCCAGTATTTTAAGTGGGGCTGGGGCTAATGCTGCAACAGCATTTAAGGGCTTGTATGATCTGTGGTTTGATGAAGATGGGAATAAAACTCGATATTTAAAAACTCTAGGAGAAGAAAAAATAAATTTAACTAATATGTCCAGTATTTTAAGTGGGGCTGGGGCTAATGCTGCAACAGCATTTAAAGGCTTATATGATCTGTGGTTTGATGAAGATGGAAATAAAACTCAATATCTGAAAACTCTAGAAGAGGAAGGAATAGATCTAACTAATATGTCCAGTATTTTGCATGGAGTAGGAGCTAATGCTACAAAAGCATTTAAAGGCTTATATGATCTGTGGTTTGATGAAGGTGGAAATAAAACTCAATATCTAAAAACTCTAGAAGAGGAAGGAATAGATCTAACTAATATGTCCAGTATTTTGCATGGAGTAGGAGCTAATGCTACAAAAGCATTTAAAGGCTTATATGATCTGTGGTTTGATAAAGATGGGAATAAAACTCAATATCTGAAAACTCTAGAAGAAGAAGGAATAAGTCTAACTAATATGTCCAATATCTTGCATGGAGTAGGAACTAATGCTGCAACAGCTTTTAAAAACTTATATAATCTATGGTTTGACGTGAAAGGAAATAAAACTCAACATCTGAAAATTCTGGAAGAAAAAGGAATAGATCTAACTAATATGTCCAGTATTTTAGGTGGATCAGGAACTAATATTGCAACAGCTTTCAAAGACTTATATAACCTTTGGCTTGATGAAGAAGGAAATAAAACTCAATGTTTAAACACTCTAGACAAAGAAGGAGTAAGTCTAACTAATATGTCCAGTATTTTAGGCGGAGCAGGAGCTAATGCTGCAACAGCTTTTAAAAATCTATATTACTTATGGTTTGGTGAAGAAGGAAATAAAACTCAATATTTAAAAACCCTAGAGAAAGAGGGAATAAATCTAGCTAATATATCCAGTATTTTGCATGGAGTAGGGACTAATGCTGTAACAGCTTTCAAAGACTTATATGGTCTGTGGTTTGATGAAGAAGGAAATAAAACTCAATACTTAAAAACTCTAGAAGAAAAAGGGATAAACCTAACTAATATGTCTAGTATTTTGAATGGAGCAGGAGTTAATGCTGCAGCAGCTTTCAAAAGCTTGTATGATCTGTGGTTTGATGAAGAAGGAAATAAAACTCAATATTTAAACATTTTAGAAAAAGACGGAATGAGTCTACCTAATATATCCAGTATTTTGCATGGAGCAGGAGCTAATGTTTCTAAAGCTTTTAAAGAACTATTTGATACTTTTTTTGATGAGCAAGGAAATAGAAAACAGCATTTAAAGCACTTTTTTATTGAGGAAAAAGGTGGAAAAAAAAGCTTTAAGCCAAGTAACTTATCCAGTATTTTAAGTAAAGCAGGAACTAGAGCTAGATATGCTTTTGAAAAATTGCATAATGTCTGTTTTAATGATGAAGGAAAAAGAACAAAACTTTTAGATGATTTCTATAAAGCAGGCTTTAGGCCAAGTAACTTATCCTCTGCATTATGTGGAACAGGAGCTCGTGCTTCTTCTATCTTAAAAAGATTGCATATTGTTTGCTTTAATGAGAAAAGAGAAATAACAAAACTTTTAGATGATTTCTGTAAGGTAGGTTTTAGGCCGGGTAATTTATGTAGTATGTTGAGTGGAGCAAAGAATAATCTAGAAAAGAGTCTGAAGAGGTTTCATGATTTTTGTTTTATAGGAGACACAAAAAGATACTTAAATCGTTTCTTAAGCGAGAAACAAAGTTTTACGCTGAGTAACTTATCTAAGATATTGCATGGAGCAGGAGCTAATATTTGCCCTGCTTTAAAAAATTTTCATGATGTTTGTTTTGATGAGAAAGGAAACGAAACACAGCTTTTAGGTGACTTTCGTAAGGCAGGTTTTACGCCAAGTGATTTATCTAATATATTATCCATGTCGGGAAATAATGCCACTTTTATTTTAAGAAACTTTCATAAAGTTTGTTTTAATGAAGAAAATTATTTAAATCACTTCTTGGCCGAGATAAAGCTTTTTACGCCGAAAGATTTATCTAGAATACTACATGGAGTAGGAATTGATGTTTGTTCTATTTTTGAAAGATTGCATGACCTTTGTTTTGATAAAGAGGGAAACAAAACAAAATATTTAAACAATCTCATCAAAAATGGTCGTTATGAGATATCTGATATATTACATGAACAAGTTAAAAAAGCTTCTCCTAATTTTTTAGATAAATAGAATATTAGTAAAGGAGACAAAGTAACTAATGCATCGAGTAATTCATCCGGTAAAACGGAGCAAGAACAAAACTTGGGTAGTTTACAACAAGGTGATTCTAAAATTAAGAGAAAAACCCGGAAGAGTACCGTAAACTGGAGCGAAAACGGGCAAGAAACTGATGACGTAATAGATGATAACCCGGAAACTTATTTAAGTGATACAACAATAGATAATCAATTAATAAGATCACCAAGTTTTTAAGCTATTTCTTTCTTGAGTTGTAAAATTTCAGCTTTAGAAAGTCCAGTAGATTGGGCTATCAAGTCATTATCTGTTGACTTGATAGCCCAATCTACTGGACTTTCTAAAGCTGAAATTTTACAGCTTTAAGTAAGTTTCTAACTACAGCTATTTTAGCCTGTTTTTTACCCTCTTCCCTACCTTCCTGCTTACCTTCAGCTCTGCCTTTTTCATGACCGATTTGGATACCTTCTAGTCTACCTTTTTCATGACCAACTCTAAGACCCTCATCAAATTTTTGAGCAAAAGCAGCAATCTCATCCATTATGTGTTTTTTCATTTGTTCATATGCTAGTAACTCTTCTTCTGACCAATTAAACTTATTCATCTCTTCATAAGCTCGTTTTATTATTACGTCACTACCAACTATCTTATCTAGATCCTCTTCGTTTGTTTCTGCTGCATAGCGAAAAAAGTAACACCATTTTTCTATTTGGTCTTCTTTTGTCTTTGTAAATTTTGGTAGTTCTATGAATACGAAGTAAAAATCCTTTAAGTCATGTTCAAAGCTATTTTGATCTAAAATGCCATGATTAGATTTGTACTCAGCCTTATCTGGAAAAATAATACAATCAGCAACAGCAATAAAGATAATTTCTTTCAGGTTATGATAATCATCACCTTGATCAGCTTGACTTGAGTAGGCTTTAGCAGCATAATATTGAGCACGCTTTTCGAAGCCTTTGGTCTTAGTGAATTGCATTTCTATGATGTACCTGGAACCTTGAGAGTCCTTACAAAGAACATCGACAATACTCTGCTTTTTAGCGGCAATTTCAGGGTCCAAAATGGTAGCTAAGAATTCAACATCGTGAATAGAAGCTAAGCCAGTAAAGCCCAAAATATCGTTCAAGAAATGAATAAGAATATCTTTATTCTTTTCGGTACCAATATTCTTTTGAAGGCATAGTCGCTGCGTGCATCAAGAAATTTAGAAAAAGCCATAACAAATTAACCTGGAAAGCATTAATAATTATACACAATTGTGAAGAAATATTCAACTAAAATGCAAACATTTTGTTTATCTTTATTTGGTAGTATTAACTTGTATAATATTTATGGCAAATATCTCGATAAGGTATCAAATAGCACAAAAAGTAAGAAGCTGGAGGTTAAAGAGAAAATATACTCTGAAAGATTTAGTAGGCAAAACAAGCAAAAACTATGACACGCTGCTAAGATATGAGCAAGGAACATGTGGTATTCCAGTTGAAAAGTTAAAAATCATAGCAGAGTCGTTATCAATCCCTATTAGAAATCTCTTTCCAGGACGAAAAGTGCTAAAAGAAAGTAGTTGTTTCGAGAAAGCTAAGACCGAGGAAATGTATAATTTCATAGAAAAAATAGAAGCACACAAAGCAATTTATGCATTTGTCCGAGCTGAATAAGAAAGTAATATAAAAGCAGCAAGAATAAGAATTGCAAGGAATCTAGTTAAGGCAGAGTTTGATAATGACATTATCTATCGAGCAACAGGCTTATCAATTAAAGAATATGCTGATAAAGATAGATACGAGCCAGACAGAGGACAAGAGATAAAAAAGTGGAGAATAATCAGAGGATATACACAAGAAGAGTTAGCAAAAAAGCTTAATGTGGGGCCCTCGCAAATACATCATTATGAGCAAGGTAGCGTTACTCTTTTAAGTGAAATCTTGTGGGAGATAGCAAGAGAATTATCAGAAGATGCTGAAGATCTGATAAAGGAGTACAAAGAAAATGATTGCGAAGGAGAAAGTGAATTATTAAGTTTGGCAAGAGAATATAGAATGAGTATCGAACTGCGCAATACATTTCTCTGGATCAAAAATATTTTGAAGATCAAATCAGAATTTCAGATGAAGAGGTTGATAGTATAATAGAATATCAGGAACTTAAAAATCAAAGAGACATATTCAATGTGATATTTCCTACCAAAGAAAAAGCTGAAATAGCAAGAAGAGCACTTGAAGAAAGTAAAGCAAGCTTTGAAACTTTTGTTTTAGAAGAGTTTAATAAAGTGAAACTCGATGAAACCAGAGTAAATAATATAACTAAGGATTTCTTACCTGAAAATATGAGAGAAAAGGTTTTTGCTCTCAAAACAGGTGAAGTAAGTGAAGTTTTAACAAGCAATTTTGGATGGCACGTAATAAAGGTAGAAAGCATACATCAAATCTCTGATGAAGACTTGGTTGATTTAAAAAAAGACATAAGGTCAGTTTTAACCAATCAAAAGTCTTTTGAAAAAGTCAATGATTTCATAAATCAAGTGAATTATAAGATATACAATGGTGCAACGATTGAAGAAATCTCCAATAATTACAATTTACCTATACAAACCATTGGTCCAGTAGATGCTAGTGGGAAATACCAAAGTGGTAATGAAGTAGGAAATTCCAGTGATTTCATTTCTTTCATTTTTTCACGCGAGAAAGATCAGAAGAGTTATTTTAAGGGTGTTGGAGATACTGTTGTTGGTGTAAAAATCAGTAATATCGTTCCTCCTAAATTACAAAATTTTGAAGAAAGTAGGGAATCAGCCATAAAGCTTTGGCGTAGTGAATTTATAAAAGAAAGAATGTTTAAAATGGGACAAGAAGTAGCAGTTCAACTAAGAGAAAAGACAGATTTGGAAGAAATGCAAGGTATGAAATTGGTTAAAGGCCAGCAAATACAACGCAATGAACAAAACTACCCTTTTTCTTTCATAGAAGAGATTTTCAATATGAAAACAACTAATTCGGTAACAGATCCTATTCAATACAATAATGAAATTATAATAGGCGTTCTAAAACAAATGCTTTCATCAAATGGTAAATTAAACATGCTTGACACCGGAAAACGTGTGATGATATCGCTAAAGGAACAGTTAATTAGCTATCTAAAATCAAAGTATAGAGTAGAAGTTAATCATGCTATGATTGATGATATATAAAAAAGTTTATTATCCTAGATCTTCCTTTTATGAGTGATTGGAGGGGGCTATATTGTATTTTTAGGTAAAAGAGGTACAATTAGTTTGACTTGAGCTGTTTATTGTATTTAAATTGTAATTAATATATGAATAAAGGTTGACATGGCAGTTAAAATAAGGTTAGCAAGGTTTGGGGCAAAGAAACGTCCTGTTTATAGGATAGTTGTAGCCGACTCATGAGCACCAAGAGATGGGCGCTTTATTGAGAGAATAGGACAATATGATCCAATGTTGCCAAAAGACAATAAAAATCGTGTTGTGGTAAAAGCTGATAGATTAAATTCAAATTCAAACTCTTTATTTCGGACTTGAATCCATATATTTGTTAGTAACAATTTCTTATACCTATTGTTAGTTGATTAAAACATTGGCTAATTGTAGGAGCGCAAGCAACTGAAAGGGTAATGTGGTTCATTAAAAAAGGCATAGTAGATTTAGAAACAGAATCGAAAAAAATAGAAAAGAAAAACTTGAGAAAGTACAAGGGCAAGAAGCATAAGTCCTCTTAAATGCTAAACACTGATTTAACAAAAAGTAGTAAATTAGATGATATTGTATCTTCTGATTTATTGGCTATGAATGACTTTATCTTCAAAAATTACAATGATGAAGGTACTAAGCTTGCTACCGATATTACATCTCATCTTATTAATTCAGGAGGAAAAAAGATAAGGCCTAAGCTCATTTTTATTATATGTAAAATGCTGAATTACTCTGGAGAGAGTAGGGTCAACATTGCTGCATCGGTAGAATTTATACACAACGCTACTTTACTTCATGATGATGTGCTTGATGAAAGTAAGGCACGCCATGGAGTTGCAACAGCAAATACAATTTGGGGGAATAAATCAAGCATTTTAGTTGGTGATCTATTATTGTCCTTAGCATTTAGATGGCTTATAGAATGTGGGAATTTAAGTGTTCTCTCTATTTTATCTAAGGCATCTAATTTGCTTGTCAAGGGTGAGATAAAGCAGATGACAACGCGTTTTGACCCTAACACAATTAGGAAAAAATATTTTAATATCATTGGAGAAAAGACAGCATCTTTATTTTCTGCATGCTGCGAGGCTGCATCAGTAGTATCTGGAGCCACAAGTGATGAAACAGAGAGGCTAAGGAATTTCGGGTTTAATTTTGGTATGGCATTCCAAATAATTGATGACGTGCTAGATTATACTGCTAATCAAGGCACTTTAGGAAAGCAACTTGGAAAAGATTTCTTTGAAGGTAAAGTTACTTTACCTTCTATTATAGCATATGAAAAAGGCAGCCCATCAGAACAAAAATTCTGGGAGAAATCTTTGTCTTCAGCTAGACACAATTTTGACCAAGCATTACAATATATTAATCATCATAATGCCATTCATGTTTCTATGGAAGAAGCTAAACACTATATTAATATGGCGCAAAGTAATATCGATACTTTTTCTGATTCTCTTTATAAAACTGCTTTGATTGACTTTTTAAATGCAAGCCTAAAAAGACAAGGATAGCTAACGCTTGATATTTTTAGATTGATTGTTATATATTTATTAAGTTTGTAAGGGTGAATGATATGTCAGATAGTAATAAAGAGAAAAAAAAGAAATTTGCAGATATGGTCAGTAAACGAAAAGGGGATGATCAAGAAGATCAGCAAACAGGTGATTTAAGTGAAGAGCTTAATATATTAAAAGAACGTGCAGTTCAGCTTGAAGATCATTTACGTCGCGCTGTTGCGGATAATGAAAACGTTAAACGTATAATGCAAAAGCAAATTAGCGATGCAGTCACAAAATTTGCACGTGATATGATCGACTCTTGTGACAATTTAAAAAAAGCAATGGAAAACTTGAAAGATGATGATCCTATTCATGAAGGAATAAAAGTGGCGCACCAAAAGATTGTGAGTGATCTAAAAAAAACATGGAATAGAAGAAATAGATCCAATAGGTAACTCTTTTGACAGCAATTTACATCAAGCTGTTGTGGAAAGAGAAGATAATGAAAAAGAGCCTGGCACTATTGTAGAAGTACTACAAACTGGTTATACAATTAAAAATAGGTTGCTTCGTCCTGCAATGGTTATTCTTTCTAAAAAATCTGCTGATTGCGAAAGTAACTAATAAAACACTCAAGGTATGGAAGAAGTTGTCTTCTCAGGTATTCAGCCAAGTGGAGTATTACACTTGGGCAATTATCTTGGTGCGATTAAGCAGTGGATAGGCTTGCAGGATAAATATAAATCTCTTTTTTGTGTTGTTGATCTGCATGCAATCACGGAAAATAAGCTTCCCGCAAATGAATAAAAAAATAATATTTTTAAAGCAGCAGCAACTTATATTGCATGTGGAATAGATCCGGAAAAGTCGATTATTTTCAATCAATCCGCAGTTAGTGGTCATGCAGAATTGGGCTGGCTGCTAGGGTGCTATACACCAATTGGTTGGCTTAATCGTATGACTCAATTTAAAGATACGGCTGGAAGCGATAGACAAAAAGCTTCTCTAGGGGTTATATAGCTACCCAGTACTTATGGCTGCGGATATATTGCTGTATCAAACTAAATATGTTCCTGTTGGCGATGATCAAAAACAGCATTTAGAACTTGCACGTGATATTGCATCAGCTTTTAACAATCATTATAAATGTAGTCATTTCATCATACCTGAAATCTTAACTTTGGATTGTACATCAAGGATAATGAGTTAAGAGATGGGGCAAGCAAGATGAGCAAATCTGATCCTTCAGAATATTCATGCATTAACCTTAACGATACAAATGACTTAATTGTCAAGAAAATAGAAAAAGCAAAAACAGATTAAATTCTAGGCTTTGATTTTTCTACTTTAAAATATCGTCCAGAAATAAGCAATTTGATAAATATTTATTCAGTGCTTAGTGATTTAAATGTAGAAAAAGTGTGTAAAAAAGTGGATAAACATGACATGAAGAACTTTAAAAAAGAGTTAGCTGACTTAATCATCAGTGTTAGGTATATCACCCATACGTGAGAAGTTGAACGGTCTTTTGAAGGATCAGCTCCATTTACATAAAATATTAAAAGAAGGTACAGAAAAAGCAGCAGAGATTGCAAATAACGATATAAAAAAGATCAAGGATATTATAGGGTTTGTTCAATAGGTTACAACTATTTCTTCCCATGGCTTTCAAATCGTGCAGCTATTTTATTTACACTAACATGAGTGAGAAGAGGTTTTTTACTAACCGGAAGTTTAGAATCGGACTTTGCTGTTATGGGGTTCATTTTAGATCTTTTATTTCCTACCTAGGATGTTACCAAATTTCTGATTCAATTTATTGAAAAAAGCCTATTATAAGTTTCCTACTATTATTTACTGTCAAAAAGGTAGTATATATATAGATATATACTGACTGAATGTATTTTTCAATTTAAAAGGCCAGATCGAAACTAAATTATACTATTAAAATTCCTTTATAAACTCGTAAATTGCTATTTATTTCCTTTTAATATATTTTAAGTGTACAAAATTCGTCACCAAGCTTTATACGAGTTTGTAAAGGTACCTCTTTTTAGTAGTGGTCGATAGTTTTCTCGTAAGCAATCACTGCATATCTCTGTTTAATTCTTTCACTGCCTATCACGTATTCTTGACATTCAGAATATGTTGCCGGGTCAATTTATTGAAAATCGTATGCAAGCTCTACAGCTAGAGATGTGACTTTCTTGAGAATATTTTTCATACAAACCGGGAAATGTTGTCGAAAACGGCACATATCTATCTACAGCTACACGATTCACGAAGTTGGCCGAGGTAGGGCGAATAGGATATTGTGGACCTCCCACACTATCACATTCGCCCTACCTTGGCCAACTTCCTGAGTAGTGTAGAGCTTGCATATGATTTTAAATAAATAGCATGGACCTAGCATATACTATTTATATAAAAGCTCCTTGATAAATAGCGACAAGTTTAGTTTTTTTAACGATCCTGGAAACCATAGTGTTGCCAGTTTCTTAAAGTAAAACCTAGACATTGGTAATTCAACTGGTGCCAGTCAAATAATTCGTAGTGGAAGGGTTAAAATTAATATAATTATTAGATTGTATAACGCAGCTTAGCTCTCCTACATCAAATTTAATTTGAAAATGTATAATTGTATATTATTTTAGTATAATAAATAAAATTCCTACGTTCCTTTACCATTGATTATTAACCAACTTCCAAAAAAGGAGGTTCTATATGACTGTATGTATTTTTATATAAAGTCGCCGTCAATAGAACTTGCTAACTATGTAAACAAACCGCCATATTGAAATTGTCTCTGAATGAGGAATTTACTAGTGATGAGCAAGACTCTTACTTACTCCTTTACTTATGTCAAACTATATCGAATAATAAAATACTGAAATCAAAATAAAATTGATGTATACTTTCCTCCTAATAGCTGTCAATGTAAAATTATCAAATTTGCTAAGTTTAGCACGATTGGGGCACGCCTTTTGAATGCGGATAGAATGGAAATGTCTTTTCTACGTACTTGTACATGTGTAATAAAAATAATGGCAATTTCGTTTTCATTTTCCGTCATTTGAACTGAAGTGTGTTTCGATCTCTTTCTTGGCTGCAAGTCCGAAATTTGAGATGTTCCTGGCTGATCACTCATTCTATCGTTGCCGGAAATAATAAGCAATATCGAATTCGTGTCCAGTAGCAATAAGTCGTCGTTCCAAAGTTCAATAATATCCAGATCACAAAGCAAATTAAAATCCGTAAATCAATCCGTGCCAAGAAAAACAGTGAACGAGTAAAATAATATTAAAACCGTCACTGTTTTATTTTTTTATTCAAATGTAGGGTGACTTTTATTCCTTAAAACAGTCCAAAACGACCATATTAAATGTTCCGAAGTTTAAATAATATTAAAAAAATGATGCGAAAGAATGGCACAAGTTTATGAGAATAAGGAAATTAAAACAATTGATATTAATTGTTTACGTTTTTATTGAATTTTAAATTGTCAAATTACCGCGTAGTGTATACACCGCATTGGCCGTTACAGAGAGTGAGTTGGATAGTGTGTACTGGCTTTAATATATCGCCAATTTTATTCACAACACTACCCACCATAGCCAATTGTAGAATTTAAAAGAAACAAAAACGTCATTCCATCAGGTCCTAATAACCTAACTTATAAAACCATTTTAAACTTTTAATGAAATATCCAAGATACAGTTATATATTTTAAGGTTTTGTATTTTACGGCAACGACCGTTTCAATAGTGTATGGTTACAATGATTTTTGATGAGGTGGTGTGAAAATTCAAGGAGAAACAGTGAAAAAACAAAGTTACGTCCTTTGTTTACATAGTTAGCAAGTTCTATTGACAGCTTTGCCTGAGTAATGATAAGCACACGGTTAATTTACTTTATTCATAATTCGCTAATAATTTCAATCAATCAACGTCTACTTCAATACCCACATCACTTTTATACCATAGTGACCAACAAGCAGACGGCTTGCATGGTGGTAAGCAGTTGCCGCAGACTATTATCATTTGAAACACCAGTTGCATCACATTACCACCCTTTCAGCATCTTCCTGTCTATTTTTCTACTGAATATTTCCATACTATACAAATAAATTTTCGTGCGCTTATGTTGCTCAGGCTGAATTTTAAGTTCAGACAATACCTTGAGTACAGTAACATAATAAAATTATATTATTATAAATATTCTTTATTTTCGTCCTAGTGTATACGATCGTAAACTTTCCGTTTGAATCGATATAGAATTAGTTGTTAGAATGTAAGGCGGTGTTTACACTACCCACGATGTGCGGAGCGCGGGGCGTCAGATATACAGTCCGACCAAAAGGAGTAGAAATTAAAAAGTGGCAATACTGCAGTGTCGTCCCCGTTTTCTTAGATTGATTAGAATGGGACGACACTACAGTATTGCCACTTTAATTTCTACTCTTTTTGTTCGGAATGTAGCTTACTGAGATGCCACGTCTTTGCGCGACAGTGGCAGCGGTGTAGGTACAAGTGTCTCGCTCACTCGTTACGCCGCCGCGCTCGGATGTCTCGTTCAACCGCTTGCCTCGCCGCTGGTAGCTCAAAGTTGTGGCATCTCCGTTAGTTTCATTGGTCGATAGAGCCCGCAAGCGGGATGCGGGAGATTTCCATAACGCACGCCATAGGGCCCATGAGCTCATGGGGATCACCGAGTTATCTACGAATGAAACGGTCATTAACATTGTATACAAGTACATTGCATGTAAGTTTGTATAAAAACACGCCCGGCACAGTCGAATTCTTATATTTATGAGTTTATGATTAAAAATGTGATCAAACATATCTGAAATCGCCTCGACGCCGTTAGCAATAGAAGCGTGTTCACATATTTTATCACACATTTGCTCATAAATTTAAGAATTGGACTGTAGAAATAGAACACACCGCTCGACTACGCAGTTTTTTTTCGTAGCGACCGCCCGCTCCACAACGTAGCGCGTAGGGACTGCAAAACCGGTTATAATGGTTGAAAATTACCGATTTTGCATTCCCTAGTGTAAGGATAGTGTGTAAGCCGCCTAAAGAATAATATATTGAATTGAAAGAAACATCACTGCCGTGCCGTTGCTAAACTTTACACAAATATGTTATATTGTAGTGTATTTTAATAATAAAATTATAATTGTAAAATTTGTTGTAAAATTAATAAAGAAATAAATAAATAAATAATAATAATAATTTACAATGTATGTCTTTATAGCACATGTAACATATTTGCCGGAAAAACTGTATTTCCGTTTGTTCTCATAGGAACAATTATGAATTGCAGGAATTTACAAAAACAACGCCATATTGTCAATAAAAGAGTTGTGTAGTTTGTTCTACTGGTTTTTGACTTGAACAATACTTGTTATTCTGGTAGAATTTACTATATATTTCATACTAGCTGTTTATTAACTGAAAAGCGATATTTTTGCACCTCCACTTACAATTAGTAGATAAAATATATAACACTTAAATGATATAATATTATACAATTGATACGGGCGACTTAGGTGGTGATTCTTTGATTTGCAAATCACATTTAATTTGTTTATTATGTGCGAGTGTATTTGAGTGATTTCAATAAATCATTTATAAGTTTTTCTATTATGCTGTTTTATTTTTCACCGTTACCCACCGGATCGAGGGCAAAGCAGGGAATGTACATATAGCTAGTTTATTTTGTACTTTTATAAATAAACTAGCTTTTGCCCGCGACTACGTACGCGTGGAACTTGATAAAAGGGATTATTAAAAGCGCCTAAGCAAATGTAAGAGCAATTGTGCTTTTGGTCTAATAATTACATTTCCTATAGGGTCACCGCACCCCAAAAGAAATGTTCACTCACTTTTCAATCTTTTTAGGTATAATTTCCAGGATGAAAACTATGCTATGTCCTTCCTCGGATCTTAAACTATCTCTATGCCAAATTTCATCAAAATCGATTTAGCGGTTTAAGCGTGAAGAGGTAACAGACAGACAGACACACAGACACACTTTCGCATTTATAATATTAATAGTATATAGTATAGTATAGTATGGACTGTATGTACAGTCAGCAGCAAAAGTAGTTTCGCATTAGGTATAACTCGCTCACAATGATCTGTACCTACTGTGAAATGATCTGTGTGTTATTCTCTAGATGGATATAGAGTCCGTTATTTTGAGAGCCTGGTTCGTTGTAACTTCTGCTACTGACCGTACATTCGCTGCTTTGCTATAAATAAAACACTAGGGCTCAGTTACACAAACAGATCTAGTCTATAGCAATAACAATGTTTTTATAGAAACTTCTAGTAACTCGTCCAGTTATTTTTGCAATTACGTTATCTTCCCTTGAAGTCGTTATTTATTTTTGTGAATTAGTGATTATTGTTTTTCATCTAATGAACCGTGAATAAAAAATTACGTTATTTAAAATTAATTGACTTGAATCTGATTGTCTAATTTACCCCTTAGATTTTTTATTGGTTTTGCTAAATTGGTTAATTGGATGAAGGTAATTTGGATCATCTATTTTTTGAATGCAATAGACTTTCTTCATCTCTCTATGATCTTCTTCCTCCATTCATCCCTCGCCCTGTAAATTTCAAGTCTCTTCTTCGTTTAGTTTTCTCTCCATTTATCTCTATTTTAAGTGACTTTATGAAAAATAATAGTATTCATCTTTAGTTTTCCCTTTTGTCTCATTTATCTTTTATATCATTGACTCATTACGTTGTATATAACAGCATTCTGATTTGTTTACCTATTGGCCGTTTTGTTTTGTTTACTTTCATAAATTAATAATATTCTTGCTTTTCTCAAAACTTGACCTGACATCAAGCAGAATTAAAACGCGCCTCACAACTGACATTGGCAAAAGCCTCGAGCTGCCATTCTTGGCTTAATAATAATAAGGCGAAAGCTTCCACACTTTCCACAGAGTACTTTATTTATACTGAAATTTATTGATTTATTGGCTCTGAATGGTGATTGAAAAAACCGTGTTATCGTGTATCCATAATAACATTATTATCTAAAAACATTCTCCGCTCTTAGCGGTAAACCATAACCATGGACGTGAAGTCGTTCCTCCATTCCTGGTGCGCCAAAAAGAGCCTCAATCCAACATTTGATGTCCGAGCTACAGGTATTGATTATTTCAACTAGTTATATTATGTTACGCCACAACCGTAATAAGTATATCGTCATTTAGTAAATATATTACTTGGCGTTACAATAGATTTCGCTTTGTATCAATAATTAGATAATTAAATTAAAAACATAACCTTAACCTTTTCAGGTCCGAAGCATCGTCAGCGGTTTCTCTGCGAAGTACGTGTCGACAGCATCTCCTATGTCGGTGCGGGCAATTCTACCACCAAGAAGGATGCTCAGATGAATGCAGCCAAGGACTTCGTGAATTTTCTGGTCCGAACCAACCAGGTGGCTGCAAACGAGGTGCCTGAGGAGGTTAGGGTGAAGACTGAGGATAATGGAAGTAGCGGCAATTTTGGGAACAGTGGCAACAGCGGGAACTATGGAGGAGCAAGCTATCAGGGACAGGAGCAGCAGAATAGACCAGTTTTTCAGGTAATTGTTGTTGATACAGTAATTGACTTATGAAAAAAACTTAGGGGCATTCCACTAAAATGTTGGGCATGTGACACTATTCTTTTCATACATTTATAAAGAAGTTGGAAAGTATGTAACCTTTTGTTGGAAAACCCTCTGTACTCGGTCAACGAGTACATGGAACTCAAACTATAATAAAAATATACTTGTATTCTGTAAACTGACATTTTGTTTATTGTTATTTTTATATTTCTTGTTTTTATTTTATTTTATTTTTGTATTGGAAATCTGGTATATTTTGACATTGTGTAAATAATTTTTGTTTAAATTCTTAGCGTTATTTTATTAATTTGATTCCATTATTATGTTAAGTTTGTGATGACGATCCTTATTGGGAGATACTAGATTCAGTTATTTATATTTTATTTACCTGTTGACTTTCCCTTTTATTTTAAACTTATTTTGACATTGTAAACATTTTCTTTTCTTTTATTTTAATCTTGCCTTATTTTTGACGATTATGATATTAATTCGTATAATTTTGACATTAAGCAAATTTGTAATGTAATTTTTATCGTGAAATAAATAATCTAATCTAATCTAATCTATTTTCGGTGCCATACTTAACTTGGCTTTTGCATTGATAGTGAAGTCTTGGACGTTTTGTATGTTTTTAAAGTGCTGTCATAGCCATTACATGCCTGACAGACGTTCAGCACTTCTAGCACAACTGTGACACGAGACGCTTTTCCATGCATGATATACTCCCTATCTCTTTCTGTACAGTATTAACATCATTGTTCGACGACGCGTTTGGCTCGGTTTGTAGACACCTGCCTACTGAGTCGGCGGTCCCGGGTTCGAATCCCGGCCGGGGCAAATATTTGTTCTTGGGTCATGGATGTTATCTATATATGTATTTATATATTATGTATATCGTCTTCTAATACCCATAGTACAAGCTTTGCTTAGTTTGGGACTAGGTCGATTTGTGTATGATTGTCCCTTAATATTTATTTATTATTATTTATTTATTTATTTATTGTGTGAGAGAGTGACCGGTGATACTATGTCATCCTAAAAGAGACGTGAATCATAGTTGTGCCAGACAGGCTGGTCAAATGTTCCTTAAATACATACATTTCGCTTTCATTTGACTCATATACTCACTTCTGTTTTATCTGATGTTCATAAGTTATTCAACAAATTGTAGGAGGGTCAAGGTCCAGAAAGCATGGGCCAAGCATACCAAGCCTACGGTGGCCCCAGCCAGAACTTCACATACATGGACCGTCTCCAGCAACAGAAGAATGTGGAAGAAGCTGAGGACCTGGATGTGAATGCTAGTCTCCATGGCAACTGGACCATGGAGAATGCTAAATCTAAGCTTCATCAGTTCATGCAGATGAATAAAATCAATGCAGATTATGTGTACAAAGCTGTCGGTCCAGACCATACCAGGTTTGTTTTGAAATAATACTGCTGCACTACAGTAAAAGGGTGTATCTTGATCCGTACAAAGATTCAACCTTTTACTGTAACACCGCACAATTACTTTGATTTGGAACTGACTATATTTTGGTATATATAGTTTTCCCAATCATAATTCGGCAAGAACATCATCCATCATCTAGCTTGTTATATCCATTTTATCATTATATTATCCATTTTATCATCACACGTACACACATACATATAGCTAAAATTACCATCACACTGACAATTTGCGACCGAATTGAAAGTGAGGCGAGTGCTCACCAATTTCGCCCGCAAATTTCCAGTGAGGCTCTTCATGTCTAAGTTTTTTGCTTAAGTATCATCAGATGACGTGTATGATTGTTTACAAACTGGCCTAAGGCCTCAACTAAGGGTCCCCATGAACACCAATTGTGTGTTACTTGTCTCTAATGGTTGGCCTTTCGATCCATCGCCTTTCTCTTTATTATATTTTTATAATATGTATACTTATGAAAACCTTTAAAGCTAGTCTTAATAATTCATTATGGATGAGGCTCATGAGCAAACCCAGGGTTTTTGGTGGACAAATGATTTTGACGCCTACTGTCAGAGAATAGCTCCTATCTTCACTTATTTAACGAAATTTAGATCAATATAACCTTATTTTTGAAGTGCACCACAATTGGCAAAAAGCGCCCTGTTCTCAGCTCACCTATTATCACCTTTCACTTCAATAATAATTTTAATTATCCATGAAAAAAAAATAACACGAGGAAAAGGAGCTGCTAAAACACTCCTCAGCCTTACCAAAAGTTCCATGCTTTATCGAACCCTCTTTTAAACGTTTTTTCAGTATTTAAGTATTAGAGTGCTTACAAGCCATTAGTTATTCATATTTTATTGAAAAACCAATGGCTGAATATTCTTTCAGTTTGGAAATGTGGTCAGGCGTGACTTAAAATTAAGAAGTCAAGTTTGACATACAATTCAGGAAATGGTCAGAAACTACAAAATGCTACCCCTGATTTAGTTGACTATTAGGTACTTCACAATTGGGTCAATGAACTTTTTTCTTTTGCCCGTTGCCAGGGTGTCAACCCCTGGGTCACTCTTTAAAACTACGATTTTCGACTGTTATATTTACAAAAGCTTTGTAATTGCAACAGTTATAAACCAATTGTTATGGAGTCTATCTCCGGGACAATATCAGTAATATAATGGGTCACGGGACAAAATAACGACAAATAATATTTGATCCTCCCATGCCTGTCCTATTTTGTAGTTAATAAAGCTCTCAGGAAAAATTTGTAGGTGATTCATAAATACTGTCAATCAGTTCTTTGATGGGTGGCAAATTTTAGAGATATCCAGACATTCTTTGAATTTGCCACGAATTATTGCCAAGTATTTATTTTGTAAGATAATATCATACTTAATGGGGTTAGTTATTTTTTGTTTCTGAAAATAATCATGATATATAATTGTTATTGTGAATCACATATTGCGGATAAGAAGCATTATGTACTTCACACTGTAATAATCATATCCCGGAGTTTTGGTGCACGGATGGTTTGACTTATACTGTCGGACTAGTGATAACGCTCTCTGCACACTACGGCTTCTTGTGGCCGCCACAGTGCACTTGTCTCTTTTCCACGCTCGAAGTGAGAAAAAGAGAGATGTACTGTTGCGGACACTAGAGGCCGTAGTGTGAGCTGGCTCTTAATCATTCATGCACCGAATATTCCGGGGTAAGATAATAATAAAATGGCTCATCTCTGTGACTGTTTGGAGCAAATCTAAGACAATCAAAATATTCAATGAAGTTGAATTGTGAACATGTTTGAGTAGTGTTGATATTTCTAATACTCAGAGGGAAAGAAATGGAATAATCAAATGTATCCTGTAAGTAGGACACAAGGGTGGATTGTGCATTTTGCATTTTAAACACTCACTAACCATCTTAGACAACATATCAAAAATTCAAAAATACCGGACCGTTTGTAAGGACACCCTTAAGTAGTACTTTAGTCTCTATTCACCGAACTATTGTTTTACAATGTCTTATTGTGTTCATTATAAATGGTAGAAAAGGAAACATTCTCAATGAAACATTTTACTACACATGTAGCAAGCTCTATATCTGACTATTTCAACTAGCAACACTCAATATATGCTCACAATTTCACCATGAAACATGAGGGTTCAAATTGATTGTCTAAGATTTGTTTCCAATACAGGTAGAGCTTTGCACTGGTACTGGCTTGCCTGGCCACAATTCCGGAATATTCTGTGTCTACATTTTAACTACAATAGCAGGGAACACACATGTAATGTATAAGGTAAGTTGGGTATGTCAAACTAGGTTTATTACCAAGTCTCGGATTTTTAGTGGCACGGTAGGACGTTAGAAAGATATCGAACCGATATTAACGTTAAAATGTTATAACTCCGAATTGGGATCATTAAGTGAATTTATTAGAGAAAAAACAACATAAAATTAAAAGTATATAACTAAACCTTAAACTTAAATTATGATCTAATTAAACCTAACAAACTATTGGGACCTAAACTATATGTACATATATCCCCTATGTCGCTACCATTACCCAAGTAGCAAAACACTCCTGTAAGACCCGCTATATAAGATTTAACATCTTATAGCCGTTCTATAGCCGTCTTGTCTATGACCATTATCTCGAATTGTCTTATAGGAGTCTTATAAAGGTTATAAATTTGACCAACTATCTTATAACAACATTGTACATGACTATTTGAGGTGCAAGAGCCATCAATCCTATAACTTAGTCTCTCTAACTTCTATAGGATAACTTTATAAGTGTCTTATAAGCCATACAGGCTTATGAGCACACTTTATAAAACTGTTACCAATGTGTCTAGAATAGTCTTATAAACGCATTTAGTAAAATGTTTACTCCTTTTACCGTTTTACTTCTTTCTTTCATAGGATGTATAATCCTATAAGTGTCATAGAAAATGTTGGTATAGGGTATAGGCAGGCTTATAAGCGCGTTTAATAAAACTGTTACCAGTGTGTATAGTTTGGTCCTATAAACACATTTAGTAAAATGTTCACTTCTAATACCGTCTTACTTCTTTCTTTTATAGGATGTATAATCCTATAACTGTTATGGAAAAAGTCACTATAGGATAACATATTTATAGGACTGATTTAACCCGGTCGCTACTTTTAAAAGATTATTGGCACTAAACTAGCATATTATATGATTGCTATAAGTAAGTTTTACTTATAAGCGTCTTGCACTTGCTGTTAATAGTCGAATGTCGGCCATCCACGGCCTCCATTTTGATTAATTGGATTGGATGAAGAGTGGTAGGTACGGGTGAAATCCGTGATGGTTCCGTACCATAAAAATGCCTGTAAAGATGATAGTTTTAATAATGAAGATAATTTAGAAATGTATGGTGCTAGTCTTACCTTTGACCTAAATTCAATAAAGTCACTATATATATAATTTAATTTCCGTGCAAATCACCATTTACAATTAGCTGGAAAGAATATACTTGTTGGTGGTACGGTTGGCATTTTGTTTACGTATATTTATTTGTACGTTACACAAAGCACATTTTTAGTACCAGTTATAAAAAAAAATACAACCAAATAGAGAACCTCCTGTATTTTGAAGTCGCTTGAAATATTACCCTGAATATTCAATAGTGTATAATTCAAATTGATATCCTATCAATTTCATCACGGTTCACTTTAGTCAAAAAGAACCCTAAAGATAAAAATGGCGATGTTAATTATTTTCTATAATAGCATGACATAGAACAAATGGTTTTATAAAGGTCCTGGCGCGTGCAATTAAAGTGCATCCGATCCGCCATAAGCGCAATGGCTACTTTGTTCATATAATTATCGAAAAAATAAACAATTGTATAATATTTAATATTAAACTGTTCACGAGGGGCATGAAAACAAGCTTTCTAGCGTAATGTAAATTATCAATAAAATTAATTTCGCCAGCAAAGTATCTGGACATACTTCTCTAAATAACATTTTAAGTTTAACACTTAATCACATTTTGGAAACATGATATGGTCAAACACTTTTCCATGTTTTACTTCATTTTTATTATGACACATCACTTGGCACGAAGTAAAAATAAACGAACTCATCATGCCCTATAGCACTATTCCCGCTGGCCACAAAAGGATCAATTACTCCAGTAATGGCATGCGCCAGATCGTTATAGGACTAATTGTGCTTATTAAGTGTGTTTTCCGGATACTTATAGGAGCATTTTATCTTGTAAGTGCACCTAACAAGATGTTTTCAAAATTGAATTGCACTCTACTGGACTCTTATAAAACTACTATGAGCATTTCTCAAAAAGTTTGTACATTTACTTTACGTCTTTGTCCGGGCCGGTTCGAAGCTTGTAATAAATTAAGAGACGATATCTAATATAATCTGACCTTGAAAACTTAAAAATAAGTTTAGTATCTCTAAGATAATATTATTGTCTGAAATCATAATGCATAATATAATTTTATAAAAATATTAAAAAAAAATATTGGGTAGGTCTCATTTGTATGGCAATGCAAATGTCCCCTTAACAAAATTGTAGTTAAATTATCGATTTTCTGTAACAAAACTTAGTGTTTCGGGTTGAGTGTTGTGTTTCATTACAAAAGAGATATCTCAGAATTCATAAAAAATAAGTATTGTTGTCGTTATTTAACGTATATATTTATAATAAAAGATAATAATTTGTCCTAGAAAAAGTTCCAATTTTGTTTCCGGTGTTTGTTACGCTATTTTCATAGAATTCTGGGGTTTTGTTAATTCAATTGTAGTTTTATAGGAAAGTGGTAACACTAGGGATATTTTTAAGAGTGGCCGTCTTGGCATATTGACAGTCTATCAAACGTAACGGTAGGAACACGCTCGCCGTTGGTGGCAACCGAAAATTTGAACTCCTTGTTTGTTACGGGATAACTTGGTAAGTTTCACTTTTTCTTCAGTTTTGTTTCAACTCATCACTTAATCATATTATGACGACTAAGATACAGTACATACAATATTCGAGTTATTCATTAAATTCGGTTAAAATATTTTTTAAAACGTCCGAGCATCACTTCGTTACTTTCTTTTTTGTTACTTTTGAATCGTTTCGTATGACTAGGAAGTGAAGGTAACAAAAAAGAAAGTCTAAGGAGTAGTATAGACTATAGAGAATGACGTAATACAATATATATATTTCTCTTTAAAAAATAATAATAAATATATTTTCAATTTTAAAAAAACATATATTATAAAGCAAAAGTTTTCTGATTTTGAGTTAAATAATATTATTGATTTCTTTTTAGCTGAAGAAAAAAATGAGGCTTTTTTCACGTTTTTTTTATTTATTTTTATACTGTACAAACGATATGTTTATTATCATTGGTAATTTTATTGTAAATATTAATTGTTAAATAAAACCACTTACGTCACCCTTGACCGTAAAGCGGGATTTACGCCCGCTTCGCGGGACGAAAATCCCACATCCCGGCCAAGGCAAGACGTAAAACTTTAGACAAACCACGGACGGTAATTTGTAAAGCCCCAGATTGCATATTTATTAGGGTGGGTAATTTTTTTTTCTTTTTTAATTTCTAACGGGCACAGTTGAAAAAGGTGCCATTTAGTGTCATTAATGGATACAATATTGTTATTTATTTTTATATTTCCGTTTTATTGCCTCCAGATTACTCCAGAAAAAAGTTCCTAATGTATGGAGCACAAAAAAGTGGACTTGTATATTTTTAATTTGTTGCATTTCGTTTTGTGATGCCCTGCTTATTATACTCAGAATAAAAATGCATTTAAATATTGGGCCAAATTTAAAATAATAAAACCAGACTTCATAACGCTCATTTAATATGGGCATTTCTATACTAACTTAAAAAGATTGCCCTGTAGGTACTGTAATACTCTGATTTTACTGTACTTTTTGATGTTTAATTTTATTATTATTTGGATTCTTTATTGTGATCTGATCACGTCTACAAGTAGTCAAAACTGCATTTTGTGATTTATTGTAATGTTCCTATAAACAATACTCTTGAATAATAACAGAAGATCTCATGTCAATTCTGCTTGAATGGCACATTATTTAAGCACTAATTAATCTGTATGATTATTTTTTGTGATACATAACTAATCATTATATAATAAGAAATGTAATTACTATTAAAGTGAGTTGTTAAGCATCTAATTAATATTGTAAGTGTACTAGAGATGGGGAAAAGCGTTACTTTTTGATATCAGTGACTGGCGATCCCGTTCCAAAAATGTCACAGTGAAAAGTCATCGTGACTTTGTCACGCCTGTTACTCGTTTTACTGTATGATATTTATGACCGGTAACGGTCAGTCACGGTGCTGTAATCAACGTTATTTTTTCACACTGTTATTTCAACGTTACTATGTCACGCCTGTTACTCATATCACTTTATGATATTGTCGCGGTGCTCTAGCTGGTTTTTAACTATGAGAAATGAGGTAGAGATCAGTTAGAGTACATTCTGTTTTTTTTAGTCAATACGTATGCTTTGGCTAATTATTAATATCAAACATCCCGTACCGAAAACCCCTATCAATTTATTTTGTTCACTAACTTATATTTACACTAATATTATTTACAAAAACGACACAAATTTCGCCACAATTATCACAACAAAGGTCCAAAATTGCAAACGTATTGCACCGAACGAAAGTGAATAAAATAATTAGTGAAGTGAAGGTCAAAAAATGTAAACAAAGTTCGTAGCTATTCGTTTCGGAGCGGCCAAGGTCAGCCCTTGTCTATTATTATTGATAGACTTTAAGAACAGATACGCCACTAAGTGCAGTTTAGTACCTACATGATGAAATAACCCAAGTAATTTAATACATTTAAAATAATTATACCTACACAAAAACTATAATATTATTATATTTTTTTTATTATAATAAAATAGAAAATTTACGTATGAGTAATTATTACTTGAACAAGGAAATACGGCTTTAATGAAATAAATTCGATATTTCGAATGAGACGCAGGTCATTTATCTATCTATCTATTTATATAAAAATCAATTGCTCTTCACACGGCTAGTCACCAATATTAGAAAATAGGATGATTTTCGATGGTTTCGAGCAAAGCAACAGGTAGTTAATACTAGAAATTTCTCAACTTATACTTAAATTATGCAATACATACTTACACCAAAACCAACCATTATTCACAGCATCTATAATTAAGAAGTGTTACAATCAAATTCTAAAATTACGTACTGAGTTTATTAGTAATGAGATCATACGGGTATGTGGCATAACTATACTTAATTTCATTAGCAACTCTTTGGTACGGGTGAGTGTTGAGTGAGAAAGCATTGATACCTTTTACGCTATTTCACTCGCTCTCAGGCAGCAGGCGTCAGCCGATTTTCGCTACTTCCGAACTCTCCCGACTGAGCCCGATTAGAGCCGAGTTGAGTCACAGTACTCCCGCGCCAGGCGCGCCACGGCACGCTCACGGCGTTTGTCGTGATCGTGATTTGAGTAACAGACTGCGCTAGGAACGGTAGGAACGTATGTGATTTTGTAACGTTGTTACTTTGTGAAAAGTCACAGTGACAACTTTTGACGGCGACTCACTGTGACTTTGTCACCGTGACGTTATTTATTCCCCATGTCTAAAGTGTACTAATTGTACACTATGCTTAATAGTTCCGATTTTGTTACCAAGGTTCCTATTATTGTTACTGTCCCTTGAAAATATTAGAGGTTTTTGTTGTTTTTTTTTAATTATTTGTTTAATAACATACATTTAATACATGTTTAAAATATAATTTAGATGGTCTAATAAATTATTCTTCAAAGATATTTTAAATAACTCAATTTAATACGCGTGATATTGTAATTTCAAACCTGAGTTTTGACTAAATGGTAACGTACAAGAGTAGTTACCATTATATCTTTAACTTATCGGAATATAGTAAGCAATTTTTATGAAAAAATATACGCGTATTGGTTAATACTATGTTAACCAATAAATAAATTCAATGTAATTCGTATGTGTTTATTTTATTTCCCGTTTGAATTAGGGTAACAAAACCGGAAATTTTGATTGCCTCGGCTCAATAAAATAAACTTTACAGTTAAAATTACACATCTAATCTCTGTCAAAAATTAATAAACTGAATCCTTAAATAACAGTTAAATAATAAGCAACAAAAAAATCATTAAAATGTGATATTTTTTCTTTGTTACGACTATCCGAGAAATGTACAAACTTTTTGAGAAATGCTCCTATAAGACGTAATAGCACTATAAACTGGGCCAAAACACGGTTTTATAGTAGTTTATTGGAGCTCTATAGGACTAATAAATACATGGTCCTAGAACGTTTACACGACTAAATTTTGCTACTTGGGTAGGTAGGGTACCCATAAGGCTGGCCGCGTTACCTCGCTGGATGGCAATGCCAATGCGTTGGGCGAGGAACGAGCCAGCCCTAAGATCACCGGAGGACCGGATAAGTAAATAACTCAGCTTTTTGAAAAGCTTAGTTGCTTCCGGTCCCCACGGTCCTAAGGTCTCCACGGCAAACGCCGCAAATACGTAGCTATCACCGAGAGCTGCGTACTTGCGGCGCTTGGCTGTCTCTGCCGCAGCAGCCGCTCCACCTGCCCTCGACGACGTCGTGCCCAAATGGGACGGCGCTAGGGTATCCACACATGTGGAGTCCCATATTAATGGCCGTCCCTGTTGCCAGGGCACGAGGGTCATTCCGTCGGGCCTCTTGCCATCGTCACGCGACAGGCCATTTGGCTCTAAAGTGGCCGGCACGCTGACGCTGACCAGGGCCCGGCGAATGATGTCGTTGAGGCAGGAGTGGCGGGACAGTGTACCAGCACTCGCCAGAGCTGCTCGTGAGCGAGCTCCACACAGTGACACGGTACCTGACGTCAACACTCATTAAATGTTATTAATAATCAAACTTACTATTTTATTTATCGAATATTTTAGTGATTACTGTATATAACCATAAGGTTATTGTGGTTAAAATTGACAAGTATATATATTTTTTATAACATTATTTCGTAGAGTTCACTTTTTATTGACGATTCCCTGCTTTTTCGTGTAAAGAGCTCATTTTACTCCAGAAAACATGGAAAATGTAGAAATGTCGCAATTGTTTACGTATTTTAAATAATGACACAAAAAACAATGCAATCCCAAAGCAGGACTAAATATTTTTATAACTTAGTCACTGACTGAGTATTACATTTTGATGTTAATGTCGGCTCAATAGTTCTCTAACCTGACGTGATACGATAAGCTCGAAGGCCTTTTTAAGAAGAACTTATTTCAGAATTGTTGCTTTATTTTCTTTAGAGCTAAACCTATTGCCAAAACGCTATGGTTTTGAACTCCACAATTCAAAGCTCAGTATGTTTGGAAGCTTGTTTTGGTACTTTGTGGTCAGTAAACAAAAGCCAAACTTTATTATTATTAGTACAAAGCCATTGTTAGTCGTGTTGCGTTAATAATTGTTACTGTAAAATAAAGCAACTACAATTTTAATCCGATTTTCTACTTCTAGAATATTTATATTATTAATTTATGGAATAAATATCTCTACAGAGGCCACTTGAATCTATAGATCCGCCATTCAAGACCCTTGAGCTGTATTAGGGTAAGGACCAAAAAGTGGGATGAAAGGGTATAGCAGGATAGCCTAAGAAAAAGTGCCCCCAGCGTTTTTGGGTCGAAACTATAATCAAACGATGCCTTTTAAGGAGGTACCCTGCACAAAGTTTCATCCCTCTGTTACCCCCTGGGGGTGAAAAACACCCGATTAACCCCAAAACTGTTTTATTAATTTTTTCCTAAACTATGAAAGTGACGAATTTCAAATTTTGTACAAATAATAATGAGACTAAAAGCTATATGTTAAAAAAATATGACCCTCCTAACCACTTTATTTCTTGTAAAAAATATAAAAATGAAAATTGAATCACCCTGTATAACAAGTTCGACTCTTGGTACACACACTATTTTTTTTCCAAAGATGAACCAATTTATATTCTACATCATACAAAAGTTTCATCGACCTAGTCCAGAAGGAACATTACGAAATTAATATAAATTGGCTCTTTGGTGCCTACTATTCATTTAACTCCCTACTAAGAGCCTAGCATTATTAATAAACAATGGCCTGCGATCGGACCGCTGTTTGTGTCCGATTTAAAAAAGGTGGGGATAAAGAAGAATAAATCAAACTTATTTGTAATGAATAAACACATTTTTTTCTTTACCAGTAGGTATTAACATAATATATTTTTTACTGTGTATTCATACATTACGAGTAAGTAAATTAAAAACAATTATTATTCAATCAATCGTCATCACTGTCTTCGTTAATAATTGTCAAATTGTCTGAGTAATTATCAAATATATGTTAGTCAGAATTTCGGCTGGTTTTATATTTTTTGGTTTATATCTCGCATTGGATAAATAATATATACCGGTTGATCAATCCAAATGGGTCAGTAGGGAGAAGTCAGAGACTATGAGATAGGGAAATCTGTTCTTAGGAACCATGGCGTCGGTTTCAGATTTAATAAAAACTGTTTTTTTTTTATAAGTATCATACATAACCCGGTCAAAACCGCTGTAAAGAATGTTACAATACAACATTCGATTAATCACAGACTTTGAACCAGGTCAATTCCCGGTTAAATATGAGATTTATAAAAAAAAATGCAGTTTCTATTTAACTGAACTTACTAGTAGCAGTAGTAATGGTATACTCACTACTTGAGGGAGAGCGGTGTTCACTTAGCACAAGTATCTCGTATACTTAAAAAGAGGCACCAGTGCAGAATTGTAACCCTACATATGATACCAATAAACATTTTTGATTTTGATTTTTTGATTAAATCTAAAATAGACGGTTCCTAAGAACAGATTTCCCTATCTCTAACAGTTTTCGTTTTCTCCCTACTGACCCATTTGGATTGGTCACCCTGTATATGTTTAAAGATGGTTTCCTTGTTTAAATATCCATCCATTTACAATTGCATTAACTAACTCTGCCATGTCATTGACTGTTATTTCAGAGTTAGTCTTTAAACGTGTTACATTTTTCTTGTTGGTGTGCAATAATGAATTGTTGTATTGTATTGTATTGCATCAGCATTACTTGTACCTATGACTAATCAATCTCTTTCCATATTTGTTATTTAAAATATTTTTTGCAGACATTCTGGCATCACATTAGAAAAGCGTAACCCCGTGCGGGTTACGCTTTTCGCCAGGGTTTGCGGCCGTTGTTTTTTTTTTTTAATAATTAGTCTGTATAATGTAAATCCGTAATTGGCCAATGTTAAACAAATATGTATCTGTTTCAAATAATATTGTAATTTGTGCTATGGATTTTGTATCAATAAATAAATAATTAATTCGAACTCGGGCGGCAACGCGGCCGCGGGCAGTGTTTTTTCTTAATCATTTTGGTTGCTGGCGGTCCTGGCGGTACTTTGCGTATGAAGCATAATATAATGAGTAGTGCCTACTAAATAGTACATTCATTTTATTTTCGCAATGTTCCTTCTGGGCTAGGTCGATGAAACATTTTTGTATGATGTAGAATATAAATTGGTTCATCTTTGGAAAAAAAATCGTGTGTGTACCAAGAGCCGAACTTGTTATACATGGTGATTCAATTTTCATTTTTATTTTTTTTACAAGAAATAAAATGGTTAGGAGGGTCATATTTTTTTAACATATAGCTTTTAGTCTCATTATTATATGTACAAAATTTGAAATTCGTCACTTTCATAGTTTAGGAAAAAATTCATAAAACAGTTTTGGGGTTAATCTGGTGTTTTTCACCCCCAGGGGGCAACAAAGGGATGAAACTTTGTGCAGGGTATTACCTCCTTAAAAGGCATCGTTTGATTATAGTTTCGACCCAAAAACGCTGGGGGCACTTTTTCTTAGGCTATCCTGCTATACCCTTTAGGCGTAGGCATAGAAACGAGAGTAGCCATACAAATGAGAAAAACAACTCCGGTGTTCGAAAATATTTACGATACAATAAGAAACCTTAAAATACCTTAAGCTATGTTGTACGATTGTTAATTATCGTCGTACAACGGACACATTCATACAAAAGATGGTAAACTTTTTGGTCTCCACCCATAAGCTGTTTGTAGTCTGCATTTAAATCAGTCTTTGAAATATGTTCTACATTTAAAATAGGTCCTGTAACCTGATATGTATTCAACAGGAGTTTCTGCTGCGAAATGTCCATATACGTCCGCCAGTTGGGACGCAACGTGACCGGGCGAGAGACTGCTTCCAACAAGCAAACTGCCAGCAAATCCTGCGCTCTCTCGTTAGTTCGACAACTGTACCATCTCGGAGTCATTGAGCCGTTCAGCGGGACCCTGAAGAAGGACAGGTAAATTACTAGATATGTATTTACGTGATGGCTAGAAATGTGAATACGCGTGTAAAGGTTGGTTGATGACGAATTGATCATGATATGTTCCTCTTATCCCTTATTAGTGACAAAGCTCACATTAATTGGTCTATTACACAGCCTATTATCGCTGTAAGATTAAAATGAAATTTCGCAAGGAGATAGTTTCGAGTCCCAAGGAAGGATAGACGTTTTTATTACGAAAATTAACGTATAAGGGAGTGAAAAGGAAGGTGGTAATGGTAATTAATGTGCGAAGTTCATCACCTGTAGGTTCACTAATTAAATTCTGAAGTCGCAGGTTGAAGCTGGTTTAACCTTTTGAGCGCCCAGCTCATTGGCGGAAAACTGTCCCAGACGCAAAGCTGACAGCAGATAGTATGATGATATAGCGGCAAATGACGTCGTGGCACAAAACAGATAGGTACAGAAATCAATCTACATACGAGCGCGCTCGAGCAAACGCATACATAGACATTGCTCACGGACACGTCAAGTGGATGGCACTCGCGCTCGCACTGGTCTGAACTGATCCGAGATATCGTGTCAGTGAGCAATGTCTATGTGATTTCTGTACCTATCTGTTTTGTGGTCGTGGCGCCGGAGGCACAGCTTTCCGTCGACGTGATTTGCCGTCTTTAGCGCCAAAAGGTTAAAGTAAATCTTTATATAGGTGTAACAGTCCCCTGGTTAGTCCGCAAACTACCAAACAATCTCTTTAAGAAATCTGAATGTGTGTGCGGTTTCAGGTCCTCAGAAGGCAAGATGAAGCCTCATCCTGTAGCTATTAGTCCGGAACTGGAACAACAATTGGAGGATACTTTAAACGGTACTGTATAATGGATCTTTCTCTTTTCTCGTGTATCCTCATGACTGACCACTTGAGAAGGAATTTATGCGCCAGTCTTTTAGAATGTTTGTTTTTAGGGTTCCGTACCCAAAGGGTAAAAACGGGACCCTATTACTGAGACTTCGCTGTCCGTCCGTCCGTCCGTCTGTCACCAGGCTGTATCTCAAGAACAGTCATAGCTAGACAGTTAAAATTTTCACAGATGATGTATTTTTGTTGCCGCTATAGCAACAAATACTATTCAGGATAAAACAATAATAATTAAGGGAGGCTCCCATACAAAAATAGGGCTTTTTGCATGATATTTCGTTCAACGGGCATTTTCTCATGAACCGTTATAGGTAGACTGTTGAAATTTTCACAGAATGTATATTTTTGTTACCGCTATAACAACAAATAATAAAAAAAAATAAGTAAAAATTAAAGGAGGACCCCATACAAAAAACGTATTTTTTGTTCAATATTTTTTATTCTTTTTCCAAAAAAAGGCGTACATAACTGCATGCAACTGTAATTAACTCGCCAAACTGCTAAGACAGTTTGTTGGCATATTGGTACGGAACCCTTCGTGCGCGAGTCCGACTCGTACTTGGCCGGTTTTTTTTGGCACGCTTTGGCCTTGGCACTCTAGTTTATTTTATATATTGTTGTGCGTGTGTAGGGTTGCCAGTACTCTCTAAAGTCCTAACATGCTATCAGAAGTCCAATAATGACTCTTACGATATAGAGAAAGAATACGGTATTTGACTATATATAGTGAAAATAAATTACATCGTTGAAACCACTATATTCAGACCACGCCAACTCTTCCAAGCAAATGAACTGTCAAACCATACAAACTGACTGACTTTGTATGGTTTGACAGTTAATTTGCTTGGAAGAGTCAGCGTGGTCTGACTCTAAACACGCATTCAAAAATACACGGAACCAAATAAACTATTACAAACTTTTGCACATTATACTATTTTTAATTGGACGAAAACTAACAAGTACATGTGTTTTGAGTACTGATTTTTATGACGTCACAAGCCAGTATCTTCATAGAAACTTTCAGGGTCCCAAGATACAGGCTCAGCCTAGTTTGGGGCCCGCTGGGTATCTCATGATGTATGATGTCCTAACTTTCAATAAAAATACATTTCATTTCATTTTAAACTTCGTACTAACCGGTCGTTTTTGAGATTTGATAAAGAGTAGCTGATTTGAGCTGTCTTCAAACAACGTATATTGAATCCATCCTTATTTACAGAACTCGGTATCGAGCCCGTGAACGTAGACGCCACGCCGCAAGACAACTCTTCGGAAGAGCAGGCGGGCGTGCCTATACTGCAGATAGACCGAGTCAGGGCCATGCGCGAGGCGCGTCCGACACCGGGAGGGGTCGTGTCGTGGTCGCCGCCGCAGGCGAACTGGAATGCGTGGACTGCTTGCAATATCGGTAAGTTGATATTACAAAAGTTTTCATCATCATCATCATATCAGCCGATAGACGTCCACTGCTGGACATAAGCCTCCCCCAAAGTTCTCCGCGACAATCGCGCCGCCCTCATCAAATTTCTGCCTGCGATCCTAACCTGATCGTCGGTCCACTATGTAAGGGGCTTTACTACGCTGCGTCTTCCGGGCCGCGGTCGCCACTCAAGAACCATTCTACCCCAACGGTCATATGTTGCACTGCCACTTAAGTTTGGCGACTGTCTGAGCTATATCTACAACCTTGGTTCAACTTAAGCTTTGCTGTATCGTATTTTGTCACCGGTAAAAAAAGAAAGTAAAATAGTATAATATAAGAAAGTGCTGTATGTAATAATTTCCACTTTAAAAAGTTTTATTTAGGCAGTACCATTGTAATTTTCTTTGACTTAGACTTAGTTTATCGTAATAATTGATTTAAAACTCATTGTGATATGACACACCACACAGAAACGGATCGTCAGAACCAACCATCCAATCATAGCAATTATAATGTCGGCTAGAGTCACCTACCGTGTTGGAGTAGGATTCTTAGCGGAGTATATTATACTAGAATATTAACATTATTCCTTTTTCCACAGATGAGGGCCCACTGGCCACCACGTCCCTCGACGACATCAGCTCTGACCTTGAGCGCAACCATCGCGACCTCGCCCAGAACAGCCAATTGTACCAGGAGAGCATGAAAGAACGGGAGCATCTACCCGTCTACGCTATGAAGTCGACCATCATGGAGGCTATCAATGAAAATCCCGTTATTATCATCAGGGGGAACACTGGTTGCGGGAAGACTACTCAAGTGAGTATCAATGGGAATTAGTGAAATTAACAATAATGTACTAGAGCAGCATAAAAGAGGGTAATGTCGCCATGGTTCTAAGCTAAGCTGAGGACAACTACCGCAACCTCATCCAGAACAGCCAATTGTATGTACGAGGAGAGCATAACGAAAAAGAAACAACTAAAAGAGGTGATATTGTCTATCGACATGTCAACCGCCGTGACCTCGCCAGTTGATCCAGCAGAAAAGGATATTTGTCGGTGTACGTTAATACAATATTCACTACCATGGCGGCGTTTTACGAAATCATTGTTAGTATCATAAAGGGAAACACTGAGCAGGAAGAAGATATGCGATTTGCCAGTATCACTTCTTTTACAACCACTACCGTTTTACCTGAATAGCTTTATACCAGGAGAGCATAATTAAAACGGAGCGTCAGCTGGCGCTCTATGGGACTGACCGTCATAGAAGAATCTAAAGAACAGTGCGTTTCATATACTTGAAACAGTTTTATTTCAAGTTTTCGTTTATTAACCATACATATTTATCCAAACAGGTGTGCCAGTTCATCCTGGACGACTACATAGCCAGCGGGCAGGGAGCTTGGGCCAATGTTTGTGTCACACAGCCTCGAAGGATCTCCGCCGTAAGCGTGGCGGAGCGTGTAGCATCAGAGCGATGCGAGGAGCTGGGCAACAGTATCGGGTATGGCAAACATTTGTTCAAAGAGTCCCTACGGTTGTTTACAATGAAGCGAAAAAGTCCCTACGGTGTTATGATTGACTTCAGAGACGCAACCTTTCCTGGATTTCACATCTATTAGTTGAAACATTATTACAAGACACGACATCGCGTCATGGTATAACTCAACAGGGCGTTTTTCAGCCCACGGCATGTTGTGGATGTTTAGTGGTACTAATTTATTTTACTGGTGACGACAAATGTTTGGTTACTGACGTTGAAAGTCGGTGTATGTCAATGATGTAAACAAAGAGGTCACGGGACTAAATATTCTGAATATTTGAAGTATTTTTTGCATAATAACGCCAAATCCACAGTGATGAAAGTCAAGTTTTTTCAATAGGGTTCAGTATTTATTTCGCAAGGATGAGCCGCATTTCGGTAAACAATGTTTTAAATTTGGTTAATAACAAATCGGTAGTGACGTTTAATTGCAAATATATGACGTATGCACCTCTATCCCTGGGCAGGACCGGCACTTGTGACGCTATACCACGCTACATCGTGTATCGTGGAAATACTTATCCAAAACAACTTATCTTCAAGTAACAAGATTCAAATTAAAATTCAGTTTTCAATCTTACGACGTCGTATCGTGGCACGATGTCGCGTCGTACTATCGAAGACACTGATAACTGTACTTTTGTAAACTAATATAAACCTTGGTACAACGTGTTAACCCTTAAATGCATGGTGTAAGATGCAGCTTACATAAACAAAAATGAATTACTGGTTGAAAACAAGAAACATTTATTTGAAATAAAATAATATTTTATAATATTGTGTTTTTTTAATTCATGCATTTAAGGGTTAAGGTCTATGGGTGTATAGTCAACTGTGTCTTCGTTTGTACCTAGTGATATGCCGTCCCGAAAATTTCTCGAAACTTTCCCCATTTCCCATAAAAAAATTTGGAAAGTTCCGGAAATTTTGGACAGCTATCGGCCCTAAACCCCGTCCATCTAAAACATAGTTACGAGATGGTCCTTGGTTACGAGTAATTAATCGAATATTGTTTTGTGTACAGATATTCCGTCCGATTCGAGTCCATATTGCCGAGACCATACGGCTCAGTTCTGTTCTGTACCGTTGGTGTGTTGCTAAGGAAGCTCGAGGGAGGCTTGAGGGGAGTCAGCCACGTGTTAGTTGATGAGGTAATTTATATGATTTTATCTGCACTTATATTGTTAAATGACTATAACAAGTATTTTCTTAAATAAAACAATTTGACAACGGTAAATGGAAAGTCGCCGAAACGTCACGGAGGCTCAAATCCCTACATAGTATAAAACAAAGTCGCTTCCTGTCTGTCTCTCTGTCCCTATGTATGCTTAGATCTTTAAAACTACGCAACGAATTTTGATGCAGTTTTTTTTAATAGATAGAGTGATTCAAGAGGAAGGTTTATATGTATAATATAGCACCCGTGCGAAGCCGGGGCGGGTCGCCAGTAATTAATATATAATCCGTTTAAATTGTTTTATTTAAATACTATAACAAATATTTTCTTCGGTTTCCGCGACTGTCACACATTTAAATAAAACAATTTAAACGGATTATATCGCGTATATTAATTATTGAGGGAGGCTCAAATAATTAATATACGCGATATAATCCGTTTAAATTGTTTTATTTAAATACTATAACAAGTTCAGATACTATAGGTAGGTACATTACTTGGCAGCGACGGCAGTGGGGCATGAATGCTCAAATCTGCGATGTGATTTCACAACATTACTATATCTCGGGCGGGGTCGTCTTACCATCATATGACTTACCTATACTGTTTTCAAATAAAATAAGGGTAAAAACTACTTAGAAAGGATCTCCATTGGAAAGAGTCTCCTGACACAACTAGGGTATTCAGTCCTTGAAAATGTAATTATGGCAGTTTCGGTATTTGACAGTACTTTAATGGTAAAATTTCCCAGGACTGCACACCATAGATACTACTTTCTTAGGCTATCCCCTGTCTCTTCTTTCGTTTTCTTTGCCTTCCAGAATGTTCACAAATAAAGATACGATTATGATATTTTTTGACGTAATAACGTCTAATAAATTGCCACGTTCCGCCTGAGACGAGCGTGCAAGTGAGAGCGCGGAACAAGCGATAGAGGCACGATTGGCTTGTGACGCATATTTTCTACTCAGAATCACGAGCTCTTCCGATCTAATTAGGAGAGAAAAACTGTCCCAAAATATTCATACATTTTTTGTTTCTCTATTCCGTTACCGCTGTAGTAGGTTATGTATGTATGTATGTATGTAAACACTTTATTGTACACAAAAACAGAAATACATTAAAACAAAAGAAATACATGTACAAAGGCGAACTTATCCCTTAAAGGGATCTCTTCCAGTTAACCTTTGAGTAAATGAGTGCTAAAGACAAATGTAAACGGTAGACAGCCAAAGCAACATGTACAATACGAAGGAGGATAGTTTAACAATAATACTTACACATGAAAATGCAAAAAAACCAAAATAGAGAGAGATAGGCAAACAGTCAATATAATACATAATACGTAATAAATACATATATATATATATATATATATAAATTCAACAGAAATAGTCATAATTACAACAAAAACAGCAACCTATTATTCTTATAAATAATGACACAAAAAAAAATAAAAAAATTTGAATCGATAAAAAAGATTCTATACAAAAAAAAAAAAAAAAAAAACCTATTATTCGTTTGACAGCCACAATCCCTTCAACTTCCCCTTGAGCGATGTAACGGACTGCGTTATATGGAAATGGTAACGAAATGGAACGAAAAAACATTGGGACAGTTTTTATCTCCTAATTAGAACGAAATATCTCGTGATTCCGAGTAGAAAATACCCAAAATATCGAAACTTAAAAAAAAAAGTGGTGTGTACAACTTTACAAAAACTGGCCCATCTATCTCTCTTTCACTCCATCGGCCGGCATACATTATCACGTAAAATTATCGTCCGTAAACCGACTTTACAGACAACCAATTTTCCCGTAGGTACACGAACGCGACGCAGACACGGACTTCGCGCTGATTCTTTTGCGTGACATGGCGCACACCTACCCTGACCTGCGCATCATTCTCATGTCGGCCACGGTGGACACCACGCTCTTCACCAAGTACTTCGGCAACTGTCCCGTCATCGAGGTAAGACCCACGAAGTAAGGAAGTTGGCGACGCGGTTGGCGCAGTGGTAAAGCAGCTGCCTACTGTGCCGGCGGTCCTGGGTTCGAATCCCGGCGAGGGCAAAAATTTGTGTGACCAACTTGAATGCCTGCTGAATGCTCGAATGACTCGAATTTGTGCCTGGGTCATGGATGTTATCTGTATTTATCTAAGTATGTTTATCATCGTCTAGTGTCCATAACACAAGCCTAGTAGAGCTTACTGTGGGACTGGATCGATTTGTGTGAGGTCGTCCGATATTTATTTTAAGTAAGTCATGGAAGAAAATTCTCTTTAAGGATTAATATGCTCCATGTTCGTCTTGTTATTCTCATAAACTTATTTCCTGTTCCCCTTGTTTACGCATTTTTTTTACATAATTTTATATTGCATAATAACTTTAATTAGACATAATTGTCTTTTTGCTGAATCTCGATTGAAATGATCTTTACGCATAACTTTTGAATGCGGAAAACATACTTTCTGCTGTCAGAAGCAGTTGTTTTCTGTTCGGCGAATACAGTTCTAACCTAACCTACCTATCTGACAGCAGTTCTTTAATGTAAAAATAAACAGATAACTAAATTTCGTCAATACAAGATTGCTTTATTCGGTAAGATTAATTTGGCCGTAGACCGTAACTTATTTAAGTTACGGGCATAAAAATGAGAAATGAATGACACTTCGTATTTTCATGTATTTGAGACGAGCAATAAATATTTAGTATCTGTATTTCATAAACACAGGTGCCAGGCCGTACGTTCCCAGTTCGCCAGTACTTCCTAGAAGACTGCATTGAACTCACCAAGTTCGTGCCCCCGCCAGAGACCAGGAAGAGGAAGGCGTCCGGGAAAAAGGCCAACAAGGACGACGAAGATGACGAGGATGAAGGTACGAAAGAATTGTTATTTGATATGCAATGCTGTAAAGTTGTTATTTGACGCGAGTGTTGAAATTGAAAGCTGAGTGAAGGTATTTAAGATTGAACTACTGATTACATAGAGGTCGCTAAGGTGTAAAGCCTTTCAAATGAACAATGCAAAGATCGACACAGAAAGCATAAGGAAAAATTCGAAGGGTTGCTTGGGCGTTAGGGTGGCGGAACGGATAACGCGCTGGACCGGCAATTCAGAGGTACTGGGTTCGATTCACCACCACCAGGTTACGCATTTAAATTTTTCTTTGAGCTTTGATCTTTGTATCAATGATTTAAATTAAAATCCGTATGAAACAGGGAGGCCTTTGCCCAGCAGTGGGACAATATAGGCTCTTAATAATAATAATAATAATAATGAAACGGGTTTACTCAATTGCTCGACATGTTTGAATGATTTTTTATAGATTTAGATTTTTACACACAGTTCATCTTTTCGTTAGAGCAACATGCAGTACTATCACTATCATAGTTTGTACATGGTGGTGGTGTACATGGTCGCTTTCCATCAGGCGATACGTTTGCTCGTTTGCCCCCTATGACATAAAAAAAAAAAAAAAAAAAAAATGGTTCAGTACAAACGTACGGTGCGCAAGTCCGACTCACTTGACTGTCTATTTTATGTACAGGTGTCGGCGTAGACGAACAAGAGGAAGATTTGAACAAAATCGCTCAACTGAGCAATGACTACTCGCCACAGACAGCGCAGTCCATGGCGAAACTTTCCGAAAAAGATGTAAGTTTAAATATAACCTACTTCGCCCCGCGGTGTTACTTGCGGTTAATCAGTTACAGTACTTTTATCTCACGAGCGCGGGTGAGCCATGTTTGTGTGCGTAGAGTACATGCACATTGTCTCTGTGTGGGTGAGCTCGGAAGCGCTCAGTGCCGGCTCACTCACACAGAGCCAATGTGCATGTACATCTACTCACACAAACATGGCTCACCCGCGCTCGTGAGATAAAAGTACTGTAAACCGGGGTATCAGCTACCGCATCGAATAGATATAGAGTTGATAGGAGATACAGAATCAAGAGTCATATCGCTAAAGCACATCAATATGTAAATTCTATGTTTGGGTCGGGGGAGTTCTGTGAATTATACATTTCTAGGGTTGTATTGAAAATCAGTTTCCTATATAGGGGACGGGTCATGAATTCTTGGTTTGCTCATCAGAAACTCAGAATTTTATAATATAATAGACGTGTAAAGCCTATTTCGAGATAGCGATTCGTTCACGCACTTATTATTCTTTTGTTGAGGTTTTAAAATTGCCAAAATTATTTTTTTAGCTAAGCTTCGAGCTAATCGAGGCTCTCCTAGTCTACATCGGCTCTCTCCAAAGTGACGGAGCAGTTCTCGTCTTCCTGCCCGGCTGGAACCTGATCTTCGCGCTGATGAAGCACCTGATGCAGCACCGGCTGTTCGGCGACCAGTCCAAATACGTGATCCTGCCGCTGCATAGCCAGATACCTAGGGAAGATCAGAAAAAGGTCTTCGTCACACCACCGCCTGGGATCATTAAGGTAACACTATTATTAGATGCATATTGACACAAAGGAAAATGTGAAAGAAACCGACCAATTGCCAGTCTGACTCCTGGTTCCGTACAAACACTTATCCCATCTTAAGAGGCCTTATTCCTTTTGAAATTGTGATTGCTTTAGACATTTTTCTTTATGATAAAACATGTTTCTTAACATATTATTTATGTTACTAACTAGAACAGGGCTATAGGGATTTATGGGTATATAGAATAGAATATAATAGAATATTCTTTTTTGTACACCTCAATAGGAAATAAATACAAACAAATTCAGATTACAAGTAAAATAAAAACAAGTAAATACAAACAAATTCAGGTTTCAAGTAAATATTTGAAACCTACGGTTTGAATTTTATCATTGATAATTTTTGTTTCAAAAATTCACGCGGAAAATTAGTTATTTCAACTTATTTTCGACTGCACGCAATGAGAGCATGAAATAGCTACGTTACTACCTAGAACTCGGGGATTTTTCTTTAACCCTTTGAGCGCCAAGGGGCAAAGCAATTCACCGTGCCGCTGACGTCAAAAAGAAAAAAAAGTGCTCCAAAATCAACAGAGATTGAAAAACACAGATAGTGGTTTGAATTAGCATGTTTTTGACCATTGAAATTTTTGACGTCAATAGGCGTCGTTGGCGTCAGTGGCACGAATTCCCGATGACGTGTTTGCCGTCTTTGGCGGTCAAAGGGTTAAAGGAATTAGGCCTCTAGCGCATCATTATCATGCTATTACATTAACTTTCATGATAAAGCATTTCGTTTCATTGTTTCAGGTGATCCTGTCAACCAACATCGCGGAAACTTCAATCACCATTAACGATGTAGTCTACGTCATCGACTCTTGCAAGGCCAAGATGAAACTGTTTACGTCACACAACAATATGACGTCATACGCCACGGTTTGGGCCAGCCGGACTAATCTGGAACAGGTATTGTGAGACAATATTCCGTACAGGTTTTATTGTTAAAAACGTGGTCGCTTACAATAGGCCTCATAAGAAGGCTCAAAGTTACTCAAATGCAAATGAAACAAGCTATGCTCGTTATCTCATTAGATAGATAGATGTAACTCAGACAGTTTCCAATCTTAAGTGGCTGTAGGTTGGGCACATTTCTCGTAGAAGTAGAACCGTTCTTGAGTGGCGACCGCGAACCGGAAGACGAGCGTGGTAGCCCCCCGACAAGGTGAACCAATTGGTTAGGATCGCGGAAATTAGCGATCGTTGTTGAGAACTTTTGGGAGGCCTTTGTCCGGCAGTGGACGTCTGACGGTGATATTTTTATTATTGAGACGTGGTCGCTTGCAATGGGTCTCATAAGGTTTCCAGATACTCATTCAAAGGTAACGTCCAGGCTTTGAGTTTCCCTGGGAGATCTGAATTGAAAATTAGATGATCTTCCGGAGAACTTCGTCGAAAAAGTCGTCGAAATTACTTACCAGACTTAAGTAGGCCGACGACCGATTACTTACATTCTCTTTTTACAACACATTTGCGAATGTCAATTTAAATATATCACACTATAAAATAGTTTTTTTTTTTCACGTAAAACGGATTCAACCGTATTATTCAAGATCAAGCAGGTTATTAACAAATGGCTTATTTTTTAACAGCGTAAAGGTCGCGCCGGCCGTGTGCGTGCGGGCGTGTGCTTCACTCTGTGCTGCAAAGCGCGGTACGAGCGTCTAGAGGAGCATCTGACTGCTGAGATGTTCAGGACGCCGCTCCACGAACTAGCGTTGAGGTAAACTTCACTTTTACATACTAACCCAATTACGCGGTAGTCATATTGAGATGTAGGCAAAACTACAACTAGTCATTTTGCGTTCTAGACCGTCTGTGACCAACCCAAGGCCCTCGGTCATTTCTGGTACAAAGGCTGTCCAATACGATCCAGCGTGGAATGCTTCGAGCGTTATGGCCACCTTTGGACCAGAAACGACCGAAACGGTGTTTTTTGAACCTTGTTCTTTTTATAATTTAGTTTTAATTGTGCTGTATTAATTTATCGTACGTATACCAAATAAATGTTCTTATCTTAGCCACAGCTTATAAATTATACAGTTTCAGAACGTTTCAATCACTCTCATTTTTGTTACCTACTGTTCCGTCGCGGAACAGATTAGTTCATTTTACTTTCTTAATTTTCATATTATTTTTAATGGGTATTTTTCTTACATACAAGACAACACAATTTGGAAAGAATAAATTTTCCTTGTATCAGTATTTTTGAGATGGCAAGCTTGTACCGGATCTCAAAGCACTTCCTACGCGCTCGCAGCGCCACCTAGTCGAGATGACTCTCTCGTGCCGTTGAGATCGAACTGCACGCAACGCCGCCGTGCTTGGTGCTGAAATAATTACATATTGCTATTATCCGTCGCGACAAACTTACTCAAAACACGACTGGTGAAACAGTCCTAAACCTGTGCCTATGGTGAAATGTGGGTGTCAGTTTGAGCGCTGATGATCGTCCAAAACTCCAGCGAAACCTACCACGTGGATTGCCTCTGGATTCGACGTAAGTGAGCCTCTCAAATTACTGCCCCTACATAATTTTTTGATCCGTTCGAACCGGGTCTTTCTTCACTTTGTTGTGTTGTCTTGTTATTTGCGGTATTACGTACCCATTTTAGTTACATTCGTAATTCAATTTCGCATTGTCATTTCGGCCATCTTTGTTACGCAAAATGGTTCCCAACCCAAGTGACGGCAATCCCGAGATTGATACGTCATGTATTACACAAGACATCTTTGAACGCGATCTAATTCTCGACGAATTAAAAAGAACATTGCAATTCGCCGCGACAAATATCGAACAATTCCGTTCCCGAACAATCGATTTAACGGTACATCAGCGAAAATTTACTAAAATTCAAACCAAGATCGAAAAAGCGTTAATTAAGTCACAAAACTTCAATAAAGAAGCAAACATTAAGATTCGTAATGATTTCAATGATTTGTATTACGCGATAATTACGCATTTAAATAACTTAAAGCAGTCAGATGTTGAAAATCGGCGCGCGAGTCGCGCTCCTACCCTCCATGACACGATTATCAATGATCGTCGTAATTTACCAAAATTATCGCTCCCGGAATACCACGGCGAACCAACTGGTTGGCCTGCATTTTTCGATTTATTTCAATCGCTAGTTCACAGCAACAATGCCTACACGGATGCGGAGAAATTTAGATACTTACTTCTTTCGGTTAAAAACGAGCCACACAATTTGATTAAATCAATTCCTATAACGGAGGACAACTATTCAGTTGCGCTCGATATTCTAAAATCTAGATATGATAATAAACGCATAATTGCATCACAACATCTGGACAAATTGTTTGACATTGAAACTTGTTCTAATCGATCAGCTGTTTCCATGCGAAATCTATTGAATGTTTATTACGAAAACATCATGGCGCTCGAAGTTATGAACTTTCCGGTTAAAGAATGGGACTTCATGTTGTTGAATTTATTATTACGTAAAATTCCCGTTAATACGAGAAAAGAATATGAACGGTCTTTAACCAACCCCGGTGAAATACCTAAAGTAAATACATTAATTACGTTTTTAGAACGCGAACTTTCGGCAGAACAGATAATTACGATTTCCAATACGCAATCCATTAAAAACAATTCCTTAAATAGTAAATCTCATACAAATACAAATATAGGTCAATTCACGCCCAAGCGGGTTTTTGTTGCGACTACGGCTCCAGCCCAAAGTCGATCTTATGTAGATACGAACAAGATCCGATCTTGCGTAATGTGTAAAGGGGGACATAGTCTTGCTCGTTGTTTACAGTTTTTAGATTTATCCGCGCAAGATCGATTTACATTTGTGAAATCAAATAATGTCTGTTATAATTGTCTATGTCCTGGACACGACTTGAGGAGTTGTAAATCGAATTTTAAATGTCGAAGGTGTAATAAGAAACACCATACATTGATTCATTTAGAAACAAATAATTCGTTACCCGTCATAAGCGAAGTTTCGGAAGTAGCGGCCGTTACGCTCGCTCCTACGGAGCTGTGCGGCCCGAGCGGGATAGTTCATAACCCTTCCGCGGTTAACGGAGTCCGGAACGAAAAAACTTTAGGTATTCGCGCGCGCACGGTTTTATTGTCAACAGCCTTAATTGATATTTATTTCGAAGGAAGTAAGAGGGCTACTATTCGCTGTATGTTTGACAGCGGGTCACAAGCGACACTTATAACGGAAGAGTGTATGCAACGATTGAAGTTGCCGCGATGTCGCTATAGTGAGCCATTAGTAGGTATCAGCGATCTACCGCTTGAACCAAGGGGTACATTTTTGTGCTCAATTACGCCTAAGGGCAAACAACAGCCAGTTATTCCGATTGAGGCTACTATCCTTTCGAAGTTAACCCGTCAAATGCCTAGTGTACCACTAGCACCGCTTGCTGACTGGCCTCATTTACAGGGACTTACATTAGCGGACCCTGAGTTTCACAAACCACAACCTGTTGACATGATACTCGGTGGGGACATTCTCGCAGATATTTTGCTGGATGGCCTTATCAGGGGTGAACCGGGAACACCCACCGCAGTAAACAGTTCGTTCGGTTATTTACTGTGCGGTAAATTGAAATTTACTGCTAGCGTTGCGACTCCACTCCACGCGTGTTTTACGTCGTTCGACAACGACAACCTTCAAAGGTTTTGGGAGCTGGAGTCAGTTCCAGAGATACGGAGTTACACTCCTGAAGAGCAGCTGTGCGAATCCTTTTTTCAAAAGACGCATACGCGCGATGAGACAGGGCGATACGTAGTCGCTCTGCCGTTCAAGCCCGACGCACCGCCCCTCGGCGAATCTCGGCAAATTGCTCTAGCACGATTCCATAAATTGGAATACCGTCTAGAACGTAACCCCCAGCTAAAGGCGGATTATCACGCCTGCCTCCAAGAGTACGTGGATCTCAACCACATGGAGCTCGCGGACGATAACCCCCCCGCTGGCGCGAGTTATTACATACCACATCATGCGGTGGTCAAAACTTCAAGTGCGACGACTCGTACTAGAGTTGTCTATGACGCTGGATGTCGCTCGACGAGTGGTCACTCGTTAAACGACATTCTGTTGACGGGTCCTAAGTTACACTTAGACATCGTTGACGTTCTACTTAAATTTCGAATGCATAAAATTGCATTCTGCTCCGATATCAAACAGATGTATCGTAACATACTTGTTCGAGAGAGCGATAGGGATTTTCAGCGCATCCTTTGGCGACAATCGCCCGAGGAGCCTCTGCGTGATTACAGGCTTCGGACAGTCGCTTTCGGCGTCAGCAGCGCCCCCTATTTAGCCTTGCGAACGATGAAACAACTGGCTCACGACGAAGCTGAGCATTTCCCGCGTGCATCTCCAGTACTATTAAATGACGTTTTTGTCGACGACGTAGTTACCGGCGCAGATACAACAGCCGAAGCGCTCGCTCTGCAGCAGGAGCTGATAGGTATTTGTGCCACAGCCGGTTTCGAGTTACGCAAATGGCAAAGCAACTCGCCAGCGATCCTCGCTGCAGTGCGACCGCCAGATGTTCATGGTGAGCGGCGCGAAAATGTTCACTTCGCCGAAATGGATAGTGACCAAGGGGTCAAGGTCCTTGGATTTCAATGGAATCCAGGATCCGATGCATTCAGCTTCAAAGTACAAAGTACTTCTAAGGTCTGTACGAAACGGGCTATATTATCGGAAATTGCGAAAATATACGACCCAATCGGGGTCATCTCCCCCGTCTCTTTATTCGCTAAACACTTGATTCAATTACTGTGGTTAGCTAAGGTTCCGTGGAACTCAGAACCCCCTATCGACATAGTTAACTCATGGACAAATCTCGTCAACGAGCTACCGCTCTTATCACAGATATCGTTTCCGCGTCATATTTTTAACACCAATGATTACGAGTCAATCGAAATTCACGGATTTTCAGATGCAAGCCAAATCGCTTATGCAGGATGTGTTTACATACGTCTTACGGACAAAACCGGTAAGGTTCAAACCTACCTGGTTATGGGAAAGACACGCGTAGCCCCTCTACGTGTGTGTCTAACGATCCCAAAATTAGAGTTGATGGGATGTGTAATACTATCAAAATTGATAGAACGAGTAATGCACATTTACGGTGATCGTATTCGCCCTGATCAGGTATTCGCGTGGTCGGACAGTTCCATCGTGCTAGCGTGGCTCAAGTCACCCCCGCACGAGTGGAAAACATTCGTCTCTAACCGCACCAGTGAGATATTGTCCCGTGTCCCGGCGAGCTGCTGGCGTCACGTCCCGTCGGCTGATAACAGCGCCGACCCGGCGTCACGCAGTCTCTTGCCCTCCGCACTGGTACAAAGCGACTTGTGGTTCCATGGTCCCCCATGGCTCCAACAAGGTCGAGACTCCTGGCCTACACAAAACCCGGTAGTAAACACACTGGAAGAAAAACGCACGAAAACCGAATCCGTAAACAAAAGTTGCGCATGTGTGTCCACATCGCCTCCTACCCCGGACGACGACAGTCTTATTACGCGATTTTCGTCGCTAGGCAAATTAGTTCGCGTCACGGCACTAATATTTCGTTTCTACAACAAATGTAGAAAACATAAACAAACGTTTCCAGATTACGTCACTGTACCCGAATATCGCTTTGCATTAAATCGACTCATATTGATTACACAACGAAAGGTTTTCGAGGAAGACATTAAACAGATTTCGTCTAATAAATTACCTTCCTTACGCTTACGGCGCCTCTCGCCAATTGTAGATAATGACGGTTTGTTACGCGTCGGAGGACGCATTCATAAATCATTTTTACCGTATGAGTCAAAACATCAATTGATTTTACCTAAACGACATCCGCTTACTTATCTTATCATAGACGATGCTCACATAAAAGAATTGCATGCCGGCCCGCAGTGTGTGCAAAACGCACTGTTACAGCGGTATTGGATAATATCGGGCCGTGATATAGTACGTCTACGTATACATCGCTGCATCCCGTGTTTTCGTGCGCGCCCCACGCGCGTGCAACCGAGGATAGGAATGTTGCCCGCGGTTCGCTTGCGACCAGCGCGCGTTTTTATCAAAACCTCATGCGATTTCTGTGGGCCATTCTACGTTCGCGCAAACAAAGTGCGCAATGCAAAAATAATTAAATGTTATGTTGCAGTTTTTGTATGTATGAGCGTTAAGGCCGTACATCTTGAAGTAGTTTCCGAACTTTCGACTGAAGGATTTTTAGCTGCGTTGCGACGTTTCACGTCCCGCCGTGGATACTGTACGGACATATACACGGATTGTGGACGTAACTTTGTTGGTTGCAATAATTATCTTAAAGAGTTGTACGCGTTCTTACGTAACGATTCCGTTATTAGCGCTCTCAACAAACAAACCCTTAAGCAAGGATTAACTTGGCATTTTCAGCCTCCTTATGCTAGTCATTTCGGTGGACTCTTTGAAGCGGCCGTCAAAAGTTTCAAAACACATTTATATCGCGTAGTAGGTACTCGGACGCAAACCTATGATGAAATGCATACGATCACGTGTCAAATTGAAGCGGTTTTGAATTCCCGTCCGCTCTGCGTACTAAGTTCGGATTCTTCTGATCCACTTCCTCTTACACCGGCCCATTTTTTGATCGGAGAGCCTCTAACGGCCCTACCAGATGTTTCCTTGACAGACGAAAATCCTAACCGTCTTACTCGCTGGCGCTGGATACAGCAAGCTGTTCAGCATTTCTGGAATAGATGGAGTCGCGAATACCTTCATCAACTCCAGCAAAGCACAAAATGGCTTCAAGATCGCGGTCCCGCTATCCGTGAAGGCACTGTCGTTGTGGTCTACGATGACCACTTACCGCCGTTACAGTGGAAACTCGCGCGTATTCACGCTGTCCACCCGGGCGCCAATCAAGTCATTCGCGTCGTAACTTTAAAAAGTGGGGACACATTGTACAAACGACCCGTAGTTAAGGTCTGTCCCTTACCTCTAGAATAATTAATAAAAATTCGTTACGACTCTTAGTGTAGGTTAGGCTTAATTTCAATATAGTTGGTAAGCTTTCGCATGTTTTGTTAAAAGACACTTTGTGCTTTTAAGGTGAGCGGCATGTTCCGTCGCGGAACAGATTAGTTCATTTTACTTTCTTAATTTTCATATTATTTTTAATGGGTATTTTTCTTACATACAAGACAACACAATTTGGAAAGAATAAATTTTCCTTGTATCAGTATTTTTGAGATGGCAAGCTTGTACCGGATCTCAAAGCACTTCCTACGCGCTCGCAGCGCCACCTAGTCGAGATGACTCTCTCGTGCCGTTGAGATCGAACTGCACGCAACGCCGCCGTGCTTGGTGCTGAAATAATTACATATTGCTATTATCCGTCGCGACAAACTTACTCAAAACACGACTGGTGAAACAGTCCTAAACCTGTGCCTATGGTGAAATGTGGGTGTCAGTTTGAGCGCTGATGATCGTCCAAAACTCCAGCGAAACCTACCACGTGGATTGCCTCTGGATTCGACGTAAGTGAGCCTCTCAAATTACTGCCCCTACACCTACTTTACGAGAAGAACGCATTGGGTAAAATTCTTTATTTATTTCTTAAGATAATACTAAAACCCTATCGCATCTTTACTCCACCATCAAGAGTATAATCTGGTTCGAAGTATCAAGTGATAGTGTTTTACTAAGAGTAATTTGTTGACTCTATATAGAGTCTGATTTAATATGCTTGGTGACTCAAATCATATCAGTGACTGGAGCTAAATTTAGGTCCTTGGTCAGATTCCACTTCATCCTCATTTACGATTTATCTTGAATATTATCGTTATATAAAAGAACTGGCGTTAAGTAGAACGGACTGGAGAGAACTGCACCGACAAGAGTGAAACTCTTAAATAATAATAATAAAAACACTGTCCTCTGTTGCTGATTGGCATGCGCGTTAAACCAAGCCCCAGCGGTAACCATCGTTTTTCGTCCTTTAGTAGTTATTGTATGTGATGGAATTAATATATTTTTGTTTTCCAGCATCAAGCTTCTCCGCCTCGGCAGTATCGGCCACTTCCTCTCGAAGGCTCCAGAACCTCCACCACTGGACGCTGTGATCGAAGCTGAAGCCATGCTGCGTGAGCTAGGATGTTTGGATGCCAACGACGCGTTGACTCCTTGCGGCACCATATTGGCCAAGTTGCCTATCGGTGAGTTTGAATCTCCGTAACTTTATGGTCGCCTAGTACCTTCGGGCTGGCTGGTATCGGTTCTTAAAGCTTCCAGAGTCTTCGCGTTGACTCCTTGCGGCAATATATTCGCCAAGTTGCCTATCGGTGAGTTTTCATCGTCGCCTAGTACCTTCAGGCTGGCTGATATCAGTTCTTAAAGCTTCTAGAGTATTTCCTGCTGCTATCTCACTAAGCTGATTGGTGAGTACCCATAGAACTTATGTTTGCCTGGTACCTGTCGATTTTGATGACAATAGCTGTGTTCCCTGCAGCTAAATATATCGTGGTTTACATGCCCCTGGTTGAGTACAGAGCTTATGTTTACTGCTCATGAAGGTTCCAGATTCACCTCTGCAGCATTCCCCGAGCCATCCGTAAGTATCCACATAGTTTATGGTAGTCTGGTACCTGAACGCATTCATTCTTCATCTTATGTCAACGATAATGTAACGTCAGACTATCTTCATGAGTGTCAATCGTGTTGGTAAACTTGTTAGTCCTTAGCGTCATAATATGGTCGCCATAACATCATCATAAATCGTAATGTTATAAAATAACATCACTTATTTCCTGCTTCCATGCCCCACCGCCGTCGCTGCATAGTAATGTAGGTCTTTACCTATAGCATCTGAATTTTTTACAGTAATTTAACACGGGCGTAGATAAAGTGATATTTTGTTCACAGAGCCGCGACTCGGCAAAATGATGGTCCTCGGGTTCGTGTTGGGCGTCGGCGACGCATTGACCACGATGGCGGCCAACTCCACGACGTTCCCCGAAGTGTTCGCCGTCGAGGGCCGTCGCCGTCTCATGCCGCATCAGCGGGCGTTGGCCGGCGACCGAGCGTCTGATCACGTCGCCATGCTTAACGCGTTCCAGGTAATTGACATTTCATATGTGTAGCAGGTGAAAATTGAGAGAGCTTTACGTCGTGTAGATCTTAAAAAAATATTTGAATTTATTTTGCTGTACGTAAAGCAATATATTTCAATATTAATAAATATTTTTCTTGACATAAAATAACCGAAATCTATGACAAATATGCCTGTATAGAGTTGTAGTCTTCGACCTATCCGCGCTATCAAACTCAATGTCATTCGTTTTCTTTATTAGAAACCAGACTAAAGTAACCTTTCCATTGTGTCGTAGTAACAAACATACACATAAACACACTCACAAACTTTCGCCTTTATAATATTAGTGTGATTATCCCAATGTAAGAAGATGTACGTCCATCACACAGTCAGTCAGTTCAAGAGGAAGGTTTATATGCATAATACATGCATAATTTATCAGCATTACAACCGTGCATAGCCGGGGCGGGTCGCTAGTGAAATATATACCTTTCATGTTGGGACAGAAAGCATTTCAACCTTGATTGTTCAAATTTTTTTTTGGTCTAATGGAAATTCGAAAATCATTAATGCTTGTGTCCCTTTCAGATGTGGGAGCGAGAGCGCGCGAAGGGCGAAGAAGCGGAGATGGCCTGGTGCGAGTGGAAGGGCCTGCAGCAAACCACGCTCAGGGTCACTTCGGAGGCCAAATACCAGCTTATAAGTATGTATGATAAATGCTCTTACAACCAAAGAATGAAAAAACCCTATCTTCCACCAGGTTACGCATTTAAATTTTTCTTTGAGCTTTGATCTTTGTATCAATGGTTGAACGCCTACTGTTGAAGAATTACCTCTCCCAAGGATTCACCGGTAGGGCACTATTAACATGCAACGGTTTTCGATCCGATCGATTGATTTTGGCTAGAATGTCGAAGCCCCTCCTCCCAAGATGTCTTTCGATACGTCGTTCCCACTAAAGAAAATCATATTTCTTCTCCAAAAGGCACAATTTTATTCTTGCCTAACAACCCATTAATAGTGCGAGGTAGCCCTGAAAACACAGTAGGTTATCGCGGGCTGAGATTCCGCAACTCGACGTCGTACCATGCGCCTATTTTGCGAGTATTACGTTTAAAAGGTTCTGGAGACTTAGTCCGTGGTTCCCAAAACATTACTTTCATATTTCGCCATTACAATTTTGACTAACCAAACTGTTTATTCCAGATATACTGACAACCGCCATCGGCTTCTCCGAAGAGTGCTGCGTGCCGCAGCGCTGGAACCCGTCCGTGCCGGACCCGGTGCTGGACGTCGTCATCGCGCTCATGTGTATGGGGCTCTACCCCAACGTGTGCTTGTACCAGGGGAAACGGAAGGTATGCCGGAAATATTATTCACTAGCTGACCCGGCGAACTTTGTACCGCCTGAAAGTTGATAAATGTAGAGAAAAAAAAAAGATAAAAGTATCCTTTGTCCTTCTCCTGGTTCTAAGCTACCTCCCCACCAATTTTCAGCCAAATCAGTTCAGCCGTTCTTGAGTTATAAATAGTGTAACTAACACGACTTTCTTTTATATATATATAGATAGATAGATTACGTACCTAGAACGCTGAATTCGCGTGTATGATACACCGCCCGTGGTTTGTCTAAAGTTTTACGTCTTGCCTTGGCCAGGAAGAAAATCTCAGTTTTATCTTCGGAAAAAAAATCCCACTTATGGTGACGTGAATAAATATAGGACAACCTAGTTTTAAATTAAGGTAAAGAAGGCTTTTGCTAAGCGACGAGTATATGTTATATACTCATAAAGATAAAAAAATTGAACATTCGTGATGTTCTGAGTAGCATAACTGTAAATTCATGTATTCAACATAGCACAGACACTGGGTTAATTGTATTCCCCTCGCCACTGAATTTTGCTCATTTATAACTCAGTCAACTATTGCCTTTTTAATAAACAATTGCCTTGACTCACTGTTTAATTTTTTCGTGAAAGGACCCAACTCAATCGACAAACCTACATAAAGAGCTGAATATCTTCTTATTTCCAGGTGTTGACGACGGAAGGCAAGCCGGCGCTCATTCACAAGACTTCGGTGAACTGCAGCAACTTCGAGCAGAAGTTCCCGTCGCCGCTGTTCGTGTTCGGGGAGAAGGTGCGCACGCGCGCCATCAGCTGCAAGCAGACCACCATGGTGGCGCCGCTGCACCTGCTGCTGTTCGCCTGCAGGAAGGTCGAGTGGGTGAGTGTCCGAGGGAGAAGGTGCGCACGCGCGCCATCAGCTGCAAGCAGACCACCATGGTGGCGCCGCTGCACCTGCTGCTGTTCGCCTGCAGGAAGGTCGAGTGGGTGAGTGTCCGAGGGAGAAGGTGCGCACGCGCGCCATCAGCTGCAAGCAGACCACCATGGTGGCGCCGCTGCACCTGCTGCTGTTCGCCTGCAGGAAGGTCGAGTGGGTGAGTGTCCGAGGGAGAAGGTGCGCACGCGCGCCATCAGCTGCAAGCAGACCACCATGGTGGCGCCGCTGCACCTGCTGCTGTTCGCCTGCAGGAAGGTCGAGTGGGTGAGTGTCCGAGGGAGAAGGTGCGCACGCGCGCCATCAGCTGCAAGCAGACCACCATGGTGGCGCCGCTGCACCTGCTGCTGTTCGCCTGCAGGAAGGTCGAGTGGGTGAGTGTCCGAGGGAGAAGGTGCGCACGCGCGCCATCAGCTGCAAGCAGACCACCATGGTGGCGCCGCTGCACCTGCTGCTGTTCGCCTGCAGGAAGGTCGAGTGGGTGAGTGTCCGAGGGAGAAGGTGCGCACGCGCGCCATCAGCTGCAAGCAGACCACCATGGTGGCGCCGCTGCACCTGCTGCTGTTCGCCTGCAGGAAGGTCGAGTGGGTGAGTGTCCGAGGGAGAAGGTGCGCACGCGCGCCATCAGCTGCAAGCAGACCACCATGGTGGCGCCGCTGCACCTGCTGCTGTTCGCCTGCAGGAAGGTCGAGTGGGTGAGTGTCCGAGGGAGAAGGTGCGCACGCGCGCCATCAGCTGCAAGCAGACCACCATGGTGGCGCCGCTGCACCTGCTGCTGTTCGCCTGCAGGAAGGTCGAGTGGGTGAGTGTCCGAGGGAGAAGGTGCGCACGCGCGCCATCAGCTGCAAGCAGACCACCATGGTGGCGCCGCTGCACCTGCTGCTGTTCGCCTGCAGGAAGGTCGAGTGGGTGAGTGTCCGAGGGAGAAGGTGCGCACGCGCGCCATCAGCTGCAAGCAGACCACCATGGTGGCGCCGCTGCACCTGCTGCTGTTCGCCTGCAGGAAGGTCGAGTGGGTGAGTGCACACAGGTTGCAGGTTTGAGTGCTGCTTACATGTGAGTGGATGTATTTTTTTTTACCTTTGTGTCACCTGTGTGTATTTGACAGGATAGCGTAAATACAGCAGATAATAGACATGACTAATTTTTTTTTGAGGATGTCTATTATTCTATTTTTTATTGGGATCAAATGTCTATGTATATGGGACTAACAACACTGAGGCTGCTCTAAACGTCAGAAATAACCGTCAAAGTTACACATTCCTACGGAGCGCTAAATACGCTTCATATAAATGGCCAACTAATCATGACGTTCTTGACAGATGATTTAAGCAGGGTCTATGCGAGAGACGACGTCTCTCGTGACTATGTAACCCTATCCGGGAGCGACATTACACGTCCACATTTTCCACACGTCAACTCAAATCGCGATTGCTCGCTTATTTGCCTAGTCCTGAATTGTCCATAAATTTCAGATCGACAACATGGTCCGGCTGGACAACTGGCTGAACTTCGACATGTCCCCGCGCACGGCGGCCATGGTGACGGCGCTGCGGCCCGCCGTCGAGAAGCTCGTCGAGCGCGCCGCCGCCGAGCCCGACGCCGCGCTGCAGTTCTCTCCTACTGAACAGAAGGTAAGGAACCGCGGTAGTTGACTGTTGAGTCTTCAAACTCCTCAAAAGTAAAGACTTAAGGGTCTTGAAGCAGAAGGCATCGTGCCTAATGCGCCGCCGCCGCACTGCAGTTCTCTCCTTCAGAACAGAAAGTATACCCCAATAGTTGTCTGTTGAGTTTTTAAACTCCTCAAAAGTGGAGTAGTAGTAGTAGTAGACTGAAGGGTCTTGGAGCAGAAGGTATCGTGCCTAATGTGCTGCAGCCCGCAACTGATGCCGCGCTGCAGTTATCTCCTTCAGAATAGAAGGTAAACCCCGGTTGTTGTCTGTTGAGTTTTTAAACTCCTCAAAAGTGGACTAGTAGTAGTAGTAGACTTAAGGTCTTGGAGCAGACGGTGCCTAATGTGCTGCAGCCCGCAACTGATGCCGCGCTGCAGTTCTCTCCCACTGAACAGAAGGTAAACCCCGGTAGTTGACTGTTGAGTCTTCAAACTCCTCAAAAGTAAAGACTTAAGATTCTTGGAGAAGACGGTATCGTGCCTAATGCGCCGCCGCCGCACTGCAGTTCTCTCCTTCAGAACAGAAAGTATACCCCAATAGTTGTCTGTTGAGTTTTTAAACTCCTCAAAAGTGGAGTAGTAGTAGTAGACTTAAGGGTCTTGGAGCAGAAGGTATCGTGCCTAATGCGCTGCAGCCCGCAACTGATGCCGCCCTGCAGTTATCTCCTACAGAACAGAAGGTAAACCCCGGTAGTTGACTGTTGAGTCTTCAAACTCCTCAAAAGTAAAGAAGTAGAAGGTATCGTGCCTAATGTGCTGCAGCCCGCAACTGATGCCGCACTGCAGTTCTCTCCTACAGAACAGAAGGTAAACCCCGGTAGTTGACTGTTGAGTCTTCAAACTCCTCAAAAGTAAAGAAGTAGAAGGTATCGTGCCTAATGTGCTGCAGCCCGCAACTGATGCCGCACTGCAGTTCTCTCCTACAGAACAGAAGGTAAACCCCGGTAGTTGACTGTTGAGTCTTCAAACTCCTCAAAAGTAAAGAAGCAGAAGGTATCGTGCTTAATGCGCTGCGGCACGAAACTGATGCCGCAGAGCAGTTCTCTCCTACAGAACAGAAGGTAAACCCCGGTAGTTGACTGTTAAGTCTTCAAACTCCTCAAAAGTAAAGAAGCAGAAGGTATCGTGCCTAATGCGCTGCGGCCCAAACCTGATGCCGCGCTGCAGTTCTCTCCTTCAGAATAGAAGGTAAACTCCGGTAGTTGACTATTGAGTATTCAAACTCCTCAATAGTAAAGACTTAAGGTTCTTGGCGCAGAAGGTATCGTGCCTAATGTGCTGCAGCCCGCAACTGATGCCGCGCTGCAGTTCTCTCCTTCAGAACAGAAGGTAAACCCTGATAGTTGACTGTTGAGTAAGTCTTCAGACTCCTCAAAAGTAAAGACTTAAGGTTTTTGAATCAGAAAAAGTGGGTTTTTAGGTTCAATTCGTCCATATTCCTATTTCGTCCATATTCCTATTTCGTCAACATTCCTATTTCGTCCACAACCCCATTTCATCCAGGTTCAATTCCCAAATAGTCCACTTCTCATCCGTATTGTCATGTCGTCCACGTTCCCAACTCGTCCACACAAAGGTAATGTGGACTAAATAATAATGTTAACAAAATGTAAATAAGGACGAAGTGAACCTAAACGAAAGTGTACAATAAAAAATAAAATGGCCCCCGTAAGCGTTTTGACAGTTCATAAAAAGGAGCTGATTTGATATGCCAGTCAAATACGCAATTCTAGAGCGTTCAATATGTTTTTAAGGCTGTATTTAGTCTTCATAGCCGTCACCCACCCGACCAAGTAAACGTTCTACCGGAACGACCCAAATATTCGTTTACAAAGAGTGCAACTTACAATATAATGCAGCGGTCTGATAATGTATTAATATGAAAATACTTGTGACTGACTCCTGTTTCAAATGTATTACCAATGCTGAACATCTGTTTGGAACGGACATGTTGACTGTGTCAGATTCTACTTAGTTTTAAATCTTATTTTTTATGTAACCAATGGATAACTGTTATTGGCCCTCTGTTATGTAACTAACTTTATATCATATGTATATTTACGGCTGTTGTTATCCTGAATACCAATAAATAAATAATTTTCCAGCTGGTGGATTGCATCAAGGCGCTGTGCGTGGTGGAGGCGGGCGACCACAACATCACCCGCGAGTCGGGCGCGCCGGCCTACCGGCCCGAGGCCAAGCGCGGCGCGCGGGGCTGGGGCGCCAGCGGCCCGAGGGGCGGGTTCGGCAACCAAGGTTACTGTTCTTCTTATATTCTGTTACCTTTTTTTTTTTTACTAGCCTATATGTCCCACTGCTGCCACATGATGCGGGAAAAAAAGGAAAAATGGAGCAATAAAATAACAGAGTGGTTCCCGAGAGATGGAAAAAGAAAGCGAGGAAGACAAAAAAAAAACTGGGATTAAAATGGAGAAGAGTTGCAAGTGACAGAAGCCAATGGAAGTCCTTGGAGGAGGCCTATGCCAAAAGGCACACTGAAATTAGGGATATATTGTAGTTTAATCGAAATTTTAATAACTTATTGTAAATCTACTAATTTCAGAATAAAGGGCTTTATTATTATTATTCCTGTATGTCGCACCCGCTCACGGGATAATAGTGTCCCGGACCTTTGGGAGGCGTGCGCGGAGCTGAAGCCAACGCGTAGAGGCCCTTTCGACAATTTAATGAAATGTAATGTGTACATCGAGCGGATGCTGTCCCTATCCGTGTCATGGGACGCACACAGAGACAGCACCCGCTTGGTGCAAGAACTATTTATGAATATATGGAATCTAAATACAAATCGGGCTATGGGGATGAAATGGAGGACTGGGTAATTGGGCTATTGTTTGAGACAGCCGGACGTCTACCAAGAAAAGTGTCTCATAGCAAAAAAACTGGTAGACGATGACTCGCCTCCCGCTAGATGGGCCCCCATAAAAAGCGACACATAGAGTGGCCTAAGGGCAACACCAGTGCGGAAGGCTAAGGGCGGAGAGGTGTAATACTGGGCTTTAAACCGAAGCCAACTAACCCCTTACGTTTCCACATCCACCCCCGAGCCGCAACTCTCGCGACTCCACTCTGTCCGGCTGGTTAAGGCAAGACAGAGGCGGAGGCCCCGACCCATCACCCCCCGTCAGGATCCCCCAGGAGCACTCAGGTACGTGGGGTCGCTACCCCCCAACAGCTCGCCATACGCTGCCCTGCGTGACTGATTGCGCTGGCCATACCAGCGGGCGATGGGGTCGTCACATCCCTACGCCTAATTATTATTATTATTATGTCCCACTGCTGGGCAAAGGCCTCCCCTTTCTTGCGCCACTCGTCTCTATGGGCTGCATGCTCCCTCCACTCGTTACTAAATGCATCCAGGTCATCCCGCCATCTTCTTTTCGGTCTGCCTCGGCTCCGGTAACCTTGCGGTATCCAGTCGGTGATTATTCTAGCCCATCGTTCCGGATGCATGCGGCAGACATGTCCAGCCCAGTCCCACTTCAGCTTTGCGGTCTTGGCACCTACGTCTACAACGCGTGTTTTGGAACGCAGTTGGTCCGCGAGTGGTCTGTTATCTTAAGTTGACAAAATCCTATTGCTATCTCACTCATACCCCAAACAAAGCTGCATATACCTACAACTGAACAACGAAGCCGCCGCCAAAGATTAGGTATAAAAGCATCCGATTATCCGATGCGATGCCTATATATAAGTTTAACATGTGTATCTGTCTGTGGCACCAAACGGATGGTCCGATTTGAATGTTATTTTTTTATAGAAATTATTGTCTGTTGAATTTTAAATTTAGTTTATTTAAGTTTGTGAAGCCTAAAGACCATATTACTTATACATCTCTGGGAAATTTGATTTAATCATATATTTTTTTCTTATTAATACCGACGCCGAGACACATGAGAAAATTGATAGTGAATTTACTATTAATGTATAGTCTATCCAGAGCTCTAAGATTAAATTCTGACGGCTTTTTTTTCAACATCGGGTCTCCTTTTGGGAAATGCCGGCAGACTCAATGCTTTGACTTGTAAAATGCCCCTGTGGCCTACTTACAAAATAAAGTATTCAATTTTGTATTATTTTATTTCAAGGCGGTTTTGGAAGCAACCGGGGAGGCTTCGGAAGCAACCAAGGGGGCTTCGGCAATAACCAAGGAGGCTTTGGAAACAACCAAGGAGGCTTCGGAAACAGAGGAGGTTTTGGAAACGGAATGGGTTACGGCAACGGCGGAGGGTTCGGAAATAGGGGTTTTGGAAATAGAGGCTTCAGAGGAGGGAACAGAGGTAGATTTGGCGGTGGGTACCGCGGCAGGGGCCAGTTCTAAAGTGCAGGAGTAGACCATTCCTAATTTAGTGTTAAAATCGTGTGTCTTATGTCTAAGATTAGTAAATAAATAAGTTGACTACCAGACTGTATTTTTATTCGCAATTAGAGAAGTCTCTCTTTTTTCTTTGTCCTAATTAGATGAAGTGTCCAAAAATGGTGAATATTTTTGGGCACTTAATCTCTAGCCGTTTTCGTCTTACAGGGTCGCAAAGGTGGATTTGTAAATTATGTTCATACAAATGCTTAAGATTTTTCCTGAAATCATAGTCATCGGAATTAGGTGAGCTAAAATACCTACAGGTCGCGAGTGAGACATAATATAGAGTGGTTACAACCGGATAAAAATAATGTTTTTTTTTTTTATTCCGGGTATTCGATATTCATCCGGGCACTGCGAGTACTAGACGTAATGATAAAAAAGGTTACATTCTAGCCATAAAGTCAAAATTATAATGAAAACGTGAAATCTATTTTAAATTAGTAATCCGTGTTTACCTATTCATTGTCAATGCTTGTCAGAGTGGTGTATTAGCGTCAAAATAGTGTAAGCTACTAGTACTAAAAATATAAGGAAGCAAGTACGTATAGGGTTAAGTACATACTCAGGTAACTCACTCGCTTCTGAAAGCATAATAAGTGGTTTGTTATTATTTTTCTGTTTGTGTGTAATAAAAGGTAACATTAACAAATAAATAAAAGAAAGGGCTAGGCATTCGTCGCGTCCAGGATGTCGGGATTGTTGCGTATCTTGCGTCGTCACACGGAACAGGAGATCTTGCCACTTGACTCGTATATTATGCTCTGACGGTGGCAACGTCTCAGTTCCTTTTATGACGGAGGCTCTGACAAAATGGTCCATGGTTTTCCCAGACGGCGAGCTGCCCGAAAACCCTACCATCCAAAGGCAGTGAGATGACATATTAAGCAAACATATTTTCGATTCCCTCGTGGAAAGTGCTCTGGAGGCTGACTTGGCATATTCATATTATATATTCATCTTACGACTATTTCTTAGAAATCCTGTACATACCTTCTTTTGTCTAGTTCTTTTTACTAAAACTAACATTAAACATGCTGCACTGTAAACAAAACATGTCACGGTCAATATTACAACAAGTACCCAATAAATCGAATACCCGGAATCCAAATAAAACAATTTTTTTATCTGGTTGTAACCACTCTATATTATGTCTCACTCACGACCTGTAGGTATTTTAGCTCACTACTATAACATAGATAAAACGATTGGAAAATAGTAAGCCACATTTATTAATGAAGTACATATACCAAACAACATTTATTAATCAAATATAATAATCACATAATTTAATATTGCTGCATTCAGAACATGAGAAAACAAATAAATATGAATAAGGACTATAGTAATGCCGATTTCGTAAAACCCCAGATTAAGGGTGCGTCTCCACTGAAGCGCAGCGGAGCGGTGACATGCGGAATCGACCAATCACCTGAGTTGAAATCTGTCAACGACCAATCACCTGAGTTGAATCTGTATCTCAACTCCGGTTCGCTTTTGTGATTGGTCGATTCCGAGCGTCTCCGCTCCGCCCCGCTTCATTGGAGACGCACCCTAATAGTAGTGAAGGCATATCACCGTTAACCCCACAAAGATTGTCTAAAAACCCCAAGCCTTTGTCAGTCCGTAGGGTTTTGTATAACTATCAATATAAACTCCTTATCTGGTGCCACCAAGACCTCACTCTTCTTGCTTCGGATCCTTAGGAACGTCAGCTCATTGCTAGGATCCAAGTCTCTTACCACCGCCTTAGCTTTGTCAATGAGAGAGCCCATGAGACCCGCATATTGGACAGAGACGTGATTGTCCAAAGTTGTCTTGATCGGGATACCTTCACCGTTGACAACGATGACGCCTGCTACGCCTCTATGGCTGGCGAGCTTGCGGACTGTCTCTTCAGCTTCGTTTGCCATGATTTCTTAATGAGAGCCAAAGAATATAAGTGCATTTGAGCGCTCCTGTGAAGGTTAAAGTCAGTTTGACAGTGGGTTTTTTTAGTTTTTTTTGTCGGTAGTGGCCAGTTTTGTATGAAATAGTTTATAATAAATAAATTTGTGCGCATTAAGTACATACGGCGGTGAATTCATGAATGATCCAGATCGCAAGTGTTTGTGGCCCGAACTGAAGGCGGGTATTGTAACGTAAATGTATTTATATTATGAGTTTCTAAGTAGTTTCCGTAAAAGTATGGCCGTTGTATCTCTTTAGATTGATCACCCGGTCCTAATTCCAAACGCGGTTGCTGAGTACAAGGGTTAGGTAAAAACCAAAAACCGCCATCAGCCACAGAACAGGAAAGATAAAATAATAATTTCTCATCAAAGCCAAAACGGCTGAAAGGATTTTAATCAATTTTGATACAGGGTCCAAAGCTGGATCCAAAGATATAAGATACAATTTACCCAAGTATGGCAATCAACAAAGAAACATTTGCGGGGTACTTTCGTACGACAATAAGCTTGGAACAAATTGCGGTCAATTGTAGGTATTAGCCCAGATGGTACCCATCCCTCATGAAGAAAGCAGTTATTTTGAAGGAAAATGGATTAGCAGTAAAATAAAATGATGGTAACTATAATTCGTTTCTTTTATTTTAGAAAACTACCTACTAATTGGACATTTCAACTCAAAGGAGTTGAATATTTCAGCATTATAAAATTGGTTGTAGATAATTCACATACATCATACTAAGTCTATGGACCTGTATATTACGACTTCATTGAAAAATCTTTTATTAACCTTTTGACCGCCACAGTCGGCTGTGGCCGTCAACAAAAAATCGTGCCCCTGACGCCACGTCGGCCACAGCCGTCCAAATTTCAATGATCAAAAACTTTGTAATTCTAACCGCTACAAGTATTTTTCAATCCCTGTTGATTTTGGGGCACATCTTTTTTTTTTACTCTGGCGTCAGTGGCACGGTAAATTGCTAGACCGCTTGGCGGTCAATAGGTTAATTAAACTTGACTAAGTTGTTACAAATGGGCACTAGAATTTTAGGCTAATCAGCAAGTTCCATGATATCAGCCTGCTGGCTGCTAGACCTGGTTAAAGAAACCGTTTAGTCCATATTCGTAATTTCAGTTTCACAATTGGCTAGCAAAGAGGAATTATTTTTCACTGTTTCGTAATTGATGATTAAACAAGAATTTATTTTCTGTTTTAGTAATCGATTATATTTCTTCTTTCGTAGTTGATTACCAAACAAATTTTCCTTTTTCTTTGTTCGTAATTAATTAATTACTAAACAAGAATTTGTTGTTGACGTACATACAAACTGCAAAAAAAAAATTAGGGCTACGTAATTTTTAAAAGAGCAAAATAAATTAATTTGAGATTTGAAATTACGCAGTTTTAACCAACTGTTGTGGTGCTCCCTTTCACTGTTACTTGAACTTTTATAAGTGTGATTCTAAAATAAGTAACAGTGGAAGTGAGTGAGTAAGTGTGTTTATGTGTATGTCTGTTACTTCTTAACGTTAAAACGGCTGGACTAATTCTGATCAATTTTGGTATGAAAGTAGCTGACATTCTGGATTAACAAATAAGCTACCTTTTATCCCGAAAAACCTACCTATATCGATGTATGGAGACGACAGTTTTGCAACGATAAAGTTATGTTTGCCTCTTGCACAGAATAATGTTTTTGTCAAAGCAAATATAAAGCGCTTTTATCGTTTGTCTGACACCTAGTGTCGCGAAATGTCGCGATATTTGCGTGTTTTGGAACGCACCTAAATAATACATATTGTCTATGGTAAGAATCCAGTTGTTGCTTGCTCAAATTTTCTTTCACTAAAGTTCTTGCGTTTTCAAGAGTAATTTGTGATAAATAAAGTGCTTGGACTCAGTGCGAGAAACTCTATTGTGCAACAGCCGGAGAGATCTGCGAAAGCTAAGTGTTCTAGCCTAAGCCTTTACAATCTTGATTTATTTATTTTCTTCTTAATTATATAGCAACGTGAAGGTACTTTAAAGAATCGCTGACCAGACTTTTCAACATATCTTAGGAATCTCATGATTCTTATATTGGTCTGAATATAATATCACAGAGACCATTATGAACATAACTTTGATTTCTTTATGTAATTATATGCCAGTGTATTGATGATTATAACTTTATGATATTAATGGTAATTTAAGATGATATGCATCAAGAAGGACATGCACACTTTGTGGTGTCCGGGCTTGACTATTTCTCCTTGAGTAGACCAACATTCCGGCCTGCAGGCGGAAGGGGGCCGCGATATGGATGCTGCCCCCATGATTTGCTGGCGGGGCATGCGCTGGGTTGCTGAACCCTAGTATTTTGATTACTGATGGATAGCGCATGCGCCCAGCCGCCTGTAAAGCCTGGGGAGTTGTTTAACTCCTGCGGGGTTGGCGGAAAAGCCTGTAAGCCCTGGGGGTCGTTTGACTTCTGCAGGATTGGCATGAGTTGTTTAACTCTTTGTACTAAATAATGTCGAGCCATCGATTCGTGGCAGTTGTTTAACTCTCGATGCTCATTGGCTAATAAGCCTTCCAATACTTCAATGCTGTGTAGCAGCTTGTACTAACCATAAGTCGTGCACGCATACACGAGAGTCGTGTTGAAAGCCAGCGGGTGGCCTAGTGAACAGGCACCCAGAAAGGAGGATTTGCGTGTAGTGATATAATTCGCTCTTAAGTCGATCCTCCGGTCTACTCGTCGTATGGTACCTTGCGACGGGCTGACGTCGGTTGATGTCAGCCCATGTATGATGATTATGAATATCTAGAAATAAGAGAATAGTGCCCGAACTGATAACCTTGGGTGGATTAATTGACCCAGGATCATCAGACGTTCCTGGATCAGGAACCAAATCAATTAGTTTACATAACACTCATGGTATAACTTCATTGTAATTTTCTATCATGAGTAATCTAATTATGGTTCGTGTAACGAGCAAATTAATAACAATTTATACTTGCTGTCACGAAGTCAACTGTAAGATATTTAATACTACTGATTAACTGGGCATATAGTTTCATTTACAGACTAACGGTATGATAATTGAGTCAAATTAACAGTAAGGATCAAATCATTGAAACATACATATAACAGTTCCAATTTAGTAATCTTTATTATATATCATTAACAGTATAGTACCTATCACAGGTGACAGGCTTGAGCACTTAGAGGTTCGACTGTGAGAATCAATGATTTATTTAACCACAGGCGGGGAAGTCGTGGGCGACCGCCATAGTGAAGAGGAGGTACTCGGTGCGGACCCTCTTCGGGCGCGGCGAGTCCGGCATTTAGAATACAACTTTGAAGGTATGGTGAATGACTATTATAGACCTTATTATCATATTGTGTTTATACGGTAGAAAGTGAACAATGTCTTAACATTCATATAAAAGCGAAGCAGATAGAATAGCCTGAGTTACAACTGAACCAGGCCCGGGATACAGTCAGTTCCGCGTTGGCAAGTAGCCTCATTTAAGATGAGGATGAGAAAGCCAAAGCGTATCCGACTGTGCGTTTAAATTTCTGTAAGTAAAGTAGATGCAGAATTAATTCTTGTGTGCGATGATGAACCCCCAATATGTCACATTATCGACACAAAATGGTGGCGAGTGTTACTGGGGATCAAAATGGTAGTGTGTACCTGGAATAATAATTTAGCATTGTTCGCTCATACAGATCTAAACAAAGTTAATTAAAACATTCTGTTATTTGATTAAAAGATTATTATTAAAAATAGGAAGGTCTATAGCAGTTAGTCACTATGCAGAAGTTGAAATTTAGATTGTGGACGAATAGGAAAGTGGCGGTATCTGTGGGCAAATAGGAAAACTAAGAGTAAAGCTTCAATGATATAACATTGAAATAAATGAATATATTTCATTCATAGGTGGTATTTATGTCACATACGTACCACGATAATACCGTACATTTTATGTATTTAATGCTTTCAGATTAGAAGTATTTATATAAGGTCATTATATTACTATTAATGACAAAACACTTCTAATGCATAGACACAAGTGACATCTATGTGAGCATTCACAAACTAAACAAGTGCCACTACTCACGAGTAGATGGCGCGCATTCTTAACTCCATACTTCACTTCGCTTGGAAGCGAGCTGAAATGGTTGACGCCATGATGGTTTGACTATCGGTCGATAGAGGGCGGTGTGAAAATGGTGATATATAGACGTTAACGATAGGTCGTCGGTAATACAGCTATCGGTCAATAGAGGGCGCATTCTATAGAGTATAAATTATATAGTTTCTCGCACTGAAGTTAGTTGATAATTTATTAATAAGAATTAATATTTAAACATTACGAATTTATATAAATTCGTGACATCATATTACGAATTGGTAAGGCTAAAAGATAATTACACTCTTAAATTATCTTTTAGCGAGAAGCGGAAGTGGAGGAAATAACTTCCGACGTTATCACGCAAAATCAAAATGGCCGAAATCCTTTGACAACTGTCGAACAAAAACAGACGCTGTGTGATCTTGAGAGTGAAAATCAACTGTTTATGTGAAAGAAAGCTGTGAAATGAAAAGTTAAAAGTGAAAAAACAATTGAAAGGTGTTATCAGGTCGGAATGTCAAAGGAACGCATTAAATAAATAAGAGTTACCGTTGGTGTAGCACTTCGATAAAATACACAAGGAAAGTTGGTATGTACCTTATATATATATATACATAACAATTCGTATAGTTATATTATTAACTACTAAAACGTATACATAAAGAACTGACTTTATGTGGATGAAGGATTGATTTATATGGATAAAAGAATTGATATCTAGTTCATAGATAGTCAATAATGTATTGGTATAACGTTTGTGTAGTTACACATACACATCATATGAAGAATATAACGCTGTTTTGGTGAATCAAGTCTTATGTCACTGTCAACAATTTTCACTTATTAAAAATCAGGTTATGACTACTCTGTTGATAGTTTGATTGGTGATATGACAATAGTTATATGAACATAGTGAGTTCAATTTAAACTTTGATCATGACAAGGAAAAGTGTAGAAAGGGTCCGTCCACTCACTATGTGAGGTGAAGTACAAAAATTAAAATTCTGGTTTGAATTATGATTGTTAAAAAAGGAAGGCATTCTTAGTAGCTTCGGGCATTATACTAAGCAAACACAATTTACTAGCGTTACTGTGTGGTACACAGTTATGTGAGCCTGGTATGATTATTACTTCACTGATTAATTATAAAAGTTGAGTGATTATGAAATAACTTATGCATTGGTTAATGCATTTGTGAGTTGACACTGTATGGTTGACGCCTTTGACCACATTTATAAATTAAAATATACAAAGTTATGAGACAATATAGGACCAGTAATATGAGACTTATCAACTCAATTGGTCCAGCAGGCCGTCTAGTGCTTCAGGTGGGTCGCGTCGACAGGTTCAAGAGAGAGAACCGGTGGGTTCATAAAATGAAGTGTTGTGTAGCGACACTTGGCATGACGAATTGTAGAGATACAATTTGGTTGGTCAGCCTGTCGGTGGACTGCGCCGGTCGACTGAGGCGGGCCGAATAGTTTAGACAAAACTTATTGAATTGATATGCTGTTATGTAATTGTTATTCATTGAACAATAATGATGAAATTAGACACACTCAACTGAGCAGGCGGATTCCTATTATTTCTTTACTTTTCCATGAGATATTGTTTTCTGAGATAGAACAGAAATTTAAATTTATTGTATGATCATGTTGTGATGAAAGATTAAGATTTATTTGATACCGAATTATAAAGTGTGTCGGTGGTATGACATACTTAGTAAATAACATAGTTTGCTCAACGTGAAAATTTATAAATGAAATTTAATGGACAGTTTTAGTGAATGTTAGTATGATTACTGACAGTCAATAAACTGGTTGTATGATGACTTGATGAAGTTAGTGGACTGTAAAAGCAAATTAATTGCTATTTATTTCAATGATTATTGTTGTTAATTTCAGATTCACGTGTGAGTTAACTATCATTATGGACGAAATATATCTGAATAGATTAAATAAAATTGTGTCAAATATTAAAGACTTGGCTAGCAGCTCTCGTGATTTGTGTGCGTTGAGTCTATGGTCTGATGATGACGTTGATCAAGCAAAAATTACTTCTTCTAAATTACAAGCAGTACTTACCAGATTTAACAATGACTTGTATCAGTACTTCAACTCCTCGACGAATCCCAATGCGGATGAAATTTCTATGTTGACAACGGAACAGCTGAATGGTGAAGAAGTGCTAGCAGAATTAAATGCACGAATCCAAGTTAAGAAAGATAAGGCTATTACTTCAAGCTCCAGTCAATCGAACGTACATAGAGGAAAATTACCAGATTTAAATCTGCCTATATTCTCCGGAGATGTACTTCAGTGGAACCAGTTTTGGGATCAATTTAGCTCAAACATTGATCAGAGAGATCTAAGAGATGTTGATAAATTACTTTATTTGAAAGCATCGTTGAAAGGTGAAGCTAAAACCATATTAGATGGATTAGAAACTACGAATATTAATTATAAGATAGCTTTGGATATCTTAACCAACAGATATGGCAAGACTACTCAAATTGTTGACGCACATTATTCAACACTTTATAAACTAAAGAGGGCAGAAAAACCAGAAGAGTGTCGGAGAACGCTTGATGATATTGAGAGACATCTCAGAGTTTTGAATACTCTTGGGGAGAACACAGATCAGAACCATCTGCGGTTCATGATTATGGAGAAATTTCCTGAAGATATTATATATGAGTTGAAACTCAAGTTGAATAACAACACTATAGAAGAAATAAGAAAGCAGCTTCATGTAATCTTGTGTGCTCGAGAAGATGCAAGAGGAACTTTTGAAAAGGGTAACAAAGAAAACATCAGTTACACAACTGAAACTCTTCATGTGAAAGCAAAGGTCAAAAGGGAGTTGAGAACAAGGAAACCTAATAAAATGAATGATGCTAGAAGACAATTGAAACCTAACAATATGAGTGATACAAATAGACAATGGAAACCTAACAATATGAGTGATACAAATAGACAATGGAAACCTAACAATATGAGTGATACAACTAGACAATGGAAACCGAATATTACAGCATTTAATAAAGTCAACAATCTTAAAAGAAATTTTAATACCAGAGAAAACAGAGATCAACCTAGATTTAGTCCAAAGAGAAATAAGCCATCCTGTTCATTCTGTAATGGAGAACATTACAGCGATTCCTGTAACAAATTTAAAACAATAAGGGAAAGGAAACAAATGTTAAGGAACAAATGTTACATTTGTCTTCGAGGCGGACATTATCTCAACACCTGTCCCAAGAAGGATAAACCTTGTTATCACTGCAAAAGCAGAGGTTTGCATAACCAAGCGTTATGCCCAAACAAGACATTTAGAAAACACGAGTCTACTAATACGATGCACGTACATGACAAAGGATCGACGGTGTTACAGACAGCCATAGTTAATTTAAAAGGACCTGACCACTCGACGTTGAAGTGTCGGGTATTGCTGGACTCTGGTAGTCAAAGAAGCTATATCACTCAAGAAGTGACCAAAAAATTAAACCTACCAACGTTGGAAGAACATCATCTTATGGTATTCACATTCGGGTCAGAAAAACCTCAAGAAATAAAGAGTTCTTTGATGAAACTTGACATACAAACAAGAACGAATAAACATAAAACTATCTACGCTAATGTTGTACCGAACATCACACAAGGAATTTCATCACACAACGAAGAACTGGCCGAATGGAATAATAAGGACGTTACACTAGCTGACGATGGATCTCTCTCAGACAGAATAGACATACTAATAGGAAACGACTATTATCATTCACTAATGTCAACAGAAAAGATAAAATTGCAGGAAAACTTATACTTAGTAAATTCAGAACTGGGTTGGATACTTTCGGGACAAACAAAGGAGAAACCTATGCTAGAGTCGTCAGTACTCACGTATTTTCAAGCTTCATACGAGACCAAATTGTCAGAGCCAGACTTACCCTTGGACACAGGAAACGTCAAGGTCTTGTGGGACTTGGAATCCATCGGGATCACTGACTCTCCAAAGGCTAACCGAGAAGAAGAAGCCATCAAACATTTTAACGAAAATACCGAGTTAATTGAAGGAAGATACTATGTTAGCTGGCCTTGGAAAACATACCCACCAGAATTACCAACCAATTTTGGGCTAGCATATGGTCGTTTAGTAGGACTGCTGAAACGGCTAGATACAGACGCTTTGAACTCTTACAACAAAACATTAGAAGACCAACTAAAAAGAGGAATTATAGAGATAGTACCGGATAACAACAAGGAGAATGGACCTGTTCATTACTTACCTCACCATGGTGTCATCGTAACAGGGAAACCTCTTCGTATAGTGTACGATGCTTCTGCAAGAACCAAGGATACAAAGAGTCTCAATGAATGTTTGTACTGCGGTCCAATGATGCTTGAGGATCTAACAGGATTGCTGATAAAATTTAGATGTTATTCTGTGGGTCTAACAGCTGATGTGGAAAAGGCTTTCCTGCAAATAGGACTGAAAGATAAAGATAGAGACGTTACCAGATTCCTATGGTTAAAGGACATCAATAAACCTATCAATGAGGAGAATCTTCTACATTATAGATTTAAACGTGTTCCTTTTGGAATTATTTCAAGCCCGTTTTTACTGAACGCTACGATAAAACATCATCTACAAAATACAAATGGAAAATATTGTAAACAATTAGCAAATGATATATATGTAGATAATGTGCTTACTGGATCGGATACTGCATCAGAAGCTATAAATCTTTACAAAGAAGGCAAGGAAATATTCTCACAAATTTCGATGAATTTACGCGAATGGAGTTCCAATTCTCCAGAATTCATGAAACAAATACCTGACGCAGCAGAAGAAACGACGGTAAAAACATTGGGCTTAAATTGGATTTTAAGCAACGATATGCTTCATTTAAGGGCTAAAGTCAATAGAGACAACGAACACACAAAAAGAGGGATTTTGAGAACCATAGCATCCGTGTACGACCCATGTGGTTTTAGTGCCCCAACTTTGCTATCAGCTAAGTTGCTGCTCCAACAGCTGTGGAAGATTAAAGCTAAGTGGGACACTGTACTGTCAGAGGACTTACTCCAAAATTGGAAAACTATTCTAGACGAAATGAAGCAAATTGAAAGTATATGTTTACCTAGAAACATCACTATACCTGATGAGAAAATTGCTCAATTACATTGCTTCACGGATTCTTCATCGATAGCTTATGCTGCGGTAATTTATTTAGTACAAAAGGACAAAGTCAATTTTATAATAGGTAAATCACGATTAGTACCTATTAAAGACCAAGAAAATCTGAAGATTCCACGCTTAGAACTATTGGGAGTACTTATCGGAAGCCGACTTATCAAATATGTTCGCAAATTCCTACCCTTGAACATAACACACATAACTTTATGGACTGATAGTAAGATAGTCATAGACTGGTATAACTCAGATAAATTGCTTGAACCATTCGTGTCCAGAAGAATAGAAGAAATAAAACAGAATAAAGATTTAAACATTAAATACGTTCCGTCTCAATTAAATCCAGCAGACGTTGCTACACGTCCTGCCGCGTCAGAGGACGAGAAGAACACATGGTTATATGGTCCTGAATTTCTCCGAAAAGACCAAAGCAAATGGCCTTCGGACCTACCTAGTTCAGTTTCTTTTCTGTCGCGGGAGGGTCTGTTGGACACAGAAGAACAATCACAAATAGAGACACCAAGTAGAACATTTGAAACAAATATCTCAGATTCACACATGAAAGAAATAAAAGAACTAAAAAAGATATCATTTCCAGAAGAATGTAAAGGAAAATTAACTTCGTTATCTCGGAACTTAGGATTATTCATGGACAACGAAGGAATACTGAGGTGTGATGGTCGAATCACACATTCAGATTTATCATACGACGCGAAACATCCAATATTGATTCCAAAAAACAGTGAATTCACCGATAAAGTAATTAAAGATATTCATGAGAAAAATCTTCACGTAGGAGTGCCTCATACTCTGAGCCTCATACGCCAAAAGTATTGGATTCCTCAAGGGAGGACGCGAGTTCAAAAAATATTAAGCAGATGTGCAAAATGTGTAAAACATGGAGGAGGTCCTTACACATTACCAAAGACACCAGCATTGCCAGCCGAAAGAGTAAATTATACAACATCATTCAACTATGTAGGAGTCGATTATTTCGGCCCAATGTACGTTAAATCGGAAAACGGATCGAAGAAACGCTGGATTTGTTTGTTCACATGCCTGGTAATTAGAGCGATACATTTGGAAGTGGTTGAAGACTTAACCACAGACAAATGCTTAATGGCATTCAGACGCTTTATAGCTACAAGAGGAAAACCCACACTTATATTAACTGACAATGCTCCGCAATTCAGACTGTTAGCTGAAGTTATGACAGAAGAAGGAACATTAACAGAGAAGATAAAATGGAAATTCATTCCTCAGCTCGCTCCGTGGCACGGGGGAGCATATGAAAGACTTGTAGCGGTTGTAAAGCACTGCTTAAAGAGAACACTTGAAAAACACATGCTTGAAGATAATCAACTGTCAACAATTATCAAAGAAGTAGAAGCGGTAGTAAATACAAGACCACTCACATACGTGGGATCCGGTGTTGACCATATTTTAAAACCTGCCGATTTTCTCACTCCAGGAAGATGTTTGAATGTTCAAGTGCTCACTGAACAACTACCGATCTCAGGATCTATCATTAAACAACAACTCATCGAAGGATGGAAACGTGGAAATACGGTTATGGAAGAATATAGGGATATGTTCATCCATCGGTATCTACTGAGCCTGAGAGAAAGGTATGGGAACTCGCCTAAGCAAGTTAGGGTGAGAGCCCATAGTACTCCTCAGATTGGAGATATAGTACAAATAAAAGGAGAATCGAGGAATCGAGAAGGCTGGAAAGCTGGAAGGATTGTTGAAGTAATGAAAGGTACAGACGGTTTATGTAGAGTGGCTCGTGTGAAAGTAGGTGACAATATCTTCACACGATCTATTGCTCATTTGTACCCGCTGGAAGCGGAGGATGATGCATTTCATGATGACATGACAGGAACGCATGAGCAAAACATGCAAGAAAACACACACATAGAAAACGAACATCTACTTCGTGTACCATTGATGGAATTAAGCGGTATGGATGTTGATCCAGAGCCAAGAAACATAGAAATTAACAACCAAGACATACATGACTCAACCAACAACACGAGAGAGAAGCTAAAGAATACAATGACACAAGAGAAACAACGTAGAGCTGCTGCAGTCCAGGCATTGGAGAAAATCCAGAAGTGGACTAGAGACCTGATGACTACCATAAATTAAAACTTTCGCGAGGCGGGAGTGTCGCGAAATGTCGCGATATTTGCGTGTTTTGGAACGCACCTAAATAATACATATTGTCTATGGTAAGAATCCAGTTGTTGCTTGCTCAAATTTTCTTTCACTAAAGTTCTTGCGTTTTCAAGAGTAATTTGTGATAAATAAAGTGCTTGGACTCAGTGCGAGAAACTCTATTGTGCAACAGCCGGAGAGATCTGCGAAAGCTAAGTGTTCTAGCCTAAGCCTTTACAATCTTGATTTATTTATTTTCTTCTTAATTATATAGCAACGTGAAGGTACTTTAAAGAATCGCTGACCAGACTTTTCAACATATCTTAGGAATCTCATGATTCTTATATTGGTCTGAATATAATATCACAGAGACCATTATGAACATAACTTTGATTTCTTTATGTAATTATATGCCAGTGTATTGATGATTATAACTTTATGATATTAATGGTAATTTAAGATGATATGCATCAAGAAGGACATGCACACTTTGTGGTGTCCGGGCTTGACTATTTCTCCTTGAGTAGACCAACATTCCGGCCTGCAGGCGGAAGGGGGCCGCGATATGGATGCTGCCCCCATGATTTGCTGGCGGGGCATGCGCTGGGTTGCTGAACCCTAGTATTTTGATTACTGATGGATAGCGCATGCGCCCAGCCGCCTGTAAAGCCTGGGGAGTTGTTTAACTCCTGCGGGGTTGGCGGAAAAGCCTGTAAGCCCTGGGGGTCGTTTGACTTCTGCAGGATTGGCATGAGTTGTTTAACTCTTTGTACTAAATAATGTCGAGCCATCGATTCGTGGCAGTTGTTTAACTCTCGATGCTCATTGGCTAATAAGCCTTCCAATACTTCAATGCTGTGTAGCAGCTTGTACTAACCATAAGTCGTGCACGCATACACGAGAGTCGTGTTGAAAGCCAGCGGGTGGCCTAGTGAACAGGCACCCAGAAAGGAGGATTTGCGTGTAGTGATATAATTCGCTCTTAAGTCGATCCTCCGGTCTACTCGTCGTATGGTACCTTGCGACGGGCTGACGTCGGTTGATGTCAGCCCATGTATGATGATTATGAATATCTAGAAATAAGAGAATAGTGCCCGAACTGATAACCTTGGGTGGATTAATTGACCCAGGATCATCAGACGTTCCTGGATCAGGAACCAAATCAATTAGTTTACATAACACTCATGGTATAACTTCATTGTAATTTTCTATCATGAGTAATCTAATTATGGTTCGTGTAACGAGCAAATTAATAACAATTTATACTTGCTGTCACGAAGTCAACTGTAAGATATTTAATACTACTGATTAACTGGGCATATAGTTTCATTTACAGACTAACGGTATGATAATTGAGTCAAATTAACAGTAAGGATCAAATCATTGAAACATACATATAACAGTTCCAATTTAGTAATCTTTATTATATATCATTAACAGTATAGTACCTATCACAGGTGACAGGCTTGAGCACTTAGAGGTTCGACTGTGAGAATCAATGATTTATTTAACCACAGGCGGGGAAGTCGTGGGCGACCGCCATAGTGAAGAGGAGGTACTCGGTGCGGACCCTCTTCGGGCGCGGCGAGTCCGGCATTTAGAATACAACTTTGAAGGTATGGTGAATGACTATTATAGACCTTATTATCATATTGTGTTTATACGGTAGAAAGTGAACAATGTCTTAACATTCATATAAAAGCGAAGCAGATAGAATAGCCTGAGTTACAACTGAACCAGGCCCGGGATACAGTCAGTTCCGCGTTGGCAAGTAGCCTCATTTAAGATGAGGATGAGAAAGCCAAAGCGTATCCGACTGTGCGTTTAAATTTCTGTAAGTAAAGTAGATGCAGAATTAATTCTTGTGTGCGATGATGAACCCCCAATATGTCACATTATCGACACCTAGTCTGACTCGCGTACGTAGTACTAGCACTTGGCCGGGTTTTGTTATATTTAATAATGCAGTTTCCCTAAATTATCTCTTGATACAAAAGAAAAGGGCCAGTAAGTATGCTTCCTGGCCTGACTTGCGCATTTTTAAATATCACGTGCTGGTCGAGAGAAACCATCACACCGCTTTAACCAGTTTTTCAAAGTTGTTTGTCTAGACTCTGTTGCTATATACAACCGTTTACCGAAACGACTATCGAAACAATGATTGCGAATCAACATCCCACGAGGTGGTCACTTCGTGAGCCAAATCAAGAGAGGTACCTATTTCCTGAATTTGCCCATCATGCTTTCACGAGGTTCTCCTCATGCGAGAAGGTGATGTCGATGATTATAGTCTGGCTAATGAAACATTACTGGAAGTTTTGGCGAGAAATTTAAAAAATCTGCGACTGGTCACACTTTGTGTAGTAGGAATTATAGTTTTGATACTAGAACATATTTTTGATTTTCTATGCAAACGAAAGGTAACTAAAGAAATAAGTTAAATATATGTTGACGTGCACTCATAGTCAGCTCACATAATTCTACCACTATTTACAGTACAGTCAACGACAAACACATATATTTACACTTTCTAACCATATACAAGACCAAAAATTAAATGTAGTGTAAATAAGACCTAGGTCGATAGTACCATAATAATCCATCACCAAAAAAAATACATAAGTACTATGCCGAATTTCAACTTGATCGGAATGTTAGAAATAGTACATAAAGTATCAAAGTTATTTATAGAGGATCCACCTACTAAATTCTTGAAATCATAGATAATTGGTAATACCACAAGGAAATATCTGTCAACATTATTTGGCTAGCCAGACTCTATCAACTACAAGAAAGTAATCACATGTATCAAACTTATTGTTGAATTACAAAACAATAAAAAAATATTCCTCGTTCGTAGTCAATTACTTATGAACTATGAACACTATTTTTTTTTCGTAGGTAGTTGTAGTGATGTAGTGATTACGAATCCGGAAAATAAATTCTGGTTTAATAATGAATTATTAAACAGAGACAAATAATTCCTCTTTCGTAACTAACAATTACGAACACAGAAAAAAAATCTTCTTTCGTAGTTGATTACGAAAGTCAATTACGAATCCAGAAATTAAATTCTTGTTTAATAATCAATTACGAAACAGTGAAAAATAATTCTTCTTTGGTAGCCAATTGTGAAACTGAAATTACGAATATGGACTAAACGAAAGAAACAGGTTCAGGTATCGGCCAGTGCCCCTTAAGCGGCTGCTGATAGCCCTTGTTCTACTTCATCATAAGGTTTGAGACAAACTTGTTTCAAGTTTTATACATGTCTGTATCATCTGAAATAGGAACTTCTTGCCCATTCCTTTGTCTCGTCTCAACTTGCAGATACAAAGGCAGTCTTCCACTTCTCATCTTCTCTCTTTTATGTACTTTCAGCTGATGCTTCATCATCTGTTTACGATAACCAAAAGCTTTGCCACAAATGTTGCACAGATGATCTTTTATGCCAGTATGATCAACTTTAAAATGTAAATCCAAGGACCGTTTTGTATTAAAACCTCGACCGCAAGTCTCGCATTTGAAGTCATGCTCTGCTTTATGTACGTGCATGTGTTTATTAAGGTTGCTCTTATTAATAAAACATTTTGCACACTCGGAACACTGGTACGGTTTGTCCCCAGTATGTGTCCGCATATGCATTTTCAAAGACTCCGTAAATCTACCTCTGTATGGGCAAATAGAACATTTAAACGGTAAGTTATAAAAATGTGTAACCCGATGCCTTGTAAACTGGCCTTGCATGATGAACTTCTTCCCACAAATATCACATATGTATGGCACATCAGGTTTATGCAACAGTAAATGTTTTTTTAAATATGATTCCGAATATAAGTTGTTGCAAACGGGACATTTTATCTTCATGTTTTCATGTTCTAAGGATGCTTTATGGTCACTGTAGTCTGAGAATTGGTTGAAATCTAAATTGCATCGTTGACAATGGTAATTAGGTTTCATATCCACTTTCTCATCTTCATAATCGTAATCATTGTCATTCATATCATTGTTAAAGTCTAGATCGTGCCCGTTCGGCTCTTTGAGCATTTGCTCGGTTTGCTGGGCAGTTTTTCTGAATAAAATCGCACCTTCCAGCAGCGAATGACACGAGTCACATAAATACTTGGGATAATGATCATCAATTTGAACTTCGATGCCGCCAAACACATTCAAATCCTCCGAAATGTCTTCTCGAGTATTGTCACCGTACAGCGGAATATTCCCTTCTTTCAGGCATACTCTGCATGTGTAGTCGTCATACTGGTTTGGTTCCGTCTTCAATTTAGGTTGGTCCTTAATTTCTGAGTCTTCGGTGTTCCTCTTCCTGCATTTACCGTGGCGCAAACGTTTGCAATGGAGCAACTTCAATAGCACTAATGGCCCGACCATTTTTTAAAACGAATCCAGTTTTTTACGGTTCAAAATACACTTTCCAGTTTCCGGAAGTATAAACAGTGAAATGTAATTTCTATAAACTAAGCACCGTTCTGCATAATCGACGATCTCGAATCTCGATCCGATTTTGATTCGATTTGACATTTTTGACAACGGCATGACATCTGATCTGAATCTGACAACTGTGACTTTGACGTCTTTTTTTTTGTTTTTTGGGGGCTTGACGTCTAGCATTTGCAATTTAATGTGACTACCAAATAAAAACTTACATTCGTGGAAACTAAAATACGTAATTCAATTCGCATTTATCTTGCATTACATTGAAAGCTTTAAAATATCTTTTAATTTATATGTATAACACTAATATTGCTTGGCATTAACTGCTGAGAAAAATGTATCTTTATTTCGGCAAGCAGCTTATACACTCCTATCGTTTGGAAACAAAACGCTTGAAAGATGACAATCATTCATGTCAATGTCAGTGGCATCCTGTATGGGATTATACCGGAGCTATCCTTTCTTTTATTGTAAAGTATTTAGAAACCGTCATCACTTAAATTGATATTTAAAATTAGAATAGTTATAAACAGTACAGTACATATAAGTGTAAAATGAACGTCATAAAGGTAAATAAATTATAACCTTAAATTACTATTTATGTTTGGTTTATGTATATCAAAATCCTCTTCACGGCTACTCCAGTAACATAATACTAAATCTCCGCAGCATAGCTATAGCTATTAGTAAGCCTTACCTTACATTAATATTCAGCTTTACCGTTTTGTCAAAATAAACTAACCTCGAAACCAATATATTATAGAAGTAAAATATATTTCAGGGTCTTTGGAGGTCTTCGCCCTTGATTCGAAGTGTCGTAGCCACAAATTATGCAGCCGTCCGGCCTCTTTCTACGGTCACTCCAATACCAAATACAATCCAGGAGTTTCAAACTGTCCCTAACACAGTGGAGCTAGATAAATTATACAAAAAGGTTGAATTGGAGATGAGAGGCATAGATCCCGCTGTGCTGCTCAGTTATTCCTGGTTCTGTGTGGCGGCTGCATCGCATTTAGGCATTGAAGTGACGAAAAGGTAACTTGTCCTTTGAACACATTCTCTGATTTGTGCTAAAATAATATATTTTGTTTCACCAGTTTCCCACAGTCCAGAATAACAATACCAAGTTTCTATAATATAATAATGTAGATTTTCAGGACCATAAATTCAGAATAAGTCAACACATTGATATACTTTTAATTAACTGATATAGTGTGATCAATTTGGTCAATGAATGCCTACTGTGCTGCACCATGTTAATTTTTCAATATTTACTTACTATCCCTTACTTTTTTCTGGTTGCTATGTAGATATGAAGATCGGTTCTCAGCCTTTTCGCCGAATTACGTTTCGTCAAACGTTTCATTTCGCCAAAAGGATTTTTCACTGAAACTGTAAACTATTTCGAATTGTTATAAAACAAACCTAACCTAACCTAATCTAAAGGATGATATTTACAACAATCTGAAATAGTTTACAGTTTCAGTGAAAAATGCTTTTGGCGAAATGAAACTTTTGTGAAATGAAATGTTTGCGAAATGAAACGTTTGCGAAACATAATTCGGCGAAAAGGAAGTACACCATGAAGATCAACACGGAAAAAAAACATGAAATTGCATGTGTATTGGTCTGTGGTCCAATGTATTAACCTTTCAACCAGAGACACACTGTACATATGTTGATCTCTATATATTTTTTAAAAGTATCTTTGTATATGTAATTATATATAGCAATTAAAAAATGTGGTGTTAATTTACCCACATCAAAAAATCATTTTGAGAAACATAATTGTTATTAATATTTATTCTGGTTTCCCACTAGATTTATTTCCTAAGTTATTTTTCAATCTATGAATATGATATGTTTCAATGGTTTGCATTTGGTGTTAATAGGTCATTTTTCTAAACTGTCTATTTTGTTGCAGTTTTGCACCCAGAAAAGCTGAAAAGGAGAGACACACCCTCCTGAGATGTGTTCACATCTACAAAAAACACAAAGTCCAGTATGAGATCCGGACATATTTTAGATTTGTCCATTTGCAAAGGCTCACCGGGTCCACATGTGACACATACTTAGAGTATATTGAGAGGAACCTTCCAGAGGGCTGCGCGTTGAAAGTAACAAAAGTAGAGTGTCAGAAACTCCCAGAACACATTACACCACCTACCGAATAGATGTTATAAATGTATTGTAGAAAGCTTAGAATAAAAGTATTGAAATATTATGTCTGCTTTATTATTTAGGCTGTAAAGAGTACATATTTTTTTTTAATTATTATACATTAATAACAATCTATGTATATTAACTTGTATGTGAGTAAAAAATATAAATATGGAAATAGTTGTATACAAAGCTATTTTATACAACATTTGGTTATATAACAGTGCTATTATTTGGTAAATACATTCACAAACCCATTTTACTGAGTAATTTGGCATTTAGGCTGCTAAACAATGATTTTGTGATATATTTTTAACTAGACTAGTAAAGCATCAAACAACAAACACTTGAATATAAACTAGATAATAATTAGGCTTTAATTCAAGCTTAGAATTTAGCACCTACCTAATATTTCTTGTATTGTAACACCTACTATTTTTTTCTTTTAACTTTGCAAATATGTGTAAGTATATAAAAAACAAAAACATTATTTTAGTGGGAAAATACTTTCATAATTTTAAAATTGGAATGTTGAGTATAGTGTTTCACAGTCCATAAAGTTTTGGCATTTTTAGTATCTCTTTGGCACTGAGGTACTTTTAAACCTATTCTATTCATATTGCTGATTTTTGCAAACAGTGAACATGAAGAGAATCGCGAACGCCATTTCCAGGGCATGGAACATTAGCATCACTGCACACCATATATACTCCAACCTTATAATGTAGGTTTGGTAAATGAGAAAATAGCACACTCCTACTGCTGAAGGAATGGTGAGCAGCACTGAGAAGAACACAGGAACTTCTGAAAATTATAAATAGTATATTTAAGGGTACACAATTTTAAAAGATATCACGTTAAAATTTAGTGATTATATAGAGTGATTTAATTTAACTGATACAAAACAATCCAACAATACTTTATTGCACACCAACAAGAAATATGTTACAATTTAACCTTAATTTAAAAATTACAAACAATAGGCTGAATGATAGACAAAAGGCGGTCTTATCGCTAAAGAGCGACCTCTTCCAGACAACCTTTGTGTAAAGGAATGAGCAAAAAATAAACAATAAAAGATATTATTTTAAAATGATGTTCGGAAATATACGTTTGCTCAAATAAGGTAAAAAAAAAAAACATTAAAAGACTAAATTAGATAAAAATGTGATGCCATTATTGCCATTCCTGGCATTCCCATAGAGCTCACCGTACGAATTAACCCCGGACGTAGCGAAGCGTACGTAAACAAAGCGCCTAAAAAAATAAAGCGCCTACTTACTTTTACTAGACAAATTTCCTCTCTGCCCCAAAAATATGCGAAACGCCTCAACAACACATAAGGCACCAAAAATTCCGGTCTCGGTCAGCAAAGCGTTTTCTGGATACGACACATTTATCGCCTTCAAGATCCCAATAGCCACTTCACACACGAAAAACATGCCTAAATAGAAATTGTTCAAATATAACAATATTTCGTAGGCCAAACTAGAGTTTACATTGGTCATTTTAGACATATTATCCTGGGGCTTCGGTCAAATGCATGCAATGTTTAGTCTTCATTAATAATAATAAATGACGTCTGTCGGTTACTCTGGTTCATTCGTTCAATATCGTTCGGAAACGCGGAAAAGTGAGTGAATGAGGGCAAGGGAGAGGGTGCTTTAGCAAATTTGACAAAATTGCGCGCGCCGGTGGGCAAAAATGGAACTAACACAGTCACAAAGTAATTTCAAGGGTGTAGGTTGCAAACAGCGACACTTCCACCAGCATACATAAAATTTGAGGTCAATACGCTCGAAGAATGTATAACTAATCGTTGTCGTGTTTGTCACGCATCGTTAGTTTTATTTTTCAACAGACCTCGTAAACATGTGAGGGTTAAATTCTACCGTGTTTTGTGGTACAAGGACTACTTAAACTGTCTACATGGGACGATTGGGTTAAGCGGTACTAACCGTTTATTTCTCATACGGTAGCTATAGAGGCGTTCTTATTGGATAAAAGCGCTGTGGCCTATACTACCTCCACAGTATAAAATACAACAGAAGGCCATCTTTATTAGGCAATATTCGACATAACCGCCCGAGAGCTGTATTTTATTGGTTGTTTGTGTAAAATGCTTTGCTCGTGGTTCGACGCCACGCGACCGAAAGACTGACTTTTGCAGAAGCAGAAGGCGGAGTCGGCTATTAGCACTTACCTTATTCTATCATGCGGAAAGAATGCTATAACATAACTAATAACTATTTCGAGTTGTTCGGGGAACTGTTATGCAGTGCTGATGCGCTTAACCACACGGTGACGTAATGCGACTGTAAAGCAGAAAGGGTTGGGCGCCACTGCTGCGGACGCGGATCTATTATTTTCCTATCTATAACTATAACCTATCTATTAGCCTCATACATCCACTGCTGAACATAGGCCTCCATAGCTCGCTACAAAGTGCGATCCCATGCAGACCGCATCCATTGATTCCCCGCTACCCTCCCAAGATCATCCGTCCGTCTAGTCGGGGGCCGTTCCACGCTGCGCTTTCCTATAAGTGATCGCCACTCTAGGACTTTTCTTCCCCAACGGCCATCTATACCTACTCGTAATCAAAATTACATAAATCTATCTATGTTATTCATTAAACTCCCCGGGGCCTAAATTGTTCGTTTACTTTGCTTTAGATAAGTTTAACTTCATGTCGCCCTTTGTTAGGGGCAGTCCCTAGTTGCCCGTTGTTCGACTCCGCCATTATGATGTTATAAATCACGCCTTTCTATTTGCCTTTCTTTGGCTTGTAAGGATTTTTGTCTGGGTACTTAACCTGTTAGCGAGTCGGCAGCAGGGAACGCGGGCGTGGTATGGCAGAGCACAAATTAAACAGCAAGAACTTTCATATAGAAGTGTATTGTCATATACAAGAATACCCCTTTATACGTTGAATTAATAATAACGTCACCAACACCAACTATTAAAATGTAATAAATATGCAATTAAAATTATATAAATCGGGACAACACAACCTTACATGCTAATGGCAGCTTAAAAGAGAGTGTTACCATGTATGACACAGAGAACGAATAATTACAGCATAGACTAAAATAAAATATGCAATATTTCTAACAAATACGGCCACAAATCTAAGTACCTACCTGACTTATTGTATTTTAAAAAATATACGTTTTATAAAAAAAGAGATATTAATGTGATGCATTATATCATCTTGAGTAAAAAAAGCTAAATCTAAAACTCAAGGAGTAATCCCCGTTTTACTCCAACGCACTATGCTGCCAAAACTTTAACAAGTGATTTCTCGAAAAAAATGTTTTTTGAGATGTGGCCTATAGCAGGCAGTAGGGGGCGAAGTATTTCGTTTCGTACAGTCAGCATCAAACGTAGCTGACACCGTATCTATACTAGCAAATCGCTAGAACATTGGGTAAGCCTTGCAGTGGAAATCGAAAGTGGCCAGGAAGCAAGCAGCACTTACGGCCTGGCCACGACTTAGCGCGACCAGCGGAACGGCGAGCGGCGGTCATAGGAGTGAGCGAGAGTTGCTGTGATGACGTTGTTTACCTATCAAACTTATATTATCTATGGTGAGGGTGTGAATGGTGAATAGAAACGATATGAGTGGATATAAAGTATGAGTACCTAGATATGAGTAGGTAATCTAGGTGTGGCAAAGTTCTAGCTACTATACGTATTTTTGTTACTGTGTATGTGTATTAAATCGCTAACATTGGGTCACCCGCAGTAGAAACCGAAAGCGGCCAGGAAGAAAGCAGCACTTACTGCGATGTCGCAGTTTACCTGCCTAACCTGTTATTATCTGTGGATTGTCTGGTGGATAGGGTAGAGTAATGTATAGATGTTATGAAGTACCTAGATATGATAAAGCACTGAAAAATAATAAATGCACTAAATAAATAAAAAATAAATTTGCTCTTTCTATGTATATGAAATGGGTTACCCTCATCAGGTAGAAAATTGTAAATGTTTCGCATCTTGCTCACTTCCCTTCAGCTATGTAACGGGAAATAATATGTTGTTGAAATGTGATGTTGGGTTATCCATTAATTATAAAAATACCAAACTACACGTTTTTCTTACGCTTTAGTGTATCCTGGTACTTATACATAAATTAAATGTATCTGAAATTGCCGATATCAATTTTAAAGTTAGGAAACATTACCTACTGAATTCAGGTTTAAGTTTTTAGCGTCTAAGAGATATTATTACCTACACATAAATAATTCCGAAATATTTAAATGACATAATATTACATAAATAATTTATGCATGAGACACACACCGTACCGATGATTTGCACGTCAATGTGACAAAACATGTAGCTCTGTAAATAAATTTAAGACCAGCAGTACCTGTCGTCACGCTCGTTACGGTACAAGTCGTATTCATGATTAACTTCATGAGAATTATTAATAACGAATGTAGAAGAAGCCTGGCAATTCACGAGGTGACGATATTGACATAATGATGGACTGTTAATGAATTAGTGAATGTATGAAATATACCTACCTAGTTCACTGACGTGAGTCCTTAGGTAGAGTTACTGTTTCTGTAGGCAGCTGGAATCGTCCGCACAGTTACCCGAGGCCCGTCGACGAAGAATCTTTGTGCTTTAAGTACTGAAGCTGAGCTGATGCATGAGGGTTCTGAGCTGAGGTATTACTCTCTACACTGATGGTCTGAGGAGTCTGAGCTGAGTCATAACGCTTCTTACTGATGATCTGAGATGTCTGAGCTAAGTCATAACGCTTCTTACTGATGATCTGAGATGTCTGAGCTGAGCCATAATAACGCTTCTGTGCTGACGGTCTGAGCTGAGGTCTGAGCAGTCCCGCCTATACCACTCGCGGTAGCTATCCCCTTTCCTATTTTATCAACCAAGTACTAACTGATCTGTGTAAGTGATCTAAGAAACTCTTTTTTATGTCTGAATTGCTGGTATGACTATAACTGATTCATTAATCCCGAGCAGCGTCCGTCAACCCTGTCCTCGTCCCTAGTTCGCTCTCCCCGCCATCTTTCTGTTGTCATAGTAACGTCACTTACGTAGATGCTAGTGCCATCTCTGCGAGAAGCGCTGGCCTTTACATTTACGTTCGCGATAGTTCGCAACAGTATCACTACATCGCTGCTGATCTACATGATGCTGTCTGTCCCTCTGTCTGTCACTATGTATGCTTAGATCTTTAAAACTAGGTACGCAACGGATTTTGATGCGGTTTTTTCAAATAGATAGTGATTCAATGGGAAGGTTTATATGTATTATACATGCATAATTTATCAGCATTGCACCCGTGCGAAGTCGGGGCAGGTCGCGACTATTAGTATAATATAGCATGTTAAGGCAAATTAAAGAGGAATGACTGATTCTGAATCCGTGTAACGTGCAAACATTCTCGTTTTAATCGGGCATTTGCAAGTTTTATATGTACAAACCTTGTGCGCTAGGCCTTAACCAATATCGCACTTGTTTAGTTATTTCATTCCTAGTGGAAAGTAGTGAGAGTAGTGGAAAACCCGCACGCGATCACTCGCCTTCCTCATAACGTTCGTAACGGTCGCCAGCGAATCGAATGTTCATTTGAAATTCGAATTTGAAATTCGAACAAAATGAGGGTCAAACCGGATTTGACCTTTTCGAAGCTGGATTCGGAGACGGGGGATCTGTTGGACAGAATGTTCGAGAAGAAGGATTGTATGGTGGAGATTAATCCTGGACGGGTTATCCTTCCGGCGGACTATATGACCATAGGTCAGGATATTCTGGATATGGAGGTATTGGAGAGTGATGTTTGGATGTGCTCGTATCCGCGGACTGGTGAGTTTTTGTATTTATTTATTTAAGAATCGACCAATGAGCGTTGTATGGAACCATATAGTCGGAGCTCGCTGGCTCTGTCTGGTTTCAAAGAAATCTAAAGCTACCTCTTAGTAGTGGTTTACCGCATTAGAAATGATGAAGTAAATAGCTATTCGTGAATTAATGTTTACATAGGAAAGATGGGTATCCCTCGTTTGAAAGAAACCAATTCGCAAAACCGGCCCAAAGATACAGCTCTGTACTTATTCTTATCTTTGGGCCGCCTTAGGTTACGGTTCTAAAGATGGCAGTGGAGGCTTAGGAATAGGGTCCCATTTAGCACCAATAGCAGCCTTTATGCCTTGATCACACGTACCGAGACAGTGGGCGAGATAGTGATCTCGTCCCTGTCACACACAAGACAAACGGGCGAGACAGAGCACTGTCTCGCCACTGTACTCGGTAGGTGTGATCAAGGCATTAATGACGTGTAAAACTAGTGCCTACGCCACGTCTTGGGATTTAGGTAGCCGATCCCGATTGAGAATTCATTCTCGAAAAATGGGACAAAGGCTAGGAGGATGAGCAGCCTTTAATGACGCGCCTCCTTAATATTTTATTTTCAACATTTAATACTAGGTAAGTACTATGATGAACTAACAATGAATTCATACTAATATCTAATATTTAGCAAACATAATATTTATATATTACACTAGCTGCGTCGCGCGGTGTTACCCGCTTATCCCACGGGAACACCATGTTTTATCGGGATAAAAAGTAGCCTATAATGTAATCTAGGGTGTCAGCTACCTTCATACCAAAATTTTATCAAAATTGGTCCAGCCGTATGAGCGCGAAGAAGTAACAAACATACACATAAACACAATCACAAACTTTCGCCTTTATAATAGGTATGATTAGCTTTTAAGTAGTACACAGAAGGCTTGTTTAATTTAACCCTCGACAAAAACGGGGTGTAATCTCATTTTAAACGAGCGGTGTCAAACTCAATTGCGTGGTAAATATGATCTGATGTGAGTCTGTCTGTCGCATCGTAACTTTCAAATGGACAACCCGATTAAGGGTTAGTTTTTTGTTTAATGGTTGATCTTTGTATCCGTTCTTTGTCAGGATCTACGTGGTGCCAAGAGATGGTTTGGCTCATTGGCCACGATCTGGACTACGAAGGAGCAAAATCTTTGCAACAGGTATTGTAACTTTACTTTGAATTCATAAGTTACAGATTAGAAGTAAATGTCACACTACTTATTGTATTAGTACATTACATCCCTAGGGCGGTGAATTAGTGAATGTCCCCGAACACAGGTGTTTGTGGCACGAGCCGAAGGTGATGAGAGCCATAATACCACCCGTGATTTGTCTAAAGTTTTACGTCTTTCCTTGGCCAGGAAGTGAGATTTTCCGCTTAGCGGGCAGTAAATCCTTCTTACGGCCTCGGGCGACGTAAAACTATAAACAATTTGACATTTAACTTCAAGCAAACCAGAATTTCCCCTCTGAATTTAGATTTAAGATGATCTCCTGGTCATTACGTGAAAACTCGTTGTAGGTGATTTGGAATAATATTTACTTATATTTAAACTTTATCGTACAAAACAAAAGTCAGTACAAATGGCGAACTTAATGCCTAATGGCATTCTCTACCAGTTAACCATAGGGCCAAACAGAGATGCTAATATCACTCAGTACTTAGTTTAGTTCTCTAAAATAGATCACTTTTGAGCGATAAGACCGTATGTTGTTCCCTATTGTATATGTCTTTATTTATTTGTAATCTTATGTTATACTACTTTTCCTTGTGGTGGATGGTAATGAATGTTAATATTAGTTTAAACAACAATTATCTACCATAATTATAAATGTTCATTCAGAAAAAGTCTCTCAATCCGTAATATTTCATTATTTTTGAAGTTGCGTCCGGCTTCTAAGTTTATACGTAAGAAAGAAGCTACTATTAGGTGTTTCTTTTCATCAGATCCGCTGCCCTCTAGTAGAGCTCTCCTGCATCATGGTGGCAGGACATGCGGAGTGGCACGACGAATCCGTCAAGGGGACATCTGTGGACTTGGTCAAGTTCAGGCTGGCGCGCCCTCGCTACATTCGCAGCCACTTACCCTGGGATTTGCTGCCTGTCGATATACAACGAGAGACTGGAGAGGCTAAAGCTAAGGTAAGGAACAAGTTTTAACAGGTTCTGGTGGGGGACATACTAGATAAACAGCAGGCCTCCTTAAGTGCGAGCATACTTGTCAAAAAGTGACAGATTCTTTGTTACCTACTTACTTATTTATCGCTTGATAAACGCAACCATCACAAGCCGGCTTGTCAAGTTCTGCGTAACACGCCCTTGTTACATTCGAATACACTTATCCTGGATTTGCTGCCTGTCGATATACAGAGATCGGAGAAGTTAAAGCCAAGGTGAGGGCATGGACTAGTGATTTAAGAAGAATGCCAATGCCTAACATCGTTTCACCGACTCCATCCTATACATTTTGTGTAGAGTTTACACCTTTCTTAACACACAAGCGCCATCTAGAAAAAAATACTAAATAGATCAATCTATTGATACAAAGATATCAAAGCTCAATAGAGGTGGTGGTGGTAGAGGTGTAAAACCTTTCAAATAAACAATGCAAAGATCGACACACAAAGCATAAGGAAAAATTCGAGAGGTTGGTTTGAGTTCGGATAGCGAAGTGGTTAACGCGCTGCACCGGCAATCCAGAGGTACCGGGTTCGGTTCCCGGTCTCTTCCCCCAGGTAACTCATTTAAATTTTTCTTTGAGCTTTGATATCTTTGTATAAATAGTTTAATATAAAAATTGTGATAACAATAAAAAATTATTAGACATTACATGTTTCATAAATTTATAGATCAATCTAGATGATCAATCCGCGATACGGATCAGTACATTTTGTTACGTAAGACAATGTAACAAGTGCATCGCAAAAGCTCCAGTTGAGTCACGATCAGGACGAGAGCCTAGATTAGGTAGAAATCCGTTGTATATCACGGGGTTATTAGAACATTTTCCAATTAATGATCTTACATATATATACGTAGTTGACCTTTAGTGACCTTACAGTGTACCCGATTTATATGGGAAATATTCTCGAGAACGCTCTTTCCCCATACAAGTCGGGTAACTTTCTCGAGAACAGCACATGTCTAGTGATGTGCCGTTTGTTGGTTTGCCAAACACCTTTATTTTCATCTGCGCCTGTGTACTCGTGTTGGTAGAGCACAAAGAGCATCTATACTTCAGTGCCGTTATTAACTGTTATAAGTAATTAATTCGGTCGAATTAAGGTCGTTTTGTCACCCACAAGGTTCGGGCTGAAAACCAGCATTGCAGCCCGTTCAGCTGGCCCGTTTTGCGTGCATAAGTGCATATGGCTCAAATTTATGAATGTTTTTGATTTGTTTGTACTACTACTGTGTTCGTGTGTGTGTAAATAAATATTTCTTTCTTTCTTTCTTTCTTTATTATTCAGGCCCACTAAATCATAGTTGCACTGACAAAGAAGTAAGATAGTATGAAATATTGTTTCACAAATGATTGATCGCCACGTAAGCCCCTGTAACAGATGCCTAAGCATTTATAGAGTGTGAATCTTGCGAGTTGTAACTGGCGATGTAACAAGCGTGCTGCGGAAACTTCCTCTTCCTAATGGATATAACGGTTTATGAAACGATTTGTGGGGAAATACGTTTGTTGGTTTATTGTGTATAGGTGTCTAACTCTAAGGGAACTCGTATTAATTTTACTAGCTCCATAATCTAAATGCCAAGGTTGGCATTGAGATGTAGCAAAACCAACTATAATACGTCGCCGAATTCAAACTAGTTTTAAGTTTCTGTATGTATAATATTGTAGTTCTCAGTACCTTGCCTTGGTACTGGTGATTAACTGCAATGCTGTGTAACTAATTTTAATAATAAATCAATATACTTACAGTGTGGAAAAAAATAGAGGGAAACTGCCTTATATCCTTTAGTTAGATTATTTTACTTAAAGGAAACATAATTTTATTTTGAAAAGAAACAATACCTACTGTTTTCACAGATTTTCTTAAATTCGTTCGTCTCATCCGGGAATCGAACCACCTAAAAATTTAAAAACAAGACGTTTTTATCTTACTTTATCTTACTACTTATCGATTAGTAGAGAATCGATAAGATCGAGGTTCAGGATCATGTTGTCGCTCTATTTGTTCCCACGCCGCGCAACTCACCGGCTATACCGCGACAGCGGCGCGGCAAGCGGTTGAGCGAGAGATCCGAGCGCGGCGGCATAACGAGTGAGCGAGACACGTACCTACACCGCTGCCGCTGTCGCACAGTCGTGCCGTCTCCGTAAGGCTGCCTGTCCATTTGATTCCAATTCTAATTTAAAATTGACCAATCACATTCTTCAGATTTACATGCACTTATTTTTGGGCTGCACAATGACGTACCCTTATTGGTTGATTTTCTCCGCTCCGCTTCTCTGGACAGGCAGCCTAAATAAGACCAAAGTAGAGGACGGGACAAGGGAATGATGATAATGCCAATTTCAATTTTCTGTTCTCAGGTGATCTACACGTCTCGCAACCCCAAGGACATGGTAGTGTCGTACTACCACTACTGCACGCTGGTGCACGGCCTGAAGGGCACTTTTGAAGAGTTCTGTGACTTGTTCATGCGCGATCGAGCGCCTTTCGGGCCTGTATGGAACCACATCCTCGGTGAGGGCTTTAAAGTTACTTTTTTACTTCTTCTCTTCTCTTTTAAATACAGGTACCTACATGAAATTTGCGGCGCTGTATAATTGCTAAATTGACGGTACTAAAGCAACCGCTAGGCAAATGTAGATGGCTATTGGTCTTCTTGGTGGTAGGCATATATTCTGAATAGTGATGTAGGTATCTAGAACCTGCTTTATATGGAGTGAGAACGTTCTCTAGAACATTGCCCATAGAAAACGTTCTCCGTTTCCGGAAATTCTCGGGAACTTCACATCACTAACTCGGAGCCGTGCGGAAACAAATCTGGAGCGTTGATTTGGGAGGAGAACTGGTGACAATTTATATTTTTTTCTTATTAGGAAGGATAATATTAATTTTCCTTGCATTAATTAGTTAACAACATTCTTACTTTAACGTTTATTTTGTGTAAAACATTATTTAGCAGATAAAATAATATCTTAATCTGAGTAGATATTTCAGATTGCAAGTGCGAGTAGTTGCGAGAAAAAGCTGATTTTACAATAAAATTTTCATTTAGAGGGCTTAAAGTTACCTACTAACTAATAAAATAAAATTTCGATATTAGTTACTTCTAGTAATCAAATGCGTAATATTTTCCAGGTTTCTGGAACCGACGGAATGATCCCAACGTCCTTTTCATCAAGTTCGAAGAGATGAAACGCGACCTACCTTCAGTCGTCCGCAGAACTGCCGACTTCCTCGGCAAGGCCATGACGGACGACCAAGTCGACAAACTCTGCGACCACCTCTCCTTCAAGAACATGAAGAGCAACCGAGCCGTGAACCTTGAGACCATCCTTGAGAAATCGTTCGGGAAGAGCTACTTGGAACAGACGAATCTAAGATTCATCAGGAAAGGGGAGATTGGGGACTGGAAGAATTACATGTCTGATGACCTTTCGAGGAGGTTCGACCAGTGGGCAGAGCAACATATGGAGGGGACAGGGTTGAAGTTTGAATAATCGTTTTTTTTTTGTACTGTTGACTTGTATCTTGTATGTTTAATAAACGTGTGTATCACAATGGTCAGTTTATTCGCTTTGGCTTTCTGCAATCGGGGAGCTTTCTCAAATTCCCTTTAAAACATAAATTTAATGTATTTGCAAAATAAATTTTTGGAGTTTACTCCTTAAGAATCGATTTTCATATATAAGCCCGGGGTATGAAAAATATGGGGTATAAAATCGAACGTATCTGCCGTGCTAATTTAAAAAGTCGTATCTCAGTATACGATCGGGGTAAAAATACGACTTCTTAATTTAGCAGGTTATGCGTTAGGCGTTATAGACTAAGATCCCGATATAAAATTACCTTCACCGAGATGTTACATAAACATCTCGGTGAAGTTCGTTTTATATCGGGATCCTATACTATTATGTGCGAGAGAGAGCCCAAGAGGGGTTTCGGGATAGTGGAAGGGAGACAAACTAAGCGCTCCCAGCTCCCCTACCATTATGTTCACATAAACAAACTATGAAATTTGACATTTCGGATGTCTGCATGAAGTAAGGATAATGCAGGCCATACACGATCAAGCCCGCCGTCAAGCCTGCATGATGCTTGAAGCGGCGTCCGGTAAACTTGTGTATGTGTATCTAAGGGCCTACTCCGAACTTCGTATCGTGCCGACCCTTTCACTCATATAGTGTATAACACGAGGGTGAAAGGGACGGACTTTAATAAAATTGTTGAATAACGTCATGCAAACTTGAACGTCAAGTATGTCAAGAACAAGGAATATACTACTCACAAGGAGAAGAACGGAAACTACGTTCAAAAAAGTTGCCTATATTTTTTTTAATACTACTAGCGCCACCGTATATGAACTAAGTGACAGCGGGCTTTTTTGGCGGGGTTTTCAAATATGCCATATTGAAAATTTGTTTTTCTAACTTTTCTATTTTACATGCATGCATATTCAGGTTTAATCCTGCAAATCATTTGTCAACCACTTCCCAGTATACGATTGAGCTGAAATTTAATAGTTTTATAAAAAATACAACACAATGAATTACTTTTAAATGGCCTTTATTCATTGTGTATCCAAACAGGGACTATAATTTACAAAATGTCTTTAAAAAGTTTACTACATAGGTGCACTATTATTGCATTGTTTTAATAATATATTCTGTTGTTCCTAGAACAGAATACTTGCTCAGGCTTTTTCTACAACTGTCAGGGAAACGGGAATCTTGGAAATGTCGTCCACATAAAACCTTATTCCTTTCGTACGGAGAAGTCAAGGATTCTTGTGAAGACCAGTCGTGCCCAAAATGTAGCTCTGAAATAGGAAACAACATTTTAACAAGTCTACATATCCACATTAATTGAGACCTGCTTGAACAAAATGGACAATAGACATGAAAGAAATATAATGTTAAAATACTATGCACTAAGCTCAGAACAAGTTTGGTCAATGCAGGCCTAAATATCTCTAGCAGTGTTAAAATATTACTGAACGATAACGACAAAATGGACTGTATAATTAAAAGAGAGTCCACACAACTACCGTGATTTTACATGCATGAATTTATTGTGTTACGGCTTTATGATGAGATTGCGTTCCGGCTTACCTGGAGATCTCTTAGGCGGAGCTCAGCGTCTGGAGAAGGCAGTTCCTTGGGCTTACCCAGTGCTGGATCCAGATACGGCCTTACCCTCAGTCCTACCACTAAGACGCACATACAGGTGAACAGAAGCCGAGTCGCAATCGTAACAGCTTTAAGATGGAAATTAGATGACTTGATGCACTGCCTTGGCTCGCGAAGCCCGAATTATCGATAAATCTTGGGCTACTTTTCAAAAGTTCAACGTGCTCGAATCACACGGAACGACCGACTCACTGGGTTTTTTTTTTTTTTTAATTAATTTATTCATGACCATGGTTACAAGACCTTCAGTCGAAGTCATAAAAATACAATCAATCTTATTTATAAAATAAAGAACTGAAGTTTACAAGAGAGATACTTAAATCTATGTACATTAAATCTTTTCAATTGTTTTTAAAATAAATTTGAACACTGGTATGAAATACACTGGATTCGAGAGTAAGTCTTGAATGTGGCGGGGAACACTTAGCGAGTTTTCGTCTGCTACATCACTAAGGGCACTGACAAGTAGTAGCCGTTGAATAGCGAACTTTTCGCAATCGAATATAACATGTTTGATATCTGCATTTGCCTTCGAACAATATGTACATTTATCATCGTTAATAATATTCATTCTCTTGAGGTGTGCTGGGACCAGGCAATGGCCAAATCGTAATCGATTGATGGATGTTATAAACCTTCTACTGATGTATTTAAAACCATTGTACCACGGTGATTTCGGTAAGTTTTTCTGTATCTCAGCGTACCATTTTCCTTTATTCTGTGTTTCCGTGACATACCTCCAATATTCATTCCACATTCTCTGGCATATACTTTTGAAGTGGTGATAGTAATCGGTGAAAGGTATCTTGAATGACTCTGTCAGGTCTATGAAGTGGTCCTGACGCGTCGCCTGATCCACAACCTCATTTCCTGCTATGCCACTGTGGGAAGGAACCCATACAAACTCGACATTTCTTCCTAACTCATATAACATCTTTTTAATTTTGTATATAATGTAATTATGCTTATAATTTAAATAACTACTACACAAGGCAGTTAATACACTCTTAGAATCACTAACAATTAGAATATTTACACTATTTACATTGTCATGTACATATGTTAAAGCCTCTAATATTGCCAAAGCTTCAGCAGTGAAAATGCTACAGTTATTGTCTATTTTAAAACACTTCGTAACTTTAATTTGTGGGTCATAATATGCAGCTTTAACATGGTCATTTTTAGAGCCATCAGTATAAATAGTATAGAAGTCAGATTTCTCATCTAACAATTCTAAAAAGTCAAATTTGTTTTTAACAGAATCTAAATGAGCTTTAATGTCAAAATAATGTAGTATAGAGTTATATGGGCAAGTATAAATTGGCCACTTGTTATTAATGTACATATTTCCTGTCAGGTTTTTTGTGTAACTCATTATTGTTGATATTTCAGGTAGAGAACCTGCAATAAGTGTATTAGGCAAGATATTGGATGTCTCAGCTGACTGAGCAATTTCTACTGGATATATTACTTTCTTCAAGACAACATGATTATCGAAGGCAAGCTCCTTTAAGCAAAATCTCTCAGCCAGCTGTAAACGTCGCAAGGACAATGGAGGTATACAGTTTTCAATTTCTATTGAGTTTATAGGAGTGGTGCACATAGCTCCACTAATGACTCTTAGTCCCATATTTTGAATAACATCTAATTTTCTTAATAGTGTGCTACTCGCAGTCATATAAGCTAGGGAACTATAGTCAAAATGGCTTCTGACTATACTTTTGTATAACATACTTAGTGTTTTTGGGTCTGAACCCCAGAATGTTCCTGCTATACTTCTAATTACATTTATGCTTTTCATTGCATTCTGACTTATATAATCAATATGTTTATCAAATTTTAATTTGTCATCTACAACAATGCCTAAAAATTTGTGGTGACTAACAATGGGAATTAAGTTATTATTATACTTAATATTAACAAGAGTCTGTGCAAGTGGATCTCTACTAATTACTAAAACTTTACTTTTATCTGGACTAATTTCTAATTTCAAGTTGTTACTATAGTAATTTTGTAATTGAGTTAAAGCCGTGTTCATATTCTCAACAGCAATGTTCAAATTTTGGTTCTCGCTGTACAAAAGCAAATCATCAGCAAATTGTAGTATTTGAACTTGAGATGTATTTACAAAATTGAGGATTTGAGATGTATACAAGTTGTATAATAACGGTGACAAGGTTGCACCTTGCATTGTTCCCTTATTAACAACTCTGGGCCCAAACAATTTGTTGTTGAATTTTACAAAAACAGTCCTATTGCTTAAAAAGCTAAAAATCCAATTAAGTACTTTAGATGGCAAGTCTAACGTGTATAACACATGTATAAGGCTTTCAATATTTACATTATCAAAAGCTCCTTTGACATCTAGAAATGTACATACAACATTTGTGTGACTAAGTTTAGCTCTTTTGAGATCACTAATAAAAGATACAAAACTTTCAGAACAACTTCGGCCTTTTCTGAATCCAAACTGAATATCTGGCAGCTTCCCTTGTGTTTCAGAAAAATAATCTAAGCGTAGCTTTAACATATTTTCAAAAAGTTTTCCTAAACATGATGACAAAGAGATTGGTCGGTATGATGTGGGGTCATTAACAGTTTTATTTGGTTTTAAGATAGGAATAACACACTGTGTTTTCCATGGCTCCGGTATTACTAAACTATCCCATAATTTATTGTAAATACTAAGTAGTATATCTAGAGCACTAGGGTGTAACTTTTTAACCAACATGTAAGGTATACTATCCAAACCAGGTGTTGTGTCTTTTCTACTTTTGAGTGAGATGAGCAATTCATTTAAAGTAAATGGTCTATTGAGAAATGAGTTACTATGATTCACGCTTGTCTGACTTAAAATATTATGCAAATTAATTTGGTTATACTGTGGGGAATCTGATATCTTGTCTAAGAAGCTTGGTACCCATTCATCATTTAAGTATCTATTATGAGACGATCCAATTCTTTTAAATCTTTTAATGTAACCCCATATTCGAGAAACAGGCGTCATTCTATTGAAGCTACTACACAAGTCATTCCATGAGTTCATTCGTTCTTCATTTAATATTCTTTTTTTCTGAGCATCAAGTTTTTTGTAAGTTATAAAATTAGGAATACTAGGCGATTTTCTGTACTGCAATAAAGCTTCTTTAGACATTTTAACTGCATCAGCACAAGTTTGGTTCCACCACGGAACTGGTTTTCTCAAAACTTGCATTGTTGGGTTTGATGTTTGTTTTGGAACAGTTTCTAATCTAAGATCATAGAGAATATTTACAAAGTTGTTGTATACATTAAGTGGATCAGTGCTATTAACATCTAAGTCAGAAAAACGGGTTTGTGATAAATCGTGATATTTAGTCCAATCTGCCTTACTATAAATAAATTTTTCTTCAACAGGTCGCACCTCATAGATGGATGGCTTCACATTTATAATTACATGAGTTGGATAATGGTAACTGCCCATTGGATCATTGTGTACATGCCAATCGCAAAAAGGAGCTAATGTGGGACTAACTATGCTGATATCTATTGCAGAAGGATTCCTATTTGGATACTGTACAGTAGTTACACTACCATCATTTAAAATACACAGGTCAAATTCATCTATTAGATTGTATAAACTATTGCCTCTACTGTTATTTGAATGACACCCAAACAATATGTGATGTGCATTAAAATCTCCCATGATGATACATGGCTTCGGGGTTTCGAGTAACAACTTTTTCATTTTACGGGAATCAAATCTACTACTATTTGGAGGACAGTAAACACAAAGAATGTACAATTTACCTATAGATGTGTCTATTGATATACAGATATTCTGAATGGATTCATAGAAAGTTGTGTTCACAAAATCATATTGTAAGTTTTGCTTAACTAGTATACCTACTCCATTTTTTGAATTTTTAGAAACTCTATGTACAAAATTATATGGTGTAAAATTAGGGATTTTAGTGGTACTTTTAAGCCAGGTTTCATTTAATAAACAGATATCTACACTTTGTTCTGAAAGAAATGTATTTAATAAGGCTCTCTTACTAAGTAAACTTTGAATGTTAAACTGTGATATATGTAAAAAATCCATTGTTAATTTAATAAATTTGTTAAAATTATTTCCTTTATTCTTTTATTTGTGATCGGAGAATTACTTTTATCATTTCCTAGAGCAAGCAAGGACTTAACTAAAGCTTCTAAGATTATTTCATTACTTGATATTTGTTCAGCAGTTAGCTGACTTATGCCTACAGTATTTTTAGGTGTGGGAATAGCCGGGAAGACTTTAGGGTCGGTAATTGCTGGGGCTTGTGGTGTAGTACTCACCACAGTGGCATAACTTCGGTTGCTGTTCTCATATTTAATTTTTTTCTCTGCCATTTTCTTCTGTTTAACTGGGCAATCCCTGGAGATTGCCAAGTGATTTCCGCTGCAGTTTATGCAGGTAATTTCTTCTACCTCACAATCCTTGTATGAATGTTGGCCGGAACAAGATGAACACATTTGTTCACCTCTGCAGACTCTTGCTGAATGATTAAATTTCAAGCATTTGTAGCATTGCAGCAGCGGTGGTATATATATCCGTATCTGATATCTAAACATTTGGATGTACGCGTGCTGAGGCAAGGTCGTAGCTGCAAAAGTAACGGCAATTGTACTCAGGGGAACAAGTTTGCCGTCAACTTTCCTCATGAATCTTTTAACTGAGATTACCTCGGTGTCACAAGCAATGTTCTTATATATCTCCTCATTACTCATCTCTTTGGGTACGAAACGAATAACGCCAGTAGTCTCGGTGAGGTGCGCGGGAACGAAAGCTTTCAATTTATTTTTGCCTAGAAAGTTGTCCATTGTCAAAAAATTGTTAGCTGTTGCCGGTTTTTTAAAGGTAACGCCTACTTTATGTGCGTTCACACGGTGCACGCCGATTATTCCCTTCACATTGTCCGTAAAAAGTTTTGTCAGTTTTATAGGATTTCTATTGCCGATCTTCTCATTCTCCTCCTGTGATTCGACATATACAATACACTCCGCACTGTGATTGTCCGGAAATTGTCTTTTATAATTGGGTTTGGTGAACAATTTATAGTTCGTGGTAAGGTACAATGCCTCCAACTTTCTTTTCTTTGCATCTTTTTCAGCAGGAGCAGGGGACTGCCCCCCGCCGCTGTTTTCACCCATTTTTATTTAGAAACTATTTTATGTACACAAATTTGTTATATACAGCAAAAATATACAAATATATACACAGAAATCTTTTTCAGAAAATTTGCGAAAAATTAAAACACCCGCTTAATTTGACTTCCCGCCAAAAAGTCCCACTCACTGGGTTGACAACCAGTGTTGCTAGACTAATAATTAAAATTCTACCATAAATCGGCAATATTCAACATACCGCCCACCTAAATGCGACGGCATACTCAAGAATGCCGCGGTATTTAATGCGATAATACTTAAATCTACGAAAAGGTGCTGTTGTGAACAGTACGTTAACTAAAATACGACTACAACGAGAACTTAAACTACTACAATTTTAAAATTACCTAAGCGTTATGCGCCACTGGCAAGGGACAAATCTTGACGACTGGTCTTTTGTACTGGCCAGCGGCAGTTTTAACCGTTACTACTCTACATACACCATCTGCACCAGGGTGCAGTGCCGTTCGATCGTTGATACGCCCTAACGGCCATTTAAGGGGATCTAGCGATTCACCAGCTATGAGCACCATGGATCCCACGGTGATATTAGAATGAGCCTTGTCCCACTTTGCCCTTTGTTGGAGTGTGTGTAGGTACTCAGTTTGCCATCGGTGCCAAAAGGTTTGGTGTATTTGTTGAATGAGCTTCCACCGCTGCTGGATGCTAATTTTTAAATCTACAAATTTTTCCTCGGGCATAATCGACAGAGGTTCTAGGGTTAGGAAATGACCCGGGGTTAAAGCGACGAGATCATTGGCATCTGAGCTATGAGGCGTCAAGGGGCGCGAATTTAACATTGCCTCTACTTGTGTTAGCACGGTGTAAAATTCCTCGAACGTCAATCTCTGTGCACCGACAGCACGAGCTATGTGCGTTTTTACCGACTTGATTCCCGCTTCTGCTAAACCATTAAAATGGGGACTCCCAGGAGGACTAAACGAAAACTTAATTTCTTGGGACTCCGCAGCCTTTTGCATGATAGAACCAAGATAGTTACTGGCACCGATAAAATTTCTTCCCTGGTCGGAAACAAGATGGCTACACCGGCCACGACGGGCGATAAAGCGTCTCAAGGCGGCCAAAAAGGCCTCCGTGGACAATTCAGATGCAAGTTCGATATGTATAGCTTTCGTGGAGGTACACACGAAGACACAAATGTACCCTTTAAAAGTTCTGGCACCGCGACCTCGTCCGAAAGCTATGTTGAAGGGTCCACCGTAATCGACAACTGAATTCGAAAAACATTTAAGTTGGTTTACACGATACGATGGATAATTGCCCATAAACGGGGCAGGGGCAAGTTGGGGACGAACACGAAAACATTTAACACAACCAGAGATTACCGATCGAATGGCACGTTTACACGACAATATCCAAAAATGTTGTGCAATGAGATTTTGCAGAGTTTGCGCACCAGGATGCATAAAACGAATATGATATTCCTGTATGATTAGGGACGTGAGGCGGTGGGAGCGGGGTAATAGAAGAGGGTGCTTTGTTTCAAAGCAGGTCTTGGCATTAGCCAAGCGACCGCCCACCCTGAGAAGACCCGCCTCGTCAACGAAAGGCGACAATTTGCGAAAACTCTTAGGAAGCACGAACCCCTTTTAAGAAGTTCGAACTCCGACGAAAACACATTCTCTTGCACAATTTTCACCAAGAACATGAGTGCCTTATGAATCTCTATTGGTTGTAAAGACCCAACGACACGACGTTCGACAATTAATTTGCAGTTTTCCGAAAAACGAAAGCAATAAGCTAATACATGTTGTAGCATTTTTAATGACGAGAACCTTTCGAGAAGAGTGTCTACTAGCTCAACCATATTAGACACTAAGAGAACGGTAATTTTTTGTTCTTCATGGAGAACGTCATTATCTATTGATAATGCCGACTTCGGCCAATTTGCACTGGGATACCTAAGCCAAGAGGGCCCGTCCCACCAGCAAGCTTGGTTAACCAAGTCTTGAGGTAGTAACCCACGTGATCCACAATCTGATGGATTATCTGTGGTTCTGACATGATGCCAGGAGTCAGGAGGAACAATTTCTTGGATGTGGCTAACACGATTAGCCACAAACGTTTTCCACTTGGAAGGACACGATTTAATCCAAGTCAACGCGACACTTGAGTCCGACCAAGCGAACACCTCATTTACAGAGTGAAAAGGTTTCAGAGCCTCCACGACTGACGCTATCAAATCCGATAACAGAACCGCAGCAACCAGTTCAAGACGTGGCACCGATAATTTACGCAGGGGAGCGACTTTGGACTTGCCACAGGCCAATTGGACGGCGATATCACCGTTCTTACCTAACGTACGGCAGTAAACGACGGCACAAAAGCCTCGTTCTGACGCATCACAAAAACCATGGAGCTCTAGTATGTCAAACTCCACAACAATACGACGAGGAATAGCCACAGAGCTCAGCGACGGAAGCTGAGCTTTGAATGCTTGCCATTCAAGCCTGATGTTTTCTGGAATATCGTCATCCCATGAAACACCAGAAACCCAGAGCAACTGCATCAAATACTTGGCGAGAAAAGTTACAGGCGAAATAAAGCCCAATGGATCATGGATCCTGGCTATCTCCGAAAGGATGGTGCGCTTCGTGCATCGACCGCCATGAGAAGCTGCAATACGAAAACGAAAAGAATCTGATTGGGGTTGCCATAACAATCCCAATATCTTGAGCGAAATGTCAGACGTTTCATCGAAATGTTTAAAGTCCTGTGAGTACAGGTCCGAGGATGGAAGGTTGTCCAGGAACTCGCTACTGTTAGAGGTCCACTTCCTCAGATGGAAACCACCCGAGGACAATATTTTCGTGAGTTCCATCTGAACTGAGCGGGCCTGCTCAACAGAATTCGCCCCAGTGACGACGTCATCAATGTAAATATCGCGAGCGAGGACAGCTGAACCAGCTAGATATTCTTCTGCAGCGTCACTGGCCAGCTGAGCCATGGTACGAAGAGCTTGGAATGGCGCAGCCGAGACTCCATATGTTACCGTTTTTAAACGATAGTCACGAACAGGACCGGAAGCCGAGGGGCGCCACAGAATACGCTGGAATTCAGCGTCCTCTCTAAATACCAGAATCTGCCTATACATCTGCTTAACGTCGCCGGTGAATACGACGGCGTGCCAACGAAAGCGTATAAGCAGGTCGAAAATATTTGTCTGAAGTTTCGGCCCAGCGAGAAGGGTGGAGTTTAAAGAAACTCCTCTAGCGTCCTTAGCGCTGGCGTCGAAGACGACACGAAGTGGAGTGGTTACTGAGTCACGCAGTATACCGTGGTGAGGAATGTAATAAAACTGGCCCTCATTTGTGGAAGGAGGATCTGCTTCTTCTAAGTGACCACTCGACGCATAGTCATCCATGAATTCGACATACGACCTTTTGAAGTCAGGGTTGCTATTTAACTTGCGTTCCAACGACTGAAATCGTTTAAGAGCGATTTCGCGCGAATTGAGGAAGGTAGGTTTATTCGTAGGATCGACGAAAGGTAATGGGACTACGAATCTGCCTTCTTCATCGCGGCAGTATTTAGCACGAAAATAATCTTCGCAGCGTTGGTCCTCCTGCGATAGGAACGGTTTAGGTGGAGGACTAACATTTTCTAATTCCCAAAATTTCTTAATGGAATCATCGAGCGACAAGGTTTGCGAAGAATTCGACACGAAAAAACAATGTTTGTTATTGTTACGACGAGAAACGAGAGCATTTGTTGGGAGTTGACTTTTGTCACACCCTCCCATTACCACCCATCCATAGACAGTATGTAAAAGAGTAGGTTGTCCGGGCTCCCCTCGCTGTATGCCAGGTAACAACGATGAAGCGAAAATGTCTGCATTAAGCAGCATGTCCACTGGCGCCGGGCGAGCGAAGTCAGGATCAGCAAGCGATAAATTCTTTAGGTGCGACCAACTTGACGGATCGACAGGTTGTGTAGGTTGGTCGGCACATATCGATGACAAAACGAGAGCTTCGAATTTAATATTCGACGACAAGGTTGTATTACCGAACGGCTTAATTTCGCACGATAGCGAACCGAGCGGTTGAGCGACAGAATTGCCAATGCCGTAAACGGCGTGTTGGCCACGAGAAATGTTAAATCCTAGCTTTTTCACGCAGGATTTCGATATAAAATTACAAGCACTAGCACAATCGAGAAGCGCGCGCACTGGTCGGAATTGACCCAAACTATCCCGAATTAAAACTTTTATAGTCGAAAATAAAATAGTACTTTCCCCAGTCAATGTAGTTAAAACCGTATTGCTATTATTATTGCTACTGGGATTACTAGGCGAAGCGTTATCAGCCACCATGGCCGCGGGCGATTGTATATTCTGAGTGAAATGTAACAAAGTGTGATGCGAACGGCTACACACACTGCAACGAGAAGCGCGACAAGTTTTCACCCTATGAGCATTCGAGAAACATAAAATACACAATCCCTTTTCCTTCACAAAATTAAAACGACCATGGTTGTCAAGTTTTAAAAATTCACTACATTTGGCAAGACCATGCTGACCAGTACAAAAACCACAAGTTGGACCTGAAACTACAAATGCTGTTTTATTTTTAGTCAACAGCTTAATATTTGGAACCTTTATGCTTGAATTTTCTAATGCTTTGCTTCGCTTCTCAATAAAGCTTTTCAAATCATCAAAATTTGGAATATCAACATTTGAAGTAAGTTGTAGTTCAAATGCTTCACGAGTAGCGACATCTAACTTCGACCACAACAAATAATACAGCATAAAGTTCCGGTCAGGAAGGTCAAATTTTGATAAGATATTTAAGTTCTCATTAAATGTGCGAAAAACCCTTTCTAAATCATTCTTGTTTTTAACTATTTCACAATTCAACAACTTTTCATAATAAATAACAGCAATTTGTCTTTTCCTGTCATAATAACTGGACAGCGTCTCATAAGCGTTAACATAATTGTCACCGGACAAAGGGAAACTTTTTATTAATTCATAGGCGGAACCCTGTACACTCGATAAAAGGTAATGTAATTTTTCAACATTACTAATAGTGTTCCGATTATGTATTAGCGAGTCAAAAAGATCTTTGAAGGACACCCAGTTCTCCAATTTTCCATCGAAAGGTTTAATTGATATCTTAGGCAATTTGGCTAAGTTATTTTCTACTATTAAAGGTTTAATTTCCACTTGATCACTTGGAGCACTTGGTGTACTTTGCCTCAGTCGACTTTTCACTAACTTTAAACGATTTTCAAATTCTCGTGTAATATTGTATTCGTTAAGACGTTGTTCCCTTGACAGCGGCCGTAAAATTCGGATTTGCGCTTCATGAAAATCTTTTTCTATGTCTTTAAAGTCCGATTCATTATAACCGTGCAAATCTGAACTTTCGATATGTTCTAAACGCATAATACAATAATCCCGTGCGACACGGTAAGCATCCACAGTTGCCGGTTCTAATTCACTACTATTGTGTTCATCCATTTTATTATAAATACAAACCAAGACACTAAATAAGTAAATATCATACAACACCGCGTAACATAAACAACAATCTATATATATATTACGCGAGGCCGATTTTTGTACATCCCATCAGATCTACAGTTATGGTCCGATTTTGATAAATGATATGTCATTAGATTCGTCTCATGCTGGAGAGGTGCATAAAACTCTTGGAATTTTAATTTTTTCCTGAAAAGGTACTGAAAAATGGATTTGAAAAAACTACTGTGCGCTAACCACGTGATCCCTATTTTGACATAAGATGACCAAATAATAATAAGCATGATTTGCTCACAAACCTGAGTAAGTTGTTCAGCATGATGAAATATTATTTTTGAGTCGACAACATAATATCCGCAACACTTAAAACATGTACGAATATGCAAAAATAATTTTACAGTTTGTTGACAATGAATGACAGTAACCATATTCTGACAACTTTTAATGTCTTTTTTATTGGGGGCTATTATGTCAATGCTCTAAATTGCCAGGTTGTTTTTCTTTTTAAAATGTTCATATGGAAACTTTTTTCGCATACCTGTTAAAAATGTGGAGAAAAAAGCCGGTTAAGTGCGAGTTGGACTGGTACTCGAAAGACTAGAAAAACTGACCGTCATTCAAGAATAGATTATTTTTATAGGCGAGTTTTACAATAAATCAAAGCAGAAAAAATGTAGTAAAACTAATTTAAACGTCATTCAAATAAGTAAATTTATTATAGATTATTATAAATATGATTATATAAGTCCATCAAAAAAATAATTCCAAGGAAAATGGCATGAGTCATGGTAAATTAAATGGTATTTTACAAGAAAAAACTAAGTCCTTCCGCTTGCATGTCGACGGGATGGTAAATGTGGTCGAGTTGAGAATATGGACGAGTTGGCACTGAAGACGACTTGGTAATACGGACGAGTTGGTGATATGGGAGATTTGGCAATAAAGACGAGCTGATAATAAGAACAAGTTGGTATTGTGTAGACGAGTTGGGTGTATCGTCGAGTTGGGAATATGGACGAGTTGGAAATGTGGATGAGTTGGCAATGTGGATGAGTTGGTAAAATTGACAAGTTGGGAACATGGACAAGTGGGCAATTTGGAAGAGTTCGCATTATGGACGAGTTGGCAATGAAGACGAGTTGGTAATACGGACAAGTTGACAATGAAGACGACTTTGTAATACGGACGAGTTGGTGATATGGAAGATTTGGCAATAAAGACGAGCTGATAATAAGGACAAGTTGGTATTTGTAGACGAGTTGGGTGCATCGTCGAGTTGGGTTGGGAATATGGACGAGTTGGAAATGTGGATGAGTTGGCAATGTGGATGAGTTGGTAAAGTTGACAAGTTGGGAACATGGACAAGTGGGCAATTTGGACGAGTTCGCATTATGGATGAGTTGGCAATGAAGACGAGTTGGTAATACGGACAAGTTGGCAATGAAGACGACTTTGTAATACGGACGAGTTGGTGATATGGAAGATTTGGCAAGAAATACGAGCTGATAATAAGGACAAGTTGGTATAGTAGACGAGTTGGGTGTATCGTCGAGTTGGGTTGGGAATATGGACGAGTTGGAAATGTGGATGAGTTGGCAATGTGGATGAGTTGGTAAAATTGACAAGTTGGGAACATGTACAAGGGGACAATGTGGACGAGTTCGCATTATGGACGAGTTGGCAATGAAGACGAGTTGGTAATACGGACAAGTAGGTAATATGGACGAGTTTTCAATGTGGACGAGTTGGGAATATGGACGAGTTGGGAATGTGGATGAGTTGGCAAAATGAACATGTTGGGAACACGGACGAGTGGGCAATGAAGACGACTTGGTAATACGGACGAGTTGTCAACGTGGACGAGTTGGGAATGTGGATGAGTTGGCAAAATGAACAAGTTGGGAATATGGACGAGTTGGCAATAAAGACGGGCTGGTAATAAGGACGAGTTTGTATAGACGAGTTGGGTGTATCGTCGAGTTGGGAATATGGACGAGTTGGAAATGTGGACGACTCGGAATTGTGGACGAGTTGGGTCTATGGACAAGTTGGAAATGTGGACGAGTTAGCAATATGGACGAGTTGGCATTGTTGATGAGTTGGAAATGAAGACGAGTTGGCAATGTAGATGAGTTGGGTGTATGGACGGGTTGGTAATATAAACGACTTGGCATTGTGGATGAGGTGAGAATATGGACGAGTTGGAAATGTGGACAAGTTGGCATTGTGGACGAGCAAGTAATATGAACGCGTTGGCATTGTGGATGAGTGGGAATATAAATGAGTTAGCAATGAAGACGAGTTGGTAATACGGACGAGTTGATAAAATGGACGAGATTGGCAATAAAGACGAGTTGGTATTGTAGACGAGTTGGGTGTATGGACGAGTAGGAAATGTGGACGAGTTAGCAATATGGATGAGTTGGCATTGTGGATGAGTTGGCAATAAAGACGAGTTGGTAATATGGACGAGTTGGCATTGTAGATGAGTTGGGTTTATGGACGAGTGGGCAATGTGGATGATTTGGCATTGTGTACGAGTTGGGAATGTGGATGAGTTGGAAATATGGACGAGTTGGAAATATGGTCGAGTTGGCATTGTGGACAAATTGGGAATATGGACGAGTTGCCAATGGAGACGAATTGGTAATATAGACGAGTTGGCAATGCAGATGAGTTGGGTGTATGAACGAGTTGGCAATGTGGACGTGTTGGGTGTGTGGACAAGTTGGCATTGGGACCCAGATGGGAATATAGACGAGCTGACATTGTGGACCAGTTGGCAATGTGGAATAATTAACATGTTACCCTAACATGCGAAACTTATTTATTTATTTATTATTTATTTAAACTTTATTGCACAATACAAAAAAAAAGTAAGTACAAATGGCGGACTTAATGCCTTTAGGCATTCTCTACCAGTCAACCACTGGGTTAAACAGAAATATGTAGTCGGTGCAGGATCAGAGTTACAGAGAAACTTGGTGGTAGAAATAACCTACATATAATGCAAATTTCAAAAAATCGACGCGCTCAATAATAAATCATATTTGAATTAATGACGTCTGGCTGATCATTCTTATACTCATTCAAAATAAAATTTGACAAATTATGCTGTCAACAAAACAAATTGATTTTATAAGGCTTCCGTTTTTACCGACTTTAGTAAGGAACCCTAAAATTTGGTTTATATCATAGACTTGAGAGTATAGATAGCATCTCCCTCACTCTTCTGTCAGACACTATTTCAATAAGAGGAAAGACGAAAGTTTGACTTTGGAATTCGCGGGTATAAGGCCTTCAGCTCTAAATTTATTGAAAAAAATATGTCTTAATATTCTTTTTTCAACATTTTTTTTATGGTGGAGTACCTATTGTTGGTCAGTTATTTATTTAGATTAGTAAATAGGGTTTGATTAAGTATACCTAGCGTAAGAATTTCAAACACAATGTGTAATTGTTATTGAATAAATTGATTGATGATGATGACATGGCAGCACCCATATTAAGAAAATTTGCACGATATATTGAATTTCATAAAAAAAACAAGCATTGATAATAGTGGTTTTTCGTGTATCTATAAACGTTTTATACTCTCTATTTCATACAATTGAGTTTATGTAACATTTTTTATTATCACTATTTTTAATAGTGAGTGCCCAAATCTGTCGTTTCGATTCATGTGCTATTTCTGGAAATTGATAGAAATCGATCAAATCGATAAATTTATGCCCTGAAGAAAGAACAACAAATTAAATTCTACCAATCTTATGTTCGGTCCTATGAAAATATGTCAATTATTTTTTTAAGATATGGGATTATTTTTATGAATTAAATTTTTCCATAAATCGAATAATATGCATTTTATTTGTGAAACAGATCAGCAGATCACATGTCATTAATGCACAAGTTATTTTTACAAGAGTTGAAAAAGTTGGCACGATGAAGCTGGCAGTTGGCTATCAGGCCTAGCTCTAGCCTGGTATGTTTTACCGTTTTTAAAAAATAATTTTGCGAAATTGCGATGTGGTCGCTTAGCGACAATGCCCTTTAAATATATATATATATAAAAAAAAAAACATAGTTTTATCGTGTTTTTTTCCAGTATTTATTCTTCGTTCGCCAAAAACTTCTTATCGATAAATTAGTTATTTTCGGTAACACTTCCGGATTTCCATATTCTAGCGGCGGTTCGACGCCGCAACGGGCCTCTAGTGTAATATAACCTGCAAACTCCAAACGTCAATGCCAATCGAAAGTCGAACTGACGTTTAAGGTTAAGGTTGTACAGATAAGGCTATTTTCACGAAAAACGTTCCGTTGTACGCTTAAAATATATTGAGTCTATGAGTAGGAAATTGTACTGCCAACATAAACGAACGAAAGCGACAAAAGATGGCGTACAATTAACACGACAAATTATAAGCCAAGGCAATTTCTCAAGTACCTACGAAAGTTAAAAATAATCAAATTATTTTATAAAATCACGGAAAATTGCATGAAAACTCACGACAAAAGGTACTTTTCAACAATATCCGGTTCGAAGGACCAAAAAATGAACGATAACGACAAAATGGACTGTATAATTAAAAGAGAGTCCACACAACTACCGTGATTTTACATGCATGAATTTATTGTGTTACGGCTTTATGATGAGATTGCGTTCCGGCTTACCTGGAGATCTCTTAGGCGGAGCTCAGCGTCTGGAGAAGGCAGTTCCTTGGGCTTACCCAGTGCTGGATCCAGATACGGCCTTACCCTCAGTCCTACCACTAAGACGCACATACAGGTGAACAGAAGCCGAGTCGCAATCGTAACAGCTTTAAGATGGAAATTAGATGACTTGATGCACTGCCTTGGCTCGCGAAGCCCGAATTATCGATAAATCTTGGGCTACTTTTCAAAAGTTCAACGTGCTCGAATCACACGGAACGACCGACTCACTGGGTTGACAACCAGTGTTGCTAGACTAATAATTAAAATTCTACCATAAATCGGCAATATTCAACAATTACCTTATGAATAATACCTATAAATACTTGTATTAAAAAACTTTTTGTCTACAGTTGTTGAGTAAGAAGTATCCTATCACCATGTTTGGATGCTATCTGGGATTAAAATCCGTGCAGCCGTTTTTGTGTGATGAGAGGTTAACGATATTTAAAACAAACAAACAGAACCTGTGATTTAATAACATACAGTAACCGTATTGCTAGGCAAGGTAACCTAACTAAATGTACCTGAAACACGTCTAAAACAAATAGCTGGTAGTTCTTATTTCATGTGTATTAAAATATACAACAAAATTCCGAGACATATAAGAGACCTGAAATAAAATATTCTTACCGTAAAATTATTATTCCCGCTCTAGGAAAATGAACTGAATCGTCTTCAGCAGAGGTTGTGCCGCGTTAAGCACATTTTCTTTATGCATTTGAAGACATTAACTATGATATTTTTGAAATAAATCGCGAAAAAATTTGAAATTGGCCGTTTATTGACGTAAATTAAAATAACAGGTTGACAGCCATCAGTTTTTTTTCGAGACTTTATGGCTTACAGCCAGCACAGCAGCATTGCCAGAATAAAAACACAAGTATATTTTTTTCATCGAGCAATAATAAAATAGTTAGCCGTATATAACATATTGAAGCCAATTCTTTGTATGAAAGTGAAAAGACCTTGGTCAAGAACGTCGAGCGGTCAAGTATGCATGTCGTTATTAAAAAAAAAAAATAAAGCCCATCGCACACATCAGCGGCCAGCGGTGGCGGCCTGCTGTCACTATGACAATCCAGGCCGCGTGTGTCTCAGGGAATGTTAGGATATACATTACAACTGACCGCCACCGCGTGCCGTCCCTTTCACTCATACGGTGTATAACACGAGAGTGAAAGGGACGGCACGATACGAAGTTCGAAGTAAAAAGAAAAAAAAGGTGCAGTTTTCGTTCACAAACTTAAACAATCATTAGTTTCGAAAACGTACTACTCCTTCAACGAATATTTAGAAGATAGGCCTATGGGTAAAAAAAATATGTAACATTATTATAAGTTTTGCTGTATATTATACTCGTATAATAATATAATGTAAGTGCCTACCTTCTCGTTCGAGTTTGCAGCGCCCAACAGGGTACATAATGTGATACTTAAACTATTTACTTCCACCTGTATTACCATTATGTGCAATAAACGTATTGAGTACCTACCTATATATTTTATAATCGTTCTTAAAGCCAGGCGCGCACCACGATTTTAGTCGCGCGATAATTTTGTCGCAGGAATGCAAGATATGGGTTTATATGAGAGTGCGCGCACTACGATTTTCATAAACCCATAAGTACGCTTATTTCTGCGACAAAATTATCGCGCGACTAAAAAAAAATCGTGGTGCGCGCCTGGCCTGAAGAGTAAACTCCAGTCGTGCGTCGGAGCTGACACACACACTTTTTTTTTGATAGATTTTTAATACCTAGATCTCGTATTTTAGAATATAGTTACATTAACTAAATATTTCATAAGGAAATCGTAAAACGTAGTTTAACAACTAAAGAAGGATCTTTAAAGTTTTGCGTTATTAAGAAAATTTACAGAGAGGCTGATTTGGTTCGGTTGATATCATTTTAAAGGAGATTAAAAATACAAGATGTTTGGAACAGAAAAGACAAAAGTCACTTTCGATGCATTTAATTCGACAAAAGTGAGATTCACAATTTTGGCAACAAAACAAACTGTAATGATATGACGTTTAAACCTTTAGCTATACAAGCAAAAACTTTGTGCCAAATTAAGATTGTCATGGCGATGATTAGATACAAAAAAGATTTTTATTAAATTCTCGGGAACGTTGATAATTTTCTATGGAATATTCTCGAGAATATTCTCGCTCCATACAAATTGTAAACGTTCTCAAAATCGGCAAAATTCTATAACTATAACTGTCATTCAGCACCTTTTTTACGGCGTTTATCACAGACATACCATCCATTTTATCATTCATCGACATACTATCCCATTCACTGTATTGCCATGCAATAGTGTGAAAAGAGAGAGTACGAATGTTGTATGCCCATTATAAGCGAGTATGTGAGTACAGTACTTGTGTATAGTAGGTATACTACTTTTTCAAACAATGATGACGTTAAACTCATTACTGTTAACCCTGAGAGATTCTGACATTTATATTTTTGAAATGGTTTATACCTCTCATCTCATGTAAAAAGAGCGGGAGCGTACTCATTGCGCAGCATAAATCTGATCATGATCTTAATGAATGAATATAATAATTAAGGGACAATCTTACACAAATCGACCTAGTCCCAAACAAATCAAAGCTTGTACTATGGGCACTAGACGACGATATACATAATATACAAATACATGTATAGATAACATCCATGACCCAGGAACAAATATTCGAGTTCATCACACAAATATTTGCCCTGGCCGGGATTCGAACCCAGGGCCGCCGGCTCAGTAGGCAGGTGCACTAGTAAATGCGCCAACCGCGTCGTCTTGAACATTTTTCCGTCCAGTATTGGACATAAGCCTCCCCTAATATCTTCCATTCCTTCCTGGATCACGTTTCTCCTTCACTTCCTGCCGACTACTGCAGCCAGACCGAGTAGTATAAATCTTCTACTCCGCAATGAGTTTGACAGTGCTCTTTTTACGTGTGATTAGGTATATACCCTTGTTTCGCTGATAAACGTTCCATCGAAAGCATTTTACTCAGAAACCAAGAGATATTGTGAGAGTGTTATAAAACAAACCTAAATAAAACTGCTTTAATCTAATCCTTAATGATAAATTTTGAAACTTTTATGAGTTCAGGCAAAAAAATTACGACGAAATCCGATGAAATTAAACATTTGTCGGTGAAATAAGGGAATCCTTTTTTAAATACATACTCTGATCATCGCAAAGCATCGGTAAATGCTGGCTAAATGCAAAAACAACTACGAAAAAAATTTACGTCAGCGCTAATTCCCGCCGCTATTCTACTTAGCTTATATACATTCCGAATGTTTTATATAATCTTTTTATCGATTAAATTTTTCAATGTGGAAATACCACGTTTTTATTTTTTATATATACCAATATTTATATATATACCACCAAAAAACAAATTATCTATGGTAATTTAATGTGCCAGTGTTGACAAAGTCCCACAGTCCCACCAGTTGTCAACTTCATGAGAGGCGCCAATTGATGAGGGTGTCAATTATTAAACGTGATCGTATTAAGTGGGTTTTAATGTAGCTATCTGTCACTACCCCAAAATATACTGCTCAGTGCTCAAGACAATAAGGGCCACTTGAATGTTGCACACTTTATAAATTTGACATATTCATACACATTCACATTACACAATCTTCTAAATAAAAGTGAAAGAGTGCTTAGTGAGTTAAAACTACGTTATTTCAAGTCCCAAATTAATAATCTTTCATTATTTAAGGTCATGTATTTAAAGAATTTAAAGTCGGGATCAAATATTTACGTGTCCCTTATATGTTTTTTAGCAGTGATTATAATCCGCGGACAAAGACTCCCATTGCGTAATAAAATGTATATAAAGTTGTTATTGCATTTAGCCAACCAAATACATGTAACTTAAACTTCCCAATAAGGAATGCATACGTGTACGTAATTATATTTTACATATTGATCAAAGACTTCGAAAAGAAAATTTAGTACAACAATAATATTATCTAAAAGACAAGATGAAAGTTAATTGACTTTGAGTCTATCCACTGCAAGTTGAGACAAAATCCCAACAGTGCAATAAAATATACAAATATTTAGACAAATATGGGCAGTCGGGACAATCGCAAAACACGGGATAAGTGCACCTATCATAAAAATATCGAAAAATACAGATGTTATACTACTAACGCCATTTTACAACCTCGCAACTAAAGCTGTACAATAGCAGTAGTAGCAGCAATACATCTGTAATTGATAAAAAAAAAAAAAATTACCCAGACTTTTTTCCGATATAATCAAATAAAGGATAAAAAATCAAATATTATCACATTTTCGGAAATATCCCAATTTATGATAAAAATGTCCATTTGGAAAGTTCCTCATTCTAAAGCGTAGGCGACAAGTAATTGGTCACAGCACAGAAAATCTTACAGTCGGACTATTACTATGTCGGATTTAGTATGGAAATTGTAGTACCCTGATATTTTTGTAGGTTGCAAGTATCATTTTTCCACAAGGTGACGTCATTTGAGTGCTGATCTGAGACGATGCTGCTTTCACCTTTTTTGTAATATTTTCAAAACTAGTCGGTATAACCAAATAAAAATAATAGTTTTGGGTTCTGTGATAATAAAGTAATGAAGTTAGTTTAAACTTAACACTATTTGAAAATTTGAAATGTGTAGGTGCTATCCCGTGTGGTGCACTTGCCCCAACTGACCAAAGACTACAATGTAACATCGTTGCGCTTAATTTTGAGCTGTAATTGAAGTTTTGGGGTCCAATTTTCAGTAGCCAGACTAGGTACTGCATACGGCACCCATATGGTAATTTTAAACTCACTTTGGATTCACAAGAATAAAGAAAACCCATATCATTATCATTTAATTTTCTAGTAAATTAAAATACTACGAGTGAATTTCTTTCGTATATCATTATCATTATTTAACTATCTCAGAAAGTCATAAAATTCAACCTATTATTATTCACATAAGTATCCCCTTTATAAAACGTAATTTTGATCTTTAGCTACAATCGTATTGCTTAAGATATGTATATTTTTTCGTATTATTTTCTATGAAACTTATTTTTTCTATGGGTAGTTAATAAAGTTATTTCTCATAAACTGACCGTAAACTAGCACAACGCAAGTGTTTTCTTTATTCTTAATGCAGTATAAACAAATATTTTCAAAGTGATTGCCACTATAAAAAAACCTTTAATACTTATTTAAAGTGATGATTTCCTATTAATTCAATAATTCAAATAGATATGTAATATAGCTATTGTTATATTTTTATTTTTATTCGTCTATGTACTTTACATTTTATACGGCTATGAATAAGAAAGAAATAATATTTTTGTGTTCGAAACAGAGTCGGAACATTTTCTAACTTACTAAACTAAAATATCGAAAATATACAATACCATATGTCTCATTTTCATTTGTACCTAAATTTGAAAAAATAATCTCATTTCGGTAGCTATAGAACTAACTAAAGCTGCATTTAGATTATAAATAAGAGATTAAGCTGGAGATACTTGATCAAAAATACTAGGTAGGTACGCGTATTTTTATGGGGATTTCTCTCTTATTTTGTCTTAATTACTTAATCTCTCTTATATTCCTAAAAAAACAATGACAAATAAAACATGATTCAATTTGTTGCATCGAATGCAAAACAAAAAATATATAATTCTTATAAATATTCTAAAATGCAGCTAATTATAAAATATTAAGTATCTAGTTATTAGCAAGTTTATATCAATTTTTATTTAAATTCTATAGAAACCACTGTTACACAGCGTCAATACAAGTATATATGATAATACGTTTTGGTTATAATTTATTTTCTATTGTCATAGTGTAAAGCTCATCTTTTTTTACTTGTTCGACATAATCTTTGGAATTATCTTTGGGATGTATTGTAAATACTTATTGTAATATTAGAAACAATACCAATTATAGTAAAAATTATCTAAGCTAAGCTAATCCACTTAAGAACTGAATACCATTGAACAAACCACAACTGGTAAACAAATTAAGATAACGAGCTCGTAGTAAAACCAGATTGTAACCACCTTGGAAGGTTAATATAGATTATCGACTCTATTTCCTTAGGCATGAAACTACAAAATACACTAACAGAATAATGGTAATCATAACTTTTTTGGATTTTTACAACCGTCCGACTTTTCACAAGAACGTATTCTCTTGAAAAAGGACTATGAACTCTCATCATCAACCATTTTAAACCTATTCAAGAAGGAATAAGGTTGAAAATTCAATATCCACGCAATGTAGTTCTAACCTTTTTTTGTAAGTAACTGGTTGGCGCTTACGAGAACAAAAGAAGATAGGATTGTATTAGACACAATGCTATTGTGAATGCAGGCAAGTGGATTAGCTTAGCTTAGATAATTTGTACTATACCAATTTACAAAAGCGATAGATCTAGCAAAGCAAACGTGGCAAAAGAATGAAAAAGCGAATACCTGGCGGATTATATAAATATTTGTAAAAAAATATGAAAAATTAAAATTTGTGAAGTATGTTTCGTTTGTGATTTGAACGTCAGTAAAAGATTTTTGTAGAAAAATACTTTTACTATGCAGTAGTGCAAGCCATAGACAACATGGTGTTAGTTTTTTATATTAGAATTTTCGAGAGTTTGATTTAGTGGTTAGTGTAAAATAATTTAAAGTCAATGTGCTTGACAAAGTCCCAATGTATAACACTTTCTATCTTAATACATAGAAATGGAGATAAAAAACAGAGTGCCATCTATTGGAATAAGGGTGTCAAAAATTGGGACATTTACCTTATTTTAGTGTAATACCGAATCCAGTTGTTTTTTTTTAGTTATCTCACATTTTCACTGTCACGTTTGCTCGCCAGATTATTCACCAATATTCAGAAAGCTTTCTATAAAAATTACTATTTCTTACATTTTCTTCCTAAACACCATCTTTATATTAGAACTTTATAATTCTTGAATTTACGTAAACATATGAAATAAAAATAACCTCAAATTGCAAATAATATGTACAGTTTTAAATCCCATTCATGTGGGGTTTAAGTAGTCTCAGATCAAATTATTCTTAGAAGAAGCGTACAAATATGCCAAAAAAGCTCATCTTATACTCTATAAATTGTAGAAATAATACTCTCGGACTAGATTATACATATTTCAATTAAGAAAATAAACTAAATATATTGTTCTTATATACTATTGCACTCTCTCCACCGTGAATATGGTGCTTGTAGCCTGAAATAATACTAAAAACCTACACTTCCCAATCGTTTTACATGATGAGATAGATAATAATTGCGTCTATGGGAGGGTAAAAGGAGGAGTGATATCTTTATATATCTAAAAGTATCTGCGAAAGGTGTTAAATTGGTGGTGCTGTGTGGTTGAATATAGTTATAACGTAACGTAACGTTACTTAGCAGGTTTGCTAAACATATATACATATTTAATAAAAGTCATCGTCAACTAAATTATGTTTTTTTTTCTGTAGGTATACTTACAGGAACTAATTAGGAATTACCCAAAATACTAAAATTTTCAATTCGACTTCAGTTCACTTCGTCTAAAATTTGGATTTTTTTCATACTACATATCTTGCTACTCTAGCGCTATTGCGGACTTCAATGGAACTATTATTTACTGCTTACCGTTGGACACTTTTTCAAATATCCTCCTATAAAACATATCACTCCTCCCTTTTACCCGCCATAAAAAGGTCAGAGAGATTTATAACATTTTACCTCACCTCGTAAGAAGTCCTTTAAATTTATTCATGGAATGTCACATTCTTTTAAAATACAGGACATTGTATTCCTCCTGTTTACTATAAATGAAAATAAAATTAGGGACCGAGATTGGGACATTAATAATAATAAAAAAAAACATTAGCCTATTTATTGAGGGCGGGCACATTCAACCATAATGACAAAACATTAGCATTATAAGCTGGATATTGTTATTTGTAGCTACACACTACTCGCGAAGTTGGGCGAGGTTGGGTGAAGCGAAGTTGGCGGAAGTATGGGTACAGTACAGAATACTTGATAGTACTACAGAGTATGTGTTTCCGCAGCAAAGTGCCCCTCCACACTATCACATTCGCCCAATCTCGGCCAACTTCGCGAGTAGAGTAGAGTAGGGTATATTTTTTCATCGATACCAACTCGAAACTTGTAGGTATCTTAATTGACTATCTACCTACTGTATTAAATATTCTCATTCACTGGTACGTGATATTTATGAAAGGCTCAGATTGAGATTAGATTGAGATTTTTTTCGAACTTTAATGAATAATTTAATTATGTTAGTATGTCAAAGAAGTTACGAACAACAGTTTAATAACAGCAACAGTAACACTAACTATTTTCCGTGTTTAGTCTAGGCCCGTGCCCATTTAAGTCGTGTACACCAATAAGAAATACTATTTAGTGTCTTTACCCTAAAAATAACCTAGATAAGTTGACAACTGGAATTGTTTTTGTGTCTCACGTGAGGATTTCCGAAGGCCCCGCAGCATTGGTGGTGGTTCGCGTTCTTGGTGTGGTGGTGTCCGTGGGGTACGCTCACTGTGTTTTTGTCTTTAAGGGATTCCTTGTGGGACTTTTGGACGCAGGACTTATGTGGAGCTATCCGCGCTTTGAAGCGACCCACTTTGCCAGGTTTGGGGTTCTCTGTGATGGTTTCGGAGACGGTGCAGATGTGGTGGCTGAGTACACGGGCATCTTGGTATTCTATGTCGGTTTCTGGAAGGAAAAATATAAATATACCTATTCATCATTTACCTGTTATAGTATTTGCCTGTGATATTAGTAAACCAAAAGCGCGTTATGCCGTCTTCTGTTTGTCTCATCCAGCTTTTGACGTGACATCTTCTGCAGATCTCCTTCTAACCTAGCTATACCTATTTGTAACATCTCACCTATTTATGTTATTCCTTTGCCCTTTCTCGATCAGCATACACTAGTAGTCTCGGTTCTGTATGTCAAGTGGTTAGGATTAGGACACACGAGCACAGTAAAGATTTGTCTCTTTTGCGATCACGGTGACAAAATAATTTGACAAACTTTCCTAACGGCCCGCGGAGTGGTGAGCAATGGCCATATGAGTGAGCGAGACACCGCACTCGGACCTTACGTTCCCACCTATGGCCACCGCCTGCCACGCCGCTGGAAGTGCGCAGTCGTGGCCAGACCGTGTTCTGCCTAGCTGCGGTCTTCGACCTTCTTCTCTCGGTTGAATTCACCGGCCGGAATTCATAAGGCTTATGTAACCATACATTTAAATGTAAAGAATTGTACAAATTGCCCTTTTAATTTTTCTGTTTAGGTTAGATTAACGAGTGTACTACGTACCTAATTGTAAGAAACTTTGTTATAATTAATATTGTAATTTATTTTTTATTTTGAACGGCGTTTATTTTCCTCGCATTCAAAGTGAAAAGTAGAGTGTTTAACGCGGGACTAAACAACCATAATGACACTCGAACTATTAGCCATTATGGCTTGTTTTAGACCCTTGTTGAACAGTCTACTATTATGTAGTACATGATGTACCGATACTTACCTATTTCGTCGGTAGTGTGTCGTTGGGAAGCGTACTGCGGCGCGTCGCAGGCTGGTGGCGCGGAGCGTGCTGGGGACATGCGAGCCACGCACTGTAACGCATTTGTATTCGTATAGATATTATATAAAAATAAGCAAATATATATTTTAAATAATATGTAACTGGGTGTACACCTTTGAAAAAATGGCCCAAGTATGCCTAAGTGATAGTGTCCGAAATTTGTCGAATTTAAAATTTTTGCAATGCATATCCTCTAATTATGTTCCTTATGTATTAAAATATTTCCCACATCAATATTAGCTAATTCTATGAACGGTAACCCGTACCGATTGGGTCCAACTGTTCGCACTTACTGTCTGCACAAACTTTTTACATTCGAATAATCTGGGACACTACAAATTTCTTCTATTTCACTGTCTATTTCCACACATCTATAAGTGTCAGAAGATTAAATATCGCGTATCGAACGCGGCCATCATAGGCGTGCTGGAAATACAATTCAGAAATTTCATCTTATTTAGCAGTTTTTTTTTTAGTTGCTCCCACAGACAACTCACAGTATAAGGGCGAATAGTGCAACCAATTTTTCAGTGAACTAAAGAGTGTCGCCACAATGTTCACACACAGAGCACTCGAACGCAAATTGTGTGTCTCTACACTGACAATCGTATGGAATTTCAGCATGACACAATTTCCTAATTCCGCCGTTTCAAAAAAAAAGTTGGTCGCACTATATTTTTTTATTGCCAACATTGTACGGGGTATTGTATGGTAGGTAAATAGGAAACTTACCACTATTTCCGCGAACATTTCCTCGCGCTCTTTGGATGGCGGTGCGGTGCCGTTTCTGCAAGGGGATGTAGCACTGTAGCTACAGACGGAAAATAACAGACTTTTTAGAATATTGACATACTACTACTAACTCAAGAGTCAATAGACTTCATTAAACGACAAAGAAGTATATAACGACATAAGTTATAACTAAACCGATGAGGGTCTATGATGGCTGCGTTTATCGCGTGATAAATAAGTGACAAAGCATTTGTCACTCACACTCGCATCTTGTCAAAGCGTGACGGATGCTTTGTCACTTATTTATCGCGTGATAAAGGCAACCATCACAGACCCCAGATCACTGCCCTGCTATGGCGGCTACATTCTCCCACCGAATAGCAATGCTAATCTATTGGCCAAGGAATGAACCAGCTCTATGGTGTACTACTAACTTGAGCTAAAGAAATAATCAAATGGAATAAACAAAACATTTCCACCTCAATTACTTTCATAGATCTTTCATTATTATAATAATTAGCGACCCGCCCCGGCTTGCACGGGTGCAATGCTGATAAATTATGCATGTATTATACATATAACCCTCCTATTTAATCACTCTATCTACTAAAAAACCGGCCAAGTGCGAGTCGGACTCGCGCACCGAGGGTTCCGTACAAACACTTTCCATCCCTAAGTGGTTAAGTTAAGTTTGCACCTGGTATGTATAGCGCCCCATATAAAATAGGTGCAAAGTTAGGTATCAAAAAAAAACTACTTACTAGATGTCGTTCAAAACAATTTTCGTTGGTAGTTTTTATAGTAATGTACATCATATGTTTTTTTTAGATTTTTCATTTTCTTATTTTAGAAGTTAGAGGGGGGGGACCAACTTTTTTCCACTTTGGAAGCGTCTGTCACGCAAACTATTCGGTTTAGAAAAAACATATTTTAGAAACCTCGATATCATTTTTGAAGACCTATCCATAGATACCCCACCCCACACGTATGTGTTTGATGAAAAAAAAAATGTTGAGTTTCAGTTCTAAGTATGGGGAGCCCCCAATATTCATTATTTTTTTTTTATTTTTGCATCAAAATCTTAATGCGGTTGACAGAATACATCTACCTACCAAGTTTCAATAGTATAGCTCTTATAGTTTCGGAAAAAAATGGCTGTGACATACGGACGGACAGACGGACAGACAGAATCTATAAGGGTTCCGTTTTTTGCCATTTGGGAACGGAACCCTAAAAACCCGCATCAAAATCCGTTGCGTAGTTTTAAAGATCTAAGCATACATAGGGACAGACAGACAGGCAGCAGGAAGGGACTTTGTTACACAACCCTACTTATACCAGGTAGGTATCTACCTATATTTTTAACTAACTAAAGGGATCTATATAACTATATCTATATATATATATATAGCTTAAGAATACATTTATATTCAAACTACTAAAAGTATGATAAATCTGCGTGTCATGTTTTAAATATAGAAAATAAAACCATATTCACATTGAGATATTTTCGTTCTGTTTTTATGTTCAAGCCTCCGTAACATTCAAACTACTAAGTTTACATACATGATTTTGACAAATTTCAAATCCTTAAAGTATGGAAATTTATTTTATACCAAAAACAACACCATAACTTCAAACTACAAATGTGTTTATGCCGTCCCAAACTTTAATTAACGTTTTCTCAGTTGTCGCTTTTTCACTTTTGCCAATTTGAAGAATTAAAAAAAAACTATAGCACCTAGAGACATAATTCTTTCACCAAAAGATTGCTTATGTTCTGTAGTATTAGGAACTACTCATAACTCTATATCAACAATGTACGAAGTTTTCCCTAAAACGGTCACAAATATGACATCGATGTTTTGTTTAGATACTTATTCGACAAAGTGGGACGCTAGGCACTAAACTTTGAGGTCCAAAAAAAGTGCTTAAATTGGAAATTTATGCGTCGACATCAAAATTATAGCTCAATTACAGTATGTTCCATCAGTTTTTATTGAAAGCCGATTTTCGGTAGGTTTTGCCATATTTCACTAAACTACCCGTAACTCCGTAACTAATCGACAAAGTGGGACGATTTACTAAACACACTCACAAATGTTGTGTTTAGAGGTATGCTCCAACAAATTTTCAAAATTCAGGAGATGTGCTCGATACCAAAAAATATTCAGTAGATCAGGAGACTATCTTAAAAATCATGTAAATTAAAATAAATAATAAATCAGGAGAGTTTGCAGCACTGGTCACTAGTTTTACCAGATAGAGTTGAGGCTGTCTATGGTGCGCGCAGGGTCTGTGGTGGTCGCGAGCGACTCCGCGTCCGCCCAGCCGCCGCCCAGGCTCGTCGAGTTGGAGCGAGAATCTGAAGAATAGTAATATTGATTGAGAGTATTTGTTACCCTATTCGTCACCAAAAATGGTGTCTCCCGACCATAATATCCTAAATCGTCTGCAATAGACGCAAGGGCTTATAAATTTGTCGATAGATGACAGGGGATGAATTGTGCAGGCCTATGAGGGTAGTATTTATCTCGCGATGAATAATATCACTTTTTTTGTGACAAATATGTGAGTGTAAGAGTGACAGATGCTTTGTCATTTTACTTATCGCATGATAAATGCTACCAACTTAGTTGCCCAGTTCGAGTTGACCGTGGCGTGGTATTGTTTTGTTAACGTATATTTAGTAGAAGAACAGTTTTGTGATCCTAATATAAAAAAAAAAGTTTAGTTATTAAAGCGAAAAATAAAAAAAATTAGAAAGCAATGGAGACGAGGGTTTCAATCCCGTTCAAAACATATATCATAGCATTGAATAATATTATTGTTTTAATTAATATGGATTCCAGCAAAGAAACTACCGAAACCGAAACGAGAGTGCGCCACTGGTCCCGATCCTGTGCAGTTTCTCAAAACTATACTTTGTAATTAATTGAATCAGGCGATTCAATTAATTACAAAGTATAGGTAACACTTTTAAATTTTTCGCTAAAACATTTGGTTTGCCTTAATAAAAGTTAAAGACATTTGAAGTTCTTGAAAATACTGACAGTGGCGACAATACTTGATTAGTGATTACTGCACCTCTAGCATGACTGTGATACGCGACTCTTTCTCGCGATATATATATCTATCTCTTTCTGTACAGTACTGTTAGAGAGTGACAGCTAGGTGACGCTATGCCGCGCGAGAAGAGTAGCAAAAAATAGTGGTGCTTACACAAACCTGCGTAATGAGTTAGGAGCTGTCAAGACGGGGAGTCGTTGACGAAATGTGATCTACTGCAATGTAAGCGGGACTCGAACCTGCGATCTTACGTTATCGCGTGGTCCTCTCCCAACTGAGCTATCACATCGTTACGTCTATCACACCGAATCTTTGATTCCATAATTCTACGCTACTACAGCGCTATCTGCGTCATATGATTATTTTTAATACTTAAGGCTGGAAATCAATAATCTTGATCCTAAACGGTCGATGGCCGTTGGGGCAGAAAGTTTCTTGAGTGGCGACCGCGAACCGGAAGGCTCCGAACAAGATGAACCGATGACCTGGTTAGAATCGCGGGCATTAATTGGATGGCTTTTATCCAGCAGTGGACGTGTATCGTGTATCGTGTGTATGAAACAAAAAGAAAGATGAAATGCAGAAGGAATTAGGGAGAAGGTAAGCATGTGGATTTCCCTCCGTAATTTACGAACCTTTAGTTTTGTCAGTCCTATTCGGCGAGTTGGCTAAGCTCCGCCGAGCGACGTCCTGGAAAGTGACGGGGGAGTATATCCGCCTTTCCTCCACTGGTGACGTCACTGTCGGAGTTACGTGACCCACTGAGTTCCTCACGGTCGGCGTCGATGGTTGGGCTAGCTGGTTCCCTGGACATACAATGTACTATACAGTTGGTGAACTCTCACCCTAGCTCCACACTACTCGCGAATTTGACCGAAGTTGGCCAAAGTATGGGTTTCCGTAATGAAGTGCCCCTCCATATTCGCTCAACCTCGGTTAACTTCGCGAGTATGTAGGTGAAAACTGAGAGGTTCTTATCTGGATCGCGTGAAGAGCGAGCGAGACATGAATAAAAAGCGAATCGCATTCTGACAGCTCACGCACTGTAAGTACGTTTGAATCCTGTGACAGAGACGAAACTGATAACGGAAAATGTCCTACCTACCTATACTTATCATTTGTAAACATTCAGAAATATTTTAGACTAATACCCTTGGAAAACTTTAATCTTGTGAAACCTTGTCCAATTTTATCTACTTTTACAATTCATTGGACTTGCTTAAACAACTAAATGACGGAATTTCATAGTAAAAGTGCATCGTATTACTTTTGCCCTGGATACCTAAGGCCCAAAACCAAAGATGTCTATAATTTGTTTATATGTAGGTACTGCATCGTCGCTGTCTTCCCAATCGATGAAAAGTCTTTTATCGTTGACGGGAGATATGAAACCCAAGCTCTTAAATTATCAATTTTCAATGATAGAACCTTATTACCTGATAGACTAACAAGCGAACTAGGTCCAGAATTATGCACCGCGTTCGGAAGAATCTGCAAAGTCTCAATGTTTTCCTTATTCATGAACTGCTGCGCGGAGTATTCTGCGATGCTGTCCCTCACATCGGCCGCTCGTTCCCATTCGGGTTCCATGCCAGGTTGGAGCTGGGGTGATATCACTTTCGTCAATGAAGGCCGGGATTCTCGGCCTTCGAGCCAGTAGGTTTTCATTGAGCCTGAAATTTTAAATAGGATTTTTTTAAGTACGTTACGTAGAGGCAATAATAAAAACTGATCCTAGAGATGTACGTCTATTCTGCCGCCATTTATTAAAAGGCTTCTACAGACGTGATCATTGTATACCAAAAGCTACATTATAGCCCTTTAATAAAAGGTTGTCATCAGTATGTAGGAACATTGTATGCAGAAATCTGCCTATTAAAAAATCAAAAGCAGTATTATATTGTTACAGGAGGCATTTCAAGGAACCAATAAACTTTCCACTTCAACTATATAGAGATATAGGTGAATTGGAAATCTCCTTCTTTTCTGTATTGTGTAAATATGATGACAGTGACGACTAGCTAGCTAACCTTTTCCGTTAACTTGAAATTTTCCTTGCTATTGAACCACGGACAACAGCTAAAGTTGTTTATGATTTGTGGTTCTTCATGACTTTTTAACGTAGTATTTTTGTCTGTATTGATCATCTTCTTTGAAGCAGTAGTAAGGTATTTTAAGGAACTACTTACCCTTTCCTTTCACTTGTATCTCTCCTCTTTCCTGTACCATATAGGATGGTGACAGAAGTTCTTGAGTCGTCTCTGATATGTGGATCCTCATAGCTTCCGATGTTGACTCCATCCTGGAGGCCGTGTTGACCGAATCCCCGAAGAGGCAGTAGCGTGGCATCTTGAGCCCGACGATACCAGCAACCACTGCGCCGGAGTGGACGCCCACTCGGATAGAGAGATGAGAGCCTGGAATTTAAGAACAATGTGAGTTATTATCCTCTTCATTATGAGCTTGATTGCAACAAAACCTTAGAGGTCGGTGGAAGTGGTTTACATTATAACGTCAGCATAACGCCCAATTATGGAACTTGGACTTACTGGTTTTTTTTTCAAGAACAGCATGATATAAACTTCACGAATTTCACACATTATTGACATATATTCGAAACGTCGAGGTAAAATAAACACCTTTTGAAAGCAGGCCGAATTTGGTGTAGTCCAAAAACATCTCAATAGTACAGTAAGCAAGTCATTGGAAATTGAATTCCTTAAACTTCGCACCATTTATCTGTCTTCTTATACACTAAAATTATCTCAAACTCATTTGTGCCGGTCTCTCTTCGACTGTTATTCAGAGCACTTTGAAGAAAGCCAGTGGGAAAGTTATAATTGGTTTTGCCTTTACCTGTGCTAGGGTCTTTAAGGTCAGTGATGGCGTCCACCATGTCGAGAGCCATATCACAGACTTTCTCCGCGTGGTTGTCTTCTTTTTCTGGCGCCCCCGATACCACCATGTAAGCATCTCCTATCGTTTCCACCTGTAATATGGGTAACATTTTGTTTTATGTGCCTATACTTATTTATTTCTTTGTTTTAATAAAACAAATCAAGAACGCGATCATTACGTAAAGCTTATTCATAGCGTAATAAGGTCAGCAACACTTAAGTAAAATGTTCCAATACACTCCTGAAGGTATACTCGATTTCATATACCATGGCCCGATGCACTTGAGACGGTAATTAGGCGTTAACAATAGGATTAGTGATAACAAAAGATACCTGGCCGGACCCTTTTGCGGCGTGGTATTTTACATGCAACCTAATGATCTTGATCGTTTAACCTAGTAATCTTTATTAATGTAAACAATATTTCATGTTAGTTGTCATCTGACTACATTTGTGATTACACGTATACTTAAATAATTATGTTTCGACCTTGGGAAACACCCACAAGTAACCCGTCCAGTGGTGATGTTAGTTTGCAGCAACGTAAGAAACGATTTTTAAGCAAGGACGCCCAAGATGTGGTGATAAGTGTTTATAAGACATTGCTAAATCGAATGGGTAAAAAAAATTTGATTAAAGAAACGTCTATATTCACCAGTGTGCCGGAAAGGACAGTTAAAAGGATTGTCTCATCACTCTCATCAGGACCAAGATACCTCCCTCGAAAACGAGTAAAAGCTTCTTTTAAAAAAATTGATAATTTTACAGAAGAGGTTGTGAGGAGAACTGTCTACGACTTTTATAGAAAAAATGAAGTTCCAACGCTCACAGAGATTCATCAAGCATTATTAGCAAGCGAAGTGGGATTTCCGTATTCAGAAACAACACTATGGAGACTTTTACGAAAACTTGGTTTTAAATATGGAAAGTTAAACGAAAGGAGAATCATTATGGAAACATCACGGCTTAAAAAATTAAGAGAAGAATTTATTACCGATATACGATTAAAGAGGTCTACTGGAAAAAGTATTGTATATTTGGACGAGACTTGGTTTGATACCCACGACACACTGAAAAAAGGATACAGGGACGACTCTCAAAATTGTGCTACAAATACTCCATGTTCAAGAGGCAAACGTTTAATTATACTGCACGCCGGTACTGAAAATGGTTGGATTCAAAGGGCTCTTCTTGTTTCGAGCAAACATCTGAAAAATTCAAGTGCAGACTATCACGAAGATATGTGTTCGGAGTTGTTCGAGAAATGGTTCGTGGAGCAGCTTTTACCCAATATCCCTGCCAATAGCGTTATCGTTATGGATAATGCGTCATATCATAGCCGTCAAGAGGAAAAGATTCCCAACACCAATTCAAGAAAACCTGACATAATAGCATTTTTAAGAAAGCGTCATATTACTATACCTGAGAAAATAACTGTTAAGAAATTGCTGGAAATTGTACAAAGTCAAAAGTTTGAAAAGAAATACTTCATCGACAAAATAGCGGCTGAGGCTGGGCATGAAATATTGAGACTTCCCCCCTATTATTGTGTGTTGAACCCAATCGATTATATTTGCGGATAGGATACACAGTCCTTTAGGGTGAAGTCAGATGAGCGTAATTTTTTCAGTTTTGAGTCGCGTAATTTCGGTCGCGCCATACTTAGTGTGACGTGATCACGTTACATGATGTATGGCGCGACCGAAATTACGCAACTTAAAACTCAAAAAATTACTCTCGTCTGGGTCCACCCTTACTCACTGATTGAATGTCCATGCATGTGAACTCCAATGAGCATTACAATTTTTACTAACTCAGTTTTTAAGTCTATATTACTAACTAACAGACGTATTGTAGGTAGGGATCAATGTCCGAAGTAAATAATTCCATTTAATTTGTGTCCCTGAAGTCATGTCTGAGAAAGCAAGACTTAAGACGAGTAGATGCTCATACCTTGTACACGCGGTTCCGCTCCGTGAGGGTATCGAAGATAGAATACATGGCGTTGAGCATGGAGACCACCTCCATTGGCGTGATACGGGAACAGATCTCCGTGAACGTGACCACGTCCGAGAACAGGATCGACACGGTGTTGAACATCTGGGGGACATACATAGCTTACACTCCTCCAATTCTGTTAAAGAGTCTGTTACTTTTTAGAGGTGTTTCTGGTTGACCGTTACATAAAATTAAATAAGTGATAATATTAATAAATCCTAATTGAAATTATTGAAACGATATCTGGGAGCCTATGATGGTTGCGTCTTTGCGTTTATGACGTGATAAATAAGTGACAAAGCATCTGTCACTCACATTTGCATGTTGTCAAAACGTGACGGATGCTTTGTCACTTATTTATCGCGTGATAAAAGCAACCATCAGCTTCGACAGGAGGAAGGAGGAGGAATGGGTCGTTCCATAGGCGACACATTTGTTTTACCTAGTTAGTTCAATTCTATATCTACCTACTCATATGACCAGATAAGTTATTCGTCGTAATCTTAATACGAGCCTACTTCTAAATATGGCACGTCTTTGTTGAGTATATTAATATATGTATAACATTGTGGCGGAAAACCGTGCCAACCAAAGTACGACGCACATATTAAATTAACACGCTTGTATTATGAAGCTTCATTTGTAACTTTTGTGCTAGTAGGTAAGTATGTAATTAGGTAGGTACTACAATATAATCAAATCTTAGTAAGTAAATATTAACCTACTTCTAATAGTTGTATCGAAATGAAACTTTGTGTGTATATGGAGTTCACGTGAGGATACAACCATTTGGTATCTTGGAACTGCTCTGATGATGGAGACGGAAGGTGGCCACAAGTGGTGGAAGCAACTCTTAAGCAGCACAAGATAAAGCCATCTGGGCTCACTTGACTGCTCTTGATGAGTAATTAACGTTTGTGTAGAAAAGAGCCGTCGGCATAAAAGAGTTTAAAAAAATCGATGCCTAAAATTCTGTAGGTACATTTTGCACACAATACACCTACCATTCTGTATACTCTCTACCAAAATGTACTTAAAAAAAATGTATCCTTTAAGCTTTATACCTTAAAGGATACAACCCATAATATAATTATTTATATTATAGGTAAACATTTCCATTACTTAAATCAAATTTTCGGACTATCAATAGCCCTTCCGGCCCCAACATTACTGCCGAGACCCGAAGGACTGATTGCTACGGAACCTAATTGAGGTGAATCTTAAAGGACTATTAGACTGTTTACTTTCATAAAACAGTATCTGATGCTATCCTCTGCTTGATACCTTCACATCCCGTCACGAATTCAATACACATTAAACAAAAAGTGAAGCATCTACAATCATATTTCATAACTTGTTTGATGTATCGTAGTGCATTAGGGTAGATTAGGTTAGGTTATTTTTATTACTTTCAGAAAAGTCAATGGTGTGTGTAGACTAACAATTACGCGAAACATTACGTTCGGTAAAATAATTTTCTGCGAAACATTAGAAAGCCTATTGACAAATGAAACAGTTCGGGAATGTATCGTTCCGATGAGTGGGTCAAATGGTCAGTCGAAACAGACACAGTATTGATGCATTTACTTGTCCCAATATCGAGTCGGCATCCGACACCGGTATCGTGTCGGATAATGTGTAAACGCCCTTATATCTTAAAGCTGATCGCACTACGGCTTGGCACGGAGTAAGTACCGTTTGTTGGAGGGATCTGGGTGGAGTCGCTATGTACGCGACTATCCAAAAACAGACTATACAATTAAAACTTCAATTTAAATAATATTATTTTCTTGTTGCTCTGATAAAATCTAAATTGAAATATAACTAGTTAAACGGTGTTACTTTCAATACCATAGACTTCTTATATGTTTTTCTGTAATCTACAAGTATTGAACTATATTCTGAACTTTTTTTTACTCACTATTTTAGGAAATAAGGGATTATTTCCTAAAATAGACCCTTACTTCCTAAATATAGTACGAATATTTATATTTCGCATAATGGCCAAATGACATAAATTTTAAAAATAGCATTGCAACGGTAAATGAAAGAGTAACAGAAATAAATTATACATTTTTAGAAAGAACATTTTCTATTCTTTACTTGTGTCATACATATTTTGGCCGAGAAGTGTGAAGTTTTTGAGATAACTAACCTTTAAGCAGAAAAAAAAGATCAATAATTAAAAACGTTAGTATTTGATAACAGATTGCGCTGATTGTATAAGTGCTATCGCTTTTATATGTATGAAAGGTTTATAGTAAATTTTTTCACAATTATTTCGTTCCCATACATTTTGTATGTATCGTACACGGTTTTCTTTTAAAGTGGAAAATACCGCGCTCCGGGTCACATTCAAGGGCGCGGGGGGGTGACGCTCACCCCTGAGAGGGGGGGAGAGTAGATAAAATTAAACTTCTCTAATGGCTCTAATAAGAAGTAAGTAAATAAAGAATATTAGAAGGTCATGATTAAGGTCCTAAAAATAAACAGAAACATGTCGATCAGTTTCCGTTTTAATGACTTAAAGTATCCTACTCAATAGGGCTTGCAATATCGGATGGTTTTCCAATTCCGGAATGGACTTCGAGATTGGCACTCAATTCCGGAATTCCGGAACTGGTTCCGGAATTGACTAAACATACAAAAATACAAAAAACGAGTATTTTTTTTTACTATTGAAGGCGGAAATCGATGTACTATTGATGATTAGAGGTTTTCTATATGTCAAGAGATTTTCACCCTAAATAGTCTATGAAATGTCTGGATATCTTATCTTACATGATAAGCATTTTTCAAAGTATTCACAGGACGGCAGGACCAATAATATATTTAGACGGTTGTACCTATTGCGTCATTCTCCATCGGTGTCGGGGTTAAGGTACAATTCATTTAATACACAAATGCCTCATATTTATGTCTGTTTCTTTGTTCTCATTCCTACAGTGATGTTCGCACAAACGCCCCAGTATCTTACTTAGTGTACACATCAAAAGTGTCGTAATCTAAAGCTTGCTTTGCAATGTCTTAGTCCATCTCTTGTTGATCTGCAAAGTACCACACAAGTCGCTTGTTATCAGTCATCCCACTGTCAAAAATACGTATTTTGAGCTTCCGTGGAGTCAACGGGAATCTAAAAAGGACCTCCTCATTCAATGGATTCTTAGATCAAAGTTTTTCCTTCAGTTGTTTTGATTCAGTTTTTCAGCTTTCTTATTCTGTCTTTGGTTGAAAGATTTATTGACCTGATTGTATAATTACTTGAGATACCCTATGACATTGTGTCATGTATGACTTTTTTATTATACCTTGATATTTCATACCCCGCTGATCACTATCGTAAGTTTTTACCGAGCACATAACTATCTTGAAAATGTTGTGACTCCCGATTCCTTACATTCCTATCATTAACAACATTGCCCTTGGATTTCCATCACGAGGCCGCAACCATGAATAAAGACATATCTCTAAAATGCTTAGTGGAGCCTTAATTATGAGAGATTTTGAAATGTCTATGTAGTGGGTAGATAAATAGTGGCAAGATCTTAGACAGATGTGAATTAAAACCGTTGAATTTGGCTCATTCCTGGTGAATAATCTGTAATTTAATGTTTTACCAAAATAACCAGTAAAACATTTCGACTATAAATGGTTCTCACTGCTAACTGTAACAAATGCTAATGCTATATTTACAAATAGTGAACTTCATGCCTAATTAAATTCTCTACCCGTCCACCATAGGGCCAAAAGTCAAAACAGAGATACTTCAAGTACCCACTTGTAGAGTAGAATTTTAACCGTTCTGAGAGCGTTAAAGATACAAGTGAATACATATATAATATGTATTTAAGCTTAACCAAACTTACCATCCGTAAAACATCTCATATTACTGTCTAGGAACTACATTAAATAATGTCGTTTCAATTCCGGAATTTTCGATATTGAGCGTCCTCAATTCCGGAATTGTAATATTGGAAAAACCATCCGAGATTCCGGAATTTCGAAATTCCGGAATTCCGGGATGCAAGCCCTACTACTCAAAGTGTAAATATGACCAAGTGCCGCGGACGTTTTTAAGTAAAATTCAAAATGCGCTTCCAACTTTTCGACCCGCTATAGTACATTACATACCTAGGGCGTTGAATTCGTGAATGTCCCAGATCGCAGGTGTTTGTGGACCGAACCAAAGGTGAGGGCCCTAAATATGCGATCTGGGGCTTTACGAATTACCGACCACGGTTTGTCTAAAGTTTTGCGCCTTGCCTTGGCCAGGAAGTGAGGTTTACTTCCCACGTAGCGGGCATAAAATCCCATTTACGGCCTCTTCTCTCTGAGGGAGGATTGGGGGCTGCTGTCGCCCGCCTAACGATATCACGCCATCTCGTGACAGCCTAGGGCGACGTAAAAACCCTTCCCGCTTACACTGGAGCGGTGCCACACTGTTCCTATTTCCTAGCCTTGAGCGAGTAATTATAAGTTATTACGAAAATTTGTCACAGCTGATAGCCTGGTATCGTTAGACAGCACGGAGAAAGGGATAGATAGGTATTTGGCCGAACGCTGTTATTATTAGTACCAACTTTACGAGTACTTATAGTCCTTGGATTAGCGTTGTGTACGATCTTAAAACAATACTATTTTGTGGTTTTGTACCTCATTATCGTCCGTTATAAAAGAGAAGCGTGCTAAGTAGATAACGCCTTCGTGAAATGTCATTTTTGAGGATTATCAACTCTAAGGCCTTTGCCAAGAGTTAAATTGCTTTAACTAATAGAAATGACGTTTACCTGTGTAGGTAAACGCCAGAGGTGCAGAACATTTCTATTAATGCAATTTTAACTCTTGGCAAAGGCTGACGATAATGAGGTACATAACCACAAAACAGTATTTTTTTGCTTAAGTGGATCGTACACAACGCCACCCGAAGGACTAATGACTTGAGCGCCTAATGGGAAGAAGAGGGACCTACTTAGCTTGACAATTTCAAACTCTCTATATCAAGACTCTTGACTACCGAGCAAGTACTGTAACTAGCTGTCCTGGGTCCTACTCAATCCTGGCAAAGGTAAATATTTGTGAGCAATATTTCAATTTCAATTTCAAAGTTTTTTATTTCAGACAACATGATCATTTGTTAGTAAACTTAAGTAACTAAAGTTGTTAGTATCTTATTATTAATAAAGATTTTGTCCTCTCTGAGTTTCCCCATCAGAGGACAATCGATTTTATTGCCGATCATATAATTATATTGCTGCTTCTCCGCACCCTATCCAAAAGTGAGGCAGTTTTCTTGCGCCAAACAGCATCGAAGCCGTCCGTGCGCGCCTCGGCAAACATTGATGATGCACTGCAGTACTTCGGTAGCCGCAACAGCACCCTAAACGCATTATTGTATTGGATACGTAGGGCATTGTAAGCCCGCTGCGTATATGTGAACCACAGACTCGACGAATACAGTGATGTACAGAAAGCCTTGAACAGGGTAATTTACACTGCTTCTGTACATCTACCAAATCTGCGGGCCAGCAGATTCGCACGACTGACAGCGCCCTACGCTCCCTCTCCATATCGGCGTCGTCCATTAAATTATCCGTGAGCAAGTGTCCCAAGTATTTAAATTGCGTCACCCTCTTAAGAGGCACCCCATATTGTACATCATTTAAACATAATATGAAGTCTACAGTTTTACATCCCTGTTTACTATTAAATAATAGTAGTCGTTTGCTTTTAATAGTTGTAGTGTTGACCCGGAAAGCTGTTAGAAGCGCGGGTTCGAATCCCGTTCGAGCCACTGTTCTTTTTCTCAATAAACACTAAAAGATAAACAACTAGCTGCGTCCCGCGGTGTTACCTGTTCATCCGACGGGAACATTATATTTTTCCAGATTAAAAAGTAGCCTATGTGATAATCCAAGGTGTCAGCACCATACCAAATGTTATCAAAATAGGTCCAACCGCTTGAGCGTGAAGAATTAACAAACATACACACAAACACAATCACAAACTTCCACTTTTATAATATTAGAGTGATAAATTCCTGCCCTGGTGAATCCGTAGTGAAACTATACGTTAAAGTAGTACAAAAAATTTAGACACATAATAATGGAAATAAATATCGATAAGAAAACAGTACTTTTTTATGTTATGCTAATCAGATAAAAGTGCTTTTATGTGAAGATAAAAGTACGTGTTTTTACGTTAAACGATAATTAATTCTGTTATACTTCTTAAGTCTCATCTCGTGTCTGGAATCTTTACGTCTCGTCTCGGCGTCTCGAAAGCATTCCTTAATCAATATAAGAGTACATATACACTATTTTATGTATGTACTATCTATGTATGATAAGTAGGTGCTTTATAGTAAAAATGCAAACCAAAATGCTTTTATGAAGACGTATTAGACGTTTTATGTTCGTTTGAAACTAACACTTAAGCTTGATGGAGCAAGACCATTTGTTACTGTACACAAGGAATGAAATATGAGGTTTGGTGAGTTATTTTTGTAGACGTTACTTGGATGTATTTTGGAAAGTTTGCTGGATGAGGAGGTTTATAGTCTGATATACCTGTGTTTTTATTGTTATTTTATTTAATCCAGCCAAACTCCTTAAACAACAGGAAGGACTAAAGCTAAACCCCTAAAATATGAAATTAATTTCATTTACGAGATAATGAATATTTCGCTTTGTTATTTTACCTCTAGCAGGCTATTAAATAGGTGGGCTTCTTCATTAACTGTATTTGAAGTTAACAAAAATTCTAAGAAAATATTAGCATAAGATAATTATTAAAGAAAGATAAAATATTTTCGGTACCGAGAGTTTGGTACAGGCCTTGTCTTTCTCTTCGTGACCTCATAGAGTTCTCTCTTGGTTCAATCGTATGTAGCAAGGATCGAAGTACTTTCAAACTTAATTGAATTATTTGGTTTTCTTTAATCGATAACTATAAAATAGATAACTATCTGTTCGGTTTCAGAAGCATTTTGTATGTAACTTTTTAAATAATGTTCTCATGATGACCAGCTGCTTTGCGTCAAGGTGTTTTAATTTTTTTATTTAGGTTATCCAATAGTCATAAAATCATTCAGTATACATACACACTGCATCCATCGGTTTATTTCCTCATCAATTGCTTAGAGGTAATATCTAATGCAGGAGCTCGCCATGGTTTTGTCTAAATTCTAGTCAATTATGTAAATGGGTAAAATTTATTTACAAGAAAACATAAAAAAAAAACTTATACTAAAAGGTGGCTAAAACTAAAATAAAAACATGGCCCTTTTGGCAGCGTGCCCATCACACAGGCAGCATTCCCGCGTTGTATTGCGATGGCAATTCTTTGCGCGAGAAAGCTGCCTGCGCGAGGGTCACCCGTTGCCTCCCTTAGGCGTTTGCTTAGCGCCTAGTGGAAGCCCACGCGCAGCCCTGTCCCACGGACCTAGTGTCTCGGCGCTAAATGGTGGCTCACTTATTTAAATATCACTCTATTTCGAAACTTACCTCACACGTATCGATCGGGTTCTCTCCCTTCCGCAGTCGGTCTGCGACCTGCTTCGGTATCATCTGGTACAGAAGCTCGTCCGTTCTTTTCATCTCCTCGTCGAGTTTCCTCATGGACTCCTCCAGTTTCTTGCTCTTCTGCTGCTCCTGGTCTAGGGCTAGCTTGAGTTCCACGGATTGCTGAGTACCGGCCAGCATCAGGTCTCTGGAAAGACGGGAAACATAAATATAAGTATGTATATCGTCGTTTAGTACCCATAACACAAGCCTTCTTGAGCTTAATTTGGGACTAGATCGATTTGTGTGAGCTTGTCTGATATTTATTTATTTAAATATAAATACCAGACTACCAAGAAGGCTTGTTATGGGTACTTGACGACGATATACAGACTTACTTAGATAAATATATACTTAAATATATAGAACAACCTTGACCCAACCAAGCACAAATATTCGAGTTCATCACACAAATATTTGCCCTGGCCAGGATTCGAACCCGGGACCGCCGGCTCAGTAGGCTCTACAAACTGCGCCAACCGCGTCGTCAAGACATAGATAATGCCTTATCCGCCTATCTAAACAAGTATTCATAGACAGAAAGTTAACTATTTATTGAAGTTCATGTACAGTCGCCATCAGATATATCGCAGCATATAAGGCATCCATAAATATGTGAATATGTACTGTAACGCCCAGTAAATAAGAGTCGTTTTCAGATATTTATGAACGCCTTATATGCTGCGATATATTTGATGGCGACTGTACTATGTGTAAGACATTGGAACTCAGGACGGGTTAAAGCCTGTGTCCACTCTATGAAGGGCCTTCTTTCGATGCATCTTCGGTACGTATTCGTCGCTCAAGAACCTTTCTGCACCTAGAGATGTGCCAATCTCGAGAAAGTTTCCTCGATTGTATTATGGAGCTCCTGTGTCCGCAAATTTTAGTAAAGTGAATCTTGATCTTACTATGTGATATCATTAAGTAATTTTTGTCGTGCAATAGAAGGACAGAGATAGGAAAACCTGTAACAGATATACTGCATCCCTCGTCATCACCGCACAAATACGTCCCCTCACCCTCATCTTCCTAAAATCTTAACCGGATCAACCATCAACCGTATTACTTGCTGGTTTAGGTTAAAATGTATTTTTCTCAAACATGCAATGAAATTTCTTCATAACGTGCGTTATAACAGGGTACGAAGAATTACGTTTCGCGCGGAACAACTTGAGAGAACTGTAAAGGAATTTAATAGAAAAACAAAATTGAAGGCCTCGGCCGCGCGGTTTTTTTTTAAACATGGCGTCTGTGTTCATGGACAGGCTAAACAGCTGTTTTTTTTTATTGCTGTATATTTAGGGTTCCGTACCCAAAGGGTAAAAACGGGACCTATTACTGAGACTTCGCTGTCCGGCCGTCCGTCCGTCTGTCACCAGGCTTCTCAAGAGCGGTGATAGCTAGACAGTTGAAATTTTCACAGATGATGTATTTCTATTGCCGCTATAACAACAAATACTAAAAATAAAATAAAATGAATATTTAAGGGGGGCTCCCATAAAACAAACGGGATTGGTTGTGTTAACTTTGCACCTAATTTGTATGGGGCGCTATACATACCAGGTGCAAACTTAACTTAACCACTCAAGGATGGAGTGTTTGTACGGAACCCTCGGTGCGCGAGTCCGACTCGCGCTTGACCATTTTATTTTATTGAATATGTTTGAGAAAAGCACTATTGCCTTAGCCGTGAAAAGGGCTTGCTGGCTTCGTATCACTGTACTACTTATCCGGCAAGCCCTTCTTTCCTGGCGTCTACAGTAATGTACTATTTGTAGAGAACAAATAAGTAACAGATAACACAAATAACAGGTTAAGTCGACATTGCGCATTGGTAGTAACCGAAAGCTAGCGAGTAGTTATTTAGTTGAGAGTACTTCCCACGCCGTGAATTTCTCTTTGTTTTCATTATCTTGCCTTTGTCATGTCAAGGGTAGTACCGAAACATTTCTAACGAAATACCGAGATTATTAACAGTTTTCATTTTAAAGCTCTTTAATTATTATTACGTTTAACTAAAGCTCTTCATCATATAATCTCAATTAAAGCCTTCAGAGAATATTACATAACTTTTGATATCCCTTTGACGATTAAAGCGCTTGGGAATGATCGAAGTTAGTCGGCGCTTCTTGTAAACAAGCTCTACCGTGAATTTGTTTGTTCTACAGTGTGTAGGTAGTAAAACTATGAAGGTTGCAGGTGTATGATAATTTAGAGAGTTAATCAGGTACAGCATTATCACGATTGAAATTATCTAAGCCCCTTAAGGGATTCAAGGAACACAACGGCCAAGCTAGCATATCTATAGCTGCGATTCAGTTGTGATGCGACACGGTGTTGCCTACCTTTCTCACATTGTACTGATTAGAAAGAGATAGATATTTTCTTTGTCAGGCGCGCAATCTTTTAAAATGGCTTGCCAGGTAGTGATTCTGAGTACACATCCCAGCGAAAGCAAGAATTTGTGTGATGAGAATGAGTATTGGCTACTAGGAGTCTCGTTGGAGACACGGAACAGAGCGGTCGCATCTGTGCAAGCCATCCCGAACGACCCAAAAACGCCACTTAAATCTTTGAGCCAAAACAATAGCCCCACGCGAAACAATAGTCCGGCCGTCTGTTCGTTCCAACCCCCGTCATAAAGTTCAAAATTCTCACCGCGCGTCCGATGTTAAACTTGAAAGATTAGTTTAAACTAATCCACCGCGTTCCCTAAACATCTCCAAACCAAAAACATCGGGCTTATACATAGTGCAGTGCGTCTAGATAACAAATAGCCTAAGTAGTGAGTGCAAACCTAGTGCTGGAAGCAGGTACAGCCGAGTAGAGTACAACATACAGGAGTAACCACGCTGCGCGCTGCCTCAATTACTGACACAGCAGCCCAAGCAGAAATCGGTGAGCTCTTTCCATTATCACTGCTTACTTAATGTCAATTCGAAATTGAATTGTTAAATACCTTACATATCTGAGTTGAAAAGCTATAAAAATCAGATCAGATAAGCATGTGCCTAGCAACAGACCTCGTCAGGTCCTCGGCAAATTGCACCTCAAACATTCCCCCGACCTCTTTAAAACCGCCACACTTAGGTTCTATACCTCTACGAAGGATCTGTAATCTAGATGCACTGATCAACTCCAAAAAACGTCCAGGCCCTAATTAACAAAGAGTATTAAAAGCTGATTTTTGTATATAAACTTTACTTCACTAATAATTACATCGCTAAATCACAAATCAATAGAGTCCTAAACCTTTTCTTTTATTAAACTGACCGAAGCGCATACATACATAAATAACCCCCACGAACGACGAACAGCTATAGTCAAGTTCGACGCCAGAAACAACGGGGCCAAGAATTCCAATCCAAAAACGCGATTCTTTTTTTTTTTTGCTTCGCAAACACCTGGTTAAAGCAAAATCTCATGGCTCATTAATTGGCGAACCGAAACCTAACATAAACTACTACCTATTACCACGCGCCCAACACAACTCCTAAAATACATACACACATTATACCATCACTTCCAACGCAATTCACAGAATCTTGATGAAGCTTGGGTTATAAGACATAATCAAACAAAAATATTCTTTGTTACAACCCACTCACAGCAAAGCACATGGTCAGTCCAGCAAACACCCCGTTTTATTGCCAACCAAAGCAGCTTGACACAAAAAAACCCTTGTTAGAGCACTACGCAACAGACCATTTTTTTACCTAAAGCGCAATGCTTCTTCGAACGAAATCACATCTGGCGGCCACAAGTCACCAAAGAGAGTCTGCCAAGCCATATAACAATAGCAATTAAGTAGTAGAAAGTTGACGCAAGTTTGAAAGTCAGGACATCCATCACAATAGATAACTACCTGAAGTCACACCGGAGCACAAAACAACACAGCCGGTGTGCATTAAAAACAAAAATAACAATAAGTAAAATACCTAGTAACACACATAAACACCCTCGACAACACCATCCACTAGTAACCTAGACTTTAAGCTCTCCCCACAGCGCGTCTCTAGATAGCAGGACACGACAACAATCTACAAACATGGAAAGCAAGATGGCAATAAAAATATACCTGGAGATTGGTAACTGTCTTTTTCGAGCTATCGTCCACCAAATCAACGACTTATTTGGATTAACGTTTGATCATCAAGCAATCCGCAGAGACCTCGCACGATATGCCGATGAAAACCAACATGACCAAACAATGCGAAATACGATCATAAACAATGTCAACAAGCCAGACCAACATGAACAAATTAAGCAATATTTGACTTTGCAACACCAAGAGGGGGTGTGGGGTGGAGCCGATATACTTATATCTGCAGCAGAATACAACAGCATCAATGTAAAAGTATTTCAAGGCACCCCAGCACCCCACTAAAAGAAATAATACACCTTTACCCCTAAAACACCCAGCGATGCGGTAGGCACCATAGGCCTGGTCTACAGTCACAACCACTACGATTGTTTTGAAAACCACCTGGGTGTAAACACGACTAATACACACAACTCACGCGAGCAGAAATAAACCTAAATACGGGAACGCCAGAGGAGATAGCAGACGCAACTGAATACCGACTGTCACGACCTAGGCCGCACCACCCGATTCACAACCTAATATATAGAACTAACGTGGCAACATGGAACGTTAGAGGAGCAGCTAAACCTATGAAAAAATCAGATATTGATACGTTACTAGAATCGAAATCAATACACATCGCATGCTTACAAGAAACTCACGAATCCGATAACTACAAATGGAGTCTAAGCGGAAATAACTCCAACAGAGGTCTGGCCATCCTTATTAGGAAAAACAGTGGGCTTATAAAATTAACTGGACAAAAACCAATTTGAACAACATGGCAGCGTCAATCGACGTTGATAACAAAACAACATTACTCGTCGTCACAACACACTGATCAAACGAAACATCAGCAGCCACAAACGACCTGTCTCGCCTACTCCGATTAATAAAGCTCAAGCCAAAAAACTCGACCCTAATCATCGTAATCGGGTATAAAGATGCAAAAACGCGACGCAACCATCACCAAATGGGTAAAAACCTATACCGCCCAAACAGCAACAGTAGTGGGGAAATGCTCACTGACCTAATAAGAATCAAGAATTTCCGATTGGAAACCGTCATTAGGCCGAAGTAGCTCTAAAGTAACCTGGCAATCAGGCAGTAGAAAGTCACAAATAGACCATATAATGACCCAAAGCAAGAGCTCATCCAACTTTAGCTTCATCAAAGGCCAGCACACGCCGTTATCAGATCATAAAATCATATGGGGCGAACTGAAACCACAAAAATCTAATAAGACCAACATAAACAAAACCTCGAGATAAAACCTCTGACGAATCACAATCCTTCAACTACAAGACATTAGACTACGACATGCTCCAAGATAAAACTACAAAAAAGAAATATCAAAACATCGCACAAGAACTGGCAATGGTACAGAAACGTACAAAAGAAATCCCACTCCAATGGCAAGAAATCACGGAGATAATGAAAACCTCAGCGAAAAGAACAATCAAATTTCATCCAAAGTACTCAAAAGAACGCAGAGTAGCGCTAGCAAAACTGCAACAAGCCAAATTCAGGACAAATCTACGCCCAAGTGACGTAACACGAATAAGCAACCTCAGAGAATGCAGACGAAATCTACAAGTAATCGAATCAACAGAAGACGAAAGGGAATGCAGAATACTCTTTAAGGGACTAGCAAATACCCATCCGTCAAAGAGGATGAAAATCACCTACGACTTCTACAGAAGACACAAGCTCAAGGCAAGACAAAAATCAAAAAAACACGTTTATTCCAATGTCCAAATGGGAAGAAGAGCTTGCTAAGTCAGAGGTCCCAAGCACTGAGCAAGTAAGCGACGAAGACACAAGAGACCTAGAACCGGAGCCCACACTAGATGAAATAAAGGATATTATTAAAAAGATGCGTAATGGTACGGCTCCTGGAATAGATCAAACGGTGACTGAGCTATTTAAAGCAAATCCAGACGAACTCACCAACCAAATATTAACGCAAATGCGTGCAGCGTGGACAACGAATAACTTGCCGGAGACTTGGACACAATCAATCCAAGTAACGCTACCAAAAACAACGAACCCAAAATCTATAAATGACTACAGACGAATCTCTATCTGCAGCACGGGATACAGGATCTACGCTAATCTACTACTACTGAGACTGGATGAAACCATCGACGACCTTGGAAGCTACTAGGCAGCATTTCTGAAAAACAGATCTACTGACGACCGCATGTTTACTCTACGCCGAATTCTAGACGAGGAATGGAGAGCAGGAAAGAAAACTTTTGACCCAGCAGTCGACCTAGAAAAAGCATTCGACACAAATGATCTCAACGCCATAAGGGACATATTATGCACTGAACAAACTAGGCGCTAACCAATCGTATAGTTAAAGACGCGATGAACGAATATACCTGCATCAAGTGGTTTGGACAACAAACCAGGTGGATCAATAAAGGCAAAGGCGTCAAGCAGGGTTGCCCTCTCTCACCGCGACTATTCACCATCGTAATGTACGACGTGTTCAGAACACTAGAAGAAGAACTGCCCTTCGTAAAACTCAACCAAGACGAGGAAATACCGATTATCTTAGCTTTTGCGGACGACGTGATTTTTGTATCGAACGGCCTCCAACAACTAAATGAGATATACGCGAAGGCCATATTCGAAACAACGTAGGATGAAAGCCGGGACCAATCAAAATACACGACCTACTGGAGGGAAAAACAATAACAAAAAGGATAAAATGCCTTCGGATATGCCATTACGGACACATCCTGCGACGCCCTAGACCCCACTTGCTGCATGCCGCGTACCGGCACAAAGCGCAAAAACTCAAAGTTAGCCGACCCAGCTTTACAAGGAAAAACTCGTTGCGTCAGGATATGTAATACTACGACAAGAACCCCTCCGAGTGGGCAGAACTTGCATCAGACAAGAACAAATACATCACGGCAGCCCAAAAAATCTACCAATTACCTACAAGAAACCGACAGCGACTCGGAGGATGAAGGTCAGACCAACGAACAGGAAACGTGATACCCCGACGGCTATCCGGTGAACACACGACAAGCAAAGACGCCAACAAGAGCTCGCGACAACTCACCAACGCTCATCCCCGATGCTCTACCCCCACCTCACCTAACTTCCAATATTGGCTCAAGGTTGCATAATCGGCTGATTGTGGTCGACCGGTTGCGGCTAGTCGGCCCTCCTATCCCATCCCAGAGCGTGTCACTCCTTATAAATCTGTGCCCCCTGGTGTATCCGGCTTGTCCGGGTCAGGCTACGACCTGGCTGGGTGTGGTGCCTATGTTCATGTATATGTTCATGTTCATGTTCATGAGAATGAGTATTGGCTACTAGGTCTCGGATAGGACTAGATAATACCATGAAACATTAATCCATAGATCGCTGCTTCAAATCCGGCTCGAAGGACCATTATGTAGGGAACCTTCTATGATAGAGAGTAATAAAAAAGTAGACTTTAAATACATAAAATCGGTCTATTTATAATTATTTATAATCAATCGCATGGCGTGGCTGCGGCGTATTGGCGAGAAAAAGAGGCCGGGGGCATTTGGCAAGACATGACTAGAACTGTATCAGGGCTGTTTAGGGTAACCTATCTCAAACACTAGAAACCATTGACCGAATTACATTTTTCCGAAAACTATTCGAATTATTATCGTTTGTCCGATGACAGAATTCGTACATTTTTCTTTTCACCATTTCACATTTAGTAGAAGTATCGTTTGTCCGAAAAGCTTTTCCCGTCACATTCACTTGCCCTATGAGTTGTTACGTATTTTTTTTCGTAGCCCATTTTTCATTTACCTAATGATACTTTTGGCACTGCATACATTTAAACAAATTTTCAGTTCACCTTTTAACTTTTCCCGCCCCATTCACTTGTCCTCTGAATTGAGATGTCTTTCGTTTAATACCCATTTTTTCATTTACTTGATATTTTTGGCATTACATAAGAACTGTGACTACAACAGCGCGCGAGCCGAGCGAGCGAAGCTAGCGTGCCATAGCAGCAGCCGGCAAAGCTCCAAAACCGACCTGGCTGGGTTAGGTTAGGTTAGAACTGTGACCACAACAGCGCGCGAGCCGAGCGAGTGAAGCTAGCGTGCCGCGGCAGCAGTCGGCAAAGCTCCAAAACCGACCTGGCTGGGTTAGGTTAGGTTAGAACTGTGACCACAACAGCGCGCGAGCCGAGCGAGCGAAGCTACCGTGCCGCGGCAGCAGTCGGCAAAGCTCCAAAACCGACCTGGCTGGGTTAGGTTAGGTTAGAACTGTGACCACAACAGCGCGCGAACCGAGCGAGTGAAGCTAGCGTGCCGCGGCAGCAGCCGGCAAAGCTCTAAAACCGACCTGGCTGGGTTACGTTAGGTTAGAACTGTGACCATAACAAAACCACCAGTCCACTTGAGAACAGTCGAGCAGGTAATAAACCGAATCGTTACATCGGACGAATGAAACCAAAGTCATACAAAAAAAGTCGAATAATTAATAAACCGAAACGTTACATCGGAAAACTGATATTACGGACAAATGAGATTTAGGGAAACGTGTCATTAGTCGAGTGAATAAAAAACCTAAACAATTAATGCCTAATCGTAAAATATCGAATTGAATTTTCGGACAAATGAAAAAAAGTTAAAATGATATTTGTCGAATAGTTTTTGTCGAAACGAAATTCGGATTAACGTTTTTAGTGTTTCAGATAGGTAACCCTGTTTAGCCCTCACTACCAGTAGTCGGACTTTGTGTGGGAGTACAACTCGCTAATGGGATCATCTCCGCGCCGCAGGAGTAATAGCCTGGGACAAGCAAGCTCAGATTCTCAAGTCCCGGCTAACCGTCTTGGCTTCGCCGGACTGGGAGGCACTGTGGGGGCGACTGGGCCCATGAGCGCGTAATCGGGGTCGCAGGCGCGCAGAGGCGCGCCTGGTCTTCGGGCCATCATTTTGGGATGGCTGCGGTCATCTGCTTCGCCGCCGCGAGCCCCGCTTGGGCGGCGGTGAGGCTGGGATAGTCTGGGAGGCGGCGTGCTCGCGGTTTTATAGTGGTTCGTGCGTTCCCTCAGCGTCAGTGGGGCGCGTAGACACAGGTATTCTTTAGTTACCCATCGTAGGTAGGTACAGACGGTTTACAAGGTTCTTACCTGCTAAAATCATGCATAGACAAGTCGTTGATGTACAGCCCAGTAGAAATCAAGGCGGAGAGGTCCGGCATCACCGGCGTGCCCAGGTACATCATCATCCGCCAATTGTCCATGTAGATCATTTGACCTGGTCAAATTGCAACTGTTAGTTAGGTGGTTGATGTGATCGGTAGAACACGACAACTGCAAGGTGAATTCGTGAACGTAAGTATTTTAACAGGTCTGGTACCATCCATGTGCCCAGATAAAGGGTTGAAGTAAAGCCATAATACAAGCTAGTTGCTTCTTGCATGTGGTGACCACAAGGCTGATATATTCTCAGCGCCATAGAGATTAACTATTAGGAATTATTATTGAGCAAGTATTAATTTCGGGTACAACAGTTTTCATCCCACAGGGCGTCATATTACATTATAACAAACAAGGTTACATGAGCAAACAAGGCGTAATAGAAATTGCCAATAATACGTTTGTGGGTAGCTCAAGGGTGTCAAATATTGGGATATTGTCCGATAATTGGGTCAATCGACTTATAGATGTTCGATTCACACGCTGACTATTATAGTGATTAGTGCTGATGCTGAATGACTCCGATGTGTGAAATTCGACTATTATAGTGCCCTCTCGATCTCCTGTAAAAGTAAATTGGGGTGAGCGGAACGGACAGTCGAATTTCGAGCATCGGATCTTCTGGTTTATACAATTCCATCTTTTATATTACGACGCGGTTGGCGCAGTCTTAGGCCCTTTTCACACGTCCCGGTTGCCTGATAGCCGTCGCCGGGTACCCGGCGGCGAATGTACGTAGCTTTCGCCGGTACGTATGAAAGCTAACGTATATGGCCATACACTTCGCCGCCGGCCGGCTACCCGGCAACCGGGACGTGTGAAAAGGCCCTTAGTATTGCAGCTGTTGCAAGACACCCGACCAAATTGCCTAAGGTACAAAAGGTACAGGTTGAAGGAAAAAAGGGAAAACCATTGGTTTAGTTTGGTTTTTCTCTTTTTTCTTTCAATCTGGTATCTGACCGAAGTCTGGATAAAAGGTTTTTGGATCACAAAACTACAAATTCTACCAGACATTAAAAATAATATACAGTGTGCAATATGATAGTCACAAAAAATATATTTATTTTTGTATTTACAAAATATTTCATATAAAAGTGCGATCTATAAAACAAGTGATAACATTGAGACGCCGAACGCCATATATGTTGAATAAATGCGTCTATCTTAGTCCAGCTTTACACAATCCTCGAGACCGCATGAGGCCCGCATGTTGTTCTCTTCTTACAGTAAGATTAAGAAAAGGACATCAAGCATGTCTCGCTCCGTCCCGACGAGTGTGTAAACCCAGCATCAAGGATTATCAGTATCCAATTGATATTGTGCTCCAATTTGGACGTTTTCAAAACAAAACTACCTTTCAGATGTAAATTAATAACATCAGGTAAACGTCTTCCATCGTACGCATACCGCTTCTTTGCAGGCATCCCTGGAAAAGGAATATACTCAGAAAACTTACCTTAGTGACCTTTGAATACTTTATACTATACCCCTACCTATTTATAAATATCAAAGATCAAATACATTGAAAAATGTTTTGTGTATATGCCATTTGTGTACATGTGAGTACCTACTCGTACATATACATAGATATAATTATATTAGGTACTTAGGAATATTTGTATAGAATCTTTTTTATCGATTCTTATTTTTTTATGTGGTAATACTTAGGAATGTTAACATATTGGAGATTATGACTTATTTAATATTTCGATATGGTAGGTGTTTATTAGGATACGCACGCGTGGTTAAAGTGTTCCTATGTACAGCAACGATTGATTAGATATTTCGATATGTGAGATGCAAAAAGAATCAAATTTTTATATTGAAATATTACAAATACCTTTGAAAACCGAAAACATAATAATTGACGAGAACTGCCCATGTCTCTAGAATGAAAACCAATAACATTTCAAAATATTGAAATTATAAATCGTCGGCGATAGTGCAATAGCGCGTAACTAACAGCTGTCGATAAAGTTCTCATTTCAATAAAATACTTAGCATTTGTTTGAATATATTCGTATCTACACTTGTTACTTACGCGGTATTGCACTATCCCCGACCCCGACGAAATGTAATAAAAATATGTCTCTTCGTGCAGGTTTAGTGTTTAGCCTGATTTATGTCTCAATTTGTTAGTATTCAAGAAAATAGCATGAATAATCAATCGAAAAATATACGAAACGAGAACCTTTATGACTCGAATCAAAATAAATGATTACACGCAAATAATACAATCAAGTTTACGAAAATGCGGGAAAATATAATTCGAAAACATTATTTTACCTTTTCAATTTAAAGGTCCTTTTCATGTATATTATTTAAAACAAAACCAACAAAAGCTGTTTGGCTTTTTGATTTAAAACGTTTTACGATTTTGAAAAATATTGCTGTCTGGTCTCTATTTTTCAACGAGCATTTCACTAGCAAAAATAATAAAAACAGAGTGGCGTCTATTTGTGGGCAGCTGTATATTTAAACAGCCTTTGAATCACGAATCTTGTATTAGAAATATTATTTAAACACAATACAATGCTTATGTGAATCGTTTCATTTTAAATCTGTGACAGTAATGTCAAGCTTATTTCTTTTAAGCCATGACCATAAACTAAATTCTAGACGCACTGCAACACCTTCTCCTAATTTTTAAATTGTCTTTAAGTCTAATGATAATATTTAGTTACACTTGAACAAATTAAAGTATGACAATTTAACAATTACAGACATTGCAGTATTAACATTACATAAAAATGGTTTTACGAAATCAAATTATTACAATGTCTCTGAAACTTCAATCTGTTTAAAGGCTTCGTCATGATATCTGCTAACTGTCTCTCTGAAGGACAATATGCTATGTCAATTTGACCTTCAGCATACTTCTCATGTATAAAATAATAACGCACGTCTATGTGCTTGGATCTCTTACTGAATGAGCCAGTTTTGATCAGCTGTATTGAGCTCTGGTTGTCGACGTGCAGAGAAATCTTGACTTTTTCTTCTACCAATTCGTTCAGCAATGATTTCAAGTACATGGCATCCTTACAGCTATCAGCAGCAGCTATGAACTCGGACTCGGTAGACGAGACCGACACGATAGGCTGTCTTTTTGATGTCCAACATATAGGGCCATTCTCAAGCATCAACACAGTTCCAGTTGTGCTCCGTCTAGTCATTAAGTCACCCGCATAATCAGAGTCACTATATGTTTGTATGTTGGATATTGGTATATTCCTTTTAAACATTATTCCTTTATCTTTGGTTCCGATTAGGTACTTCATTATTTTCTTCACTGCAAGCACGTCAGCTTTAGAAGGATTTTAAATTTTTCTGGTAGCTTGGTTCACAGCTTGAGCTAGGTATGTCAGGTCTGGTTCTGGTGGATAAATACAATAAGCTTCCCACGACTTCCCGATATGGATAGTCTACCTTCTCCTGGGAAGTTTCTTGTGTCAGTTTACAATCCAAGTTACTTGGTATATCAACGGGTTTGGCGTTCTCCATGCCATACTTTTGCAAAATATTGTTGATATAATTTTTCTGTGTAAGTTTAATACCTTCTCCCAAATTTTGTATTTCCATTCCTAAATAATTTATAGGATTGTCATTTTTCTTCATCTGAAACTTGCTTTCTAGTTTACTCAATATCTGTTTTAATTTTTCTTTGTCTTGTCCGATCAATAATCCGTCATCCACATACAAAGCAATGATGATTGATTTGTCTTTGTTGACAAAAACACATCTGTCATTTTTTATAATTTTAAAACCAAGATCTGTCATAGTTTGAGTAAAAGTTTTATTCCAAGTAAGAGGCGCTTGTTTAAGGCCGTATAGTGCTTTTTTCAGCATGCATACTTTTTCAGTTTTTTCATATCCTTTAGGCAGTTTCATAAATATCTTATCTTTTAGTTAGCCATAAAGGAATGCTGTTTTTATATCGAAGGTCATTATATGGTAGTTTTTCGACGCTGCTATGGCAAATAAAGTTTTGATAGCAGTTTGACACACGACCGGACTATATATTTGATCATGGTCAAGGTTATCTCTCCTTATAAGTTCCATCTTCCTTTAATCGAAATACCCATTTGTTCGATAGTACTTTATGGCCTTTTGCCTCTTCTTTATTAACCATAATCCAGGTATTATTCTCTTCTAAAGAGTCAATTTCGGACTGAATAGCCTTCTCCCAATTTTTCTTTTCTGCACTGGCTATAGCTTGTTCATACGTCATCAAAACGTATTCATTGTATTTTTCAGGTAATTTTCTAGTCCTCTTATTTCTTATATCTGTGTTTTTGATACTTTCCAGAACTGTTTCTTGTTCTTTATTTTCAGTGTTTAGTTCTTGTTCATTATCTTTTTCTTCTTCGTGGGTGTCATATTCAATTTCAGTGTCAGTGTTTATTGGGTCATAGAATTCGGTGTCTTCATCATCAATTTCTTGTGATGTTCTTGGTTCTTGCAATATCTTGATCTCACAATCTTCTTCGTTTTCGAATCTAGGTATGATCGCAGTTGTTTGAGATGTTACATCTATTTCCCTTTTTTTAAATATAATATCTCGCTGAATTGTGATTTTTCTTTGTTCAGGATCCCACATCCTGTATCCAACTGGAGCATATCCTACCATTATTTGTTTTTTAGTTCTAGTCTCTAGTTTTTTAAGATATCCCAGCCGTTTGACATATCCAGTGGTTCCAAATGTTTTTATGTTTTCTAGATTTGGTTTTCTTTGGTACCATAGTTCATATGGAGTAGTCTTATCAGTTGTTTTCGAAGGAAGGCGATTCAGCAGGTAAGTAGATGTTAAAACTGCTTCTCCCCACATTTCTTTATCTAGTCCCGATTGAAATAGCAAGGCTCTTGCTTTTTCTATCAATGTGCGATTGAGCCGTTTCGCTTTGCCATTTAATTGAGGACTGTGAGGGATTGTGTAATCTAGTTTAATGCCTCTTCGCTGACACCAGGTTTTAAATTCCTTTTCAGTATATTCGCCCCCATTATCGCATCTTACTTTGTTTACTTTCTGATTTAATTCCCTTTCAGCTTCATTAATATATTGTTTAATTATTTCAGGAACCTCAAATTTGTTCTTTATTAGGTATAGTTTTGTGAAATGAGTGTAATCATCCAAAATTGTAACTATATATCTCATTCCATCCCATGTTGTTTGTTCTACATAACAGACATCGGTATGTATTATTTCCAGGGGTTTTTCTGCTCTTGTTCTTTCAGTATTAAATGGTTTTCTTGTTTGTTTTGCCATGATGCACACTTCGCATAGCTTATTTTCACATTTCTTTTCATCATGTGTTGAAATACCTTCAGCTAGTTTTGGTAAGATTTTAATTGCTTCTTTTCCTGGATGTCCCATTTTAATATGCCAATCATCTTCTGCACACATCGCCACATTACATTTTTCGTTCAATTTTACAGTGTAATCATCCAAAATTGAAACTATATATCTCATTCCATCCCATGTTGTTTGTTCTACATAACAGACATCGGTATGTATTATTTCCAGGGGTTTTTCTGCTCTTGTTCTTTCAGTATTAAATGGTTTTCTTGTTTGTTTTGCCATGATGCACACTTCGCATAGCTTATTTTCACATTTCTTTTCATCATGTGTTGAAATACCTTCAGCTAGTTTTGGCAAGCTCATTTTTCTTTCCTAATAGTGTGAGATCTTCTTTACGTATCTCAACGGTGTTCTTAAAGAATAGTACAGAACCACCGTTGTTAGTAATTTCGTTCACAGACATAAGGTTTTGTGAGAGCTCAGGTACGAAAAGAGTATTGTTCAGTACACAGAGATCTCCTTCGACAGTCCCGATACCTTTCGATACTATCTTGCCTTCACTTTTGGCTATACATATTGTTGACTCTTGACTTCTGAAGTTTTTTATGTTTTCGATGTTGTTTGTCATGTGTGCTGAACATCCAGAATCCACAATGAACTCAAGTTTCCTGGCAGATATTTCATTTTCTTCATAACTTGTTAGGAATGCCACTCTTCCAGGCTTTTTATATTTATTTTTGTTAGCGTCTTTGAAAAAACATTTATCTTCCGGATGGTTATACTTTTTACAGATGCTGCATTGTTTAGACCTGCAGTCCTTTGCTTTATGCCCCTTCCTGCTACATTTCAGGCATTCGATTGCTGTATTTGCTTTGAATGCTACTGAGGAAGTTGAAGGTTGGCTATTCTTTCTATTTTCTTCTAACAACAGGCGGTTTTTCAAGTTAGACAGTGTCTTTTCACTCGAAGATTCCCATGCAGTGATAAAACTGCTATAAGTCTCCGGAAGAGCTGAGAGAATCTTTGACATTATCAATTCTTCTTCGATTGGACTGCCTAGCTTGGATAAACGAAATGTTATGCTTTCCAACTCGGAGATCGGACATCGTATTGCATTTGTTTCGGGATTCCTGCCCGTCATAAATGTCACATAAGGTTTTATACATTTGTACAGCGGTTTCGCATGTTAAGATGTATTGCAGATGCTTTCTGTCAATAGTAGAAATTATTAGGGCTTGACCCTGAGCATCTAGCTTTTCATCAAATGGTTTCTTTTCACCATCTTCGTCAGTTTTCTCACTAGGTTTAGTTAAATCCAACAAACCTTTAGCTCGTAGAAATATTGTGAGCCCGAACTTCCAGCCACGATAAGATTCAACACCAGTTAGTTTTTCTATATGTTCATTTTCAGGTCTTGACATTTTTCCGACTTTTGTTTTTTTTATTAAGTTTTAACAAATTTTTATATTCTCGTATTTTTATTTATTTTTATATGCGTATTAGTCGCCCATAACCTGTGGGCAGCTGTATATTTAAACAGCCTTTGAATCACGAATCTTTTATTAGAAATATTATTTAAACACAATACAATGCTTATGTGAATCGTTTCATTTTAAATCTGTGACAGTAATGTCAAGCTTATTTCTTTTAAGCCATGACCATAAACTAAATTCCAGACGCACTGCAACACTATTTGATACTAATGATAAATCATGATTTCGTTTTTCACTTGTATCCCGGACAGTTCTTGATAACTGTCCCTTGGGATAAGTAGCTTTTTGTGTAGCTATTACTTTTACCTGTAAACTTTATTTCGGTATAAATCCTGATTATTTTGACAGTTCACCTGAAATATTACCTTGAATTCACGGGTGAATTTGGTTTGTGGAATTGCGATTTCGCTTCGCTGGCTATGTGACCTTTGTCTTATTATTTTTTATCCTATTTCTCTGGTAGGTATGTGCTTTTAGCTTTTACCATTTATCTTTTGTTTTTTTTTTTATTTAGAAGCAGAATAGGTAATCTAGCTATGCAGTCCGATGTGAAAATATAGAAATTAAAAAATGGTAATACTGAATGTTTACAATGAAGCGAAAAATTTTAAACTTTGTAATTTTTCGCTTCATTGTAAATATTTGGTTTACGTTAGCAGACGTTACTGCCTTAATAAACATAATTATTAATGGCAATCCTGCAGCGTCGTCCCATTTTCTTAGATTGATTAGAAAGGGACGACACCACAATATTGCCATTTTATTTCTACTCTTTTATATACTGTAATTGTGTCAATTTTGTATTTAAAACTTTCTAAGACCAGTGGCTCTATTTTTTGAAATTAAGTACCTACTGAAATATGCACGAAATGTGTCATGTTTTATGTTTCAACCCCCATATCTTTGAAAAACGCAGTTGACAAATAAATTCCATATAATTATTTCGGTTCACTGCGACCTGTAGGCGAGAGCAACCGGAAATCTGGACATCGGAACATCTGGAATTAAGCCAAGCTGCAACCGAGGCGCTTCGGTCCCGCGGTCAATAATATGACTGCAATAATCAGTCAATATCTTGTTTGTTTTATAAACATGACTTTATCTGTATCAGGGCTGTTTAGCGCTCACTACCAGTGAGTCGGACTTTGTCTAGGAGTATAACCAGTTAATGGGATTATCTCTGCGCCACAGGAGTTATTAGGTAGGTATATTCAGACAAAACAAAGCGATACTAAACGGCTTTCAATTTAGTTCCGTTGCATTAGCGTATCTAAGATTACTTTTCAGGTAGAGGGCCTGGGTAAGGCCTGGCGATGGCCTATGAGTTGAAGTCATGAATTTCTAAGGGTAACCCAAAATCCTGGGGTGGGCACTAGACCATATTGGGGTGGGCACGGCCCATCCGGCCACCCCCCTAAATAGGTCAATGTTCCGTTGTCCAGTTTAACTACTTACTTAACTCTGAAAAGCGTTTAAGAGTAAATCACTGAAGTTGTCGAAAATTATCTGTCAATGGGACGTGACGGACACCTCAAAAAATTCAATTACGTTTTGATATGGGTCGACCGTCCCCAAAAAGTGAAGGACTACTCCGAAGATCGAAATTAAAAGTTTGCACAGTGCCATCCCTTTCCATCTCGCGTCAAACAATATTTGAATAAGGGACGGCACGATACGATTCGAATTTCGAACACCGGAGTAACCCCCTTGGTATACTCGTCTGCAATCAAGGACACGATTATAAGTTTTGAGTATGTAGTGGGCTGATTCTAGTTAAAAGTTGTGTGAGTGATTTAAGTTTAGTGTTTAGTGGTCGAAGCCCGATGATTGGACCAGTACCCTTCCTTACCATGATTTAACGTGACCGTACTCGCTAGCGACAGCGTATACACAATTTGTATGGAGAATAGTGCAGCGCCCCTACCGGTTACTTTGTAGAACTACAATTCTCCATACAAATCTTTTACGCAGTCGCTAGCGAGTATTGTCACGTAAACTCATGGTAAGGGTACAGATATCCGAACATCTGCCCGTCTAGCACAACTATATGCTTTGCGACTCTTGTCGCGCGACGTACCGCTACCCGTCACTTTCTCACAGTACTGCACAGAAAGAGACGGGTAATTGTCTCGCGCGAGAAATAGTCGGGTATGACAGTTATGCTAGAGGCGCTGGAGTTATACTCATCAGTGTCGCGCTCCACCAGGGGACGGATCGGACCAATCGGAGATAGACGATTCGATCGATTGAAAATAAGTCACGAATGTCACGATCCCTAGTGGGGGAGCGATTACTAGAAGAGAAATATGTGTAAAGGTTACCTAGAAAGAGTATATTAAATTGGGTACCAAATTTCAATTAAATATCTACTTCTCATTTAAACAATATCCATTATTCTTTATCAAATTATAGGTATGCAAAGAGTCTGCTATTTAAAAACTAAGAAATACAGATAACTTCATCAAAATTGTATACGACCGAATTGGAGAAACCTGCTCTTGAGCAAAGAAAGAGAACGGAGTTCTGAGGTGATAAATATAAGTACCTAAATAATATTTTATTTCGAAACACAATTGTTTTTCGAAATTATTTTTTAATGTGGGTAAACTTTTTTATATCTACATATATAGACACCCGCAAAGAAAAGTTCAATTGCTCTCATACGTGGTCCACCCCGGGACTCGGACCCGGCATCTTTGGATGACATCCAGAGAAGCACTACTCCACAGACTCCACTACGCACTGCGACGCTAGTGTCTCTGGTCGAAAGGTTAGGTACTTACTAAGACGTTGGACCGGTTATCGAAGGCTGGGCCACGTATGAGCGCAATTGAATTTTTCTTTCTCTTTGAATTGAAGTCACTTGAAAAGGTACGCGTTTCAGTTAGTCTAAGGTTTAGGGTAGGGAATAAAGAGAATACACAATAGTTACCTTTGAGCCTGAGGTTTTTCTCCGTTGTCCCATCAGACTCATCCGACAGCTTCAATATCTCGCTCCTCTTGTCTGTTGCCTTCTCATGGATCACGGCTTCCACGGTCACCAGCTCGAAGATGTTGTTGGTGCGGTTCAGGATCTGTGGCACACAGAAAATAGAGATTAATTGTACACTGAAAAAAATCCCAAGTAGCAAAAAAAGCTGCAGAACAGCCTTTATTCAGCTTAAATTAGCAGTATAAGGGTTTATGCTGCTCTGAGAAGCGCTTATTCAGGCTTCTGCAGCTTGTTGCTACTTGCGTTGTTAACAGTATCCCAAATATTAGCTGCTATGCTAGTTACATTAGTCAGAGGACTTACAAACTAAGGGCTACTAGTAACAAAAGTAAGTTGTGTAAATGGGCGTAATTTAGTTTACTACTAAACACACTAGCTATGTCTCCAGTAGTGAAACTAGTTGAGCTATTTTTTTAGTGTAGGTGTACTAATGAAATGACTGACTGATGAGTTTCTTTCGGCGTTTCTTCTCAACAGTGGTCTTCTCTTGTGAAATGCCGGTTTTTTTTTTAGTAGACTAGATTAGGTAGATTCAAATGAGTGTTAAGTCTCCGAAGACGACGTCGAGGACTGGACTAAATGGAGAAGCAAAATAAAGAAACCCCACCCCACCCCGGCCCTCCCGACCCCGCCATCATGTGGGATAATAGCAAGAGTGAAGAGGCCTTTAATCAACAGTGGGTGGATATGGGCTGAAAGGCATGAATGAATTTCCAACCGCAAACGCTCCGCATGTGGAATGAGCTCCCTGCCGAGGTTTTCCCCGGGGGTTCTTCAACAGGGGAGTAAATAGGTTCTTAAAGGGTCACCAACGCGCGTGTGATGCTCCTGATCCTGGCGTCACACGCGTCCATAAGGCGGCGGCAACGGCTTAAGCGAGCCGCATGCTTGTTTGCTAGTAGTATAAAAAGTATGAATGAAAAATTAAGTACTAGTACGTTTACTCACAGTCTGAAACTTGAACGCAATGAGAGGCCGAACCAGATCGAACCAGTTGGTGATCTTCTTGCCCACCAGGTCTGGTAGGATCACCATCAGCGAGTTCCCAATGCTGCGCACCACCATATCTGACCTGCGGAATTAAAGGACATAAGTTGTGTGAAAACGCTAAATCCACCCGTCCTCATTTTATATCGCGATATGTTTTTTAGTTCTTCGGGTCCGCTGGTTCAAGGTTCATTTATTTTTTCATTGTGTTCGATTCGAACAAACATAATTATTAATAGGTACAGTCCGACAAGAAAGTGTAGAAATTAAAAAGTGGCAATACTGTACTGTCGTCCCGCTTCCTTAGATTGATTAGAAAGGGATGACACTACAGTATTGCCACTTTTTATTTCTACTGTGTTACATACGTACCCATATAAATTAAATATGGGAAGACTGAAAGCTCTGCAGTTTTCGTGATAAATTAAGTAATTTTAGTTGCAAATCTTTGTGTTCTAAACATGAAACTCGAAATTTAAATATTTAAAAGTGGCCAATACTTTCAATGTGCCTACTAATTCAGTGAATAAATTTAGGATTTTGACCTTACAAACGGTCCGGTAGTTTTGAATTTTTGATATGTTGTCTAGGATGGTTAGTCAGTGTTTAAAATGCAAAATGCCCGCCGCCATATTGAAAAAACCGGCACTCTCTTCATACTGTGTCAATCGGTCATAACATATTGCATATCGGTTTGGGGTGGAGCCCCGAAAACTAGCATGCTTTGTCTAGAAGTCGCTCAACGTGCTGTGCTGAAAGTTATGAATTTCTTGCCGTTTACCTACTCTACTCAAATGCTATACAAAGTTTGCAAAGTTTTAAATGCGAGACAACTGTTTATTCTTTCTGTTGTCCTTAGGTACGAGTATCATTCCGCAAATCTATTTGACATATTAAATCTAGGTGATTCCCGTAGACCCAAATATATTGGAAGAAGAGATACAAAGTTTCAAACTAACTTTATTAAGAAATACTATAGTTTTAACGGGCCTTTTCTTTACAATAGTATAAATAAGAGTCTGAACATATACCCTATGACCAAACGTGACTGCAAAATAGCAGTCACAAGCTGGCTACAAAACAAAAGCTACGAGGAGACAGAAGAGATTTTAACTATACTTGCCTGACAATATTACAAACAATATGAAATCTTTTTTTATAATTTTTATTATTTTTTATGAAACATGTAATGTCTAATTTTTTTTTTTTTAATGTGGGTACACCACAATTTTTATTTAAACCATGAATACAAAGATCAAAGCTTAAAGAAAAATTGAAAAAGGAGCTACCTGGTGGAAGGGACCGGGAATCGAACCCGGTACCTCTGGATTACCGGTCCAGCGCGTTAGCCACTTCGCTACCCTCGCTCCACGTAGACCTGACGAATTTTTCCTTATGCTTTGTGTGTCGATCTTTGCATTGTTTATTTGAAAGGTTTTTTACACCTTAGCGACCTCTATATGAATACGTTAATATTCACATCTTACCGCACCACTTTACAGCGGTGAACGAGCAAGCGAGAGAGGGTGCTGTTTGTTTTTTTATAATTTTTATTATTTTTTATGAAACATGTAATGTCTCATTTTTTTTTTTAATGTGGGTACACCACAATTTTTATTTAAACCATGAATTCAAAGATCAAAGCTTAAAGAAAAATTGAAAAAGGAGCTACCTGGTGGAAGGGACCGGGAATCGAACCCGGTACCCTCGCTCCACGTAGACCTGACGAATTTTTCCTTATGCTTTGTGTGTCGATCTTTGCATTGTTTATTTGAAATCTTAGTAAGTGCACGCAGAATTAATTTCACATAAACACGTACACACACATACACACTAATACACACACACACACCGTATAGTATTAAGTAATTATAATTAGCCAGATTAAGTGTAAAATTGTAACACATTACATTTCGAACATCTACTATTAAGTGCGCTGCTTATCCTGAAGCTCAGGTTTTACCTATTCGGGGAGTAGTGTTCTAGTTTTCTAAGGATCCTTCTGTAAATTGTGTTTTCTTAAATAAATATTATTATTATTATTATTATTTTTGCTCATATCTTCCTTTAGGAGCATTTTAGCTAGAAGAAAGCTTCGACAATGTTATAGAGAGTTAAATTTACTAAATTTTCCATTTTATATTTTGTTTCTAGGACAGATAGTTACGGAGATATGCACATTTCAAAAAACTTAACAAATTGCAATTTCCAACTCAAAAACAAACTTCTGAATTATATCTTCGTTTAGGAGCATTTTGGCTAGAACAGTGCTTGGGCAATTTTGTAGAGAATTAAATTTACTATAATTTACATTTAAAATTTTGTTTCTAGGACAGATAATTACGGAGATATGTAAAAAATAAAGTCACATTTTCGGAAAATGTATGTAAAAATGGACATGAGTTTTATAAGCAATTATATTTCCGACATGTTTTAATTTGTCCTTGACTAATCTGTAACTGAATGACAGCGTTCTAAACCAAGAATTTTGAGAAATTTTCGGAAAATTCGAATTTTCCTGTTTTTTAAATGTGCATATCTCCGTAACTAACCGTCCTTGTAACAAAATCTGAAGTGTAAATTATAGTAAATTTAATTCTCTACAACATTGCCCAAGCTTTGTTGTAGCTAAAATGCTCCTAAACGAAGATATAATCCAGAAGTTCGTTTTTCAGTAGGAAATTGCGATTTTTTACGTTTTTTTAATGTAGATATCTCCGTAACTATCTGTCCTAGAAAAAAAATATAAAATGGAGAATGTAGTAAATTTAACTCTCTATAACATTGTCGAAGCTTTCTTTTAGCTAAAATGCTCCTAACGGAAGATATGAGCAAATATATGAAGAAAGTGCCGGTTTTTTCAATATGGCGGCGGGCGTAGAAAGGGGGGAATTGTGCATTTTGCATTTTAAACACTGACTAACCATCCTAGACAACATATAAAAAATTCAAAACTACCGGACCGTTTGTAAGGTCACACATAGTACTTTAGTCTCTATTCACCGTATTATACGTCAACAATAGGCATGTTGACTAATTTTTTTTGAGGATGTCAATCGATTCTATTTTTTATTGTGATCAAATGTCTATATGGGACTGACTGCATTTAAACTGCTCTAAAAGTCAGAAATGACCGTCAAAGTTCAACATTCCTACGTAGCGCTAAAAACGCTCCATACAAAACGCATCAGGCTAGTGACGTCACAGGCCGGTATAGGTACCAATAATTGTATAGAAAAATTAAGAAATTTGTCATTTTCACCGTGAAAAAGTGCGTTTAAGTTCATAGTTGTCATACAATTATTGTTTCGTAAAATTATGAGGATTCTGAAACCATTTTCAAAATTTATTTTGGATTAAAAAAAATTATCATAAAATTAGCATACCTTTGAAGTCACATATTTCCAAAAAAGATACATGTTTCTGGATGTTTTTCTTTGTTTCGTGAAATATTTAGTTAATTTTATTCATATAACTACAGTACGCTGTAGAATTCAACATCAGTCAAATAGCCTATTGTTCGAACTTGTAAATTTTAAAAAGAAAAAGAAAATAAAAGGCATCTCAATATCGTTAAAAGCCAACAGTATCGCTTGACGGTGCATTTTTCTCCAGAAAGGTTGTGTTGTGAAACTCTCAAACTATCGAAAAAAAATGTTGCAACGATATGAAAGTAAGTATTATGTATTGTTCGAATCCTTTTTCCTTCAGGTGTGTATTCAACCCTCGTAAATATGTAAATAAAGAATGAGAATAAAACTCACCTGTTGCCGTGTTCAACCGTGTTTGGGTTCGAAATAAGGAATAAAAGAAAGCCGGCAGAGATCGTATATATAACAAACGTTGCGTTTTTATTTAATTTGTTCTATATGTAGTATTTATCCAATTTTATTGTCTACACGTAGTTATGGTGTAAAAATCTATGATGTATCATAATACGATTTCAAGGTAAAAAATCGAAACGACGACATGTTTTGTAAAAATAAACCTGACACTTTATACTCTCGCGGTTTGAACTCATAATTAACACAAATTATAACGGGTTGTGAGTGTTGTGTGTCGGACCGGTGACAATAATTAGCAAATAAATGGGTGGTAGTCGAACATTTATTTTCCTACCCATCCATTTTATTAGACATTTTCGTCGGGTAGTACTACATTTGGCCGACGGCTCCAGCAACAACTCGCTGTTTCACCAGTACATCTGAGACCACGGCGTGTGCAACCCCGCCGAAACGTTAGATTATGAAGGTAAATAGGAAATATCGCGTTAGACCCGTTATAATTTGTGTTAATTAAAAATAAACCTGTTTTTAAAACAATTTTTTATTTCCAACTGTAATTTATTGGAAAAGTTAAATAAATAAATATTAGATAACCTCACACAAATCGACCTATAGTCCCAAATTAAATACACAAATATTCGAGTTCACCCCACAAATATTTGCCCTGGCCGGGATTCAAACCCGGGACCGCCGGCTTAGTAGGCAGCTGCTTTACCACCTGCGCCAACAGAGTCGTCGTAGTTTTATGACAGAGTTCCATGACCATTTCTCGGCTCCATCATCAGATCAGATCTGTGTCATAATATCACGATATCAGCACCTCTGGCATAACTGTGACACGCTACTAATAGAAGAAGTAAAAGGAGCAAAAACTTATATGGGAGAATATTAGAATGAGTAGCGATATAATGTGAAAAAAAACCTGATTAAAGTTTTAGATATTAAAAAAAAAATGGGCAAGCGCGAGTCCGACTCGCGCATGAAGGGTTCCGTACCATAATCTATAACAAGTTTGTTGTATGGGAGCCCCCCTTAAACATTTATTTTATTTTATTTTTAGTTTTGTTGTTATAGGTGCAATATAAATACATCATCTGTGAAAATTTCAACTGTCTAGCTATCACTGTTCTTGAGATACAGCCTGGTGACAGATGCACGGACGGAGGGACAGAAGGACGGACAGCGAAGTCTCAGTAATAGGGTCCCGTTTTTACCCTTTGGGTAAGGAACCCTAAAAATGGTAACTGGAATAAATTCGTGCTTAGTTCCTTTAAGTACCGGAAAATGCTTAAAAAAACGCATCATTAAGAATGTATATACAAACAATTGCTAACTAACGTAACTAGTAAAACCCACAATCTACCTATTCTCAACGCTTTTCATTTCAACGGACTCTTTTGCATATATAAAGATAGCGCTCCTCCTTTTTCTACACACCATAGCCGCCAGTTTCAAACGATAACCTTATACAGATAGCAACTGCTGAATTGTAAGCTTTATGCTTTAGACATTACGCATTAAATTCTAAATGGTTAGAGTTTTAGAGACAGCGAACAGTGACATATTGCGTAAAACTGGAGAATTAATTCAGCAATTTGTTCAAAGATTCCTCTTGTTCAGTAAATCCGGTATTAACGTCGCGGGTAACCGTTATAAGAAAAGTTTTACGCCTGTTTTGTGAGTGAGAAATGAACTTGTCGGCTTTATGTAAATTCACTCTTTACCATAGGGAACGCATAACGAAGATTCTGGCAACTGTAGCCCGTAGCCCGTCTAACACAACTATGCTTCGCGACTCTTGTCGTGCGACATGGCGCTACCCGTCAGGCCGTCACTCTCTCACATTACTACACAGAAAGAGACGGGTAATTATCTCACGTGAGAAATAGTCGCGTATGACAGTTACGCTGGAGGTGTGCGGCTATCTTGCCGCGACTTCGCTTATCGCGCGACTCAGCGTCACCTCTTGCTCGCACGGTATTAGGAAAGTGACAGGTAGCATTTATCGCGTGACAAACGCTACCTGTCCCTATGGACACCTTTGTAGACCAGGGGGGAGAAAATCTCTTTAAAATAAACCACGGGTGGTAATTCATAATGCCCTATACCGCATATTTATGGCACAAACGCCTGCACTCTGATATGAGACATTCACGAATTCATCGCCCTAGGTACCTATGTAATGTAATGTGTCCTAGGCCACGTGTGGCCACGTTAACATTACTTGTCCACGTAATGTTAATCTTGTTCGATCTGATCTTTGCCATAATATTATATTTCTTCTTACCGTATCTGCGAGTTTAACCAAATATTATGACGCCTTTAATCCAGTGTACTTAACGTGTCGAATAAAAACCTCCTACTTCTATTTTTCATCATTTCATATAAAATATTACTTACGAGTCTGTTTGAAAATGGCTGAAATTATTTATTTTTACGCTTTCCTACTCCATATCTCTCTCTTTTATGGACAGGTGGACACCACGCCACTTAACCCTCTTACCATCATGAGTTACTTATGGTAAGGGTACGCGACAAAACCAACGTCATCCAGAACTAAAAGGCCATAAAACAAGATTTGAATACGCTCTATGTGTCTTACCTTACCGTATCTGAAGAGTACCTACACCCGTCCACCAAATACTACCCTAATTTTAAACGATACCTACTGCCTTATATCAAGGCGTTACTTCGTGGCTCATTGTACCGCGCGTGTTTACTTATTTCGAGATTTAATTTAAATGGAGTTCTAATGTACACATAATTTGCATGTTTGTGAAAATTGTTCTAATCCTGTTTAAAGCTGGTACTTAGATTGGATTTATTTAGCGAAGAGGGGCTGTTTATTATGTGCCTCAAGTGTAAAGCTTATGTTTGTAATAACTTTTCGACAAAACGAAATATTCACAAATTTTCACAAAAAGACAAAGAAAACTTTTAGTTTAAGGTGAACTAAATCACTGTATGCAATTTGTCGTTCTGTAGTTGTTTCTCAAAAACTTTCCATAAACTAAAACGGCCAGTTTAGTTTCGGCCAAGTTTTTGTGCTTTGCCCTTTGAATTTTCTGAAAAATTTAAAACTTTAAAAATGTTAAGGATCGAATCGAATCAAATCTCACCTTAATAAACCAGCAAGATGAAACAAGTCAAAGAAGCATTAATTTGTTATCCAGAAGTCTAGAACTAAACTGCAAGCGCTGTATAAATTCAACTTTAACAACGTAAGCGGATTTACGTCTTCGCGCTGTCTTGAGTCTGATTTAATGAAGACTAATGGCTTCAGCAGTAGGAATAACTACGCTTGCAGATATATTATGTGGTGGACTATTGTACCAGACAAGTACGTGTACTTATAGAAGATTCTAACCTGGGTATAATGGGTATAAGTATGACTGCAGCGTCACCTATCGTTTGTAACTATAGGGCAAATTGTGAAGAAATATATATATATTTTTAATAATAAATATTGACACTAAATGAATATAAGAAATATCAGACTAATTTAGTAATGACTACTACCTACTATACACACTTTGTGTGCATTTCCTGTAAATTATAATTTGAGTCTCAAATTCTCAAGACTGAATAGGCTGTTACAGAACCAGAGAGCTAATTCTTCGACCCCGTAGTCACTCACCAGCACTAGGTGATATTGAGTTCAATAGCCGGTCAAATTGTGTATGAAAATACTACGGTCTAAACTACGGTCTACGGATAAATTATACGGTCCACTGTACCACTCACCATGTATTTGGTGTATAGAGCATTATATGCTCATTTCATGTTTTTAAGAAAGTCAAATAGTTTTTATTTTTTATCTAAGTGATTTGATTTTTGTTATATAAGCGCCTACGAAAAAATAATAGCACTTATCCAAATACATGCAAAAGGGGAATACGAAAAACAGCATCACCCACTCACTGACTCACCTCACTGATCGGTAGATGTTTCTCCTCTCTGGTCATCGCCCGAGACGCCAAAGTAAGCGCTCGATTGTCAAATGTGAGTTTTCAACATATATCTCAAACAGCACGGATGCGCTGATGGGCAGATTGCTTTTCTCTTTGGTCATCGCCAAAGCCGCTAGTGAGAACGCTCTATCGTCTTACGTTAATTCAAATGTCACTTCAACAGTGTAAGGATATTTCTAGCACTTACCCAAACACGATACAAAAGGGGAATATCTCAAACAACACGGACGCGCTGATCGGCAGATGTTTCTCTTCTCTGGTCATCGCCATCAGGGACGCCAGGGTGAACGCTCGATTGTCGAACGTCAGTTGGAAGGTAACGTCGAATGTGTTTAACTTTAGCACTTACCCAAACACGATACAAAAGGGGAATATCTCAAACAACACGGACGCGCTGATCGGCAGATGTTTCTCTTCTCTGGTCATCGCCAGGGACGCCAGGGTGAACGCTCGATTGTCGAACGTCAGTTGGAAGGTCACGTGAACGGTGTCGAATAGTAGCTCTTCTCTCAGTAACTCTATCCGCATCTCTTTGTGGTAGAAGTGGCGGGCTACCTGGAAAAAGAGAATTGGTGTAGACAGTTGACGAAAAATATTTATTATAATAGGGATGATATGCCGTGTTGAAATACTTGAAATAGCTTAATATATCATGAAAAAAAAATCTTAAAACAAAAAAATTAAGGGACTGAAATATGAGACTTCAAATTCGAAGGTGAGATGAGACGCAAACATGAAGATTCTTTATTTTAATCAAGAAGCGAAATTGTTTTCTGAATTCTCATAATTCAACAAAACAATTAATTGTATGAACAGACATGAATTTAACGCTTTTTTTCACGGCCTAAATGCCAAATTACTTACTTATTTTCCCCGTACAAATGATATTTTGAAAAAATCTTGAATTTTTAATAAACCCCAATCAAACCTAGAAAAAAATATACAGATTTTTCTGTAGCTTAAAAAAAGATGAATTGTCGAAACTAACTCTCGAGGTCAACTCACAGCGCCACTAACTTAGTCTGCTTTACTGTCAGTGGTGGCGCTAGTATCTACGTGGACGGTATCATTTTGTAAGTCGTTGTAGTAAGTTCCTAACAGATCCGTCTAAACCGATAAGTTGGTAGTGGTAGAATCTTTGAGTATTGCTCTAAGGGTAGAATGTACTTATTTTTACTCCTGAGTTTTTATGGCCGTCCATTTTATATATCTGTAGAAACAATGTTGACATGACTATTATGTCTTCAATTTCTTCGTGAATAAAAACCTGCGTGTTTGATTTCAGCGCCATCTAGTTCAAAACTCCAAACATGGAACATGCCTAACATTATCATATATTATCAAATCACACTTGATAACGATTTATTATGATGATAATGTTGAATTAATTTGTTACATTGAATACTAGGCTCCTAAAATAGCTCCAATCTAATAATAAACTTGTTATATAATGTAGTGACTAATTTCGTATCTCTGGTTATCCGGGGGTGTAGCTCAGATGGTAGAGCGCTCGCTTAGCATGCGAGAGGTACGGGGATCGATACCCCGCACCTCCAAAATCATCTTTTAGTAATTTCTTTTTAGTTTTTTTTTATACTGTTACTTTTTTCTTTATTATTTTATGCTACTTAAAATACATTTTATAAAAATGTTGTGTTTTCTTTTGTACCCTTACTTTTTTCTTTGTTTATTATTTGATACATAGAATATATTTTCTATAAATGATGACTTCGTCTTGCGCCTTTGAATGATGTGGCGGACTTGTGTGCTATCCTTTTCTCCCGTCATATAAAAGGAAAGTGACAGCCAACATTTATCTGACAGATATGTTTTATCTGGTGATTGAACAATCGGCCCTTAGGAGACTTAATTTATTATTGGAGAATACTGACCTCTCTTATTTGCCCCATAGCGTAGTACACGAAGCCGCGTCGTTTCGACCGATAATGGAGCGTCAGTCCTTGCCTGGTCTCATTTTCGCATATGAAACTGGGGGCCCTCATTCTAGGAATAAAATGAAATATTGTATTTATTTGCTAAGAATCTATGACATGAGTGTAATAAATGGTAACGTCAGTTGGGGCATGTTCGCCAGCCATGTTATTACAATAAAGAACAATAATACTTTAACTGTGATAAAATTAGGATGCGACTATCGAAGTGTTGCTCGGATTAATAAATAGTACCTACTATAAAATGGCTTTAACCATCATCTGACAAATACCTATTTCGTCTGTTGACAACCAAACTCACTAAGCAACAAGTACCTACTTAAAACGAAGCTCGTATCTCTGTATCAATCTACAAACTAGATACGAGGTATTGAAGAGTATACTGTCAATTTTTTTTTGCATTATAGGTACTTAAGTAATACCTACTCGAATCACTGCTTTATTGTGTGCAGTGCATGACGTTGACTAGTCTTCAGGTTACCAGAAATGTTACAAGAGCTACCAAAAGATAGTTCTCTTGGTAGGAACTAGGAACCCTATAGGTTAGTAGGTACCTAGGTAACTGAAATTCAGGTACCTATCCGTGTAGGTTATCCCGGTCGTTAAGCAAGTTTCTTCTTCCCTAGGATAGACAGGACTGCCTTCTATTTCTTAGAAGTGATCCGAGAATAACGCTATTAAATTAACGTTGTCCTAGAAACATACTAATACTGACCTAGGGTAGCTGAACTTAAGATATTCGTGTAGGTTGTCCAGTCCGTTGAGGAAATCCCTCATGTGGCGGCCGAGGACAGACAGCACCCTGTCGTAGCCGTATTGGGAGACGAATCCGACGAAGTAGACACCCATTTGGTCCATGAACTCTCGTTCCGTTATGCCCAGTACCTAAAACAAAGGCGAATAGGTACATAAAATGTTATTAGTAAACCTTAACTTATATTAGTAAGACATTCAGCTTATTCAAATGTTGTTCTACTAGATCGCTAGAGACGGTACGATACAAACTCATTTTCATTCATTCGAAATTTATTTTCGGAGTAATCCCACTCTGCGAGCTGAGTGATTTACTACTTACTGGTAGTTTTCTAAGTTATAAAATGAGCAATAGAAGGGGTTACTAATGTGTTGCAAAAAATTTATTGGCATATTTTCGTTTCGCACAGCAACCATTGGCACAATCATCATTTCGCACAATTGCTTTTTGCCTAAATTTCTTGGCATACTATCACTTCGCACATGTTTCTTTGGCAGAATAGTACATTGGCATAATGTCGATTAGAACAATACTCCTATGGTCGAATAATTGTGTCGCCGAAATTTATATGGCATAATATTCCGTTTGCATCCTTGAGTGTAATTATGTTATAGTAATGATGTAGAAAGCATTAATTGGTCATATATTTTTAGTAGGAGCTCATGCTTAGTTGTGTGGGGGGGGGGGGGTACCACAATAATATTTTTATTGATGTGTCACAATATTTCTATTCAATATTTCCTAGATGTTGTTTACGTTTAACTGTATTATGCAGTATTGTCGTTAATAATACGCTAGTAAAATGGAGATACCAAAGGAAAGTGTTTTAAGAGTGTTTAAATCAACAAGAGGTGCATTCAAGTTGGAAATGGACGGATTTGTGTATGAGAAAAGTAATGTGAAAGAGAAGAAATTCTAAGAAGTTCTGTGTTTTTTTAAATGTCCTACTCCATCAGGTTTTGTGGGGGACGCAGTTTCAACCTAACCTAACCTATAGTTTTCTGGCAGCGATTCGTTTCTGTGAGGCACGCAGTCAAGTTCGTAAGCCAAGTCGGACCTGCGAGGCTCGCTCGCTTCGCTCGCTCGTTAGGGTCATGGTTCAACCTAACACTCCTCCTCGCTTCGCTCGTCGTCGTACCTAACCTAAGCCAAGTCGGATCTGCCTTAAAGTGAAATTGGTAATGTTAGGAATCGTAAGCCAAGTCGGACCTGCGCGGCTCGCTCGCTTCGCTCGCTCGTTAGGGTCGTGGTTCAACCTAACACTCCTCCTCGCTTCGCTCGTCGTCGTACCTAACCTAAGCCAAGTCGGATCTGCCTTAAAGTGAAATTGGTAATGTTAGGAATCGTAAGCCAAGTCGGACCTGCGCGGCTCGCTCGCTTCGCTCGCTCGTTAGGGTCGCAGTTCAAGCTAACACTCCTCCTCGCTTCGCTCGTCGTCGTACCTAACCTAAGCCAAGTCGGATCAGCCTTAAGGTGAAATTGGTAATGTTAAGAGTCGTAAAAGCCAAGTCGGACCTGTGCGGCTCGCTCGCTCCGCTCGCTCGTTAGGGTCGCAGTTCAACCTAACACTCCTCCTCGCTTCGCTCGTCGTCGTACCTAACCTAAGCCAAGTCGGATCTGCCTCAAGGTGAAATTGGTAATGTTAGGAATCGTAAGCCAAGTCGGACCTGCGCGGCTTGCTCGCTTCGCTCGCTCGTTAGGGTCGCAGTTTAACCTAACACTCCTCCTCGCTTCGCTCGTCGTCGTACCTAACCTAAGCCAAGTCGGATCTGCCTTAAGGTGAAATTGGTAATGTTAGGAATCGTAAGCCAAGTCGAACCTGCGCGGCTCGCTCACTTCGCTCGCTCGTTAGGGTCGCAGTTAAACCTAACACTCCTCCTCGCTTCGCTCGTCGTCGTACCTAACCTTAGCCAAGTCGGACCTGCCTTACTTACCTGCCTTACCTTCGTTTCTGTGAGGGACGCAGTTTCAACCTAACCTGTGGGTATGCTATGGTACAATTATGCCGAAATAAATTCGGCGTAACTTATATTGTGCTACATAAAATTCTGCGAAATAAAAGTTGGCGATATTAGTATTCTGCTATTCAAAATTGTGCCAAATGAATACTATGCGACATAACAATTGTGGCAAGTATATAATTATGCGATAGTATCATTCGGCTAAAAATTATTGTGCGAAAACGGTTATGCGAAATGTATTTTGGACAATAGAGATTGTGCAAGATAAGGGGTACCCCAATAGAAGCTGATTAGTAATTTCGATCAAGTGTATATCCGGGGGTGTAACTCAGTGGTAGAGTGTCTGCTTCGCATGCTGAAAGTCCTGGGTTCAAATCCCAGCACCTCCACATATTATATTTTGCATTTTTATTTTTAGTTTTAACCTGAAAATTTTTGCCGTACTTTTAGTTTTATTTTACGAATAGTGTTAATTCAAATTGAAATGTAAACTTACATTGTATAAAATTTATAAATCTGAAGTCATTTGGAAAATGTGCAGTGAATAAATAGTTCAATTCAATTCAATTCAAAGATGTCCAAGTCCATCTCTTTAGAGTTTTTGTTTGAACTATTGTTGTGAAACGTCAGGGAGGCTCAAATAATTAATATACGCGATATAATCCGTTTAAATCGTTTTATTTAAATTAAATGTGTGACAGTCGCGGAAACCGAAGAAAATATTATGTACTATTGTTGTTATATTATGCTATGTTGTTTCGGATCAAATCTGAACATGATAAGCCACAAATTTTATAAAATGAAAAGAGAGCATAGCAAACCTTTCATAACTAAAGATGATTAAAAATAAAAAAAAAAAAGCAAAAAGAAGTGTGGCCCATGAGGGGATCGAACCCGCGACCTTCGCGTTATTAGCACGACGCTCTAACCAACTGAGCTAATGGGCCGATGAAGCAATGAGTGAAATTTACTTTCAGCTTTGTAGTCAGTATCGTTGGTTGTTGCTATATTCGGCGTCCTCATATTCATTCATAGCATAGCCATTGAATTCACACTATTGTCATAGTCTCATCTAGTACAATAAAACTTAATGATAATTGAAGTGTAAATAGTTTAACAAACGGCTTAATAACAAAGGTCAAAGAAAATCGTCCAAACGAATTAATAAATGAACAAAACGTTAACAAAACAATTTCATTCGAGGCCAAACAACAATTTCCTACAGCCTTAATTACGAATGGCGTCTTGACAATACAATACCTTCAAATTGATAACCATTTGTACTGGTGCGTAATTGGGTAAGTAAATTTATAAACGAAGGAGGCCAAGGTATTTGATGGCAGAGAAAGTGCGGAACACCGTGAAACGCTTTAACTAGTGTTTATTAAACTTTATTGCGTAATAAAAGGAAGTGTAAATGGCGACTTTGTCATATCGAATTTAATCAAACGGGTCTAACTAAACATTACCTATTATTAGTCCAGTAAAATAGAAACTAAGTCAACCTTTGGCAATTCTAAAGTCTTTGAATTTTGGCGTGGTGATAAATGATAGCATTAGAAAGTTATTTTAGAAGATTTTGAAAATTATGCATTCGGCAAAATTGAAATGACATCCAAACAAATGCGTTTTTTTAGTGAATAAAAGAAATCACCAATTTTGTATGGTAATAATTTGGTCCATAAAACAATTCAAATATGATTAATAGTTAGGTATATCAATTTTTTTTAGATATAAGTATATGAAATTTTAAAAAAACCGTAGTTAATGCAATGCATGCTGCTAACATATTTAGGTTATAGGTGCTAATACATTTTTTTTAAAAGAAACACTGCAAAACTGGAAGTTGCTGACTGCTATCTCGCCAATGCGGTAAGGGCAAAAAGAAAAAAGAAACATATTATGAAAGTACCTACCTACATCTAATCAATTTTTGTAATTTAGCTCTGTTAACATTAGGTACCTAATAATGCACTCAAACAAAAATCAAAGTTTAAAATTAGCAAACGTTAAAATACTATTTTTACTGGACTATAGGAGGGAGGTGATGGGGTAAGTGGGAGTGGGATAACATTGTTTTTACTTAACTATAAGAAGGTTTTATCTAATCGCATTTGTAATATTTTATTGTAAAAAACACACTATAGTATAGTGTACTAGAGTTTAAACATTTCCTACGTTATACTTACTTGTTTCTTTGATGTAGGCCTTACTCTATGATGTAGGTATGTAGATCAGTTCCGTTTTATTTTAAACAGCTCCAAGTTCGATGGTCTAATTTCATCAATCTCAGATATTTTTAACTCACCGCAATATACACAAGAGTTCAATTTTAGTGATTGACTGCTATGTGACGGGAAACACTGATCATAATAATTATAGTAGGAATCCTATTTTAAGGCCGAATTTACTTCGTTTTGTTCTAACTAACAATGTCACCCGATGGGTATAGTATGCATTAGGGGTGTAACGAATGTCGATTTTTGGACATTCGTGAATGCGAATGCGGATGCGAATATTTGACTCTGACATTCGCGAATGCGAATGCGAATATGCCCATTTTGTCAGTAAAAAAAATCAAACGGAACAAAGAGCGAAGAAACTAGCTTGAAAAATGTTAGTTTCTTGGGAAATTTATGTAATTTGCTTAAAATGGTGCATGTCAGAGGCCCCAAGACCTCTGTCTCAAGTCTCTTAAAGCGTGACTACCACGTGGGTCCCACCACATAGAGTGCGGCATCCGCGCAGATCTCAACGGAGATGACGAGAGTACCCGAATGTCTTCCATAAGAACTAGCCCAAGACCGGCACACGTGGAAAAATTAGAGAAGGCTTTTGCCCAACATCAGCAGTGAGACACCGTACCCTCTTAAATAAAATAAATAACGTAGCCAATAAAATTAAATATTGTATGTAGTAATATGTGGGCATATTTAAACCCATACAAATTTGACACACGTTTAGCAGTCTTTATCTTTTGTTTATTCATTTAAGAGGCCGACAATTTATGAAAAATATTCGCATAACATTCGCAGATATTCTTGCGAATACGAATGCGTATGTGAATATTCAAAAACTTGCGAATATTCGTTACACCCCCCAGTATGCATGAACTGCGGCTACAAACTGCTACTTTGTTGGTCGGTGAGTTAAAAATAGAGTTTAAAATATGTAGTTCATAATGCACACAATTCCCATTGGGTGTTTGTGTTTGATAGAACAAAGCGAAGCGCATTCGGGCTCAATAAATGATTCCAACTATATCTTCACAATATTTTTTGTCTGACTGCACTCCTGTTGTTACTGCTGCATTCATTAACTACTGGTCTATACTTATGTAAATTGTATAGGTTAATTAGCAGTCCGGATCAGGGTGTCCAATTTCCCGGGTCTTCGTAAGGTAGGTTACTATCTGAGAGTTCTATTGTAGGTATTTATTTGGCTGATACGTTGCCCACATAGCTATTTGAGCAATTTATCGGTGACATATATGCCAATGTACCTACTACGAATTAGGCCCCAGGAAGATATATAGTTCCTTTGTACAGTCAAGACCAACAGTAACTGATAATGTTTAGTGCCTTTTTAGTTTACACATTAAAATGCATAGAAAAGGAAGAGTTTTGAAACAGAGGTGAGTTGAAACAAAGTTAATTTCTTGGTATCTATATCTGTTAGCGAACCGGCAACAACGCTGTTTAGACGCCCCCTCAGGCCCCTCAGTAATCTAACGAATGTAGATCCGAGAAATAGAATGTTTCAACATACTGCTTCAAAATCCCTCGGTCTCCCCTACTAGTACTCTTAACTACCATGAAGTACCAGAATTATCACTTACTCTAGTAATTTACTGTACGTAATTCAGCCATTTCTATAGCTACTACTACAAAGAGCCTTTCTTCTGAAATATTGACTCCATAGAATGTAAGTCAACTAAATAGGTCAGTTAATAGCAATTTATAGACAATACCCCTAGACCCCATGGTGGGGCTCTTGGGAAATCTGCAGGGCTGAAACCTTCAATATGTATTTCTTGTTAAGTTGATCTTTTCGCTTGTTTATTTCTTTATTTTTATTAATGCACGCGTCAAAGCTTCCCATAGGGCCTTGGCACGAAAGCTCAGGGTGGATTTTTACATTTACGTAGCCAAAGGGTAAAAACAGGACCCTATTATATTATACTAAGCCTCCACCGTCGGTCTGTCTGTCCGCCCGTCTGTCACTAGGCTGTCTCATGAACCGTGATAGCTAGACAGTTGAATTTTTCACAGATTATGTTTTACTGTTTCCACTACTACAACAAATACAGAAAACAAATTATTTAGTTGTACGGTACCCTGTGAGCGGGAGTCCGACTCGCGCTTGGCCGGTTTTCTCAATTTGCCATTGTAGGTAACTGCGCGTGAAATCCTTCAAACGAACTGTCCTGGCCGTGACTTTGAGAACTTTGTGAAGTCGGAAGATAAATGAAAGGGAAATTCAATAAGAAGTGGAAAAGGGCACTTTTGACAATCTTGGCGGACGGGAATTTTAGTTTAAGGTGAATTGGGAAGATTTGTTTAGATTACAAGAGATCCTGCTTAGATTGTAGTAGATCGCATTCAATTTTTCTTTGCAGCTTTGGATATATTTATTAACTAGCGACCCGCCCCGGCTTCGCACGCGTGCTGATAAATTATGCATTATATTATACATATACCTAAACCTTCCTCTTGAATCACTCTATCTATTTATAAAAACCGTATCAAAATCCCTAGCGTAGTTTTAAAGATCCTGAAGCCTCTCGAGGACTTATATTCTTTGATCTAAGCATACATAGGGACAGACAGACAGACAGACAGACAGCAGGAACCGACTTTGTTTTATACTATATAGTGATTCATTTCTGGTGACTCGAAGCTTGTGCCAGTATCAGTTCTTTTGATTTATAACCAACTAGCTTTTGCCTGCGACTACGTCCGCGTGGAACTTGGAAGTATGGAAGCAACCTCGTACAACACGATAGATATCCACCTAATCACCTTAATTAATAAAAGCGCCTAAGCAAATGTAAGAGCAATTGTGCTTTTGGTCTAATAATTACATTTGCTACAGGGTCATCAATGTCATTATGAATTATATCACTTTTCAATCTTTTAGGGATAATTTCCAGGATGAAAACTATATCCTATGTCCTTCCTCGGCTCTTAAACTATCTCCATACCAAATTTCATCAAAATCGATTCAGCGGTTTAAGCGTGAAGGGGTAACAGACAGACAGACACACTTTCGCATTTATAATATTAGTATGGATGCATGAATTCTGTGTTAAATAAGAGTTATAAAAAAAATACTTGAGCATAACATGGACAGAGATGGCCGATGAATCCAAAATTAATATATAATTATACTTTCACATTCGAGTTTGACATTACTATGACAAACTCACATTGATTGTAAAAAACCAAGAATAAAACATAAAGAATATTGTAAAGAACCGAGTCTCGAGTGAAATCGATCTACTTGACCAATTATTTTACTATTACTAATTACTATCATAAATTATTAGGCACCTCTTTTTAACATCTAGTATGAATAATACGAAACCATTCATTGGGAAACGCCGCATAGAAATTAATTCTCATAATAGTTTGATAGCTAAATGTAATGGGATCTAATATTAAACAGTCTATATTTATAAAGAACCGAACGCTTGTGTGGAAATATTTATTATTTTCATTTCTATTCGGCTCTCTTTGATGTATCATCGCCCTCCGATACACGCAATATTTCTACGTAGACTGTGCGCGATATAAAATATTTCTCTACTTTCTTGTAAACGGCTATTGACCTGCCGTTAAAGGTCCTCGGACCGATGGCTTTAATAAATCACGTACCCAATTTGACAAATTATACATTTAATCTAATTCGATCATCGATTAAGTTTGAATAAAAAAACATATGCTTTCGGTCATTAGGTTCGTTATTTTATCATGTCTCATGTCTATCTATACGCCTAGTGTCATCATCCGTGCACCGCAAACCCCGGGGTAAGCTCATGACAGGATCACCAGCTTGCTTGAGTAGTTTTATATTTAAAGCCTGACCAGAAATATATGAGGATGCGCAATATTGCGGAATTTCACTGGAACTAATTTCTTACAGTGGCAATGATTTTATGATGGTTTGTCAACAATGTCAATGTCATTCGTTGTGGTTACTTTTAAAGAAAAATATTTAAAATTATCCAAAGAAAATGCCAAATCAATTCACAGTCGTGAACGTAAGATTATAAATGAAGTGTACACGTGTGTACTACACGAAAAACAGTCAGGAAAGGAGTGCATTCCATTAAATGATATTACGAGGTTAACATATTGGAACTGACAGGTATTTAAGCTAAAGTCATTATACTGGGTTGTGATTGGTTGCAAAATTGTTGCCATATAAATCTTATAAATAACGCCCTCTTGACAATCCTCATATATTTCTGGTCAGGCTTTAATTTTACACTTTTATTTGTGTTCAGGAGAACATTTTGATTTTAACAATAAGAAAAACTATTTTTATTTTATTGTTGTTTAAATGCGTATTTATTTAACCTTAGCATAGCTTAGGGTTAGAACAAATGTAAAATGTCTGTCTGTTACAGTCCTTTTATCGTGTGATTGCTTAATTTTCTGGTAGATCTGGTCCTGGAGTAAGCTTGCTAGTGAACAGTCCACAACTGTGAGGTTTTCGAGAAATTTCCTGCCTAGCAATATGACTGTATGGCAAACCTTCAAGAAAAGAGCGTTCTCTCAGTAAGACCGACAACGCACTAGTGATTCCTCTGGTGTTGCAGGTGTCAATCAGGCGACCCGTTTGCTCGTTTGCCACATATTACATAAACCAATATATAAAAAAATGCGTTCAACTAACCTCTTGAGCCTTTTTAGCGAGTCTGGTGATTAAGTTCTCAGGGTAGACCTGGTGCACCGAAAACGATGGCTGTTCGACCCCAGCCTGCCGCCTGATATCTTCCCACCGTTCTTCTCCGTATGTCTGGCGGATATACTCCGCCATATTTTCTAGAAGCAGCCCGTACATCGTGAGGCCTGTGGACAAGGAAATAAAAAGTTGTAATGTAAGGCAGGTGGCCAAGATCCTCTTTGGGTCACTGAGCCAGACTAGTAAGTAAGTAAGAAAGTGGTATGCAGGAAGTAGGTGCTTTTCAGAATTCCCTAGGCTATCTTAAACAGTGTCGCATTTCGCGGCTAGATATGTACAAAACTAGCATCTGGACGAACTGAGAACCTTATATTTTGTAGTCGGTTATAAATTACTGAAAATTTTGTACAACTGACAATGTAGAACGGAGATAAAATAGGTAGATCTACTGAAAAGTTAGTAGATGGGTCAATTTCCCAAGCAGTATTTTTTGATGGCAAGACTGAAAACGCAGGTGCAGAAAGGTTGAATAATAAAGTACCATTTTTTTTCGGAAACAGCCCGCCATTGTCTACCTCGGGCAACAGCTAAAATTAAAATATTAGTATATATAATAATTTAAAAATATATATTTAGACCGAATTTCTCATCAAGGTGGGTTGTCCCCAAGCCAGTTTTGTTTGTAAAATGCCGGGTAAGTCAAATACTATGCATGACAAAGAAAATCTGTTACCATTATTTTATTACCATATAAATAGGTAACGAAAAAAGCACAATACCCGTTTTATATCTCCTTTGTATACCCTTGAATAAGTGCATATACGTTTGTCCCGAGAAAACTTCTCATTACCGCCGACAATGTTTCGAACCGATTTATTTCCCAAATTTGATCAAGTATGCCCCCCGTCCCCCACACACTTCAAAGAATTAGTCAAGCTGCGGCGCTCGACGAGGCCGGTTGTGTATAGTGGCAATACGTTGGCTTTTATAAACGTGAATATTTCATCGCGGTGGACCGGGGACAAAAAAAATGTCATTCCGGAGTTTGTTATAGCTTCCTTATTTTTTAACTGCGTGGTTTGGAATTTATATATATGAGGTAAAGTATACTCGTGATTTCATGAGTTGAATTAGTTTTAGAATATAGTGCTTACTTTTTTTTTAAGAAATAAAAATATGTCGTGTTTCTCATTCCACCATTCTCATTCCGGTGTTTCCGGTGTAGTAAAATGACTTTAAACCCCACCAAAATGAGGAAAACACCGGAATGACATCAAAAGTAGCTTCACTTTTCATAGATATTGTTCAAATAATAATATTTTTTTATTTTGTTTTTAATACCAGACTAAGATATATGTTTATATTATTATGTAATGGCAATATAATATATATAACGAATATAAAACATAAAATTGCTTTCATAATATGCCACTTTTCTTTCATTCCGGTGTATGAAATTTCATTGCGGTGCACTTATTTTATCATCCTGGTGTACATTTATCATTCCGTTGTGTGTTTCATATTCGATCTCGAATATCTCGAAAACTATTTCAGATTTCAGGGTCCCTTTTACATATGTTTAATAATATAGTCTAAAGTATCTCTTCACATTTAAAAAACTCAAAAATAATCAAAAATAAAGAATCACACCGAAATGATACAAAAAATGCGTCTTGTTGAAATTGACCCAGATGTGACAACACTGCATCTAGGGCCCTTGAGTGCGGCATCGGGGGCGCAGGCGCGCGACGACGCGCTTGGTCTGCGGGCCATCATTTTGTGGATGGTTTCAAGTGATCTCCTTTGGAAGTAATCTCGACCTACAGACGGAGCTGTAATTAATAACCCATAGAAACAAAAGAAAACGTGCATTGCACTATTAGTCCATGGAAATGGTACATTTTGCCTTGCATTAAATCTGTTAGTTCTGATTTTTAGGGTTCCGTACCTCAAAAGGAAAAAACGGACCCTTTTTCTCAGGAACGCGTGGACGTATGAAGCTGAAATTTATATCAATTACTCAGGTCTACTGTCCCTTGAAGCTGTGAAAAAATCTAACTTCTAAGCCAACGCAATCAAAAGATACAGCCGTTTATGCCGCAAATTTTCGACACTTGCAAGGGAATCAAAACCTACAGGGTGCTTCCCGTGAACTCAGAATCTTGAAATTTGGTACGAAGCAACGTCTTATAGCATAGATAAAGGAATAATTACGAAAACCATAATTTTTTTTTTTAATACCTAACTTTGCACCTAATTTGCATATTTTCGACACTTGCAAGGGAATCAAAACCTACAGGGTGCTTCCCGTGAACTCAGAATCTTGAAATTTGGTACGAAGCAACGTCTTATAGCATAGATAAAGGAATAATTACGAAAACCATAAAAAATTTTTTTAATACCTAACTTTGCACCTAATTTATATGGGGCGCTATACATACCAGGTGCAAACTTAACTTAACCACTTAGGGATGGAAAGTGTTTGTACGGAACCCTCGGTGCGCGAGTCCGACTCGCACTTGGCCGGTTTTTTTTATACGTCTATACGTTCTATACGTTCGTACGTTCTGTGTTGGGACTAGATCGATTTGTGTGAGGTTGTCCGATATTTATATTTATTTATTTATTTATGTCATGACCACTTCATCATGCAATTTATTCATATGGCATATCCAAGTTTTCGAACTCGCGAACCCTCCGGATCATTGTCATTTTTTTTGAAACCATTAAATTTTCAGACTTCTTTCAGTTTCTACCAATTTTTACCAAGAAGGTCCTACTCGTAGTTTACGGCAAATATCACTATGTAAACTTTAAAGAAGACTAAATTTTCAACAAATTAGGCTAAAGTGAGAAATCAAATAGTTTGTAGGATACAACTGTTCAAAAATTTGCAAAACGACAACAGTTTTTTAGACGTTTCTTTAAGTTTTTTGTCAACGTGGTCAATTATGGACCCATTTTACATCATAGGTCCATATACGTTATTAAAGTACACACCATTCTCAACAAAACGAGACCAATTTGATTTATTAAGACTTGATAGTTCTTTAGATACAGCTGTTCCAAGTTGCTGAGGTGAGTAAACAAAATAATAGAAGGGTTTGTAAAATGAAATGCGACATATGAAATAAGCATTATAGTTTACAAAAACACAATAGTAATAACAACTATTAGTTTTTTTGTACATCTTTGATGGACTAGGTTGGTCCTCCAAATCCACAGCACTTATTTATTTATTTATTTCTACAATCAATAACTTAAATCTATCATTACAGGCAGCCCCAATGCGATAGATAAGCTAAATATGCATTAACACAAATTTTCAATTAAAAATAACACGAAAAGAAAAAATAAATAGTAATAAAGTCATTAGATAAAAAAGAGATGCAAATAAAAATTGTTACAAAATTAAAATTAAAATAATAAATGTCGAGGTTCATAAGCAAATTATTACATAACAGGTAATACCATTATTAAAAATATACAATGTCAATATGATCTTGTACAACGAAAAACAAAGAATAAAAACTTAATACAAAATTAAAAAATGGTTGCCTGTAAAGTCGCTTTTACGGGCGAAGGAAGATTTTACGTGACAACGTCTTTTTCTCGGTAGAATATTTATTTGTATCATATCCATTCACAATTTCCCTAACAACATTTTAAGTGTTACTTTCTGAACGCACCCATCACATGTGTCATTAATGTCATTATAGTGTCATTATTTTACATGTTTTAAATCTAAATATGCGATAATCAGACTATTATGCATGTATGTTGTCGATTCCAAACCCTTATTTAGTCTAGATCTACATGTAATTATTCTAAAAATACCGAACCGACGGAACAAACATCATATGTTTGACAGGTAAGTACGAACAGTTTGTATTTGTATGGGAATATAAAATTATCTTTTTTATTATTTTCCACTCATTTATTCGATATTTTCTCACCGTTTAAACCTTCCCTTGACTTCCACGAATATTTCAATACTAAAATTAGCCAAATCGGTTCAGCCGTTCTCGAGTTTTAGCGGGACAACCGGCCCTCCTAACAGACGTAAGCGGGCGTTACACTTTTTCATGAGTGACTTCGAGCGCAACCTAATTTAAGACGTTGTCACGTCAAAACTAGCATAAAAACAATGTGAAATAAGTTAATAATCCAGAACAAATCGATTAATTAATAAGAAATAAAATAAAAAAATGTCATTTAGTGTAAATCACTTAGTAAGAACATAGTTGCCTTTGTAAATTCATTCAGGGAGCATGTAAATAAATCCAACTGTATCGCGACTTTGTTGATAGTGCGAATAGCCCTCGTTAGCGATGCCTCCCGCAGCAGCTTCGTGCGAGCGACGGGCTCGGCCAGCAGCGGCGGCCGGCGCCGGCCACACGTACCGCTCCGGGACGCACAGCGACAAGGCGCACAGGACCCCGGGGTTGCATAACTTCCCTCTCAACACCTTCCATATATATGAAGCGAGGGCCAGTTCTCGCCTCACCTCTAGTCTGTTATACCGCACCATTCCTAGTACAAATAGCGTGGGTTACAACAATGGGTATCCAGGATATACACCATATTGTTTTAAATAGAGGAGCCTAACATACTTATTTTGGATACGTTCCAACATTAGCTTGTATTTAGCTTCATGTGGACTCCAGATTACTGCGTTACTTTCGAGGTGACTTTTAACGAGAGCTTCGTACACGTTTCGTATCGCCGAGATATTTGTAAAGTCCTTTGCTAGACGCATTACAAAACCAAGATTTCGAAATGCCTTTTTGCAGATCCTACCGATATGCTCACGAAATGACCAATCGGCTGTTATGCCCACACCAAGATCACTTACCTCCGACACTCGCTGCATTGGCTTTCCACCGACATCGTATTGATGATGCACTGGGCTGCGTGCACGGCTGATTGAAACTATACTGCATTTAGACTCATTGAAGCACAGCTTGTTACACACACTCCACACACCACCCTGTCGATATCCTCCTGCAACTTATGGCAATACGAGACATCATCGATCACTCGGACTAGTTTCAAATCGTCAGCAAATAAAAGGCACGTAGAATCCTTCACCACGTCAGGGAGATCGTTGATCATGAGGATAAATCCCAACGGCCCTAAATTACTGCCTTGACTCACTCCGGACCTGACGTAGTATGATTGAGATTTGCTGCCCGCACAATCCACATACTGCTGCCTATCGCGCAAATAGCTAGCGAAGAATTCTAAAGTGTGTGGCGTGCAACCAGCCCTCGCAAACTTCATCAATAATATGTCGTTGTCCACCGTATCGAATGCCTTTCGGAAGTCAAAGTATGCACGTCTACCTGTCTACCGGCATCCAAGGCTGGGACTATTAAGGTCATTAGATGCAGGAGGTTTCCAGTAGTGCTCTACGCTCTGCTCGGAATCCATATTGCGCATCGGAAAGTTGAGCACTCACCTGAGACTGCAGGGTCTTATGTAAAGCCGACTCGAAGACCTTAGCAGGTGCATTCAATACAGCTACTGGCCTGTAATCACTGGGCTTATATTTTGGGCAGAGCTTGCTCCGGTAGCATTTGTTCATCGACCGGCTCAGGCAGCTCGAAATCGTCTTCGAATGGTGGGTCATCGATGAATATTTCGTCAATGTCGTCACATATCAGGTCAGGCTTGGTTTCGCAAGATTGGCCGCCTGCAGTGGCAAACAACCGAGCATTTGAGGGATGTTTTTCTGCAACTACAAAGAGCCGGTACAACCTTTTGTGCAGTTGCAGGAAATCATTTTAAGGAGGGGTTGAGGAGCTGGTGGCTTCGTCATCAGCTGAGGATGAGGCCTCGAGTGCTCCGCATCCAGCCCTAACTGAGAGGGTTCTTCTCATTTTCCAGCCAAATCTGTACCTAAAACAAAACCAACAAAACAACAAAACTAATTCCCGGTCTGGAACCCTGGACGTCACACATGTTATTTTTTGCCTATGTTTTACATTCCCAACTGCCGGCACCGACAAGACAAACTGGACGGCAGCGATAACAACGAAAGCCTTTAATTTGACGGAGTTAATTAATCTTAGCTCAGTCGGCGAAACAGCTCGGAAGGCAAACTGAATTAAATGCAAGAAAATTATTCCAGTCATCCCTGCGTAATTCTTACACAACTGAACTATCTACAGTATTTTAATTCAAACCTGCAAATAGTTACGCAAGCTTAACATCGTTTTCCGTCAAGAAAATGCGACACTTTTCCGATTTCATTATTAACACTAACAATACCTAACTGAGATATACTAGGTATATCGCCACTAACAGATAGATATATTAGAGATGTAGCGTATTTGAAATTAGGGATGTCCTATTGCCACATTTCTTATTTACCTTTGTTGTTTCTTCTCACCCATTAATTTTATTAGTCAAAACGTTAGACAATGAAGGTAAATAAGATTTTTTTCCCATTTGGCATAATTTTGGCGCCCATCACCAACCGAGTGCTAGAATGGCTCTTAATCAGTTGCTGCTTGTTGAATTAAAAATATCTCAACCAGAGTCAACGTACTGGTTGTACTTATACTGCGTGGATCAGGTTACGCAATATCTTATCAGTTATCAGGGCACGTATAATAAACCTTCACCTTGATGGACGTAGCGGGATCATTATGTAACTTACGATCAATATTGAATTAATTAAAACCTTGCTTTCTATGTGATTTTGGATAAATATAAATAAAAAAATACATGCTTAAATACATATAATACGAGATCGATCACCCCGGAATAATTATTCGAGTTCATTACACAAATATTTACCCTGGCCGGGATTGGAACCCAGAACCGTTGGCTCAGTAGACAGCTGCACTGCCACTGCGCCTGCCGACAGACAGACAGCGGAGGCTTAGAATAGGGTCCCGTTAGCACTCTTTGGGCACGGAACCCTAAAAACCGCTTACGACTAAATAATAATAAATATCAGACAACCTCACACAAATCAACCTAGTCCCAAATTAAGCTCAAGAAGGCTTGTGTTATGGGTACTAGGCGACGATATACATACTTATATAGATAAATCTAAAAGAAATCATATTCCGGGAAGTACATGAGTTTATCTGAAAACCACAGACCATAAGAAGTGCTGAAAACCAACAATATTTTGATACACGTTCTGACCAAAAATGTAGGAGTTCCTTTAATTCTTCATATCACAACTCAATCGTGATAAAAATGGGACTAAGAAATGCAAAACCGGTTATTTTACCATACAAATAACCGGATATAACCGGATTTACTATGATAATATAACCGGGTTTGCATTTCCTAAATGGGACCATTCTGGAGGTTTAAGATTATTTGGTCCATAAATGATACAACTCTAAGTTAATAAGTTTAATAACACAAAACATTTGAGTATACTTGAAAACCTCCTTAATAAAGCCCGTTGACGTACGTGTGGTAGGACATGTAGCCTCCATGATGAAGCGATGTGTAACCAGCACTCGCGTCCATTGACGTCAAAATAAACTCAATTAAATAAATAATCGGTCTGTTTGCGATTTCAATCGGTCGTTAGACGGGAAAGGATCATGTTGCGAACTGACACGAGTGCATACGAGCAAGTTGTAATACTTTATATTCAAACTGTTTTAGGCAACTTGGTCTGTATAGTAAGAATTATTTTTGTAGTCCGAATCTACTTTTGTTACCTGCGAGCAATGCCATAATCAAGTAGCAAGAGTGTCATGTATGTATGCCAGAGGGCCGAGGTCCTTTTGGATTTCGCCTTCGATTAATACATATCAGAGACGATAGGTCTGACTGAATTTACGCAACCGACCTGACCAAATTTCGACCGCAAGACCGATCGTTGTGGAGAACTTTGGGGAGGCCTTTGTCCAGCCTTAGTCTATCGGCCGATATGATGATGATGATGATGATGATGATGATGATGATGATGACGATGATGATGATGAAATACGTTATGACTTACTTACGCGGAACCAAATAAACTATAGAGGTAGTTTATTTGGTTCCGCGTAAGTAAGTCATAACGTAACTTTTGGACATTATACAATAATTCAACAATACTTTATTGCACACCAATAAAAAATTACAAAAGGAAACAAGGCAAATACAATTTATAAATAAAGGTAGACAACAAGCGGTCTTATCGCTAAAAAGCGATCTCTTCCAGCCAACCTTTGGGTAGTGAAATTGATGAAAAAAAATATTTGCTATTTTTAATTGTACAAAAACTAAAAAGAACATTTGTTATGACTACTTACTGATTTTTATGATGTCACAAGTCACAAGCCAGTAGCTTCAAACAAAAACTTCATACTAACAGATCGTTTTTAACATTTCATAAAGAGTAGCTGATTTGAGCTGTCATCAAATACTTTGTACTAAAACTATTTGTGACTTTATGATGCTGACTGTACACAGTATTGTGTGGGCGGTGCTGCAATAATGACGGGGTACCCATTAGAAGCTCAATTGAAAATAATTGAAGCAGAATTACGTAATTTGTCGGAAATATCGATGCAGTGAAAGTTTGAAGTAAGGTCTAGGTGACTTTTATAGGGTTCCGTACCCAGAGCGTAAAAAACGGGACCCTATTACTAAGACTTCGCTGTCCTTCTGTCACCAGGCCGTATCTGATGAACCGTGCTAGCTAGACAGTTGAAATTTTCACAGATAACGTATTTCTGTTGCCGCTATAACAACAAATACTAAAAGACAAAATAAAATAAATATCTAAGGGGGCAATACAGCACACGTGATCGGTTCCATGGACTTGGCACCGCATTTGTATCTGACGACATACAATACCAGGTGCAATCTTAACTTAACCGGGCCAGTTAAGATGGGATAAGTGTTTATATGGGACTCTCGGTGCGCGAGTCCGACTCGCACTTGGCCGGTTTTTTTATTGTCATTTCCTGAATAAATATCTCTTCCCCATTTGTTTTTGTTAAAAAATCGTAATCGTAACTCAACGCATTAGGCCACAGATGTATGTATCTTTTCGAGACAGTGACTTTACGAGCTCTTTGGTTTTGTCGTAAAATACAGTCAACAGTGAAGTATAACGCGTGTCTGAATGAATACATATACAGGTCACAATAAGCAATATAATATAAATGTGAAAAAAATACACATATACACGATGATTCTTAATCGATGATCAGGACTAGAAAAATATTAATATTTAGCTAAAATTAAACTTAATAGACGAGGTCTCACGCAATTACCTCACTGTTTAATTAATGAAAAGTTAAAACATAATTAAAACTAATAACCACTAGATACATGGTCATTCTACATACATGATTGAGTAAGATCGACCTACGATACGAAATTTTCTACGACTTTGCTGTAGGTAATGGCAATGACAAGTTATTACTCATAAATTGTTATTGCCAATATTTCCAGTAAATTATTAAAGAGGTTGTAGGCTCACAGATACAGATTAGTAGGGCGACAAGGAATCTAAGACAAAATTGTCATTGCCATTAAATTATTAAAGAGGTTGTAAGCTCACATATACAGATTAGTAGGGTGACAAGGAATTGGAGACAAAATTGGTTTCAAAATAAAAAATGTCATAGAAAAATTAAAGATTGTTTTCATGTAACACGACTTCAACGTGACCGCTGCTATTAATCATTGAGTAAGAAACGTTGGTACCTGATCACCGATTAAAAATCATCGTGTATAATGCTTTGATAAACCGCCGCATTTCAAAACGCCCCTGTTTATGATAACGGCTGGTCGTAATGTAATACGGCGGATTATAGAATAGAATAGAATAGAATATGTTTATTTGCAATACAATCCGGCCATGTCCATACTATTTTAAAGTTCTAAACTAGTATAGAGAATCAGTTTTCGATGGAGTGGGGTCACGATTTCAGGAAAAATCTTAATAGCAGGATGCAGGATTGTCTTTTGTTCAAAATTTCTCATCTGTTGGTCAGAATTTCTTTGTCCTCTCTTCACACCAAAACGGCTTTGAACCAATTTTCGTAATTTTCGTATGGGAATAGCTGGACATCCAAAAATGATTAAATAGGATACTTTTTATCCGACTACGGGTAAAAAAAAATGATACAACCATTGATCGTGACCATTGATAGTGTTAACACGTTGATCGGTAATCCAGAGGCACCAGGTTCGATTCCCGATCTCTTCCGCTAGGTTTTACCCATTTCATTTCAATTTTTCTTTGCGCTTTGATCTTTGCATTAATGATTTATTACAACTGTGGTGTAACAAAATAATGCACCATTACATGTTTCATAAAATTTATAAGCGGTATACATTTTGCTCAATTGTAGTGGTCAGCCCCCAATCGACTTTTTGAAGTTTGAACAGTTGGCAATTGTACAGTATTCATCGGATAATGAAACATGCCACATGATTGGATTAACAGTCTATTGTAGTTTTTAAGCAATATATGTATATCAAAAACAATAATAATTGTTTTAATAAAATATACATTTAAGTTTACACAAAAAATGGCACGTTTTCCCAGTGGTCAGCCTCTAAAATCCTATTAAAATTCGGGCCAACACGGGCGTCCTACCAACTGGACCACCGAACCAGATGTCAGAGCCATTGAACTTTTCAACCAGTTACTTCTTCAGTTGGTAGGACGCCCGTTGTTGGCCCGGAAAGCCGTTGCTTGCAGTCGCAGGTTCGAATCCTGCCTGAATCATTTTTTTTTTAATTTTTCGCTTCAATGTAAACATTTGGTTTGCGTTAGCAGACGTTACTGCTTTAATAAAAATAATTACAACACAGTTGCTCCATGTTAAGGAAATAAATACATAACAATATAGTCTAAGATCCCTTTAAGAACGACCTTCACCGAGATGTTTATTTGATGAAATGTATTTTATATTTAACTTAATATGTCAATAAATATATTGCATATGGGTTGCCTAACAAATTTTAGTCCAGGGTATGTTTAATTAATGATTAAAAATTTTTTTTTTTAAACATTTGATTATTAGATAAATTCTATACCAATCGAAAGTATGAAGCCCATAGAATATGCAAACGTTAGGTTGCCTATTCTTTTCCCGTCACAACTATCGGGTAGCCAGGTTTAAACTGGTAAATCTATACTAGCATTTTGCAACGGTCTGATTATTGAATTGAAATTAAATAACATTAAAGATTATTTTATTATGAACACGGTGGTATAGGGTTGCCTGCGAAAAATCAGTCCAGAATTCCGGTTGTCGAATTTTGAAAAGTAAAATATTTCTGCGAGTGAATGTGTGCGACTGAGAGGTCCCAACCAAAACCATCCCATACGATAGAAGAGGACACAGCATAGCAGCTGTTTGAAGTCCGCCCATTTAAAAAAAGAGAGTGCGCATGCTATTTGTGCTTGAAAATGAAAAGGATAGCGATAGACTCGTATATGCTGTACATTATTTTGGAGTAGTTTATTATTAAAATAGAGAAATAGTTATTTAACTTTTTTTTTATCAATTAATTAATGAAATAATGAACTTTATTCTGCAAGTAGGCCACAAGGGCACTTTTACATGTCTGAGTCTATCGACATTTCACAAGAGGTGACCACTGTTGAGAAGAAACTACGAAAGATTAGATATATTAGATTTGTTTTATTCTACTACCTGTGTTTCTACTTGAATCACTTAAAATTAATGCCGTTTAAATACTTTTCACCATTGGTTAAAATTCTCCAACATTTAAAAGTATGAGAATCTCTGAACACCATGATGACGTAGGCTTGTGTCAGTCACGTGGTTCGCGAGTGTCGGAAGAGAGTACCAGGCGGAGTATATTATTATACCATGAATTTTATTGTATCTATAGCGACAATCTACTCCAAAATAATGCACATCATATACGAGTCTATCGCTATCCTTTTCATTTTCAAGCACAAATAGCATGCGCACGCTCTTTTTTTAAATGGGCGGACTTCAAACAGCTGCTATGCTGTGTCCTCTTCTATCGTATGGGATGGTTTTGGTTGGGACCTCTCAGTCGCACACATTCACTCGCAGCAATATTTTACTTTTCAAAATTCGACAACCGGAATTCTGGACTGATTTTTCGCAGGCAACCCTATACCACCGTGTTCATAATAAAATAATCTTTAATGTTATTTAATTTCAATTCAATAATCAGACCGTTGCAAAATGCTAGTATAGATTTACCAGTTTAAACCTGGCTACCCGATAGTTGTGACGGGAAAAGAATAGGCAACCTAACGTTTGCATATTCTATGGGCTTCATACTTTCGATTGGTATAGAATTTATCTAATAATCAAATGTTTAAAAAAAAAAAAATTTTAATCATTAATTAAACATACCCTGGACTAAAATTTGTTAGGCAACCCATATGTAATATATTTATTGACATATTAAATTAAATATAAAATACATTTCATCAAATAAACATCTCGGTGAAGGTCGTTCTTAAAGGGATCCTCTACTAATACATAAATCCCGAATCACACTCCAGCAATGAATGGCGCTATTAACATTAACTATCGCATTACGGTGACCGATTCGGGCTCGCCCTTTATGGCTGTCATGTATTGTGTTTAATTTTAGACCCACGTAGTCAATGAGTTGTATGGGTAATGGGATGGATTGACCTTAAACTGATGGCGGGATGACATTGATAATGCATCTATAGGCTACATACCTATCAACATTATTTATGTACCATTATAAAACTCTAAAAATGTCATGTCTGTTGATTGAATAGGTATTATCGTATTATACAAACAAAAATTGTATGTAATTATCTTTGCGGCTTCATCATCAAAACAGCTAAATAGATTTCAAAAAAAATCTAGAACCGCACTATCTCTAACCTCACTATATGTTAAAACAAATAATTTTATGTCAAAATTTCAATTTTTGTGACAAGCTTTTATAGACGACTGTATTTATCTATGAAGATCTATCAATTGCTCACTGATACGATTCTAAAGAGCCCAAACTCGGTAGGATCGCTTTACCTAATCTATCACAGAGTTCCTAGAGCTACCTTATGGCTCCATCATCAGACCAGCCCCATGGTACCATATTACTGTATTGTCATCATAGTTAAGCAGGTATCTAAAATTTCAGCTCGGTTGAAATTGAGTTGCAAGATTCCTCCCGAACAAACATAGTTACGTTAACATACATTGCAAGTTAAATAAAAGCTTGTTAAAAGGGGCTTATATATATATATATATATATCTCTATCTAAAAACCAAATTGCGGGCGTCTTATTTGTATCTATTTATTTACGTTAACATACATTGCAAGTTAAATAAAAGCTTGTTAAAAGGGGCTTATATATATATATATATATATATATATATATATATATCTCTATCTAAAAACCAAATTGCGGGCGTCTTATTTGTATCTATTTATTTACAGTTGAATACCTCAGACCCTCAATAAACATAAAATCGAGCCAGAAATATAACTCCATATCTAGATTCCCGGCTGGTGTCTCATTTCTAACGAGGCCTCTAAGGCTTTCGTATACGACAGCTTTCAAAATGATACATGACTATCGGATAACTACGTAACTTACATTCATTTGGAGTTATGGAGGTCCATTAAAACCTGAAGTTGACGGGTAAATGAGAGATAGTATCTTATGTTAATTTTCTTAATAACCCATTATTTTAGCTAGATCTCCATTCCAGATAGGATTAGACAGAAGGAAAAAGGTTCTTTATATTGCAATCTTTTCGATGACATTCAATAAGTAATATTTCTGAATTAAGTAATATGCTCTAAACCGAGTTCTAAATAAAATATCGAATTGCTACTTTCAGCTTCCAAATAGTACTTTCACCCAATTTATCCATCATAATTCTTTTTATGCAACAGTTGTATAAGAGGGGAAAAAAACGCGAGTGACCTACTTATACAACGTTGCATACAATAGTTTTTCTACGACTCGACATTTTTATAAATAAATTGCAAATAAACAACAAAGAAAATAATTACACGTTCCCGCTCGGTACCAACAAAATTAAAAAAAATATAGTCTGATATTCTTTCTTTATTGACGTCCATCTGTCAAAAAAATATGAACTTATACCTAAAGGTATACGTTCACTATACTATACATCCATGCACAGAGGATAAAACATTTTTTTTAAGTTGGCAGCAATGCATTAGTACAATAAGTTTTTTTTTAAATACTATTATATATTTTGCGACTTTTATATCATAATTTGATTTGTTTTTTTTTTACAATAAATACAGAATCTTCCAATATTTAAGACCTAAAGACGCAGAGCTAAAAAAAAAACAGTTGCAAGAAATGGAACGTTCAGTTATTCATATACCTTTACCTACACATTTACGTGTGTTCGTTTAGTTTAATCATAATATGAGATAACAATAGGTATATAATTACTGTAGGTGTTTTACTTCAAGGACTAAGGTTACGCTAACTCATATTATACTATAGTGATTCTGTGAGCTTTATACCTCGCGATATTTTTATTTGAATGGCTGAAATATGACTTTTATTCCCACATATCTCCGCCATTTTAAAACATTTCGGAAAACAGACTTGATAAAAAAAAATTCAAACTATTGTATACCTGCTCACAAAATTACACGAGAATCGGTTGAAAATACGCCTGTAGGCGAAAACAGCCGGAAATCCGGACAAACGTACATCCGAACATCTAAACATAGCCCAAGCATCTACACTGCTCGCGAAGTTGACCGAAGTTGGCCAAAGTACATAGGTTTCCGCAGCGAAGTGCCACACTATCATATGCGGCCAACTTCGGTCAACTTCTCGAGTAGTGTGGAGCCGGTATCAGCCTTATTGTCACTGTGTCTACTTTAAATATTTTCATTTTCATTTTCAAACATGCGGTCATATCTACTAAGGGGGTAGGAAACGTAAAAAAATACAAATTTCGGCAATCTGGAAAGAAACTCACAAGATCTACCTACAGCTGACATAGCTGTTATTTTACATTGACTACAGGAAAACGTTATATCTGTTTTATACTCATTGAACTTACACCCAATGTTATTATGCTTATGGTTGTTGTATCAAATGAAACATTATATTAAATGTTGTTATATCCATCACTACACACCCATTTGGCAACTGTTGAATAGAGGTCCATCCATACGTCACCTCCAAAGTTAGCGACTAGAGCGCATGCGCTAGTGCCGTAAATTTAAATTCTAATTAATACGAGTGAATCCGTGGTCTGCACACCAATGAGTTGTTTGGTAAGGTCTAGCTTATTTTTAGAGGACCTCGTGCGTGACACACAGACACTTTCGCTTTCGTTATTATAATTAGATTTGAGTCTAGTAAGTAAATTCATTTCGTAGAACTCCTAGTTAAAATAAAAACAACCTTTTTGGTCGCAGTGACCTCTAAATAATCAACTTCATGTATCATGTTTCACTGTTTTCGTTTTTTTTTTTATGTATGTTCACCGATATCTCCGCCAATTGTTACTTATATGATTATTGATTGCATTTAAAGATGTGCCGTTTCCGAAAAGGCACATCACTATGCATTATAAAGTTATGTACTTATGGCCCTGTAATGGCTGTAATATTATTTGAATGCTCAAACGAAACAAAAGAAAACGTACCTACTATTTTTTTTCTGAAATGGTGACTTACATTATTTACAACAAAAAATACACTGTTTCTATAATTACTCGTATACCTTGAGGATGGAGAAAATTGTATGATTATTAGATTAGCTTGCTATGTATGTAGCACACAGCTGGACCAAGTAACGCGATGTGTTGGTGTTTTGAACGAGCTACCAGGGAACTAAGAGTCAAATGTAGTAGATACTGAAATATTTTCAGTATACCGTGCAGTGCTCTCTGTTGCATGGCAGACGACAGACGTCCTGGCTGACATCAATAACAACGCGGAAGGGATGTTTAATATTTCGAGCAAGCTACCAGGAGATAATGTGCAGAGAGGAGTTTCGCATCGGAAAATAGTGAAGTTGAAAATCATGCCTATGTGTGGCGTAGTGCACACACTGAAATCGAGATATTTGTCCGTACATGCAGCAGATGAAATAGGGAGGGCATTTACTCTTTCGATCATGCTAGCTACGTTGTATTCTATTAACCTGTGCAACACATACACATTGAAGAGGGTTGTATGAATCCAGATAATGAATGTGTTACTTAATATTGTGAACCAGATATTAGGGCAAAAATTAATTTAAACCCACCCCACCCACTCGTTGCGCAATTTGTCAGATAAAAGGCTTTTGTCATGGAATCCATAGACACGTAAATCTATGAATTGCATTTCATTCCGTAAAGTCAAAAAATAGCGGCTGAAACTAGAATATATTGTCTAAAAAGTAGGATATAAACATACATAACATACACTTTCATAGTCGAATTTTGACGGTGTAGTGCCCCTGCATACATTTTACGCTATCCCTGAATACTGATGCCATGGCCAACCATATTTGCTACATGTTCATGATTATAAACCCAATAAACACACGATTACCTAGCCGGTGCGATTTTCAACTGTCAACACGATAATTAAAGACATAGACACACTAATTCAAAATGCTGTAAATTAACAGACAATTTAGGTACTTATATAGTTTCAATTCATCGTCATCCTAAGCATCGATATGAACTTCACTGCTCTTTCACTTACGAAGTGACCAACATCTGTGTTCTCTTTGTTTAAGAGTAAACCTTATTACGTTTGACTTAAAGACTAATTTAGTGTAAAAGTAATTTGCACTTATAACGCCTTACATTTCGAAGTGGCAGTTGTGGCCACAGTTAACAATACAGATAATGAGTATTGTTCATCGGGTACAAAGCTAATGGGATTCACTTAAGAAAAAGGATTAGAACTATAGTTAACTATTCCGAAATAAAAAAACATTATTTCCAAGCAAAGAGAAAAGGAAACTGTAGTACACTAAGTATATTTGAAGGAAACAAATACAGTTCTCTTGTAAACTTTCCATTTAGTTAATATCCCATATTACATCTCAGTATTGATTTTTTGTTTAGATAATGGAAAGGCACGGCATCTTTTATTGGATTTTTTTTTTTAGGGTCCCTTCGTATGATAACATCCGATAATCGTTTGGTATCTCTCATAAAAGTGACAATTACGAATAGACATGGTTCGAATTTTCATTCGTGATATATCGATTTCCTTTAAAACTAGTACTTAAACTTCGAGATAGTTTTTGTATTAGAATTTTGAACTAGAGTTCTAGAGTTAAGTTCGCTGCGTCATCTGAGTTAGGCTGCTGTCCAATAAAGCGGAGCGGAGAATATGATCCAATCAGGATGCGTCTTTGTGAAGCACAAAAGAGGCACTTAAATCTAAGGAATGTGATTGGTCCATTTTACACATCACCGCTCCGGCCAGCACTAGAGGAGGCCGAGAGATATTTATCGTTTCCTTTTTCTGTGACATAATATGCGCCAAGTTTCATTTAATCTGAATTGCATTGATGACGGTATTGATGTTTTATTTATTTATTTATTTATTTAAACTTTATTGCACAAAACAAAAAGTGTACAAATGGCGGACTTAGTGCCATAAGGCATTCTCTACCAGTCAACCATTGGGCTAAACAGAAACATTTTATGGTGCAGGGCCTGTCAACTATCAACATTATACCAAAAGAGACCTTTTATGTTTTATCTGGATTAAACGAATTAAATAAGTGAAATTAACAATTACGCTAAACTCATGCTCTAGAAACTTAAAAAAGAAAAAGTGTGTTATGTGGAGTCAAATAAATCATAGCAAAATACCTCTGCAAATCTAGCAAAAATGAAAAAATATTTTTAGAGTTGAATTATAAGATTTGTAGGATGTTTTAAGTATTAATACACTAGCTACGAAATAAGTGTAGCATTATTAGGTCACGGAACCCTTCGGCAATAATAGGAATCAGGTTTGGTATCAGCGCAATATTTATGATGGCAATACCGTGACCCAAATATGACAGCTATGTCGCCATCAACGGATTCCTTTATCATTGAAATTTTATTGCAGAAGTCGCATCTTTGGAATTTTTCGAAAATAAATTTTCCATTGATTTCAAGTCAGGAATGAGCTGAAGGGTTGTATCAATACTACAGCTTAGCTTTTGAGCTATCAACGCACCTGCCACTTATCGCTTTAGAGTTAACATGACTGTGTGTTATGTTAATGCAGTTTGAAGTTTCGCTTATAAAAGATTTATAAAAGTAAATATTTTGTTAATCATTAATGCAATAATCGTCATATAATAATAAAAAGATTAAAAAGTAATAAAAGAGATCATCTTGTATTCAGAACTTAAAGCTGAGTCTGAAGCGGCAAACCCTACACGAAATAAGTATCGTCTAAAAGAAAGAAACGTCAAAAACTCCTCTTAAAATTGTTGTTTTTTTTATAGGCTTAATTATTATTGTGACAGTATCCGCCGGCAAGTCCCGGAAGGTTCCATTGCTTCAATCAGATTAAATTAATTGACTGGGCTATCTTCATTGGCAAAGTTCTAACAAACAAGTCTGGGTAATGAACTGGATTTTATTAACTTACTTCTAAAATAATATAAATTTTTCATAACATTATATCAATACTAGAATATAACCGCGTCTTCACTTGCGTTAACGAAATTTAATTGTTCTGATAATTAATATATGTATGCCAAGCTTAATCAAAATATAATTATGTTGTTATTGATTTTTAAGCTGTCTAAAATCAAAAGTACAAATTATCTACTTTGTTGGTTTACAGAATACGTTAAGTAAATGATTTTCATAAAACGCATATAATTGTATCTGTGTAGGCGTGAGAAAACTTCAGATAAGGTAGAGTAAGTATTGTATAATACCATCACCTAGGCTCGGGCAATGTATTTGATTTGTTGAATTAAGTTTTCGGCACTAAAACAGTCGGACATCGGAATCGGAACATCTGAACATCCGGAATCTGACATACGAAAGACTTTTTGGCCAAGCTGTAACGGAGAGGCTTCGCTCACTGGGTAAAAAAGTAAACTATGCAAAAATCCAGTAGCACGCCCCAATATGTTCGGTAACAACGTGTCAAATATCTCATGACCCGTTTCTTTCCTCGGATTAATATTGGAAAAGTTCCCCTTCTTATCTTTCTCCTTGATAAAGTACTTATACTCCTCGTCGCCACAAAAGACGTAATTTTAAGGGGAGAGAGTGTCAGTTATGACCCTTTGGGTATTAACGAAAGCCAGCACTTCTCAATCCGAAACGACGTAATGTTAGAAGGAAATATTGTCATTATGTCTCTCTGGGTTTGAAGTAAAACCCGCTTTATTCGGTTAAACGTAAATTCAACGCTCATTTCAGCGGTTTTAATATCGTACCCGTGAAGTATGATAAGGTCATTAAATTAAAATTTAGGGAATGTTAGCAGCTCTCTTTAATATCACTAAAATAATCTCCGAAACGATACTATTAGTGGCTCGTGAGCTGTAAACCTCTCGAACATTTTACATAGAAAACTATCGTGAGTCTCAGACATATTAAAATACTCAAACGGGTTTACTCACGTCGTAGAAGTCGAATAACGCTCGACATGTTTCGAATCGGTACGCGATTCATCATCGTCTCTCCTGATGATGAATCGCGTACCGATTCGAAACATGTCGAGCGTTATTCGACTTCTACGACGTGAGTAAACCCGTTTGAGTATTTTAATCTCTCGAACATTATGCGAAATGGCTAGAATTTGTGGACAAAAACAGCTGAACATCCTGGCCATCGGGTATCACCATACGAAAACATCTTTGCCTAAGCTGAAAGACTGCTCGCTTCGCTCGTTTGGCAAAAAACCCTATACATCTATAAACTTAAGTGAAGCAAGCAGACCGTAGTTTTTAGAGTTGTGCGTTGATAGATTTCAAACCCCTGAAAATTACTGAATTTTCAGTACCCGTACCATGAGTTAACGTGGCCGTACTCGCTAGAGTCCGCGTAAACGATTCTCCATACAAACCGTTTACGCAGTCGCTAATAGTGAGTACGCTGACTGTAAACTCATGTCACTGATACGATCTGATGTGTCACTGATGATATGAACGAATACTTTATCTCCAATGGACCAAAAACTCACGCACAACATTTTACGGCTGACGTGGCATTTGTAAATAAAATTGGGAACAAATAGCTCATTATCTCCCTTCAGCCTTATGTCTTTTGGTGGTCTTTTGTTTTGATTTACGAGGGGCCTAATTCGACTTATACTGAACTGACGTATCACGGACATATTATATCCGTTATATGGGCGATTTTTAATATGGCTATTACGAGCTTCAGATAACTAAGTGACATTGACAAGTAGTCTATAAAAAAACACATTGCTAAATTAGCACTGCAATCTACCAATGAATGAGATACAACGCTCAAATAGATACAATATACCAATGCCAGTCGAATTAGGGTTCCGAATATTTCTAATTTCTACAAGCAACAGAACGAAGTTGAAAATAACACACTATCCATACCGTAGAACACAATCGTACTTAGCTCATTATCTCCCTTCAGCCTTATGTCTTTTGGTGGTCTTTTGTTTTGATTTACGAGGGGCCTAATTCGATTTATACTGAACTGACGTATCACGGACATATTATATCCGTTATATGGGCGATTTTTAATATGGCTATATAATATAATAATAAATTCTTTATTTCGGACAATTTACATCCATAGTTTGTTAGTAAGGCTTACCCGCTACGTTAGTAAACTTAACACTAGATTCAAGTAATTTTTTTTTTTATAGGTATATCACTTAAAGAACATATTGTGCTACACTATTAGTCTGCACTATCCAAAATTTAAATAAATGGCAGTCATTCCTCTCCTCTAACGCTTTGAGGATGCCGTTGGTGCTTTGCCTGATGCGGGCCATCAGCGAGGTGATTTTTTTGCGGATTACAGCCTGAAAACAGTCAACGCGGGCCTCCGCAAACATACTGGACGCGCTGCACCATCTCGGCATCCCCAGCAGCATCCTCAATCGTTATTATACTGCACTCGTAGGGCGCTATAAGCTCTTTTCGTATAATTAACCCACAGGCTGCTCGAGTAGAAGGATTGCGTGTATGCTTTAAATAAAGTGAGCTTTACTTCAGTTGAGCATCGAGCAAACCTGCGGGCCAGCATATTACTCCGAACTGATAGCGCCCTACGCTCCCTTTCTATGTCACAGTCATCCTTCATAGTGCTAGTCAAAATGTGACCTAGATATTTCACTAGTTTATATTTCACTATTACGAGCTTCAGATAACTAAGTGACATTGACAAGTAGTCTATAAAAAAACACATTGCTAAATTAGCACTGCAATCTACCAATGAATGAGATACAACGCTCAAATAGATACAATATACCAATGCCAGTCGAATTAGGGTTCCGAATATTTCTAATTTCTACAAGCAACAGAACGAAGTTGAAAATAACACACTATCGATACCGTAGAACACAATCGTACTACCTTTTCATCGCAATTAAAAAGTCGTCGCAATTATGACGTTAGTGCACAACTTTACTCTATGTGGTTTTTTCACTAGCAAAATAATTGTAATTAGTACGAGTGTGAACTAAGGTATCGCTATAATGAAAACGCACAATGCCACTCGCAAATCCATCAAGAGTAGGCTCCTCGTCCTTTCTCAAAGCGCAGCCATTTGACAGTTCGTAATAACTCCCCGAATTCCCCGATGCCCTTTCTGTGACCTTGACTTCGCGAGACAAAGGTTCAATCAATTATGTGTCTCAAATATGACACACGCTAGATGAAGGTCGGGTCTACTCTTGGATGAATAGCCAACGTCAAAAGTAAGTTCTTCTACAATTGGGAATACGACACTTATTGCCCTTGCCGGTTTTACGTACAAGTCAAGTCAATAGTGACGTCACCACAAAATACTTACTGAGGAGAAAAAGCAATGAAACGTATCTAATTGGGAAGCGGATGAAATTACTATCTTAAACTGGCTTTTATTGTACGATTTTAATTAAAAAATTGGGTCATTACCTTTTTATGTATATCCCAATTGGTTTGACACGTTCATTATGTGACTCTATTATAATTATACAATGACAATGTACTTGACTGAGCCACGCGGATTAGGGTAAAACCTCACTGCAGATTTCGGCATCTTTGAGTTTAGGTTATTCAAGGTAAATTAAACTTTACCCATGAAATAAAAATAACACTGGATTAGGCAACCCAATATCGGACAACCCCAAAATTAAAAAGAAACGAGTATATTTTGGTTATTAGCTGCAACCATATGTATATGACTTATCCCAACCATCTTGTAAGTCGACTTCTCGAAAAACGACGTAATGAATTATCTTAGGCGTATTTAACACGTTTTATCGTTCGTTGTCATATCAAGATGTCGTCTGAATGATTGTCTATATATGCTATATATACTAATTGTCTATGTATACTAATCTATCTAATCTATCGTACTTTTAAATTTCTCCTGAAATCAAGCTGCTTAGTTGTATGCGTTCCTGGTCAACGCGGAAGCAAAACCCTGACTCTCCCCAAGTCTGCGTTTCTAGCGTTCATAATACGAGTATATTCGGTCAGATTTATATTGGAACTCGCTACAAAATAAGTTTCTGTCAAAAATGACATTTTAGTTTATCACAAGCTTTTATAGCCGACTGTACATTTCTTTGGATATCAATCAATATCAAATGCTCACTGAGACAACTCTAAAGAGCCCAAGCTCGGTAGGATTGCTTTTTCTATTATAGAGTTCCTATGGCCACCTTCCGGCTCCATCATCAGATCAGCCCCATGGTACCATATTATTGTATTATCATCAAAGTTAAGTAAGTATGCAAAATTTCAGCTCAATCGGTTGACGATATCTGCTTCAAAATTGATTTGCAAAATTTCACCCGAACATACATACTTTAAACATAACATGCAAGCTAAATAAAAGCTTGTAATTACTATTGTTAGCTCTTTATCGAGATACGAATATGACGTACCTGAAAATTATGATAAATTATGTGCGGTCCAAAATACTAGTAATTTTAGGACAGACACAGTACAACGACGTCACGTTTTATAAAACCCGCTCTGTATTTACATAGAGTAAATTAAGCACCCTTGGAGCCTTTGGACCAAATTGGAAATTGGACATCATAACAGCAAAGAGTAAAATTTCAGGAGATGCAATGTAACAACGTGGGTTCCATGGTAAGCAGATGATTATTTGTCTCGTATAGACACATGAAATCCGCCCGTTTCACTCTGTCTCACTTTGTTGCATTGATTGGCGATTATACTAAAGCTTTCCATTCATTTCAATGTACTTGCACTCTCGAGCAATATAAGAATGCAGTGCGTGAGCTGTCAGCATGCGAATCGCGTTTGATACCTGTCTCGCTCTCTTACGTGATCCACATAAGAACCTCTCAGTTTAAACAAACATCCAAATCGCAGTCTGAGAGCTCAAAGGCTGTAAATCATGTACGCAATTTCTACACAGAATGTATTCATTTTCATGGCCCGTGAACACTGGTTATAGAATTAAGGTTACAGTTACATGTTATCTAGATGGGACATGCGTAATAAGTCATGCATTTATGAATTGATAGCGTATTTAGGTGCTGCTGGAAATTTTAACTCCTCGGTTTTATAAGCTCCTAGTGAACGCAGAAGAAAGATGACGCAACCCCAACAGGACAGTATTCAGGTAGAATAATAACTTGCCTTATAAAATGGTACCTTGTATAAATGTAGTTATTATTGTTATTATACACTGCAGAGTCGTGAACGCTTCGGGAAATTGAGAAAAAGAAGATGCATTAGAAGTGTGTTGTAGGAGAAGAATGTGGGAATATTGACAGAATTTCGGAGAAATGTTTTCATCCTTAATGAATCCGCATTATTTTATTACGCAGATTCTGTCCGCTTTAGTACAGATTCGTATTCTTAAAATTTTCGGCCACGTTTCAAGGCGAAAAAATAACTCCATAGAGCGTCTCGTCGTCTAGGGTAAGGTAGAAAAAAACCGATCACGTGTAAGGTCACCCATGCGATGGACTAACCAGATCATACTAGCTGTGAGCGGACCTTTGCTGCTGGAAACAGTTGATCATGCATGACCACTACGAGTAAAACAACTAAGAAGAGAAGAAGATATATACATTGTCCTTGATGTCCTAGTTCCCCTTACTTACAAGAGCACCTACGTGAATCGCCTATCCTATATAATGACATTCAAGCATCTCCTTAAAAAATCAAGCTCCTCAGTTATAATGCACTCCTGGTGAACGCGGAAGCAAAATGCTGACTCACCCGATGTCAGCGCCGCAGCGCTCAGAATACCATATTCGGACAGTTTCACACGCAGCAAGGGTAGCGGTGAGGAAGATAAACATATCCGATCTCCCCGAATCAGAAGTTACAGGTGCTCTATCGAGATAGGACATAAATAAAATAAAATAAAAGAAGCTTATATTTTTCAGTGTATGTACAGTGCTTTTCTTTTTTCTTCTTTATAAATAAAATATAAAAATTATTTACAATATTTTTTCGGTTGTCTAATCTGCGAGAACCCCTCTGCAGGTAAAGGCCTCCTCCAAAGTTAGCCATTCATTCGAGATAGGACATACGTAACAATTATGTTCTGTGCAGAGTTGCAGACCGGCGACTACCAATCATTTGAGAACAGACAAGGGTACAGTGCGGACGTCACGTTTAAAAAGTTCGCTCTGTATTACGTGGAGCACCTTTGGAGCCTTTGAAGCAGATTTTCCCTTCCGCGTCTACTAGGACATCATAACAGCGAGGAGTAAATTTTCAGGAGTTACGACGTGGCACGGCACTAGATTATTTGTCTCGCCTATGCACGTCAAAACTACCCCTTTGATGCTGCCTCACTCTGTTGCATTGATTGGCCATTATAGTAAGGCCTCCCTTTCGCTTCAATTCACTACTGCACTTTCGAGCAATGAAAAGGGTACGCCGTGAGTGGCATTTTTATACAAATTGTACATCTTTTAATAGCTTGTAAGTGTATGCTGCATGTAATATTAAGGTTAGAGTTACAGGACACCTAGATCGGACATGCGTACTGCTGCTAATGGTTGGAAAATGCCCTCTAGTGCACTTTTATGAATTGATATCGTATTTAGGTCATATTGGAAATTGAAGCTTCTGGGTGTTATTAGATCCTAGTCAACCCGGAAGAAAGATGTCGCAACAACGTTGCTGGACACTAGGTAGGTTTAAGGTAAAGTACTTACGCCGTAATCCGTATCTATTTATAGGTACTTGTAAATGTTCAAATTTAAATTTTCCCGTGACTTTTTGTCGGTAACGATGCGTTTAAAAACTAGAATGAATGAAAAACTTCCGTTCTGCCTTTCCTAATACTTAATTTCGTGGTCAAAGCCAAGTGTGTGATTGTTTGAGTTTTTATTTTCCTGTTTTTATTGGAAGTCTTGTAAAATTCGGCTCTCTTAATTCAACTGTACAATAAATTCATGACTGAATAATTAATAACTCAATTAAAACTAAATTATAAAAATAACAAGGTTCAAAAAACACCGCTCCCTGTCATTTCTGGTCCAAAGGTGCCCATAACGCTCGCAGCATTTCCACGTTGGATCGCAATTGACACCCTTTGTACCAGAAATGACTCGGAGCGGGGGTCTTCCCCCTTTTGCCTGAGTCTACGGCCTACGTCGCGCAATCTCTCTTAATTTATATTTCTTAAATTATAGTAAAACTTCCCTTTCGGTCCACTTTACTACGGGTATCACACCACCGTGAAAAGAAAATCAGTACAATTTATGACACTTTTATAAAAGTGTAGTCCTTTTCCTTTTCATCGCTTGCCAGTGTGCCCTCTATTTAACTTTAGGTCTACCTATAGAACTAGATTTAGATTACAACCAGTGCATTCAGAGACGCTCCTGATACTCCTGCGTTTTATTCGCTCCTAGTACACGCGGAAGCAAAATGCTGCCACCCGCAACACGCAGGCTGAAAAAAGTAATGAATTGAGTGAATGACGTATTCATTCAATATTCTCTTTAGACAGACTTCTTCAAATATACCTGGAGTTTTCGACAATAGTGCAATGCCATCTTAATAATGAATTTATTTTATTTTATTTTGCCTGTGGAGCCATTTGAGATGCAGGTTCGAATCCCGCTCTAAGTATAATCTTTTTAAAATATCGCTGTAATAAAAACATTACAAATAAATAAGTAGACGCGGTTGCCCACATATTAACCTAACTAATCCTTAAGTTATGACTATGACCAAAGCAATAAGGCCATATAATGTAAAACGATGCCCATAAACTGCGATGCCTAACAAAGCCCGCTAACTATTAGCCAATAACCATTAATTTCATGGCAAAATTTCCGCAAAAACCCGCTAATGAGATATTAACGAGCGACACCCTTCTATTTGCTGTCGCCGGATTTGATAATACCTCCTGACGCGGTCAAGTGTGCCCAGGCGGCTATTGGGTGTCCGTGTATGTGGCGAATATAATTATATGAATAAAGTATGTCTCTGGGACTAAATATAGTACGACCAACTTTTCTGTGAACCAGCGAAATTAGGAACTTACGACTGTCATGCTGAAATTTCATATGACTGTAAGTAAGTAAGTGAACACAATTACAATAAAGCGAAAAAAATTAAAATTTAACCGTTCAGGCAGGATTCGAACCTGCGTCTCCAACGGCTTTCCGGGCCAACACGGGCATCCTACCAACTGAACCAACGAACCTGATGCCAGAGCAATTGAATTTTTCAACCGTACCGTAAAGATTCAGACTTGACCATCGTGTCAAATTATGTTGAGAATCAAAAGTAACGATGTGCTACACCCTATTATAGTCATTATATATTGGTCGTGCCGCAGCAGGTGTCCAATTATTGTTCTCTTCGGTTCTCCATTGTTCTTAGAATACACCTGCCCTCCTTCACCATAGCGAGCACCTCTTCGTTTGACCTCTTTTCAGTCCAGCTAATCTTCTCTATCCGTCGCCAGCACCACATTTCGAAGGCCTCCAGATCCCTTTGCCTCAGTGTCCGCGTTTCGCTTCCGTGTAATGCTATGCTCCAGATATACACTTTTTTGAGCTTTTTCCTTAAATGCCGTGCTATTCTGGTTTTGAATAGACATTTCTTTGCATTGAAAGCTCTCTTTGCTATCTGGTGATTATGTCTTGTGTACATCTTGAGTAATCTGTAACAAACTATACTAACACTACGAATTACAAAACTAACCTAACTTAAAGCTTAGAAAATAAACGATGCAAAAATCGACACACAAAGCATAAGGAAAATTTCGAAAGGTTATTTGGCGTTAAAGCATAAGGAAAAATTCGAAAGGTTATTTGGCGTTAAGGTGGTGGATGTGATGTGGTGGTGGGTGTGGGATGTAAGGGGGCGCACTCAACAACTAAGCGCTCCAAGCCAACCTCTCCTGCCCGTGGTGCATCCTGCTGAACAACGAACGAGGCTCTGACGACCGATAAATGGCGGTATAACCATTAAATTGCTTAGCTATAAGTACGACAGGCTGGTGACGGGCAGCAGCGTCACGAGTGCGAATAGCTACGCACTGCGATCGCCAACCCGCATGCCCAGCGTGGCGATAATGGGCAAAACCAAACATGGCAAGTCAAAATAAACCACGGCCCCCAGTTCCCGGCCACCCCGTTATTCCTGACCAAGGCGGCGGTCACGGTTACGGCGGGGTAGGGGGTGCTGAGAATCCCCGGGCTACGGTAGGCCGCCAACGGCGCCAACCTAAAAAACAGCAACTGACCCTGGCTACGTTTAACGGACGCACGCTACGACTCGACGAACATCTTGTGCAGCTGGAAGAGGAACTAAAACACATAAGATGGGGCGTTCTGGGCTTAAGTGAAGTCCGAAGAGAGGGAGAGGACACCTTAACACTAGAATCGGGCCATCTTTTGTATTTTAGAGAGGGAGACCAACTTTCCCAGGGTGGCGTGTCAGGGTAGAAGTGTCTAGTGTGTCGACAAGGGTTGCATACCTTATTATCAAACTGTGCGACAGGTATAGCCTTAAGGTTGTGCAAGCGTATGCACCGACTTCGACGCACTCAGACGAATACGTGGAGACATTCTACGAAGATATCTCCAAGGCCCTACACAACACCTCTAGGACCCACTACAACGTTGTCATGGGAGATTTCAACGCTAAAGTAGGAGTACAGACCAGCAGCGAATGCTTAATAGGACCACACGGTTATGGGGCTAGAAACCATAGGGGGCAAATGGCTGTCAACTTCCTCGAAAGAGAGGGGCTGTTTATGTTGAACTCATTCTTCAAAAAACAGCCCCAAAGGAAGTGGACGTGGCAAAGTCCCGATGGTGTCACAAAAAATGAGATCGACTTCATCATGACGGACAAAAGGCGCATTTTTAAAGATGTCTCAGTGATCGCCAGGGTGAAAACCGGAAGTGATCACCGACTTGTCTGAGGCACTCTGAATATTGATTTCAAACGCGAAAGAGTCCGTCTGATGAAGTCCAGACTCCAACCAAATCAGCTCCAACCCGCTGTGGGATCCGAAACTTTCCAGATAAAACTGGAAAACCGATTCACTGCCTTGGAAACTACAACTGACGTCGACCAGAAACTCGACCAAGTAGTGGGCATCCTGAGGGAAGAGGGCGAAAAATTTTGCGAAACGAGGCGCACAGGCAAGAAGTCTAAACTTGCGAGGGAGACTCTGGAACTTATGAGTGAGCGCCGCGAAAACCCCCCGTCAACTTCAGCTGAACACCGGGCACTAAACAAAAAGATAACGAAACTGGTAAGACGCGACCTCCGGGCTTCCAACACGCTCTTGATTGAGAAAGCAATTGAGCAGAACCGGGGGTCGAAAGTATTCGTCCAGTCACTCGGAAGAAGCCACCTGACGAAGTTGACCACACGCACGGGGACAGTGGTCACCTCAAGGCCGGAGATTCTCTCGCAAGTTAAGGATTTCTACAGCCAGCTCTACGCCTCACACGCACCCCGATCTGACCCACAGGATGATGATCCCAGAGCCACCCTCATACGCCACTTTACAGAAAACCTGCCTGAGATCAGCCTAGACGAGGTCGTATTGGCCCTAAAACAGCTTAAAAATGGAAAAGCCCCTGGAGAGGATGGTATCACGACAGAGCTCCTGAAGGCAGGGGGTACCCCCATACTAAGGGAGCTCCAGGAGTTGTTTAATACTGTCCTCTTCAATGGGAGAACTCCGCAAGCGTGGAACAGAAGCGTGGTTGTCCTGTTTTTCAAGAAAGGCGATACCACCCTGTTGAAAAACTCGGCCCATATCGCTTCTGAGCCACGTATATAAGCTGTTTTCAAGGGTTATTACGAACCGCCTTGCCCGAAGACTCGACGAGTTCCAACCCCCGGAACAGGCCGGCTTTCGAAGTGGGTACGGCACCATAGACCACATTCACACAGTGCGGCAGATTATACAGAAGACCGAAGAGTATAATCGGCCTCTGTGTCTGGCCTTTGTGGACTATGAAAAGGCCTTTGACTCAATCGAAACTTGGTCTGTTCTGGAGTCCTTGCAGCGAAGTCAAGCCGACTGGCGATGATACATCGATCGAGGTGATGAGATGTTTATATTCAGCCGCCACGATGACTGTGCAAGTACAGAACCAGCAGACAGAACAGTTCCACCTGCGTCGAGGAGTGCGACAAAGTGACGTTATTTCACCGAAACTGTTCACTAACGCACTGGAGGATATGTTCAAGACGCTGGACTGGAAAAATCGTGGCATTAATATAAATGGTCAACACATCTCTCATCTACGATTTGCAGACGACATCGTTATCATGGCCGAGACGTTGCAGGACCTGAAACACATGCTAGACAGCCTGGCAAATTCGTCTCAGCGTATCGGTCTTCGGATGAATTTGGATAAAACCAAAGTTATGTTCAATGAACATATCGATCCGGGACCGGTCGCCGTAAATGGAGTCTCCATCGAAGTTGTTTCCGAATACGTATACCTAGGGCAAATGCTCCAACTAGGAGCCCACTACTTGGTCGAGTTTCCCTCAGGATGCCCACTACTTGGTCGAGTTTCTGGTCGACGTCAGTTGTAGTTTCCAAGGCAGTGAATCGGTTTTCCAGTTTTACCTGGAAAGTTTCGGATCCCACAGCGGGTTGGAGCTGATTTGGTTGGAGTCTGGACTTCATCAGACGGACTCTTTCGCGTTTGAAATCAATATTCAGAGTGCCTCAGACAAGTCGGTGATCACTTCCGGTTTTCACCCTGGCGATCACTGAGACATCTTTAAAAATGCGCCTTTTGTCCGTCATGATGAAGTCGATCTCATTTTTTGTGACACCATCGGGACTTTAAACTCTCTAGCCAATTTAAATAGTTTCACGTACTTACCTGACGGCCTAAGTGTCTCTCTGTATGCAAACGACCACATTCTCCGGACACGAACCTATTCGCCTCCCCCACATTAGACGGAGAAAAACTACAGAAGACATTTAATTTGCATAAAAGATGGAAGCGGAATTTAACTCGTCCTAGGGACAACGAGAAAGCGGGGTTGTTTTGTTTGGATTCTTTTTATAAAAAAGATTAATGAATTTAATGATGGTTTTTTTTTCATATCGTTGCCGTTACACAGTAAGTCATAGGCTTTGATCGAAATTTTACATTCAGGAATTGAGGGGGCCTATTGATGGTTGCGTTTATCAACTGGTAAATAAGTGACAAAGCATCTGTCACTCACACTCACGCATTTTGTCTAAACGTGACGTATGCTTTGTCACTGACTTATCGCGTGTAAAAGCAACCATGATAGGCCCGCTGGTGATGTAATTCGAAAATGTATGTTATTACAGGTACTTGAAATATACGTATACGTCCTAAGGGCCGGGTATTGTAATGAGCTAAAAAAAGTTTATACAAAATTAAGACGTCAGTTAAAAGTTTCCTATGTTGTACCAATTATTTTAGTCGTTTTATATAATTGTTATCGGTATGTTTGATTATCATTATGAATAGGGCTTGCAATATCGGATGGTTTTCCAATTCCGGAATTGACTTCGAGATTGGAACTCAATTCCGGAATTCCGGAACTGGTTTCGGAATTGACTAAACATACAAAAATACAAAAAACGAGTATTTTTTTTACTATTGAAGGCGGAAATCGATGTATTATTGATGATTAGAGGTTTTCTATTGTCAAGAGATTACCCCTAAATAGTCTATGAAATGTCTGGATATCTTATCTTACATGATAACCATTTTTCAAAGTATTCACAGGACGGCGGGACCAATAATATATTTAGACGGTTGTATTGCGTTATTCTCCATCGGTGTCGGGGTAAAGGTACAATTCATTTAATACACAAATGCCTTATATTTATGTCTGTTTCTTTGTTCTCATTCCTACTAAAGCTTGCTTAGCAATGTCTTAGTCCATCTCTTGGTGATCTGCACAGTACCACACAAGTCGCTTGTTATCAGTCATCCCACTGTCAAAAATACGTATTTTGAGCTTCCGTGGAGTCAACGGGAATCTAAAAGGACCTCCTCATTCAATGAATTCTTAGATCAAAGTTTTTCCTTCAGTTGTTTTGATTCAGTTTTTCAGCTTTCTTATTCTGTCTTTGGTTGAAAGATTTATTGACCTGATTGTACTTATAATTACTTGAGATAACCTATGACATTGTGTCATGTATGACTTTTTTATTATACCTTGATATTTCATACCCCGCTGATCACTATCGTAAGTTTTTACCGAGCACATAACTATCTTGAAAATGTTGTGACTCCCAATTCCTTACATTCCTATCATTAACAACAATGCCCTTGGATTTCCATCACGAGGCCGTAAATCATGAATAAAGACATATCTCTAAAATACTTAGTCGTTCTTAGTCGAGCCTTAATTCAATGAGAGATTTTGAAATATCTATGTAGTGGGTAGATGAATTAGTGGCAAGATCTTAGAAAGATGTGAATTAAAACCGTTGTATTTGGCTCATTCCTGGTGAATAATCTGCAATTTAGTGTTTTACCAAAATAACCAGTATAACATTTCGACTATAAATGGTTCTCACTGCTAACTGTAACAAATGCTAATGCTATATTTACAAATAGTGAACTTCATGCCAAATTAAATTCTCTTCCCGAACACCATAGGGCCCAAAGTCAAAACAGAGATAATTCAAGTACCCACTTGTAGAGTAGAATTTTAAGCGTTCTGAGAGCGTTAAAGATACAAGTGAATACATATAATATTTAAGCTTAAACAAACTTACCATCCGTAAAACATCTCACATTAGTGTCTAGGAACTACATTAAATAATGTCAATTCCGGAATTTTCGATATTGAGCGTCCTCAATTCCGGAATTGTAATATTGGAAAAATCATCCGAGATTCCGGAATTTCGAACTTCCGGAATTCCGGGATGCAAGCCCTAATTATGAATAATCTGAAATCATAAATTACATCTTACAACCTGAAATCATATTGCAATTGGAAATAATAAAGAACATTGTTCATTGCGCCCATACCATACAGATCATGCATCGCGTTTTTATATGTTTTAACCTGAAATAAAGACCCCTCTCTATAGAAAACTAATGTTTAATACAATTTTATAATGCTATAGATATTTATTTATTTATTATTTGACACTCCAACAAAGTACAAGGCATTAGATTTAATTATCACTAAACACTAGGAGCACTTCTAGCCCGCACCTCAATACCAGATGTGTAACAGCATTTACAACTTAATCTTAAATCTAAATTACAAAAAACCGGCCAAGAGCATGTCGGGCCACGCTCGTTGTAGGGTTCCGTAGTTGCCCATCCTTCACAATCACAATAGACGAAAATTACGAGAAAGATTTAAATTACGAGAAAGATTTCGAGCTCTATAAAAAGGTCGTAAACGCCAAAGTTACAGTGATTACTTATTACCTTCTGGAAGTTATCGATTATACGCGCCAGATTGAGCGAAATGTTTTAATACAGTATGACACTTAACTAATATGTGTAACGTTCGAAGTATAGGGACACCGCGCGGCACTTACGTCATTTTAAATAAAATTATGAATTTTTGCAATAACTCAAAAACGGTTCGATCGATTTTATTCAATATAGTTTTCATTGAAAGTACTTATAAGGCCTCATTTTCATGAATTTTTCCATAATTTTTTGACGCGTGATTGAAAAGTTAGAGGGCCCCCCTAACTTTTCACGGACGCAATTTTTTTTATTTTTGGAGCAAATATTTACATAACTGCTGACTTTATCAAAAAATGATAATCGGAGACCCCAATTATTTTTAAAAGACCTATTCAACGACACCCGACACACTAGTGTTGGAATAAAAAAAAATATCACCCCCACTACGTGTACGGGAGGTACCCGAACAAAAGATTTTTTTTAGTTTTTATTTTACCGTTTTGTCGGCGTGATACATACACATACTCATACCAAATTTCAGCTTTCTAGTACTAATGATCACGGAGCTAAGCCGCGGACGGACAGACAGACAGACAGACAGACAGACGGACAGACGGACATGGCGAAACTATAAGGGTTCCTAGTTGACTACGGAACCCTAAAAAGAAATACAAATCATGCGACTAACTACAACGATCCTAACAATAAAATGAAAAGGAACTATTGCGCTCCACTATAGAGTCAAACAAACCACGCTTAACTCTTCAAATCAAATGAACGGTCATACCATACAAAGTGAGTCAGTTTGTATGGTTTGTCGTGGGTTTGTCAGTTCATTTGCTTGGAAGAGTTACCGTGGTTTGACTTAAGCTTGCGAATGCAGTTTAGCAACCGTTACTGTCAGAGTAGACATCCAGATCATGCACAGTTTGTATCTGTATTCTGTTTAGGACAGAAAACTTACCTAAATTTGTTTTAGCTAGCTTTGGTCGGAAGGTGATGCGTGAGGGTCTAACATTAGCTCTAGGTACAATAAAGTTAACGAGGACGAAACTCTCTATAGGACGCTACCTTCATTAACTTATCCATTCATCACTTTGTGTAGCAAAACAAGATCTAAGTAATCTCGTCTCTGTTGAAGAGTACACATATTGAAATGTTCAAGTATTTTCTCGTAACTGGTAGGTAGGTACGCTTTTTGATGTTTTGACGTCACGTCTTATAAATCGATGAACGCCGGCTGCACGCACGAAAAAGCATGACTCATTGTCACGTTCCGCCTGAGCCGAGCGTGCAAGCGAGAGCGCGGAACAAGCGATAGAGAGGCACGATCGGCCTAAGTTGTAACGCATCTATCTCGCTTCCAGTCCATCGGCCGGCATACGTTATCACGTAAAATTAGCATGGTTTGACTCTATTTAGAACGGTTCATGAGACCCTCATTCATTGACTGATATATAAAATGCCACTAAAACTAAACACAAATACAAAATTTGGAATTCTTAGCTTTAATATTGGCCATGATCTTGTCACTTGTTCCAATTAAAGCTGAATACCTTGGAAACTACTGATCCGATGTCCACCAAACATAGCTAAGAGCTATCTCGACGGACAGGACTTTCGATTATAAAAAAAAACGCACTCAAATTGGTCCATCCGTTTGGGAGCTACAATGCCACAGACACACAGGTTCACAAATACAAGTTGAACTTATAACATCCCTCTTTTTTCGTCAGGGGTTAATAATATCAGTAGTACATTAATGCCGAAGCGAGGAAAGTAGGCAATTGCTGGCAGAGTATTAATTTGAAACAGACGTTCTTGGGAGTAAGTAATAAGAAGCCAGCAATTACTCTTCCAGCTGAGGCAAATATAGTGCTTTTTCCAAAAATGGCGCAAGAAAATCAAATAGGTACAGTTAAGTTTTATTAGCCACTATATATCAAAACTGAATTCTTGCATTATCGCCTTTTTTATTATTATTAAAAAGTAGAAGTGTAATTTTTCTTCCTAAAACGCCATAAGCTACTAAAATGTCACGAGTCGTGGTCGTCGTAGCTGATCTCTACCGTTATGGCCGTTTAGGATACTATGCCTTTTTTTAAATGGCTGATTTAACTTTTCTAAACCTTTTGTACCTCGACAAATAAAGGAATTTCATACAACATTATTGTCGAGTAAACCGAGCCGACAAGGTTTATTTTTAATTTTTGACCGGCTGTAAACTATGCACTAAAGCTTAACTAAACTTCCACAATCTTCGCATCCTGATTTTTTATCAATAAAGTCAACATACTCGACCATTTTTGAGAAAAATTAATTGACTGATCATGTTTACTGCCTTTTGGTTTTTTGCTTTATATGGCTTACAAATCACTTCGTCACGCACCTCTTTACTTTATTTCGACAAAGTACTCGAATGATCACTTACAGTCTGTTTGATATTATAACAAACATTTGAGAGTTCTCTGTTGATGTTTGTAGTGATGTAGCAAAGACATATTGTTTGCCAAAACCACGGACTATATGGAGATGGCATTCAGCGCAGTTTGTTCTAGCACCGCTGTAGCCGACTTTTACACGCACACAATTATATTCGTATAAAAATAAGGTTTTACAACAAACAGAAGTGAGTTGACATTGGCTGAGCTAATGTGTGCGTATTACGTAGTCATACACTACTACGATCAATGTATCGAGAATTTTAGTCCTTATATGCATATCAGACAATGTCTTTATTTTTATTATAACTTAAATAGAAATAAAATAAAAGACAAATGAGACTTTATGATTCAGTACGACAAAGCCTCGAATTGACAAGAAATTGATTTCTACTTCCGTCAATTCAGTAGTGTCACTTTTGATATTAACGCTGGCTAAATATCGCAAGGTTTTATGTTACAATTTTAAAACATTTAAAATTGAACCCTATCCTTGTAGCACGGGGTCTAATTTTAACGACCCAGAAAATGTAATGTACGCTCTGCCAGCGGTATGCATCTAATGATTCTAAAGGTTAAGGGCGTGATCAAATCAAAATAGTCGATATCGATAAAATAATAATATGTATAGGCTTATAATATGTATAATGCATGTTGAAAATATTTATTTTGTATGGTCGTAAACGTCGTAAATTAAATTATCAGACCTATTAATTTCTGGCAACGAAATCAAATGGAAGCGTCCATCACAATCTTCCTATCGTTCAGAATGTTTACTTTACATGTAGTGATATATGAATAATAAAAACATCACCTTACAACATTTGGAACAGGTAGTAGGTAAATTATAAACGGAGTAGATTTATTTATTTCATCATATAAAATGTAAACAAAATAATTAAGGGACAATCGTACACAACTCGACCTGGCCTTATACTAACCAATAGTAGACGACGATATAAACAATATATATAGATAACATCCATGACCCAGGAACAAATATTCGAGTTCATCACACAAATATTTGCCCTTGCCGAGATTCGAACCCAGGACCGCCGGCTCAGTAGGCAGGTGCATTAAAACTGCGCCAACCTCGTCGTCAACTGACTAGCACGTATTACATTGTGGATTAGCGAAACAATAATACTGTTTTAATGTAATGATTTTGTCACCCACTGCTATTGATTTCGCTGTAATCAAATTACTTGTCTGAATTAAAAAAAACCGGCCAGGTGCGATTCTGACTCGCGCACTGAGGGTTCCGTACAAACTTTCACTTATCCCATCTTAATTGGCCTGGTTGAGTTAAGTTTGTATCTGAAATGTATAGCGCCGCATACAAACGAGGTGCAAATACTTATAAAAATAATGTAATAATTAATGTAATTTAATCTGCAAATTCTGAGTTTTAGTAATTATTTTTGACATAAGTAACAAATTGAAATATGTAACAATAAAGTATTTGAATATTGTTTTATTTTGTTTGCATGCCTATTTGTTAGAACATAAGCAACACTGTATATACCTGTATCATCTAATTTATTACTATGTTCTTGCAATAAACGAATTTGAATTTGAATCAAACTTAACGCAACCAGGTTCTCCAAATATGATTTACCTATTTATTTATTTAATTAATCTTTATTGCACAAAAGAAAACGTATCGTACAAAAGGTGGACTTGATGTTTGAAAAGGACTATATTTTTTAAGATTTTTTTAGTATTTGTAGTATGTGGCGATTTCAAATTTTTATAAGTATTTGTAGTACTTGCCAAATTTCATAGTTCTAGGTCATCGGGAAGTACTCTATCACTTTGATTCCCTTGAGTGACGAAATGTGCGTTTTTGGCGACATAAACGGCTGTATCTTTTTTTCACGTTAACGTAGAAGCTTGATTTTTTTTTCACAGCTTTAAGGGACCCTAGACCTGAGTATATATACATATAGTGTTAATTTCAACTCGATACCTCCACGCGTTCTCGAGATAAAGGGTCTTGACAGACAGATAGACAGACGGACGGACGGAAAACAAAGTGATCCCATAAGATTTCCGTTTTTTCCGATAGAGGTATGGAACCCTAAAAAACAAGGTGATAAAGTGTAAATTATATAATTAAAATGGACAAATTAGTATGAAACACGAGCGGCTCACATTAAAACCTCCATACAGAATATCGCCAATTTATGGTTTAGACTTGTTCCCCCGCACTAAATTGTCAGACGGACGTATACATTGCGTGCTCCTAAAGATGTTGCGTGAATAGTTGCCATGTCAAGCTAGTAATGTATAACTGTCATAATGCACTGCAATATTTTACGAAATATTACAAAATACCGAATTTTATTACTTTCCAGTGAAATTAAACGGTATCAGGTATCTTTTTGAGTATGCAGATCTCGCCTGTGACGATTATAATGGCACAATTCGGCATATTTCTAATTTTTTAGCACATAATTACTCAAGCACGTTCGTACGGTAACTAAGTGACTGTTGACATCACGTTGACATATCTTTGGGTATTTGGGCTAAATCTCGGTTATGCGTGCCCCGCCCAATACCCAGTCTATAGTATTCTTATGAACTGTGGCCAAAACTAACGATTACGAATGGTTGATCAAATCGATTTTATCGACGAACTTTTTTTGAAACCTGGATATATTTTTGTTTATTTTGTGTAAGTCAATATTTTTTTGAGCTACGAGCCGCCGGGCTCACTGGAGCTTTCTATATAAAGTAATAGTTGGTTTTATTGTTCTTTCTTTAGGTTATAAATTTATCGATTTAATCGATTTCTACCAATTTACAGAAATAGCACATGAATCGAAACGCAAGATTTAGTCACAACACAGCTTTTAAAAAAAAAAAAACGTAGTACGTAACTGTTTGAGTAATGATTTATTATCGTTAAATACTTCAAAACCGTGATAAGAAAAAATATAACATGAACTCAATTGTATCAAATATAAAGTGAAAAACGTTTATAGATACATGAAAAACCACTATGTCATTGCTTGTTTTTTTTATGAAATAGGCTAGTAGACCCAGTTTTTAAATATATTTCAAATGGTTCATAATGATCTTACTAGCTCTAAAAAAAATGTCTTGTATTTTTGTGAAAGCTAGAAAGCTAAATTTTATCAATTGAAAATTAGAAATTTCATGAACAGTCAAAAACGCCGTCCGCCGTTTTTGCCTTTTGCTAATCTGTGGCGTGTCGTAGAATTACCTGTAAATATTCGAAATTCGACCATCGTATAGTGCCATTCCGCTCACTCCAATATACTTTGACAGGAGATCGAGAGGGACGGCACTATTCGAAGTCGTCAAAGTAGACTTTCAGTTTTGTTTTCATGATCAATGACGTCACTATCATAAGCGAAAATGGCGGACAGCGTTTTAAGCATTTCAAAATACAGATTAAAAACCATATTTTCAAATTCAATTTTTTCGGCCATCTTTCACTTTTATGAATTGAAAAATATATATTTAGGTTTCCTTTGCTAAATACTATACGAAATAAACATTAGTTTATTACAATTTGACATGAGTCAACTAGCCTATTCAATATTTCGCGCAAATTTACGGGGTCCTGTTATGTGTCAAATGTTTGTTATAATATCAAACAGACTCTACTTTCTACGTTACTATACGAGTAAGTATTTTTCTTTGTCGGTTGCCATATTATCAGTCATAAATTTTGGTTTTCCCTACTCGCGATCTCTTTGTTCTTCAACCGAGAAAAGTGTTCAATATTTTATGAGACACTTTGTACACATTACCGGTAATGACATCGTTTTCGGCTGGTAACACACACGATCAATCAAATGCATCAGTCATCGTCACGCGGGATATTGTTAGTATTTTATTATCCCGTATGGCAATGATGGGCCATTATTCATTCGCAGCCTTCGGGAAAACAACGTCACTGTCACAGTAAGGTACCTACTTATTTAAGGCTCATTACCTGTTCAAAGATGCTTATTGTTTTAGAAAATGCTCTCTATGATCAAACATGTTTCTTAACATATTATCAATGTTACAACTTAGAACAGCGCTATGGAGATTAATTATAGTAGGTATATATTTGAAACCTACAATTTGAATTTTTCATTGATATTTTTTGTTTAAAAAACGACTCGAAATTGACAGAATTCACGCATAAAACTGTTTTTTCTTTTTCAAATTATTTTCGACTGCACGCAATGAAAGCATGAAATAGCTATGTTACTTTCTAGAACTTAGGGAAAAGTATTATTCACTTTAAAAAGTTGGTTGAATTTATCAAAACATATGTCATAATATAAAAAAAATATAATTATAAAAATTGAGGAATATGGCCCCTTAAGCATGGATTAAAAGAATAAATAAAATAAGAATTGTTCAATCCAACTACTTTTGCATCGCCATTGAATACATAGCCACAGAATACTTAATTTGGTAACTAACATTGAAAGTCATTGAATGTCACTGATGTAAACAAGGAGGAAACAGGACTAAATATTCTGCAAATTTCAAGTGATGAAACTCAAGTTTTACATAGCTATTATTACATTATTAAATACAATAGTAACAACATTAACACACAATTAGGTACACAACATTTCCAAACATGTGCATTATTTCCGCGGTAATGCTTCGTCATAAGTAAATTAAGTGATACTTATAAGATAAATTACATGAAAATTATAGTATAATATGAAGTGAATTCCTTTACCTTCGTCAAAAGTGAATACGATCGATAAATAACAGATTTTTGCTAATATAACTATATCAAAATGTACATCTTAAATTAATCATTCATTTATAAACGTAGTTGTGCAAGGAAGAAATATTACTAGGTAGATACATCTTTCTGCAGCAACCAGAAAGACTACAGAACGTAGGTAGTATGGCATCTATCTCCAACTGGGAAAAATAATTCCCACTGTGTAGCCAGTTACAAGTTGAGACAAACAATTCTTCCTTCGTAACTGGGTTCCAAGTGATAAAAAATATTCCCATTTCGTAGCTGGTTACAAAACTCAGTTACGTAGTGGGACGGAGGGTGGTAGGAGACGAAAACCGGTTTATGTTTTACTACGACATAAATCGGTTTTGGATCCCCTAGTGTCTGGAGATTAAAATGAAATGAATTAATTTATTCAGTAAGTAGGCCACAAGGGCACTTAACAAGTCAGATTGTGAATCTCCCGGTATTTCCCGCTGTTCGGAAGAAACCCGAAAAAAACTCAACAGTAAGTATTTTTTTCGTAAATCATACTTAAAACAATCGAACATTTATGTACACGTAAAGAAGATGTATGGAATCTGAGTTGTAAAAGTGCCCTTGTGGCCTATATACTGAATAAATTATTACATTTTATTTTATTCCACGGACAGAAACCCTACGTTAGTAGGTAATATTTAGGTATATTATTGTAGTTTAATACAAATCACAAAAGTGTCTATAACAAAGTCGCCTGTATTCTCTAGAGTAGCCCTACAAGTATCCCGGCCCTCATCCAGTACTGCGTCATACTTGAGACGCATGTAATTGAGAGGGCTTTTCTCCCTTCGCCGAGTAGCCTACAACTAGAAACACTTATTGACCGACTGAAACGGAGTGAGTATTTTTGCCACTTTTTTAATTTAGTTCCAGCGTCTTTGTGATGTATTAAGAAATAAAATACAAATAATAGTACATTACTGCAGTCGCCGACCGTAGGGAGGCCGGATAGTGAAACGAAGCCGGCGAGCCCTTTTCACGGCTAGGCATGTATAGTGCTTCTCTCAAACATATGCGATGGAATAAAAAATATACGCCTCAAAAAATATATAAATCAGCTGTTTAACCTGTTCATGAACATGGTGTGTATGTACACCATGTTTAAAAAAATACTTCCCGGCTTAAGTCTTAAATTTTGTTTGAAACTCCCTTACAGTTCTCTCGAGTTGTTCCGCCCGAAACGTGATACTTCGAAGCCTGTTATAACGCACGTTATGACGATATTTCATTGCGTGTTTTAGAAAAATCAGTCATGACATTAATCTGTTCCATGTCCTACTTTATCTGGTCGAAATAACACAATCGTATGTATATTGAATATTGATACAAAGATCAAAGAACAAAGCTCAACCTGGAGGATGAGATCGGGAATCGAACCCGGTGCCTCAGGATTACCGGTCCAACGTTTCAACCTCCCGCCCATCCTGACTATGGGAGACCTTTTGAATTTTTCCTTATGCTTACCAGTGTATTGTACTAGTCGTTAAATTTAACCTTATACTAAAAATTAAAAACTAATCTGAAAAAAATATTGTTCATCTTTATATCGTTTATTTAGAAAGGAATCTTTATATTGATGATTCTACATATAAAAATTGTGGTGTGGTGTGAAACAAAAACAATAGTATGTACATGTCGATAAGTGACGTAGACGTAGCACGATTTCATTCAAACCTTAACTAAGTATACATACATAGACCTCTATAAAACTACTTTCCTTGTATTTTACTTTTCTTCTTAATTTTTGACATTACATCTGCATTTTTAAACAGAGGCATTACAAAAAAAACGCTCATTAACACAGGATTGCATGAACAGTGTTATTTCAGGTGGGCAGTTGTTTCACTTTTAACCGGATTTATGCGGTTTACGACAACCGCTGAGCCGGTTAAAACCGGAAGGTTTATTAGGGCTCCCAGGCTCTTTTATTAACGACCCGCGCCGGCTTCGCACGGCGTGAAAGGGTGAAGCGGTTTCGGGAGATTGTTATGTAATGAATGATACTTCGGTGATGTGAAAAAAATCTACACTCTATTGTCATTTGTTTAATGTCATTTGTTCAAGAGATCATACTTTTGTAGTTTGCGTACAATTTTTGGATAACCATTCTTTCTGATAGTCCTTGATGTAAGGATCTAGAAGCTACAGGTCATACATTTTTCATTACCAACTAATAAAAAAAAAGTGTCAATGTCAAATCATTGAATTTTTTTCTACTACGGGTTCGTACCCAAAGGGTAAAAAACAGGACCTTTGGGTACGGAACCCTAAAAACGATAAATTACTTAGGTCCTATTAGTTATTGTCTGAATGTATATCTAGACAGGATGGATCTTTAATGTGTCCCGTTACTAATAGCCTCTTTTGAGTGCTATACCTAAATGTCTAAATAGGATCATGCAACAGAATAATGTGTGTTGTGGTAAATACAACTCCAGAGTAATTCACATGAATTAACCCCATTAGATACATTTCATCTGTGTTTAATAGTTGCGCCCATTACTGCCAAAATTCAAGCATCCATTTCTTTTGTACGGTTTATAGAGTAGATTAAACCCTTAATTTCACGATGTAAAGCCAAATATACATATTTATACTGACCAACTTTTTGTATTTTATTATTTAAACTATTTTAAACAGAATGTATACGACTATTAACGGTACGTCAGTTTGACAGCTCAATTTAGTATGGGATTTGACAGTTTAATATTGACAAGTCGAATACGACTTGCGAGAAACGTCAAATGACGTCATATTTAGCGAGAACAATAAAATTCAATTGTAATATTGGCACACTCGAATGCCGATAATGACGTCTCGCATATAAATTACTTTGCAATTAACTAAATAAGTATAAAGTCGACTAGTATAAATATAATATATGGAAATATTACGAGACTAGCTGGGCCCCGCGGTATGATTCGCTCATCCTGCAGGAACACTAAATTTCGATAGAAAACTGTCTTGAAAGCTACATATAGTCAAAACCACAATTAGGGCTTATTTTGCAAGTTACCTAAACCAGTCTAGAGTTTGAAAGCATTATCGAATCCCACAACTTGAAGCGACCGCAGATGTTATCGGGAATAATTAAAGGGACCGCGGGGCCCTTTAAATGAACTCCCAACAATTTGGTTGGTTAGAACTTAGAAGAATGATTTTCTTCTTTCCAGATCATTAACTGAAAACATTTTATAGAGCAAGGTTATTTTAAAGTTCATGTCAAATGATAAGTATAAATGTAAATTTAGTTATTATTCTAACGACGTTATCGCAAAATTTAGCCTTATTTCGTTTACCTCTCCTTCTCTCTCTCTCTCTCTCTCTTTCTCTCTCTCTCTCTCAATGTGTGTTATATTAATGGGAGATTTCAATGCCCGCGTTGGGCAACGTCTAGCCGGTGAATCACGCGTACTAGGTCCATACTGCTACGGAAAAAGAGATCAACGAGGCGAAAAACTGTTACAATACGCACTAGAAAACAACCTTGTCATTATATTCAAGAAGAAAACTGTAAGAATGTGGACATGGATTTCGCCTACTAGAAGAAAAAGCCAAATAGACTATATTCTCACAAACACATGAAAACAATTTAGAAACATGGAAATAATTGACAACTTCAATTTCTCCAGTGACCATCGACTCTTACGAGGAACCTACTTACTATTGGGTCCACAAAAAAGTAGAGCTACATACAAAAGCAAAATCCCCACTTTAAAAAGCGCTCAAGAGGAAAATCTTTTCTTAGAAAATGTTAAACACCATATCGAAAGATTAGAGCTAAATAACACTGAAGAATTAGAAGTTTCTTACTCAAAAATCAAAACGGCAATAACGGAGAGCCTCAATTCGGTAAAAATTTCGTACCAAAAAGCAGAGCCTACTAAAATTATTTCAGACGAGACACAAACTCTACTAAAAAGAAGACAAGAGCTACAACACAAGAAGCCACGGTCCAGAGAAGAAAAGCAGGAACTAGGCTACCTATATAAACACGTCCACAGACTTATAAAGAAAGACTACAAAGCTCATCGACTTAACATATTTGAAAAACATTTAACATCCTCAGGAAGTATAAAGAAAGGTCTCAAGGAAGTCAACACATCGAAGCCATGGATTACCAACCTTACGGATGCGTCGTCTGGTAATAAGCTCTACTCAAGATCAAAAATTATTGAAACAGCAACAGAATTTTACAAGAACCTATATTCCCAAGGAAATTCTAGCTCATCTTCAGACGCCACGAAGCCAGCTGAACTGACAACAGTGTTGACCAACAATGCTCATATAGACAGGTTTATTGAATACGACGTAATCAAAAAGATAGAGTCACTGAAAAAAGACAAGAGTTGCGGCCCCGACGGCATTAACAACGAAGCAATAAAGACTGCAAGATTCTTATTAGCTCCACCTTTGACAACGCTTTTCAATAAAATCCTGGACGCAAGAAAAATCCCCGAAGATTGGGCTATTTCTGAAATTATCCTGCTCTACAAAAAAGGAAACCCGGCTGACATTGGCAACTATCGGCCTATCAGCTTACAACCTACATTTTACAAACTTTTCGCCTCCATGATAGAGCACAATATTTCAAAATTCACTGAAGAGCATCAACCAGTGGAGCAGGCCGGTTTCAGGAAAGGCTTCTCTACTATGGATCACATACAGGTTCTGGATCAAATTATAGAGAAGTACCAAGAACAAAGATGCCCCCTGTATTTAGCATTTATTGACTACGCAAAGGCATTTGACTCTATCTCACATTCCAGCATGTGGACCTCTCTCAGAGAATGCAACGTGCCAACTGAATTAATAGAACTAATACAAGATATTTACTCTAAAAGCGTCAGTAGAGTGAAATTAGATCGATTAGGATCCGAAATAAACATATGTAGAGGGGTAAGACAAGGCGACCCACTATCACCACGAATATTTATCACTGTATTGCAAAGCATAATGAGCAAGCTAAATTGGTCTCAGAAAGGTATAAATATAAAAGGACGTTTTTTGAATAACTTGAGATTTGCCGACGACATAGTACTGTTTTCGGAATCAGCCGCACAACTTCAGTCAATGATCAAAGATATATACTCAGTCAGCCACGATATCGGTCTTGAACTGAACACAGATAAAACAAAACTCATGAAAAATCACGTTCAATACCCTATCGAAGTAAACAGTATACAACTAGACTATGTTGATAGCTATGTTTATTTAGGTAAACAAATATCGTTCAGCAATTCCAGACATCGAGACGAAATAAATAGACGCATACAAATGTCCTGGAACAAATATTGGAGTTACAAAGAACTGCTAAAATCTAACTTACCATTACAGCTTAAAAATAAAGTACTAGACGCATGTATATTACCATGCCTGTCATATGGATGCCAAACATGGATTCTAAATACTTTCACAAAAAATAAGATTAACGCTTGCCAAAGAAGCATGGAAAGGAGTATACTTAATTTAAAACTCAAAGTTATTGATGCTCTAACATACTGTAAAAAGTTAAAATGGCGCTGGGCTGGTCACATAGCACGTATGAGTGCAAAGAAATGGACAAAAGCAGCAACGGCATGGGTCGGACCACCCGGAAAGCGGAAAAGAGGAAGGCCACTAGAGAGATGGTCTGACGAAATATCGAAAGTAGCGGGAAGAAATTGGATAACTATAGCCAAAGGTAGAGACGAATGGAGATGGAGGAGGCCTATACTCGGGAAGAGGTCCTTAGTAGCTAAATTAACTTGAATATAAAATGTAAATAAATTTTAATTTAATGAGTTGAATTATAAAGAAAATAATATATATTTTTTTTACTATTTGAATTGTAAATATGCATGAATCAGTTATTAAGGAATAAATGGCTTTATTATTATTATTATGTTCACATAAACAAACTATAAAATTGTCAATGTCAACTTCATGTCGAGTGTCAACAAAATTTTATAAATAAAATAAAATTTAATAAAATCTACGCTTAGCGGGTAAAATGTGCTGCTTTTGAAACAATAGCGCCCGTCACACAATCGGCTAAAAGATACTTGTTCGTTTCAGCTCCCAAACAAACCTAACGAATTTTTGTGATATCCAAGATTACAACTTTTATAACGTGCAACGCAAAGACCGTGTTTTCTTGGTGTTAAAGCCGTGCTTGTATGGTGCTAAAATCGAAGAAGACGTCTTGCTGTAGAGAGAGACCGCTTTAATTGTGACTCAGCTTTAAGCTTAGAAATAGAGAAGGCGTGAATACTTTTCCATCACCACTGCTCTCATTTTCCTGCATTCAGCCGCAGAATGGTTTTGATTTCGTGAAACTTTCCAGGATAAATACATACATAAATCAAGGATCCAACACAACCGAGCCATTCATTTTCTAGACGGGAGTCTTGCCGACCGACAAGAAGCTATGAAGTTTAAATCGAAATTGTTATGTTTTTGATGTTGGCTTTTAAATTGTATCTTTTTTTATTATAATTGCTTGTATTTTTTTCTTTTATTTGTAAGTGTTAGTTATAAATATGAGTGATCCTTCTTCATCCTTGCGCTGTCCCCATTGTCCCAACTCAACTCGAACATTTACCCCTCATGGACTTAAAGTGCATATAGGGCGCATGCATAAACATTTTCCCCAAGTCATCCCCTCCAACCCTAGACTGTCGTTTTCTCAGCAAGCTCATGGTAACAACCCCATTCATCTAGATTTTGGTGATCTAGCTACGTTAAAGCAGTCAGTACGTGTGTTACGGCATATCCCCAAAGGGGCGCGAAACTTGGCAGCGGGCAAATTGAGCGACCTACTTGATAAGTGTATCGACTCCAATGGCACTCTCGAATGGTTTAGTTTACTGCCTTTTGCCTATTCCGCACTCAAATCGCCTGAAGCGTCGGCCACGGGCAATTTAACCACGAAAGTTAAGAGAAATATTAACTCTGCTTCTTTTGATATCAGTGGGAACATCGCATCGGTGCAGAGACCACGCCGTTGAGATCACACTCCATACTGAAGACAATTGAGCGTAAAGTACATGAAGGGGATCTCTCAGGTGCAGTGCGAGTGCTTATGTCGGATGAGGGCGTGGCGCCGTCGAGCCCCGAGACTTTAGCTACGCTGCAGTCGAAGCATCCAGCCCCGTCCCGGCCGCTGGTACTTCCACCGGAACCTGACATATCTAATTCTGCCTTAACTGTTAAGCCGGAGGAAGTGGTGCAGGCACTCAGATCTTTCAACAATAGTTCGGCCGCCGGTTTGGATGGTATCCGCCCTGTTCATCTTAAGGAGCTTACGTCTGCATCTGCGGGAGACACCGGTTTTCGGCTCCTGGAACATCTGGCCAAGCTTTGTAATTTTTTGCTCAGTGGTCAATTAAACCCTGAAGTTTGCCCCTATATTTATGGTGCTTCCTTATGTGCGCTGTCAAAAAAAGACGGTGGTATAAGACCCATTGCCATAGGCAGCGCTTTCCGCCGCTTAACGGCAAAGCTAGGATGCCGTGCAGTGAGAGAAGAAATGGCAGCTTATCTGCAACCTTGCCAATTAGGGTTTGGCACAAGATTGGGCTGCGAGGCTGCAATTCACGCTACGCGGGCTTTTTCGGTAGATACCAAAAACTCAGAATCCGTTTTAATTAAAATTGATTTAAAAAACGCATTTAACTCAGTGGAGCGTGATGTTTTACTGTGTGAAGTGAAGGATAATGTGCCATCACTCTACCCCTTCCTTTTCCAAGTATATTCTTCCGCTTCTAATCTTTTCTACAATGGTTCTCTTGTTCTTTCCCACGTTGGTGCACGGCAGGGGGATCCGCTAGGCCCTTTAGTTTTCTGTCTGGCCATACAAAAGGTAACCTCTGAGTTAAATCCCTATTGAATATCTGGTACCTAGATGACGGTACCCTAGGTGGTAAACCTGAAGAAGTGGAACAAGACTTGCTCATGCTCCTGCCTCGTTTAAAAGCTCTGGGTTTAGATATTAATTTCAGCAAATGCGAATTTTTCCCCTGCAGTACCAACTCACACGATTATTTCCCCTTATTCAGTGCTCTGCTCCCCGGACTGAAAGTGTTGTCGGCGAGATCTTTCAACCTCTTGGGGTCCCCAATATTCCCAGAAGCCATTCCTGAAGCCTTCGAGGAGAGAAAGCTGCTTCTGCTGATGGCTGCGCAGAGGTTGAATGAACTTTCGGCTCACGTAAGCCCTCGTTATGTTGCGAGTTTGCTTTGCCGTGCCTAAGCTGACATATTTCTTGCGCACGATTTTCATAAACCCATAAGTACGCTTATTTCTGCGACAAAATTATCGCGCGACTAAAAAAAATCGTGGTGCGCGCCTGGCCTGAAGAGTAAACTCCAGTCGTGCGTCGGAGCTGACACACACACTTTTTTTGTTATTACGATCTTATACTTAAAGGATCTCGCTATTTGGCTTTTCAACTTACCTTAGTGTGGTGACAACGCTCCAAAAAAAAAACTGAAACAAAAAATAAATTAATCAAATAAACATCATTATTTGGCAGTTAAATTTTACATCAACATCACTTTTTATGAGAATAGAGTTTAAATATAAATATTTGCAAAATTTTATGCGATTGAGGGTGCGAACTGCGAACCCATCACAACCTCTAATTTTCCGGAGTAATGCTCTGTCACCTGAGCTATGACGACGCTACGCATCGCGTGAAATTAAGCAATATAATTGTGTACTGACTGACTAACATTATCATCATCATATCAGCTGTAAGACAAAGACCTCCCCAAGGTTTTCTACAACGAACGGCTGTGCGTCGCCCTGTTACACCGGGTGATCAATCCAAATGGGTGAGTAGGGAGAAGTCAGACGCGTTTGGCTCAGTTTGCAGAGCACCTGCCTACTGAGCCGGCGGTCCCCGGTTCGAATCCCGGCCAGGGCAATTTGTGTGATGAACTCGAATATTTGTGCTTGGGTTATGGTTGTTCTATGTATTTAAGTATATATTTATCTATATAAGTAGGTATATCGTCGTCTAGTACCCATAACAAAAGTCTTCTTGAGCTTAATTTGGGACTAGATCGATTTGTGTGAGGTTGTCTTATATTTATGTATTATGGCGTCGATTTTTGATTGAAAAAGAACTGCATTTTTTTTTATTCATCTCATAATCGCTGTAAATAATGTTACTGTGGGTAGATTGTGATAATGATATGTGGGTACCTTTACATTATAATAAATCAGTCTTTGTCTCGAACTGGTGTTTGATACACGTATTCCAAATACCTATCTTTAACAGTTACAATACGACATGCGATTACTTAAATAATTCACCAGGTTCAATTCCCGGTTATGTATGAGCTTTATAAAAAAAAGGAATGCAGTTTCTATTAAATCTAAAATCGACGCCATGGTTTCTATAAGAACAGATTCCCCTATCTCTTATAGTTTTCGTTTTCTCTCTACTGACCCATTTCGATTGATCACCCTGTATATGGGTATGTTATGTAACGCCTATAAGACCACATTTCTATCTGCTTAACGTTGAATAGGTATATCCAAAGTATTTCCATTTTACAGAGTTCCAGTTTAAGATATATACTGTTTAAGGTCGGCACTTAAGAACTGTGTCGCGCGCGTGGCGCTTGACATGGCATTAATTCTTACATTATGCTTCTAATTATGCATTTTACAAGTTCCCGTATAATGCCACGGTACCTTGCATAAACACAAAAAGTTATTGTGACCAAGCACACAAAGAAAATAACAATATTTTATTTCACATTCGTGTGCTAAAGTAAAGTTAATCTTTCCATAAAAACGTTGTGCGGGAACCTAGCTACTTATATAGGTTATAATGTTATAATTATCTAACTTCAACACATCGCCTTTATAGTACTTTTTTTAACTTGTGATGAACTGTATTAGGGCTGGTTAGCCCTCACTACCAGTCCAACTTTGTGTGGGAGTATAACCCGCTAATGGGATTATCTCCGCGCCACGGGAGTGATTAGTACATTACAGTTAGGGCTGCCATCTCTAAATCCGCCAAACCCGGACAAAGACTTAAAAAACCCGGACATTTGGCGTAATCGCATTTTTTTCCCGGACGTGTCCGAAAATAATGTTATTAAAAAAACAATCGCTTTATTTTTCATTAACGTAAAAAATGACTGGGTTTTCCCCGGCCACTTATTGAAAACCCCCCCGGACAGCCTCCAAACTAGGACAAATCCGGGGAAACCCGGACGGGTGGCAGCCCTAATTACAGTAGGTGTATTCGTGAATGTCCTGGATCGCAGGTGTTTGTGGCCTGGAGCCGGGAAAAATAGTATCCTATGTGTTAATCCAGTGTCAGCTACCTTCATACCAAAATTTATCAAAATTGGTCCAGCCGGTTTAGCGTGAAGAAGTAACAAACATGCGAACACATAAACTTAATCACAAACTTTCGCCTTTATAACATTAGTGTGATTACATACTATAAGGGTTCCTAGTTGACTACGGAACCCTAAAAACTGTAAGCTACACATGACTGTCCATGTAATAGGTATAACTGGCTCAGCCCGTCTAGCACAACTATGGTTCGCGACTCTTGTCGCGTGAGGTAGCGCTGCCCATCACTCTCTCACAGTCATGACTGCACAGAAAGGGACAGGTAATTATCTCGGTCGAGAAATAGTCGCGTATGAGAGTTGTGCTAGAGTTGCTGGTAATAGGGCTACTCGCCCTAACAAGGAAGGGCGATTCTCCGTCCAGCAATGGCGGCCAATGTTTTGTACACACTTAGTTTTTGGACGTTCGACAAGGTATTTGGACTAATAAGTAGGTAATAAAATGAAACATGTAATGTCTCATTTTTTTTTTCAATTCTAATTGGTATACTGTACTCCCGGCTCCCAAGATACAGGCTGTGCCTAGTTTGGGGCCGTTAGAAATATGTGTAAATTCCAGTGTGTAAGTGAAATACTTGTAAAATGTCGAATTGTAATGAGTTTTTGTTAAATAAATTATTTATATTATTTTATGCGGGTAGACACAGTGTGAGGTCACTAAGGTGTAAAGCCTTTCAAATAAACAGTGCAAAGATCGACACACAAAGCATAAGGAAAAAATCGCGTACAATTTTTTCCTCTCTCTATGTGAATACGTTAATTTAATATTCACATCTTATCGTACAATTTTTACAGTAGTGAACGAGCAAGCGCAAGAGTGGGCGCTATTATTTTATAAATGTATGAAAAGGTCATCTGGGCGTTAGGGTAGTGGAAAGGTTAACATGCAGATGTACCGGGTTCGATTCCCGGTTTCTTCTAGGGAATGAAACGGTTAACCGAATTTGCATGAAAATAACCGCGGTTTCGGTTAATAGCCGGTTTATTTTTCATACTAAAAATAACCGATTGCATTCCCTAGTATCTTCCACCAGTGTGGGTCTTCCATTAGTCTATGTATCAATGGTCTAATAAATGAGGTGCAAATTTAATGCAAGCGATCACGTTTGTTGTATGCGAGCCCCCTTAAATATCTATTTTATTCTGTTTTTTGTACTTGTCTTTATAGGTAACAGAATTACATCACCTATGATAATTTCAACTGTCTAACTATGACGGTTTATTAGATACAGCCTGGTGACAGACGGCCAGGCAGACGGAGTCTTAGTATAACAGGGTCCCGTTTTTAACTCTTCGGGTACGGAACCTTAAAAACTAAGAGAAATATTCGGCTATAGACGGGTCGGGGACGTGGCAATTTTGCGAAAACTAAATTCGGCATCCACAGACGTGGTGCCCTATCAAAAGGGGCATAATTTACGTCCCTCGACATACTGTCAGTGAAAGAGTTAAAGATGATAAATCCCGAAGCGTGCCATTTCATCGTCTAGTGATCTAGTCAAGTTAAACAATGAAATAAGAACAGAGCGTTTTGTTTGAGACTAATACCAACAAACCGCGTTATATTGTGAGATTGTTTGTAGTTTAATAAGAGACACGATAAATATCATAGAACGACGCTTTATTAGGTCCGCTGGTCTTTCGGTGGATCCTCGGCTCTTATTGGATTTTATTGGGCTTGTTTATCTCTGGAAGTATTTACTTATATTTACGACCGAGACGTAGTAATAAGGTATTTTCATTGCGAATATATTTCGCGTACAAAATAATTGTTTCTATTTGAGTACAGAAACACCTAATTAACAACATTTCATATTTCTAACAGGCGGAAATTAATATAGAGATCGAGAGACCTTTCCGTCGTGCACATCCTAAAAAAATATTTGAATTTATTTTTCTGTATGTAAAGAAATATAAGAAAATACATAAAATAACCGAAATCTACTACAACTATGCCTGAATAGAGTTGTAGTCTTCGACCTATCCGCGAAAATAAAATAACCTGTCAATAATGTAAAGCTTCAATGTCATTTTTTTTTTTAATTAGTCACCAGACTAAAGTACCCTACAGATAAGTAATAAAATTGTAGTCTTCAAATTATGAAATCTTGTCAATTATGTTGCAGTGTAACTCGTGATTGATTGGGAAGTTGCGCAGAAATTTATTGCAAAGGTTTTTTTAGTTTAGCAATACGTTTATCATTTCAAATCTACAATTCTGCACTACTAGCATAATTGCGACACGCAACTATTTGTCTCGCGACAAATACCTCCTGTCACTTTCCTTTCAATACCGTGCGAGCAGGACAGGTGGTGCTGAGTCGCGCGACAAGCGAGGTGAGATATGCTAGCCCTACTGGGCTATTTTTACCTTTTCATGTCTACTTGTGAATTAATGTGACACGACTAACATAATGTCACTGAATGCAGATCTGTTTGTCATTCGGCCATATGTTCGTTATATGCTTAAATAGTATAGTCATCTCAAAATCACATCGCTAAAGTATATCAAGACGTGTGGCTTGTAACAAGACAATAACTTAAAAGATACATTTTACTTACATTGATTAAAACTTACACGATTTTCACACATTATTATAAAATACGGGACTAAATCTTTTTTAATACTTAATAATATTTTTTGCATGTTATCTATACGTGTATTTATATGTCGAAGATCAAAAAGGACGTCAAATCCAGACTGATTTAATTAACTGACATAATATTACCTTACGTTGATTATACGAGTTTAAATCAGAAGCTTGACTATTATTTTGGACTCTGGTAATGGAAAACGACCTGTCACCTGATGGTCAACGCCCGCCCATCCCGTCATATATATTATGTTTATCGTCGTCTAGTACCCATAGTACAAGCTTTGCTTAGTTTGGGACCAATTTTATGTGTGAAAGATTGTCTCTTAATGTTTAATTATTTAATTTTACTTATCAAACTGAAAAACATAAAGCTGAATAATATTTACTTATGAAATTGAAAAAAACAACATTATTAATGTTTAAAAATGGCTCTTGTTACTGGCCACACCCGGTATACTGGTAATCTGTCGCACAATAAACTCACCCGGAATTTAGCGCCAGCCTAAACAAGCATAAAATTCGCTTTATTTTTTCCTTCAGATAAGAATTTCTGCCTTTGCCGTCAATATAAAACAAACGCGACAGAAATTGAATGTACCTATTAGGTTTAGGTACAATGGGATATTTATATTCAGAAACTGAACCAAACTGCCGACTTCTTGAATTTTGTATCGAGCGAAGAAACACGTACGTACACTCCGTGAGAAGTTTCAGAAATGCAGGAAATATGGTTTTCCGCTTTGGTTGTGTCTGAAAGTCAAGAGGGTAACTTTTCAGTGGTGAAAGTAAACTTTCCTTAAATTTGTTTATAACAAGAGCTATTAGCTATTTAAGGTGCCTTTCGCCCTGGCTGGTATAACACGTTTAGTCATGGAACACAGTTTACACTCACGTGAAATTGTCAGGAACGGCCCGACATGTTTCGAACTCGTATGGAGCTCTTCATCAGGGACGGCTGCCCGAACACCGGCACCGCCGCGGCAACCTCGTCACACATACGACTTCGAAAAAATGTCGGGCCGTTCCTGACAATTTCACGTGAGGTTAAACCGCTTAATACAATAATTAAATATGTCACACGAAAGTTTTAATAAGATAATAGTCAATACTATTATACAATTATATATTTGTATTGAAAACGAGTTTTCTATAGAGAAAAGGGTCATGATTTCAGGATTTTTTTTATAGCGCGATGCAAATTTCTTTGTCCTCAAATCACTTCTAGCCCTGCAGATATTCGGGACACACATGTATCGTACACATTCCTAGCTACATAAATGACGCAGTTAAGTAAAGCTAGAGTTGAAACATAAGTATAGTCGAGCTGGTAATCTTCTCTTTTTATGAAGTCTGTTAAAAGAAAAAGAAGAACATTCTCAGACATTCGAAATTGTTCTCTTGAACATCTAGACACTAAATTTGTTTATTTTCCGTCCCAGGTCAACCCTCTCATGTCAAGAAAGTCGTATGTACATATGAAATCGAATATGTTCTCAAAGTCTTTTCAAAAGCAGTACGGTACGGGTAAATTTAACAGCGTGCATTCTCAAGTCAAAAAGGTCGTATGATCATAAGAATTTACCGGTCCCTAAGGCTTGTTAAAAACAATGCGATAAAATTCAACAGAGTGCAAGTACGACTGCCACGGACCACGGAGCCGGCGTTCAGCTGTTCTTTGCTTGCTGTGTGGTCTAGATTAGCCATTTAAACGATGCAGTTGGTGTAGTGGCGCAGCTTTCTACGGTCGTTGGTTCGTACCCCGGCGAAGGCAAATATTTAATAAATAATAATAAATAAATAAATAAATATCGGACAACCTCACACAAATTGATCTAGTCCCAAATTAAGCTCAAGAAGGCTTGTGTTATGGGTACTAGACGACGATATACGTACTTATATAGATAAATATATACTTAAATACATAGAACAACCATGACCCAAGCACAAATATTCGAGTTCATCACACAAATATTTGCCCTGGCCGGGATTCGAACCCGGGACCGCCGGCTCAGTAGACAGGTGTCTACAAACCGAGCCAAACGCGTCGTCAATATTTGTGTGATGTACTCGAATGTTTGTTCCTGGGTTATCGATGTTTTCTATGTTTTAAGTATATATTTTTCTATTTATAAGGAATTTTCATCGTCGTCTAGTACCCATATACCATAAGTCGACTTGAGCTTAATCGGAATTATGCTAAAAAATAATCACCCCATTTTTTAAATCGTAAAATATACCGGGTGATCATCCAAATGGGTCAGTAGGGAGAAAACAAAAACTATAAGAGATAGGGAAATCTGTTCTTAGGAACCATGAATTCGATTTTAGATTTATTAAAAACTGCTTTCAATTTTTTTTCGTATATCTCATGGATAACCCGGAATCGAACCCGGTTAAAATTGGAGGAGAAAAAAAAAATAGAGATGTCAATCGAGCCTATTTTTATTGGCACTTAATGTCTGTATAAGAGTTGATAGATAGACCCAAACGAGTGGTGCCGAGGCTTGGCTTAGGCAAACATTCAACGAGCTAGTATAAAAGACAAACCAATCGTCAAGGACCGCAGTCCCCAAGGACCCGCAGACTCAAACAAAAACCAAAAAAAAAAAAAAAAACTTCGATGTGATGTCACCTGCACCATGTGGGTAATGGAATGGCATTTTAAAACTAAAATTCTATAAATTTTCCGTATTCCGCTTAGAAAGAGGATGTAATCACTGTTTTTATATTTTTACTGCGAGTAGGTACTAATTATTATATTACTCATTTATAAAAATGTACTCATTCTAAAATGTACTAATTCTAATAACCAAACTATGACATAATGGAAGGCTACTTTAGTCTGCACCCTTACCATGAGTTAACATGATCATACTCACTAGCGACAGCGTAAACGATTTGTATGGAGAATAGTACAACGCCCCTACCGGTTACTTTGTGGAACTACAATTCTCCATACAAATCCTTTACGCAGTCGCTAGCGAGTACTGTCACGTAAACTCATGGTAAGGGCTCTGGTGTTTATTAAAAAAACCAAAGACGTTTCGGTTGACATCGTTGACAGCTTGTTTTTTTTTCACGGATAGGTCGGAGACTACAACTCTGTCCAGGCAAAGTTGTAGATTTCGGTTATTGTATGTATTTTCTTAAATATTTTACATACAGAAAAATAAACTCAAATATTTTTGCGTTTACACGACGCAAAAAGCTCTCTCGATCTCTATAAATTTTCATCTGTTAGTCAATATGACATGTTGTCAATGATATCAAAAACGAGCTAGATGCGGATTTTCTGTTTTATTTACCCCGTACACGAACTTTGCGAAGCATTATGACTGCTTAAAAATTCACAACCTCACGTTCAATTTATGGCGTCCTTATGCGTACAAAAATTTTTAACAAAAAAAAGAACCGACTTCAGTAAAACTAAATAGCCGAAAATAACCCGTTCAAGTACAGATTACATTTGACTCACCCTTTGAAATCGATCCCAAACCACTCAGTTATTATATTTATATATTAAAGTTTACGTGAGGTTTGGCACCGACTTCAAAGGGTGAGTCAAATGTAATCTGTACTTGAACGGGTTATTTTCGGCTATTTAGTTTTACTGAAGTCGGTTCTTTTTTTTGTTAAAAATTTTTTTTTTCGCTTTTTAGTGATTCATATAAAATACTTATGGCGGGGTGATCAGGGAGGTCTTGAAGGCATGCATCTCGTTTGAAATATCTCCTAACTCCTAACTGTTAAGGAGTTGTACCTTCCATCATCAGTTCAGCATGAGAAGATGATGACTGCCATATGCAAATACTTAAATAGTTTTAGAAAATACATGAAAAATATTATGAGTGCCTATAAAATTTCAGGAATTCCTTCGATTCCTCATGGATCTCGTCATCCGATCTTCACCAAAATTTTATGGGACCAACCTTGAGATGTCTCTTCATGAACCTAAAAAGAATTTTCCAAATCGACTCATAAATGACGGAGTTATGAGGTAACAAACATTAAAAAAAAAAAAAAAAAAAAAAAAAAAAAAAACATACAACCGAACTGAGAACCCCCTCCTTTTTTTGAAGTCGGTTAAAAATAGCCTCTTATCTTAGGTGTCTCGTAAGAATTCATGAAGACGTTATTACACGTACTTTTTACTAATGAATGAATGTATAAGGAATGTTAAGGTAACTCATACATTGCTAATGCTGTGGACGCACGAACGAACTATAAAGCATGTTGAGCACGAACGAACTAAAACATGTTGAACACGAACATCGAATACTATGTTCGCACGTCTGTACCTACCGCTAAACGAACATCAAAAACTACTATTCCGTGATCGATGTTCGTGCAACAAATAATTGGTAGGATATAGCATTTACAATATAAAAACAATAACTTGCACAATGCACATTATGTGCGTTGTTTTTTTCTTAACTTAGCTTCACATGCTTCCCTATAGATTCTTTCTTTTTTGCGTAGTTTATAGACAGACTTTCCCGAGGTCATGACTGCGATCCTCAGTAATTTAGAAACCGGTCTGAGGATGAGAAGAGATTAAGTAACGGGTATTCTGCCTTTTCACCGACAAATGTCTCGTTGATTATTTAATTTCATCGAACTTTTTTACACTTTGGTGCTGGAATAGCTGAACATCCAAAGATGGTTAAACAATACTTTTAACTCGACTACGTTAGAAAACAGTTTTATGCAAACAAAGTTACGGGCAACTTCCATTATAAGGTATTTACGTCTACTTGAACACAGTCCATACAGTTTTCAATTGAAACTTTCGACATATTGCGCACTTTCCTTTCCCGTTCTGTTAGAAACGTCTCTCATATATAATAATATATATAGAGTCTGTCAAGCGACTCGCGCCCCTCGGGTATGGGGCTGATTATATATCTATCTCATAATATACCATACGAAAAAAAAGAGACGGATAGAATAAATCAGCCCCGTCCTAGGTGACACGATGCGTTTGACAAACTCGTATGTTAGACCCAACAGGAGGTTTTACAACCCACGCCATATTGCGGATATTTAGTGATACTAATTTATTTTACTGGCAACAACAAACTTTTGGTAACTGACGTTGAAAGTCAGTGAATGTCGCTGATGTAAACAAAGAGGTAACATGACTAAATGTTCCACAGATTTCAAGTAATTTTTGCATAATAAAGACAAAATTATCCACAGTGATGAAAGTCAAGTTTTTTTCAATAGGATTCAGTTCTATTTCGCATTAAGAATGAAGGATTGAGCAGCATTCCGGTAAACAATGTTTTGAATTTGGTTAATGACAAATCCTTAAGAAATAACTATTGACGTTTCATAATGCAAATATATGACGTATGCACATTATTGCCATATGAAAGCTGTTTGTAGCGCTACTATCCCTGGGCCGGACCGACGCTGGTTAGGCTATACCTACATACATATACACACATGTTTATTTGTATATACAGACCGCTATAATATGGACGTTTAGACCAATATAGTAGCAAATAGTGCTGAGTGTCCTTGTTCTAATCTAGATTAGTTACTGGGGAGTCTGGATTTACAAAGTTTACATGTCTTGAATATTTAGGTATATTCGGTAAACCCACTTGCACTGGACAGGGTCTCGTAAATACGTACTGAATACATCGGGTGAGAATTTGCTTCGGGGATTAAATACGAAGATTAAGCTTGTGTAATGTAACTGATATTTGATAGCTAACTAATACCTTTTTATTTAACACTAGAATGCGCCAGCAACTCCGTCCGCGCATAGAATAGGGTCCTGCCGGCCTGATGATGGTTGCGTTTATCACGCGATAAATCAGTGACAAAGCATCGAGCAAAGAGTGCGAGTGACAGATGATTTATCCTTTATTTATTACGCGATAAACGCAACGCAACCATCAGAGGCCCGCATATTACTGTACGAAAATTGGTTAAAATCCGTACAGCCGTTTCGGCATGAGGAACGGACAAAGCCATTTTAGTCAACAGATGGAGCTGTATGGAAGGCGCTGCCCTCTCATATATATAAACCTGCATCGCGATGTTATGATTAGAAAACTGATTTTCAATACAATTTTCCTGTCTATATAAAAAATATTTTCAATTAACAAATTGCACTTATGCAATAAGTGCAATTTTCACTGTAAAAATTAATTGCATTTCAGTACATTTTTAAAATTCTACATATTATACTCGTATTATGAACCTGCTCCGTTTTTAACATCGGTTAAAAAGTATGATGGGCACTAAAAGTTGTTCTTTAACGTCTTGGTTTTTCTATTTGAAACAGTGCTTCGGCGTGTCAAAGTTCAATTGCTCAGTGAAGCACATTTTAACGCTGTCTATACATTTAATTTGGCATGTTTGTGTTTTTCGCTACGTTAAACAAAAATCTTTTATTTCTTCTTTGTTTTGCTGCTCTACTGATATGCCTTTTCTCTCCGTGATCCCGTCGGAAGAGAAGAGCAATTTCTGAATTGATATTGACAACACAGTGTTGCTATTGCAATATCGAATCAATATTATTGTTTCTTTTTCGAGACCATGAACGTTCGAAACGTCGTATTAAGGATTAAGTCCCGTTTAGTAATAAAATAATAATGGAAGTAGAACATAATTGTTAGACATAAGTTTTAACCGAGTTGAAGTAAAAGGGGATTTGGCAATGACTAAAAGGTGATTCAAATAATCTGTACATGAACAGGCTATTTTTAGCTTTTCAGTTTTTTTAAGTCGGTTCTTTACATTAACTTTTGATATTGCAATAAAATATTTGCTATCGCTAAAGAAATAGAAACTCAAATGATCTAAAATTTCAGCTGCATTTAAGCAACATACGGCATCTAAACCATGAATACAAAGGTCAAAGCTTAAAGAAAATTGAAAAAGGAGCTATCTGGTGGAAGGGACCGGGAATCGAACCTTTCAAATAAACAATGCAAAGATCGACACACAAAGCATAAGGAAAAAATTCGTCAGGTCTACGTGGAGCGAGGGTAGCGAAGTGGCTAACGCGCTGGACCGGTTATCCAGAGGTACCGGGTTCGATTCCCGGTCCCTTCCACCAGGTAGCTCCTTTTTCAATTTTCTTTAAGCTTTGATCTTTGTATTCATGGTTTAAATAAAAATGGTGGTGTACCCACATTAAAAAAAATGAGACATTACATGTTTCATAAATTTATACGGCATCTAGTTACAAAATCTATTTAATTTGAAAATGGAACATTATATATATTTTATTCTTGCGTCACTTGTTTTTTCATCATTATTTTTACAAATGATCTCAAATTTGGCACCATACGGCATCTATTAACACGGAAAAATACGGGTTTGCGGAGGGTCTTACTGAGCAATTTACTCGTTACTTACGTTCGGACCATTTGCCGACGCAACCGTGCCGCTATAACATACCTACATAATCGGCTATGAGCCTATAGGTAGTAGGTACGAGAATAACATTGGCCGCTTAGAAACTAGGAAAAAATAATAATTTGAAAGTCGAAAATTATTGAGTACACATATGTATTTCGTTCCTGTGTCACTTGTTTTTTCATCATTATTTTTATACTAACTTTTGAATTGGCGCAACTTGGTAGAAACTGAAATATTGATCTCAAATTTCGGGTGCGTTTTAGCACCCTACGGCATCAAGTTAAAAGGATAGACACGAATTTGCGGAGGGTTTTACTAAGCAATTTACCCGTTACATTACGTTCGGGCCGTTTTTGCCGACGCAACCGAGCGGCTATACCTAAGCCTAGTATAAACCTATGCTAGGCTCTGCGAACGATCTAGACCTTGTTACATGTCTTTTACGACTGTGCGAAAGTTGATGAAGTCTTTTGGAGTTTATTTGAATTGCATAATCTCAGTCCTTGCATAAAATTGGCTCGTATCTTTATGTAAGACTGTAACTTTTGAAGTGGACTTTAAACCGGAATAGATAAGCGTTTTAATTCTGTACTGTTAATTATATTTAGTTTTTAAGTTTAAATATAGTATTGTAGGCAATATATTTTTCAGTTAATAATGTAACATCTCAATGAATTATCTTGTCGATTCTTAATGGCTCAAATTAAAAAAAAAAACGAATTACTTACGATAAACATCTCTAAAGAAACCGAAACCGATAAAAGGAAAAACGAGACCTCTTTTGTGATATTATATAGGTATCACCCATGGGTTCGTCAGAAAAACAAATAATCAAATGTCATTTGTATACTTTTTAGTATTGCACAAAATATGTTTTGTGTTTATTTTAAAATAAACTATTGAACCCTTTTACAATTTTATATCCATGAAATGACTAAATGTATTTGTCCATCGAATTAGACTCTTGGCATATCCAGAATATCAAACACCAGAAGCAGTTAATTGGGTGAAGGCCCAGTTAGGAATCTAACCGTCACTTCTCGCCAAATGCCCGATAATTAGTCATTCGTCGTCATCGCGCGTCAATATTGACTCGCTTTGAAGTGAGGCGGCGAACGCAAACAGAACTAAACTTGGATTACGCCATTTTTCTTTTTCTTTTTTTAATTCCAAGTGTCAAAGGACTTGGGACAGACGGTCATTCAGTTCGGGAATTAATTTAGAAACGTATTTTCGTTTAGTTGTGTTTATTGGGTTTGTGAAGTATTTTAATAAAGGTGAATATTATAAATGGCTTTATATTTACAGATAACAAAATGAGTCTGACACTCTAATACTACCTATTGATTAATAGGCAGTATGAATTACTTCCGAAGATTAGTCTGTTTAAATTAAAAATGACGCATCTAAAAGTCAACCTTTTCTAAAAACAGAACGCTCGCGCATAATTATCTACATGTTTCGTTTTTGATATTTTTAAGACACACAGTGCAATGTTTTCATTTTATAGTAATTTAATCATTATAGTACCATGTATAGTAGAATAGGGCAGCTCCTCTTATATTTATACTCATGGTAGCGGTGCAGAGGTGCTAACGCTGAAACGACTCTCCTAAAATACAGAAAACGAATAAATCACACCTATACAGACACGCCAACCAATTGGCAGGTTTTTCAGTTCCGTGCCCACGGCAGAGCGCCCGCGGCAAAAACGGGTAGTAACAGAACATAGCACATTTACACTACCTATTTATTAACAGTTTAATTCAAATCGCATATCACTAATTTGACTTTTTAATTATTATTATTCTAATTTGACCACATTTTAATCTTTTATTTGAGTGTTAGCTTGTCTTAACTGAAATTTAAGGAACCAACAGAACCCCGAAATTATGTAATATTTAACCTTTACTTTTACTGTTCTGAGAATTACACCTTACTTATCTTTGCGACGTTTTGATTTGCTTATTCGAAGGTTAAACCAAATTCTACGTGGTCAGACGCGCAAAAGACTTACTAATATTTTATTTTTTGTACAGCCCTGTTAACATTAAAGCGACGCAGTTAACACAAACAAAGGACCAAACCCAAATTACCCAAAGAGATTACGCCATCGTTTCTTTCTTTTTAATTCGGAGTGCTAAAGACTTGCACCAACTGACAATCGGTTTTTCTGGAATTAGGTTAAGCTTTTCTATGTGCTGGAGCCCTCAGGCCTTAGCCGGACGGATGGGAAAAGGCCGGATGGTATGACCTTGGTGCCTTGGCAGAAAGGTAAGTGCCTTCTGTGGGACGCCACATACGTCAGCACTTTTGCAGCTTCACACCTTGGTCATACCACCAGGTCAGCTGGCGCAGCAGCGGAAGTGGCGGCAAATAGGAAGCGTGAGAAATACTCCGCTCTCACCAATTACCTGTTTGTCCCACTCGCGGTGGAAACTACCGGTGTTTGGAGCTCCGACGCACTAAAGTTCCTGAGGGAAGTGGGGCGTCGGTTACGAGGGAGAGGCCATGACACCCGTTCCGAGTCGTTCTTGGTGCAGAGGCTGTCCATCGCGGTCCAGCGTGGTAACGCGGCGAGCGTGTTGGGCACTTTTGCACCGGGAACGATTCGGGGCGGGCTTTTTGATTAGATAATATTTAGGTTTAGTTATTAGTTTTATTGTTTAATTTAATTTATTGTTATATTTTATTCTGTTGTACCTATTAGCTTTTCTGAGTCTTATAAATTCTGGAAGTGTCATTTCTAATATTCCTGTTTCGTGTTGTTGTTCAAAGCTACAAAAAGGTAGGTACACAAATTTAGTCATAAAAATGTTTCTATAAGTGCAGTTACGAATAACGTATACGTACGGTCAAGAACTTTAATACTTTTACTTACCTACTTACCCATTTTAAGGTTTGTGTGAAGGTTCAAAATGGGTTCTAAATTAAAGCTCAATGACTGTAGCCGACATTCTTATTTTACATTCTGCTCTTAAATAATCTTCTAAAGAGAATCGCACATTTTCTATTTTTACCGATGTTAACAACATCTTTAAATCTACGTACGAGATGTGACCTTAACCTTCCCCTTATCTCCCAAAAGAAATCTCCTCGGTATCTGCATTTCCGCAATCATTTTCTTTCCAATACAGTCTCGAGGAAAAGGTCGTGTCCTATCAAGTTTCCTATTAGAGAATTCTTCGCCCTTTTCTATATAAGTATCAGATAACCTTTAGTACACGATGTATGACAGTAATATGATTCAAGTTAGAGCTAAACGCATTAAACAAAATAGTGTGTATTTGTACTAAACAACTTTTATTTTGGCTCTGGCATTCATTGGCTTGTTGGCGCAACGTTTAATTTATTTCCTTTTCGTAAGAACTGGCTGGATAAATTGAGTGATAATTTATTTGGAAGCTTGTTTTGGTAGCTTGTCAGTGAACAGTAGCCAAGCAACTGTATTCTTTAATCTTAAGTTATTGAATGATGGCTTTCATCATCATCATCACATCTCAGCCGATAGATGTCCACTGCTGGACAAGTCTCCTCCAAAGTTCTCCACAGTCGTGCGCCGCCCTCATCCAATTCCATTCCGCGCGATCCGAACTAGGTCGTTGGTTCACCGTGTAGGGGCCCTACCCATTATGATGGCTTTCGCTCTGTACGTTGTAAGAATTTTCATCATCATTTTAGCCATAGGACGTCCACTGCTGGACACAGGCCTCCTCATGAGCCGGATAGCATCGATCCGCATCCAGCGAGGCCCCGCAACTCTAACCAGGTCGTCCGACCACCTTGTGGGTGGCCGTCCTACACTGCGGTTAGCCGTACGTGGTCTCCACTCGAGAACCTTTTTGCCCCAACGGCCATCGGTCCTTCCAGGTACGTGCCCCGCCCATTGCCACTTCAGCTTGCTTACCCGGTTTGCTATGTCGATGACCTTGGTTCGTCTACGAATCTCCTCATTTCTGATTCGATCTCGTAGAGAAATCCCGAGCATAGCTCTTTCCATAGCTCGCTGAGTGACTCTGAGCTTCCTTAAAAGGCCCATAGTTAGAGACCACGTCTCGGCTCCGTAGGTCATCACCGGTAATACGCACTGGTTGAAGACTTTCGTCTTCAAGCACTGAGGTATTTTGGTAAGAATTTTAGTGGCTTGATATACAGTACCTACTACTTTGACTTTATGGGCTGGGCTCCCCAGCGAGCGTCAAAACTAGCTGAAAATATTACCACTGCCATATTTCAATTTGCATACTAAAATTGTCAGCTACTTTTGATGCTGACGGTACACTGAATTGTATGAAAAAATGTTCATTCTTTTTTATCTTAATCCCTTTCCATAATTGACTCGTTCAGTTCATGTTACTTTCGACGAACAACTACAGTGCATTTTATCAGTAAACTCATGCTTCAATTATAAACTACGTAGAAACACTTCCAAACATAAAGGATTGCTTTTTTTCATTCACAACACCTCTATCCTATCTATCCTCGCGATCTAAAAGTTCTTAATATTTCCTGCGCTCCCATTGGTCGGCTGAAGAATGCTAACATTAAAACTCCCCCCACTAAATGCGACCATTATGTCGCAAGTAATGTTTTTCTATTAGTCGCAGGTAAATTGGAACCCGCAATGGCTCTAGTTTAATTAAAATTTGATAGACACCTCGGCTATGTTGATAATTAAGTCCTTAATAATGTCCTATTCCTAAATAATGCTGTTGCATGACAAATGGCCCACTGTAACAGCACGGATAACAACTGTCCCTGATGAAGATATCAGTTCGAAACATGACGGGCCGTTCTTGCCAATTTTTACGTAAGTTTATACCGTACCCAAAGGTACCGGGTTCCGTACCCAAAGGTACCGGGTTCCGTACCCAAAGGGTAAAAAACGATCCTATTACTAAGACTCCGTTCTCCGTCTGTCTGTCCGTCTGTCACCAGGCTGTAACTTCATGAACCGTGATAAGGCAGTTGAAATTATCACAGGTGATGTATTTTTGTTGCCGCTATAACAACAAATACTAAAAAACAGAATAAAATAAATATTAGAGGGGGGCCCATCCCATACAACAAACGTGATCGGTTGCGTTAACATTGCACCTCATTTGTATACGACGCCGGTGCGAACTTAACTTAACCCGGACAGTTAAAATAAGATATGTGTGTGCGATCCTCGGTGCGCGAGTCCGACTTATTAAATTATTAATTTAGGCCGAATTATTTATTAAAGATATTATCTAACGATAGTGCACTAGATAACACTGCGCTAACCGCGTCAAATTACAACAGACAACTAAAAAAAACAACGATATTGAATCCGCGCTTGAAATGATTACGCGAGCAAAATCTACACCATTTAGCGAACACGGTTATAGCGCGGCAACAAAAAAACAATATCAACTGTAAGCTATTTTCCTGAGGAAAATGCAAAATACTAGTACTTGACGACAGGTAAGCTTGTAAGAATAACGGTGACTATGACAATACGCGAAAATACGCTGTTATTTTTTAAGAAAAAAATCCGACTGCAAATCTGCGTCAATAGGGATGAGACTGGTGTTGAATTCTACAAGATACTTACTTATATGACTAGGAATAACTCAATATGTTGTGATATAAAGAAAAATCCTCTATAAATATTTTGATACTTTATAGTTCTAACATTTGCCTATAACTTTGATCAGGTACGTGAATTTATTAATACCTGAATCTCATAGCTCTGTTTATGTGTGTACAGAAACGGATAAACTAAAAGTTCTGTAAAACATAAATAAAATCAAAACACGGGAATATTACTTACTCAAAATCAATATTTAGAAGAAATATGTGGAGTGACCGGTCAGTAGTAATTTTATATAAAAATATAAAATATATAAAAATAGCTTGCATGGCCAAAAATCTCTATATATGAGCGACGACCGTGTTAACGGAATCCAGCACTTCAGCACTTGGCCCATCGTGCCGGTTGTTACACTCTAACCTAACCCACGCCTATACCTACTTAACCTACCCACAGACCTAACCTTAAGTAACATATCACCCAATGGTCACATAGACATGGCCAATTCTGTAATTCTACCATTATTTTAAATTGTATTGTATGGATGAATGTTTTTTTTTCGTACAGGTTTTTGATTCAACTTTAAAAAAATACAAAATGAAGGCAAACAAAACAACGGTGAATTTAGTACTCCGGGAAAAAAGCGGCCTCATCAAGCTTCCGTATCAAGCTTAGATAGCTTCGATGTTCAGGCCATCAGGAATAAAATTTATGAATATTATCTGGTCAGAAAACAATCAACAAATATGTGAGCTGACTTTGAGTGCACGTCAACATATATTTTAACTTATTATATTATTTATATTATATTTCCTTTGGTACCTTACGTGTGCATAGAAAATCAAAAATATATTCTAGTATCAAAACTATAATTCCTACTATACAAATTGTGACCAGCCACAGATTTTCTAAATTTCCCGCCAAAACTTTGAGTAATATTTCATTAGCCAGGCTCTAAGCTCAGCAAAAAGCTGATAATTCTACCATTGTGAAACTGCGACGTGCTACTACTGTGTGAGAACTGGGAATCATTCCAAATTTAAATAATTTAAGGCTGCCTGTGCACTGGAGCGGAGCTGTGTAAAATTGACCAATCACAGTCTTCATATTTAAATGCACTTCTTTTGGGCTTCTCCCTCAGTTTATTCTTCTCATTTTCTCCGCTCCTCTTAAGTGGACAGGTAGCCTAAATCCAACTCTTCACGAAAAATTGTGTTATCAGTTCGAGATTTTAATACTCAATTGTCCAACATAGTTATTATGGTAACTATTCTAACGCAATCGATATCACTCGATATGTAAAGTGGTCGTAACACACGTACGGGCGGGGTCCAATTAGGTTCGAGCGATATCGTGGAAATGAGACCCGTCCCATTATCACAGCCATAGAAATGTTTACGATCTGTCGAAGGATAGTCTTTGGCTTTTCTTACGCAAGCAGTCTTTCAACAGCTACGTAATTTTTTTATGTATTTCTAAGTTTGTAAAAAAATGTTTAGTATTTTTTTTATCGTCCTCCATATATCCAAATATAACATTCTATAATACAAGTATATGTATAGCCTAGCAAGCGTCGGTCCGGCCCTGGGATAGTGGCGCTACAAACAACTTTCATATGGCAATAATGTGCATACGTCATATATTGCATTATTCAACGTCAGTATTTGATTAATGAGAAATCCTTGACAAACCTTCTTCAAGGAATTCTCATTAACCAAATTAAAAACATTGTTTACCAGAATTCTGCTCAATCCTCCGTACTTCTTGCAAAATAAATACTGAATCCTATTGAAAAAAACACTTGACTTTCATCACTATTGATAGTTCTCCAAAATTTCTTGAAATACCTACACCTTGTTGGACTACGTATAAAAATAGCGTAAAGATTTAGGAGGATAATTCGACCAATTTTGTTGATCTCTCCATCATCTCTCATAACGCGATCTGTCACTTTTGACGTGTCCCTACTTGACAAGTATCCCTAGAAGATCGCAACTTCGCCAACCTGGTTCGCGTTAACTTTGTGTCTCCTTTGTATGTGACGTGAGTGTGAGTAGGTATCGGGGGGGTATTCGACCAATTTTAGAGATATAATGGAGATCTCTCCTTTTCATCGCCATCCGTCACTTTTGACGTGTGCCTACTTGACAAGTGGCGATATCCCTAGAACATCGCAACTTCGTCAATTCGGACGCGCAAAATTTTCGCTTTCTTTGTATGTGACGGCATAAATAACAGGCGCATACTTTAAATTGGCTGCGTAGTACGTGAAATTAGTCCGTTACGTTTCGTTCAAAACAGAAATTTATATACATGAATAACATTTCTGACAATCATTATCGCCTTCGTATTTCCAAACTTGAGATGAGATATGTCACTTTTAAGCTCATCGCATTTAAATGACAGTTCAATGGCGATATAACTGTTATCTAATGGAGATTTGACGTTTGGCGATATCTCAAACGGCATTCTCGAATTGGGCCCCTGGTCGAGTTTGGCAATTTGGATGTTACAGCTGGTTTTAGATGAAATAGAAATAGACAAGTGTTTGTTATATGTATGTTTGGAGAAAGTTGTTTGGAAACATGTTTGTTATTTGGAGATAAATGGGCGTTAGGTATTTTTCAGGAAACTTTACTTCGCAACGTTCTATATTACCAGGAAGCTAGAAAACGAGAAAATTGTGTTGTTTATTCGAAGTCCAAGAAAACAGTGTACCTATTTTTAAAATTTGCTTAAATATTTTAGTCTTATTATCCAAATTAATCTTATTATTCAAAGGCACATAAAGGTATATAACATTTCATAACACTTAAACTTTCGACGCTCATGTCGAAATGTATGAAACGTTATTATTAAACAAATTAAAAAAAATCAGAATTTAAAACCAACCAAACATAGCCAACTTGACAGACAGGGCTTTCTTTAAAAACGATGCCACAGACAGAGACACAGAGATACAAACACACAGATGATACACATGTTAAACTTATAACACTCTCTTTTTCATTGGGGGTTAAGAAAATATCTGTATGCAAAACGAGACGGGAGTTGAAAACGTAATAAAAATAACATACTTCAAGCATTTCGAAACATACTTGTTTTATTCATGAAACTACTACAGTTACACCCTACTACAGTTACTAGCACATACACCCTTAGAAACACGTTGCTTCAATAACTTATCTTTACCGACTTTCACATGTATACAACATTGCAGTTACGTTCCAACTAAAATTCTATAAAGTGTCATAAAATATGAAACCAATACCGTCTGTTCCCTAACCATGAGTACAAACGTGACCGTACTCGCTAGCGACAGCGGATACGATTTGTGTGGAGAATAGTGCAGCACCGCTAGCGGTACTTGTACCTACCTACTATTATCTATTCTGTGCTAGCGGTTAGTTTGTAGAACTACAATTCTCCTTACAAATCGTTTATGTATGTAGTTGCTTGCCAGTACGGCACTGTAAACTCATGTTAAGGGCACTCGCCAGAGATACTTATTGCTTCTAGAACAGTCTGGTCCGTGTAGGTTGTGTAGGGATGTAACAGATATAAAACAACGGCTAAGTGTGAGTTGAACTCACAAACGAAGGGGTTAACTATTAGTACGCAGAAAAAAAACACTTGCACGGTCTCCCCATTAATGTTTTCAGCGTCTGTTGTTTAAGCTACTTATTAAACACACATGTTATTATTAAACATGCTTAAATATAAATAAAAACAGTTTAATAATAGTAGGTGCATTACTTCTGACGCCAGGAAAGAAGGCCTTGCCGGGTGAGTAGGTATAGACGGCCGACCGTTGTTGTATAGTACCTTAAATTTTGTATGAAATTCCTTTACCTACAGTTCTCTCGAGTTGTTCCGCCCGAAATGTGACACTTCGAAGCCTGTTAATATTATCAACGCACGCTATGACGACATTTTATTGCATGTTTGAGAAAAGGATTTTATCCGGCTTGGTCAACCCATCAAATAAGGTATTCTGACGGATATGACTATGAGCCACATGGCCATATACTTACTCAAGGGAGCCATCCTATAATGGTCCCATTTTTTACATAACCCTAAAAACATAAGTAAACTGTGTTCATACGTCAATAAAAACGTTCGCATATAACAGAAAAAAATACAGACTGCATGTATGATCTGTTTGGAGAGGAACGTGATCGTAAAAGAAAGTGCGTTTTTATGGACACGAGCATAACTATAATGGCATACATATTTTTATCATTTACAAAAGTGCTAGTTTGATGAGTATTTTAGGGCTCAATTCAGAAATCGAATACAGTAGGCTTGACCGCTTGACTGTTTATATTTTAGCGATGTGCTGTTTTTCTTTAAATATATTTTTTAGGGTCACTTAATGCTTGTATAGGAATAATCGAAATATAGTCGCGGGCCGTAATTTTAACTCTTGTTTCATAGGTAGGTATGTATGATATTGCCTGCGCATCTGACTGCGCACAGAGAGTCTACCAACAGAGAAAGATGGGGACGGGAGATCATGAGGAGACCTGTCTCCCCTATCATCGGCGAGGACGCTTCGATGTGACCACGCTTCTTGCCAAGAGCGAAAGACAGAAGAAGAGATACTAAACTAAAAAGCGGTAAAATCCTAGTACATAGTTTCATCATTATTATTTAAACTCTGCTGAATTTTAATTGGATTCAAAGGCCTCAGTTTTTCTATTTATCTATCGGCCACAGACGTCCACTACTGAACATACACCTCCCTCTCCCTTTCTCATAGCTCGCCATGAAGATCCTGTGCAGACCGCGTCCCCGCCCTCACGAGGTATCCGTCCGCCTAGTCTAGAGTCGTCCTACGCTGCGCCTTCGTACGTGGTCGCCAGTCCAGCTCTTTGCTGCCCCAACAGCCATCAGTTCTTCGGGCTACTTGGCTATGGGCAGACCCATAGCTACATACCACATTTGTCACTTAAAGGCGAATGGAGCATATCGCTAAAGTAGATATATAATGGTAATGTTTCAATCAGATTACAAAACGATGAATTTAGATTACTTAAAAACTAAATTCATGTCAAAACCCGAATAAATAAATAGCAGAGCTTGACAAATAGAGTTAGTCAAATTAGCAGAAACACACGTACACAGATAAGTAAATAAGAACCCAGGAAATACAATTACTTTCGTTACACACACCCTTTTCCCTTTATGAGTAAGAAATGTGCGAAAATGCGATATTTCCTCGAACGCTAATAAATTAACCGGCTGTGTAAGTTTCCCATATTTCCTCATCCTACCTAACTTTCCCTATCCCTTAGCAACATTTACCTTCATTGAAAACAAAGCTTTGTGCACAAGAGATACGGAAAAGTTCAGAGTGAAGGAATAGGGTAAAATAGGAGGTTGTATCAGTTGTTCGTGTTCCCCACTGTTCGTAATCCAGACACGTCTCGAGACTCAATGATGCGAATCCAGTTGGTAAAGATGTGTTGTTTGGAACATGGTTTTGTTTTTTAATATTCCCATGGAACAATAGTTAATTTAGACTGCTTATGCTTGTACAAAGTCGTATGTAAGGCTCGGGAGCGTTTTGAACGCTCCTTGACTTATGTTATGTTTTCATTACTTTGCAAAAAAATCGTTAATAACAGAGCGCTTGTTGCAAATTGTGATGGAATCCAAAACGACCGATCGACCCGATACGACCTTCAAACCTTCAAGAAAAGAGCGTATTCCCACCTGAAAGGCCGGCAACGCACTTGTGACTCCTCTGGTGTTGCAGGTGTCTATGTGCGACAGTAATCGCTTTCTATCAGGCGATTCGTTTGCTCGTTTGCCCCCTATGACATAAAAAAAAAATAATAAGATTATATTCGTCTAAATTTCGTAACACAAGGGAAGGGGAAGGGAAGATGAAACACTCCTAAGGCTGATGAGCCTTACACATTAGCGACCATCTCTTCCGACCATTATTTGATGACGCGGTTGGCGCAGTTTCTAGTGCATCTGCCTACTGAGCCAGTGGTGGTCCTAGAACCGAATCCCGGCATGGAGAAAGATGTGTGTGATAAGCTCAAATCATTGTTCCTGGGGTCATCTATTATATTATATAAAGTACTTGCGCCAAAGATGGCCCTGTTCCTATAAGATAGCCCACTTCAAAATGTTATAGTTATAATTATAACCGTTCGAACGAATTCAAATTTCGCGCCCATGTTCGGTTAGTACCATAGACATAAGTTTAATCTTAAGGCGTTATATCGTTGTCTAGAACCTATGGTACAAGCATTGCTTAGTTTGGGACTGGGTCGATTTGTGTAAGATTGTCCCTAAATATTTATTTATTATCTAGATAATGTTTTGAAACATTGCGTTTTTTATATATATATAAATATATATAAATTGTATATAGTGTTAAATTGTCTGTAATCCGTCGCTATAAGATATTAAGTAAGTTTTTATACCCTTATGTTTACCTAAATTTAAATGTGCCGTAATATAATTTCTGAACGTACCTTGAACAGATGATCGATCAAATATTAGTAAATAGTAAATAAAATAAATTATAAATCGAAAAAAAAAAAACAGTGCGTTGAGACCGATGAAATACCGCGCGATCTAATATTTGAGTTTTGGATCCACTATTATAATTATAACGTAGCATCACACTAATTCTATTTACCTATAAAGGCGAAAGTTTGTAAGTTGGTTTGTATTGTCCGATATTTCTTTACTTAACTATCATTTAAGTATCAATTAACTCTTAATTAGGAGATTTTTTTTCGAGATTTTGTGGTTGTCCCAATAGTGAAAGTTGCTCAGTGTGACCCTCCCCAGTACCCCGTTCACTCTTGCTTCATAACCCAAAAAATACCCTGTATAGGCCCTGCGTATATTGCAGACGATTTATGGCGTAACACATTCTACCGCAGGCCTGACAAGAGAAGTGTGCGACAGGTGGTACTACGTCGCTTTGGCGAAGTCTTTGTCTCTCTCTCTCTATTATTCAGCTATACTTTAGTTATATAAATATTGCCAGTATACAATTTGTCTGGTATACCGCATCGTTACAAGTCCCTGAGAGCCTTTGTAGCCTTAATTAATTGTCGACTGGGATAAGCCAGCGTTTTTCACGTCAATGTCATGTCTGGCCTACAATATAACAGCTTTGCGTGGACTGAATATGTTACTTTTAATTAATTTGACCACAGTAATGCTACGCCTCATTGCTTAAGCTACTGCAATAGGATGATAGACGGATTTCAGGATATTCAAGTAAATCTTTACAAATAACTTGGTACCTTCTATGTACCTTTCATAATTCGTATTTTTTTATAAAACTATTTATTAGGATTATATCGCGCATATTAATAATTTGAGCCTCCCTAACGTTTCGGTAGCTTTCCAGTTACCGTTGTCAAATGCTAACTGAGAAAAACACAATTTATCTCTATCAAAGTTAGGTACATACTTAATAAATAAAGGTGCACATACATGCTAGAAGGGCATTAATTGTTTTGTTTAAAAATATCTACCAGCGGTTCACAATAAGGCTTACTGAACAGAAATAACCGCCGAAAGAAAACTCCCAGACTACCCTATTACTAGGATACATACTTTTAAAACCAGTATTCTACATTACTACTTTTAACAATATTTTTGTTTTACACCGTTCGAGGTCCAGGGGTTCCAAGACACAAGTCTTGCTTGATCCTTGATGAGATGTATAACTGGCTGTATCCCAAGCCGGTGGTAATGACAAACCGTCTTCTCTATTGAAATTAGGATATTTTTAGAGAAGACGGTTTGTTATTACCACCGCATTAGCTTTCTAGTTCGAGCGAACTCGAAGAGATCCAAATCTCGACAGTATAGCGACCAGCGATCAGCTCACAGTCTGTCCTACGATTTTTTTGTCGTTACTCTTCAAGAACCACACCGTTCCGGCAACGCCCTTGTGACTCCTCTGGGTATCTATGGGCGATGGTAATCGTTTTCCATCAGGTGATCCGTTTGTTCGTTGCTGCCTATGACATAAAAAAAGAACCACAGACCTTTTATTTCAAGAACCTTTTATCGCAACATCAGTTCTACGAAATAAGCGAGCTATATTGACCGTAATAGTACTGCAAACGCCGGGAAAGAAGGGCCTGCCGGGTAGGTATAGACGGATAGTGATACGAACCCGACAAGCCTTTTTCACGGCTAAGGTATGTACGAGTATAGTGCTTTTCTCAAACAAAAACACGCCACTCAAATAAATATAATTCAGCTGTTTAGCCTGTTCATGAACACAGTAGCCATGTTTAAATAAAGGGTCTTGACAGACAGACAGTCGGACGGACAACAAAGTGATCCTATAAGGGTTCCGTTTTTTCCGATTGAGGTACGGAACCCTAAAAAAATACTTCCCGGCCTGGCCTCCAATTTTGTATGAATTAACTTTACAGTTCTCTCGAGTTGTTCCGCTCGAAACGTGATACTTCGAAGCCTGTTATAACGCACGTTATGACGACATTCCATTGCGTGTTTTAGAAAAATAGATTATAGCGTTTGTCATGATTACCGTACTTATTTACTCCAAAGTTTGGTCGGTCGCTAGGTGCTAAATCCTGGGCTTTCGCTAAAACACTGCCCCTTGCCGCGGGCAGATTGTTTTTGCGGTTATTTGCGGCTTAAGTTTGTATTGTGCGAGTTGCCGCCAATTTTACGGTTAGTCGTTCTTGGCCCTATTTATTACCTACCGTTAAAGCACAAATGGGAAACTTTTGCTGAAGTCGTAGATTTTACAAAAATTTTGTGGTTAAATTCACCGTTTTCAATTACATCTGTGTATAGGTTTCGTAATGTTAATATTATTATTATTTTGACCTACTGTTATAACTGCTACGTTTAATAGAGCACGTTTTCTGAAAGTATTAATATCTAACCTAACCCAACCTAAGTTAAGTTAGGTTTAATTAGATCATAATTTAAGTTTTTTAAGGTTTAGTTATATACTTTTAATTTTATGTTGTTTTTTCTCTAATAAAATATACCCAACCTTAGGTTAGGTTCATGTAACAATTTACAATCTGATTGATTTGAAAGAAAATAAATCATAAGAATAAACGCGCTAAGTACCTACGTCATCAAACGTTACAATTATAATACGCAAAACATTACATTGGGTAAAAAATTGGTTGTCTGTAACGTCGGTTTACGGACGATAATTTTACGTGATAACTTTCATAAGAAAACATTGATGAAAAATTGCATACTTTTATGAATTGAATGCCATCCGATGGAGTGGAAGAGCGATAGATGGGTGAATTTCAACAAGCTCGAAATTTACCTAATTTTTGTGGTTTTTTTATTTTTGATGTTAGAGTCAAAATTATATATCAATAATACGAATAAAGTCATAACCAATGTTGTGTAGTAATGGCCCTTTCTTATACATAATAGTTTTAGAGATATTATGATTTTAGTAATTTGCCTACCACCAAAATTGCTTGTGTCCACAAAAATTAGATATCTTGGCCATCAAAATTGTACATCTACACCAAAATTAGTTACTTGTGCTAAAAAATAATATTTTTCAATGAAAATAAAGTAAATGTTTTATTAATAATTTTAATTATACCAAAATAACTATGAAAATTCAATCACTAACTCGTTTGTAACAAAAATATATTTTTTTCCTTTCGAGGACTTCTTCTCTTGATTGATTTTTCTTGCGATTAGCCATCCTAAAAAAATAAATCAATTATGAATAGCAAAAGTAATGATTTAGATTAATTGTATGCATGTAATATATCTAAACACTTTATTGTACACAATAACAAGATCTACATTTCAAAAAAATAAGCATGTACAAAAGCGAACTTATCCCTTTAAGGGATTTCTTCTAATGTACCTTCGAGTAAATTAGTGTTAAACACACATATGGGAGACAAACCAAGCAACATGTACAATACGATAACTTTACAATAGTACAAAATGAAAATGCAAAAACCAAATGAGAGAGAAATTGGCCAAAACTCAATGTAATACATATTACGTAATATCTATATAAATACATATAACATAAATATAATCATAATTATACCAAAAAAACCTAATCAAATAATCGTTCGTTCGACAGCCACAATTTCTTTAACTTTCCCTTGAGCGATGCTACGGACTGCGTCTGCATAAGGGCGGGAGAAAATTTATTCCATACTTTCACGGCGCGCACAGCAAAAGACACGTCGTAAACGTGAGATCTATGCAGTGGGAAAGATAGAGCCAGATTCGCACTTGACCGCAGGCGGTCGCCACTACCATCCGCCATGTAAAAAAACTTCTCTGCAAGGTACGGAGGAGAAGAAGGAATGAAAAGGACATTATACAGAATACAAAGAACATGTAAGTCTCTGCGCTGATGGATCGGAAGCTATTTAACTTGAGCGCGGTATTAACACATGATCAAACTTGCGGAGACTAAAGCAAAAGAGAGCGGGGAAGCATGATCTTCGTATAAAGAGGAAGGAAATTGTGCAGACACCTCAATGAATGAAGGGACGCGAAAAGTTTCCTACTGATCTCAGAAATATGAGGTGCCCATGACAAAGATTGATCCATGGTAATGCCAATTTTTTTTACTGTAGAAGAGAAAGGTACAGGCGTACTATCAAAGAAAATAACTGGCTTAACTTGATCTGAAAGCTTGGAAATAAAATGTGGGCTTCCAACGACAATAGCCTGCGACTTCTTGGCATTCTTCATCAAACCATCAAAGAATCAAGCCCAAGCACGGATTGATTCCAGGTCTGAATTGATTTACGAAACCAAGGAGCCAAAATCATTAATGCTGGCCGCCGCATAAAGCTGCAAATCGTCTGCATAGAGATTAAACGAGGAGGAGAGTGACTTGGTGATTCCGTTAATGAAGACAGAAAAGAGTAATGGAGAGAGTATGCCCCCTTGAGGGACACCAGCAGACAGTTCACACCAGCTAGAAAATCGGTCATCAACTCGAACCCGCTGTTGCCCCCCAAAGAGGTAATCATAAGACGATTGTCGTCGGTGATCTTAACCAAAGCGGTGGTTGTGCTAAAGAATTGAACAAGTCTATCTAGATGTGATGAGAATAGAATAGAATAGAATAGAATAGAATAGAATTCATTTATTTGTAAATCACAGGTACTACAATAAGATCTTATTTGGTAATGTAAAAACATTCAGAACTCTGTGTTTTGCCGTTTGGCGTACAAATTTTGTTCCTTATTACGTAATAATAAAAATTAAAACTGCAGTTCATTTCGCTTATAAGATAAATATTAACATCATACAATACGCTCATAATTAAATAAAAAAAAAAATAACATTACATTAAAATTTATAAAATTTAAAATATGTTATGTCAATATGGTATAAAAAAAAAAAATCAGTTCAAGCGTATTATGTCAATATCAATATTGATAAAAATTATTCTACATGTCGGTTAAAAAATCATTTAGGCTATAATAACATTTGTCTAGAAGATACGACTTTAACTCTTTTTTAAATTTGTCAGTTTGTAACATTTTTATTGAATTTGGGATTTTATTATATATTTTAGGAGCCATTCCAAGGATGCTTTTTCGGTAAAGGGCTGTTTTATGTTCCTTGTTACAGACATTATTCCTATATTGAGAGCGCACTGGAAGCCTGCGTTGCTGACAAACTGTTCTGAATAGATCAGGGTTTGTTTTAACAAAAGTTCCCACTTCAAATATATACAGTGCTGGTAGAGTTAAAATCTTCCACGATTTAAAAAAAGGAACACAGCTTTCCGTCATATTAAGGCCACACATTGCTCGCACGCATCGTTTTTGGGCTTTAAATATGGTTTTTATGTGGGCTGAGTTTCCCCAGAAAATAATGCCATATCTGAGCGCTGAAGCTACAAGACCATGGTAAGCAGTTAATACTGCTTGTTCATTAGCTACTTTTGCTAATCTCTGCAAAGCAAATGCTGATTTACCCAATCTTTTACAGATATGTTCTGCTTGATGCTTCCAAGTGAGCTGATCATCAATCATAAGTCCCAAAAATTTTGTCATATTCACACTGTCAATTTTGATACCATCATAGTTAATATTCATGTCACTATAACTACGACACTTTTGTTTGTTCCCCGTAACGACCATTTTTACTTTTATTGCTACACCGTGGTAGAGGGTGTCTGGGCGTGGAGGGAGCGGACCCGCTACCACGGTGTAGCAATAAAAGTAAAAATGGTCGTTACGGGGAACAAAAAAAAGTGTCGTCATTAGAAATTGAGTTTCATGGTAGGAGGAGTCATTGGTCGCTATTGCCAAGCTACGTGGCGTCGAGTATAGGAGCTATTCGTTGTCGAAAGTGTATTATATGTGTTTTATTCAAATTAATTATTAAATTATTATTATTGAGCCATGTTATCATGTCGTTAATTACTAAATTTATGTCATTTTCATAATGAACAGTGTTATTATCCATATACTAATATTATAAATGCGAAAGTGTGTCTGTCTGTCTGTCTGTCTGTCTGTCTGTCTGTTACCTCTTCACGCTTCAACCGCTGAACCGATTTTGATGAAATTTGGCATGGAGATAGTTTAAGATCCGAGGAAGGACATAGGATAGTTTTCATCCTGGAAATTATCCCTAAAAAGATTGAAAAATGAGTAAGTAATTCATGATGACATTGATGACCCTGTAGAAAATGTAATAATTAGACCAAAAGCACAATTGCTCTTACATTTGCTTAGGCGGTTTTAACAATCCCTTTTGTTACGTGTGTGTGTTGTACGAGGTTGCTTCCATACTTCCAAGTTCCACGCGGACGTAGTCGCGGGCAAAAGCTAGTAATTTATAATTGAGGTACTATCGTCAGCAAACATAATCATTGGATGATGGACTTCTCGCGGAAAGTCATTGATATATGATATGAGAGACGTGGATTTACAAAGGATTCAATGATTTTGGATAAGATGGGATGAATGGACATAGGACGATACTGCGACAATTACGACGGATTAGGGGTGTAAGAGAGAGAAATCACATGGGCGCATTTCCAAATTGTAGAAAACGTGCCAGATGGGAAAGAAAAAATAGTAATATAAGAAAGGATAGGAGCTATAGAATCCGCCACCAGCATAAGCATATCTAATCTAGTATTACCCTCACCGACAGCTTGTAATATTAGATGTATTGTGTTTATACTTGACTTCAAATAACTACACCGAGTTACAAATTACCACCAAAACCACCAAAATTGATCCACCAAAATTAGAAACAGAGATTAAAAAAATATTTAAAAAATATCTGTATTATTTACTTCCAATTTAACTTTATATTTAAAAAAGGAAACCTTTAACACGTCTTACACACAATTCACACACAGTCAATTATTACACACAATTCACACACAGTCAAGTCACTAGAAACATATACCACAAAAATTGTGTCATAAAGTATTTTGAACACACCAAAATTAGATACTTACGTGCTGAGTGGACAAATCCAGCAAATTACGACATGTGTGTCATCGCTCAATGCCGGAGCAGAACTAAACGAACAGGTTAACAGACGGATGTTGGTCTTGTTGCGTTTCGTTTAACCATAAACACATTTTCAATATTTACCACCAAAATTGTCAATTTCACCCGGACAACTTTTAGTGCTCAATTTTGAGTATCTATTTATGTATTAATCTTTATTTATATATCCTTATAAGATACTTAAACTAATACAGATTATAAATAAATGCAATTTTAGTTTAAACATTGATGTTATGGCTCTATCAAAGACATTTATGAGGAACAACGAATACTGGACGCCGAACCAAAATTATCATTTTACCGCAAAAAAAAAAATTATTAATCATAAATGACTTTTACAATACTTTGCGATTTGGCTTAAGATAATAATTAGTGTCTTCTTTTCAGAAAAAAATTAAAACTTTTAAAACAATTGTTTCACACTATAGTTATCAATTCCGCCGCAATTTTTTTTCGCTGAGATAATCACCCAGATGCGTCACAAGCCGAACGCTTAGGCGGGACGTGACAATGAGTCAAGCTTTTTCGTGCGTGCAGCCGGCGTTCATCGATTTATAAGACGTTATCACGTCAAAATACATTTTATTATCAAACGTTGAGCACCCCTGTTTATCAACACTATTGTTTATGTGCGAAGTGCTACAGGTAGGATCAAAGCGAACTATCTTAGCACACGCCGCGCCGTGATAAAAAAATCTCAGGGGATGAGGGGATACTCTGAAGTTTGAAATTCCCGGACATTCATATACAGTTTACAACGAGAGCGAGCGAGCAATAATCGATACATGTATATGATGTGTATCCGTTATATTGCTGCAAGAAAACCGGAATATTGCTCAATTGCGGATATCGTAATGCTAATGTATTAAATCTACTTAACTAACCTTGAAACTGAATGATAAAAGTTTCATATAACGATAAATATATTGATAATTTTAACTAACTAACTTTATGAAGTGAATAATACTTTTCTCTGAGTTCTGGAAAGTATTTCATGTTGTTTCCATTGCATGCAGTTAAAAATGAGTTGAAAAAAATAGCTAAGTATTTCATGTTTCCGTTGTTTTCTGCGTGAATTGTGTAAATTTCGAGTACTTTTTGAAACCAAAGTTATCAATGAAAAATTCCAACTGTAGGTTCCTAATATATACCAATTAATCGCAATAGTCCCGTTCTAAGTACTAACATTGATAATATGTTATGAAACATGTTTTATCAAAAAGAAAAATGTCTAAAACCATCAGCATTTTTGAACGGATAAGGAGATTTAACATATTTGATACTCTAGATAGGCCCTTCATTATTCGACAGACTGTGAACAAAATCCCGTGACTGGAACGAGCCCGATAAGTACCGCATCCATCCGAAATCCTGAAATAGATCGGACGCAGCGCACTGATCACAGAACAGGCGTGTAGACATATTTTTGAAGTGAAACTTCTAATGCTACTTCCAACAAGGTTGCGTTAAACGTTTAACGTTTAACGCTACCGTGGAGGGGGTAGGAAAGCACTGTTAAACGTTCAATGCAACAATCCCACGGACAATGCGACGGATTTAAGGTTATGTCAAGGTACGTCTCTTGTGAATATCAATTGATTGTTAGGTTTTCTCTTTTGAAATCACAATTTCTACCCCTTCCTATTTTCATTTCCACATTACGAAGTTTCACTTCTTCCACGCGGAGGGCCTCCACGCACTATTTTTTTTTCTTGAGGATGTCTTTCCATTCTATATTTTATTGGGATCAAACGTCTATATGGGATGGGTGTAGTCATTAGTCATACACTTAGACTGCTCTAAAAGTCAGAAATGACCGCCAAAGTTTAACTTTCGTACGGATCACTAAAAACGATTTATTATTGATATGTATTGTGCTACTGTACCTACATTATGCCAGTAATAAACCACCGTTCGGACAGCTGACTGGCTTATTACTGGAGTAATGTACGTACAGCAGCACAATACATATCACTCCTCCCACGTTATTCGGGGAACCTGAAGAGCAAAATGAACCATACATAAAAAAACTTCCTTATCAAAACGTAATACATTTTACGTTACTTATAACTAATCTTTTTATTTCTTGGTCTTAAAGTACATCGGCGCGGAACCAAGTCCGACTGGTCGCGCTGGGCCGGCTGTTGTGCGAGCTTAGCGCTCACGGAACCCTCAGCTGACGCAGGCGCAGCGCTTGGCGCGTCGGTACTTGACTCCAGTCGAATTGTGTCCCTCATAGAAATCGTTGCCGGACGTATTCCCCTGTGTCTCCTCAACATGATCAATATTGGTGTCGTTTACGTCCGGCATCGATCTTAACAAAGGCGAACAAAACAAAGTGTTTACCATACATACATAAAAATTAGATTGTGGCAAATTGACACAAGTGAAAAACTATTCATAATTAAGTTTTTCACTTTCACTTTTCCTTAGTCAATAGTGACGTTTAGTTAAATAAATTGAAAAAAAAAAAATTCTAAATGGGTTGAGAACAAAAAAAAAACAAACAAATTACAGTTTTTATTTTTAATATTTTTTTTTTTTTTGAAATAGCAGACAACCTCACACATAGTTATTTCGAAACAAACTCGTGAGGTCTACACTACAGCGCACAGAACAAGAACAAGAGCAAAGTTGAATGCTTTCACGGTACAAAGTCTCGCAGATTTAAAAATGAACTATCTTTCGTTGTGACCTCTGTGACGACCGCTCATTAATCGAGTGGGTTCAAGTAAAAAGCTATTTAGTCGAGTCTTTCTCGACCGCAAAGGCTTTTATATTTTCTGTAACTACCATCGTATTAAATGTATTTTAATTGCTTTTAAGAATACGAAGCAAACATTTTTATTCTGTATTTTTTTATCCATCGGGAAGCGTGTTTTCAGGTCACATCTAAATCATCTAGATATATAATCATACAATAAGCCTCGGTTTTATATATACAATACAATAAGCAAATCAAGATTTTTTGATTTTTTTTAACATATTTATAGACAATCCAAAAATATGTACCTTTTCTTTTTTTGTTAAGTATTTACATATAAAATTGCGAATCTAAATATTGCTTGTTTGTTGGATTCCATTTCTATACACTATTATGTAGAATTAAATAACAGCATTTAACAACAAAAACTGGTTTTTGTTCATATCAGTTGAAGTGGAATCCATTGGAATACCTACCTATTACTCGAGGTCAATGTCTCCGCCGGAGCGTATGTTCGTAGCAGCGCTACGCGGACTACGGGTGCTACGAGGTGCCTCTACGATTCCACTCCAACTAAGTGGGAATAAAAATTCGTTCCAAAATAGATTAAACCGGTTTTTTATTATAAACATTTAGTACAATAGTCTTAATATATATTAAGTTTCTTTGAAACGTTTACGTAAATACGCCATACGACTAAATAAATATATATTGAAGTGCATTCCTTGTATGCCCTGATATTTGGATGTTTGGTATATGGATAACCAGACGCTTTCCGGCTGTTTTCGCCTACAGGTCGCATTTCTCTACCAATTGTCATGGAATTTAGTGAGTAGGTTCGATAAGTACGTAGATATTTTTCTCTGGTTAAAACATTTAAAATGGCGGAGTTTAAGTTGAAAATGTAAAAAATTACTTCAGCAATATTTTAAAGAATTGTGTACAACAACAAGACGTATTTCATTTATTTATCTTGACGTTTTATACGTGTTTAACAAGTTTCATCGAAATGAATAAAACAACTTTAGACGTGATTGAGCAACATCTTGTTTTGATAATAAAGTTATTATCGTGTTTTAAAAAGGATAAGGTTGTATGGTAAACAGGGGGCTAATTCGACCAATTTGGAGATCTCTCCAACATCTCTCTATTATCTCGCCATCAGTCACTTTTAATTATTATATTAAGTATACCAATCTCAAATGATGATCAAGATGGCATCATATAATTTCACTTACGCGATGTTGCATAACCTTATCTTGTAGACATACGGCTAAACTTATAATTTTCATTTTATATGACGTCATCAATCTTCGTCACAACTGTTGAGGTCTAGGTCTGGACCCGAGGAAGATTAATGCAGGGTCCAGTTCAATCCATTAGGCACACATGTTTGCTGTGGTCAGTAATCTGACGCATTTCAATGATTGTTTAACCCATTGAAGTCAAAGGGTTAGGAAATTGATATGCAGTAAGTCGCTCAAGTGAAGTTGCTTTTGCTAAGAGAAGAAAGAAAGATTAAGCATGATTAACGCTTAACTTATACAGCGTGTATATTGAATTGATATAACCGCAAACTTTATTAATATATTGATCCGTAAATTATTAAACAAATCAAAACTTTTTTTTCATATAAAATAATTTAGCACGCAATGTATTTGTTTGTTGTTGTTTGTTGACACTTAACATTGTTATATGTCTAAAATCTACGTCTGGCTATAATCTGAGGTTATATCAAATATGCGCGGTGTAGATTAAATTAATGCTAAAATGGTCGTCACTCAGCTTAATGTCATGAAAAAAGCAATACCAAATATAAATAGCAATACGCTGATTTTCAGTGACACCTATACCTACAATAGAAGAGTGGGGAGGCCCATGATAGGTTTTAAGTACTGCACTAAGCGCGACATGCTTACGTTTGGCATTAGCCCTGCTAATTGGGAAACTTTAGCTAACGAGCGTAGCGAATGGAGAGCGTCTCTTACCGAAGGCTGCTAGGCTTATGACGGATGTTGGCTCTAGCCGCGAGAGGAGACACCGAAATGAGTATCGGACTGTATAGTAATTTCAAACACTGCCACAAAAAGGCTGCATAAAATCATCTGATAAAGATGCAATTTGGCATTAAGTCCGCCATTTGTACCTACTGACTATTTAAGAATTAAAGAAAAAACATTTTTAACAAAAAAAAGAACCGACTTCAGTAAAACTAAAAAGCCAAAAAAAATAACTCGTTCAAGTACAGATTACATTTGACTCACCCTTCGAAGTCGATCCGAAACCACTCAGTTCTTATATTTATATATTACTAGCTGTGCCCCGCGGTGTTACCCGCTCATCCCACGGGAACACTGAATTTATTCGGGATGAAAAGTATCCTATGTCCTTCCCCGCGACTGAAACTATCAATATACCAAATTTCATCTAAATCGGTTTAGCGGTTTAAGCGTGATGAGGTAACAGACAGACAGACAGACAGACAGACACACTTTCGCATTTATAATATTAGTATGGATAGTTTACGTGAGGTTTGGCACCGAATTCGAAGGGTGAGTCAAATGTAATCTGTACTTGAATGGGTTATTTTTAGGGTTCCGTACCCAAAGGGTAAAAACGGGACCCTATTACTGAGACTTCGCTGTCCGTCCGTCCATCCATCCATCCGTCCGTCCGTCCGTCCGTCCGTCCGTCTGTCACCAGGCTGTATCTCAAGAACGGTGATAGCTAGACAGTTGAAATTTTCACAGATGATGTATTTCTATTGCCGCTATAACAACAAATACTAAAAATAAAATAAATTAATTATTTAAGGGGGGCTCCCATACAACAAACTTGGTATAGATTATGGTACGGAACCCTTCATGCGCGAGTCGGACTCGCACTTGCCCAATTTTTTTTGGCTTTTTTGTTTTACTGAAGTCGGTTCTTTTTTTTTTGCTTTTTAGTGATTCATATAAAAGTTCTAGTGGCCATCTGTGGTGTTCATCATCAGTTTCCTTACACCAAATCCTATTTACTGAATCTTGACTTTATCAATAAATTACCGAAAGCGCCGTACATGTCCCTATAACATTTGAAGAGTTCCCTCGATTTCTCCAAGATTCCATCATCAGATCCCGACTTAGGGGTCATCCACATATTACGTCACGCAAAATGTCGACTTTTTGAACCCCTCCCCCCCCTATGTCACGCTTTTTTGCTATACCTTTAACATGTACTGTCACGTTTGGTATGACCCCCCCCCCCTCCCCCTTAACGTGTGACGTAATTTATGGATGACCCCTTAGTGCCAACGGGACCAACTTGGAGTTATACCCTTTACATTAAAAAAAAAATGAAAATCGGTTCACGGTTCTCGGAGATATCGAGTAACATACATACAAAAAAAAATTATAGTAGAATTGAGAACCTCCTCCTTTTTTGAAGTCGGTTAAAAACACAAAGTAGAAGATTGTATGATAAACGCGGCCTTTTAATGAGAAAGGGGTGCAATATCTTGCGTGTAGATGTAGACTCTAACTAAACCTGAAGAAACTTACGATCTAATTAAACTTAACTTAAACTGGGACCTTAACTATATGTACATATATCCTATGTTAACTGGAAGAAATCCCTTATAGGGATAAGTTCGCCCTTGTACACATGTATTGTTTTTGAGTTTTTGACAATATTGTTTTATGTGCAATAAAGTGTAAATACATACATAGTACATACATATATCCTCTAGTACCTACCCTACCCTACCTTAGGGCAGGGTGTCCCTAAAACCAACGCCAAAATGAAGAGGGGTGATAGAACAGCTCATAAGCAACCATATTAAGTTAATTTGACCTTAATAAAAAGTTCATGGTTTTCGAGATATTTGCATTTTAAAAAAACTCGTGACTTTTGAGGCCCTGCGTCAGTATGTCGATTCCCACCACTGCAAATTTAGGTATTTTTTAAATCTGTTTTTTGCAGGATGTTACTAAAAACATATCCTATCGAATGTAATTTCAATTTATTACATATCATGATGCTTTGTCGGTAAAAATAATAAAAAAAAACGAATTATAGCAATTTATTAAATTTAGCCAGCGGTTTTGATCGAGTTTCCTTTATAAAAAGTATTGTAAACTAACATGGCACACAACATAAAAAGATAGTAAATTTATTGTAGTTTTCAAAAAGGTACAGCATTTTCTAATTTACGCAGCAGTTTACGAGATATTGATATTTTACACCAAAAGGAGCTCATACTGCAGTTATTCCATAGTATGGTACCAGAGCCCCTACTAGGCTCAGAGTTTGAATTTCGAACAAAAAATAGATTCAAAGAATACACAATTTGAAATTGGAACACAATTTGAAATTCGAATTCAAGTCGGCTTTCTGATTAAAGAGTATTTTAGTAATTTTAGGACACTTCGTCAATTCGTTTGATGTTCTTTATTTAGTTTGGTTTCTTATTTTCTTAAATAGACTTGATTTACCAGTAGAACTCGTGTTTGCCTTGTGATTTGGATTTTTGGTACAATTTAACTTTGCTTTGTGCATCTTGGACTCGAGTTCTGCCTTTTGATTTTAACTTCGATTTACTTTGGCTCTGTTAAGATTAATTGTAGTGCGTTTGTTACAAATATGCCAGAGAATTATACTCCTCAAGAATATGCCAACATGCATTTTGTCTATGGGGAATGTCAGGGTAACTCTTGTGCTGCAGCTAGACTCTATCGGGAAAGATATCCTAATTTAAGGCATCCGGACCATCGAGTATTTCGAAATGTTCATCTCGCATTCTCACAAGGCGTTTTGCCTGGCAATCGTGGTGGATTGGGAAGACCTAGAAGAGATTACGATGAAGATGTTTTACAAGAGATTCAAAACGACCCATTCACTTCGACACGGAACATTGAACGTAATTTAGGGATATCAAAATCTGTTGCCAATAGAATATTACGTCGATATGGATATCATCCATACCACATACAACGTGTTCAAGCGTTGCTGCCCCGTGATTACCCACTTCGTGTTCAGTTGTGCCAGACAATGCTGCAAAAACATAGAGAGGATCCCAATTTCATAAATATGGTTTTATGGTCTGATGAAAGCACTTTTAAGAGAGATGGATTTATGAACATGCACAATTTACACAGTTATGCATTAGAAAATCCTCATTTAATGAGGGAAGATCGGTCGCAGTACCAATTTAAAGTGAACCTCTGGACTGGAATATTAGATGGGAAAATAATTGGCCCATTTGAATTACCAGAAACGCTGAATGGTCCAAGTTATCTGCATTTCTTAGAGAATGAGTTGCCAAATCTTCTCGACGACGTACCTTTAGCTACGCGGAGGTCAATGTGGCTGCAGAATGATGGCTGTCCAGCACATTATGCACGCGAAGTGCGACTACATTTAAACCAAACTTATCCACAGAAATGGATCGGCCGTCTGGGTCCCATTTTGTGGCCTCCTCGATCTCCAGACCTAAATCCTCTGGATTTCTATTACTGGGGTTATATTAAAGAAAAAGTTTACAATGAACCGATTAACAGTATAGCGGAGCTGAGACAACGCATTTACGCAGAGGCCCAAAACGACGTATCAAGAAGTGCACGTCACATCAGTCGAGCATTTTTAAGGAGATGCCGAGCTTGTATTCAAGTCAATGGCGGACATTTTGAACATTTAATTTAGTTACATAAAACAGGTATCGTATTTTTTTAATGTTTTTAGTTTTTTTATTCACTTAACAGATAAAAATGGCAACCAGTATTATTTTTGCATTATCTTATAAACCGCTAAATACACTGAAAAAAATACCCAGTGGAGCCTACTGAAATTACAGTAAGCGTAACCGTTATAACAGTTAGGTTTACTGAAATGTCAGTAGGCCTAACTGTTATTGCAGTAAGTCTTACTGTAATGTCAGTAGGCTCCACTTGATATTTTTTTCAGTGTAATTAAGTCACTTCAATACCATTTTAAAAACAACTCTAAATTTGCTATCTTTTTACGTTATTTGCCAGGTTCGCTATGAACATTTAATTTTTTTTTATTCTAAAATTGAATTGTGTTCCTATCCTAAATAAAGTATTCTTTAAATCGATTTTTTGTTCAAAATTTAAACTCTGAGCCTAGTAGGGGCTCTGGTACCATACTATGGAATAACTGCAGTATGAGCTCCTTTTGGTGTAAAATATCAATATCTCGTAAACTGCTGCGTAAATTAGAAAATGCTGTACCTTTTTGAAAACTACAATAAATTTACTATCTTTTTATGTTGTGTGCCATGTTAGTTTACAATACTTTTTATAAAGGAAACTCGATCAAAACCGCTGGCTAAATTTAATAAATTGCTATAATTCGTTTTTTTTTTTTTTTACCGACAAAGCATCATGATATGTAATAAATTGAAATTACATTCGATAGGATATGTTTTTAGTAACATCCTGCAAAAAACAGATTTAAAAAATACCTAAATTTGCAGTGGTGGCAATCGACATACTGACGCAGGGCATCAAAAGTCACGAGTTGTTTTTAAATGCAAATATCTCGAAAACCATGAATTTTTTATTAAGGTCAAATTAACTTAATATGGTTGCTTATGAGCTGTTCTATCACCCCTCTTCATTTCGGCGTTGGTTTTAGGGACACCCTGTATAAAGATGTAAAGGCCGATGATGATGACTTGGTAGAATCTATCTGGTCATACCCTACTAGTTAATGGTGACCAACTTTTGACTTTCACAAGAATCTGTAAAGGTGGACGTCACCTTGTTTTGTTTACACACTAAGGCACGATCCCTGTTTATTACAATTGGCACAAAACAAGAAACCAATCTCTGGTAAGCAAATAAACTTGAGTTGAGCCTCATTCGAGATTGAGTCTCGAATGTCGAGATCTTCAGACGTCAGTGAATACTTATGACAACGTTTGAACGAGAACGAGAAGCCTGAGGCGTTGGAAATTAAATATTATTAATTAAGTCAGTCCAAAATATACTATGTACCTACTCGTACTTCAGCAACATACTCTTATGAATGGTCACTTATGGTCTCTTAATACTGCAATAGAAAAACTCGTTCGTAGTAGTGGTAACATGAGTTGGACGCGTGTGTCCGTAATTTTAGTTCCTTTGTAATCCTTTGTTTGTTTGTGGTATAATTAATAATAGAGGCATATGATTTAACCGTTGTTTGAGAAATATGAACCTGCTTCTTTCTGATCGCTTACACATGATACTGACACATGATGCTTACACATGATGATTTACTTTGGGCATAGTAAAGTACCTAATTGTATTATTCGCCTAATCTTTTATTTGCGAACTATGTTTTTTGAACTGCAATATTTTCTAAAAGTAAAGTGAATTGAGGTGATTTAGAATTTTTTTCGTTGTCTTTACACCGAGATTGCCAACCTTAAGTGTTATATCTACATCTAAGTAATCTTACTAAGAATCGCGTAAGATCACTGGTACATAGTGCGAATTACTACTCTGAATTTAAAGTAGTGTATCGGAAAAAGCTCTCGCAGTAATTGTCTGAGAATTGCCGCTTATTCACCCAAGAGCCGTAAATTAGACTTCACAACTTCTAAACTTCTAAGAGATTCTTTCTTTATAGAAATAGAACTTAGGACCTATTCCATCCATATTGAAACAGAATCATAATAACAACCATTTGAGCGATGTCCGTGTCGCCGTGATTATAGCCCCTATTTATGTACAGAAGTAGTAATTTAAAAGTAAATAGGAGCCATTTTTACAAGAAAGATAATAAAAGCGAATCTATATTACTGACTCCTAGAATATTTTTTCGTTGAATATTTCATTTCGTCGAATAATCATTTCGTAGAGAGCATTTTTTTCGCAACCGTAAACCATACCTGACCTAATTATAACTACAGAGGAATAAAAACTCAGCTAAATGATTTTTCGGCGAAATTAAACATTCCATAAAATAAGTTTCTAGGAATAAATTGGCTCTCAATAAAAGGGTCTTTATTGACAACGTGTTAAAAACATGATCCGGTCACTTTAAAGTATCAAGATGTGAATGTATTTGAAGACATCATCGTTGGATCAAGTTGACATGAAATAGACACATTATTCTGTATCTGTCGTAAGAAAAATGTCTCCAGGAATATCGAATGCATTTCCCGCCCAGTATGGGTACACGGATTGTGATATTTAAATTCCTGGCGCGTCTCAGGCGACGGTACCACAAGCAATGTTAGCATCAGTATTGGGCCTTCAAAGTTTAAATATATCCCATTAAAAACATTTCGTGTGAAATTGGCGGCCAATACTTACAAGCTGAAGTAGACTCACTTTTTTTCTGTAAAGTTATCAGATCACATGAAAAGCCAAGTTCTTTATCCCAGACTTTACTAACCCATTATGTTGGTTGACAAATTACCGTGACATTTCTCTCGTCCGGCGAACACTTCACTTGGCAATAAGTAATTGACAAAAATATTTATGGTGCCATCTTTTTTAAATATGAGGAACAAAAGAGATAGATAAAGAATAAAAGTGAAGTGAAATGCTAGCCTAACTCATACTCGGGAATATCGGCTGCATCACCCGTTGCAGAATCGCCAATACTGATGCGATATTTCCATTCATCGCTGTTTCTTGTCGATATTGCGGCCACAAAATATAATCTCATCACCAGCATTATGACAACACAAACAACAAACACAAACATCACGAACTAGATTTTAGTGTGACATATAAAATAAACTAATATGAAATCAAGTCAAGTCACGATACTGCGAAATATTCTCAATCTCTAATAGGGTGTCTTTCGCTGGATTAAATTCGCCGTTTTCCGACCAGAACTCACATTTCCGGGTAAATGTCGTACAAATCCGGGCAAGATGGGATATGTGCTGCAGAGAAAGATTGCGGCGAAGTGGGTAATAGTGACCTCCGTCATGGGCAAGCCAAAGCCTATCGTTAACATATTTTCTTTTTCATTGTTTATTTGTTTACGTGGCATGTTTATTTTCCAACCTCGACGAAATAAGAGATTGTTATACATGACCTAAGTCCGCCATGCTCTGTTGATTGTTATCAATTGTTTCAGCCTGTCAATGTGCAGATGAAATTAGCTGTTAACCGTCTGATTGAATTATATAATAAGCCGATAACAAAGCATGGTGATTTAAAAAGAAATCGTGTTTGTTGAAAAAGAAGCTCGACGTAAATTGCTTCTTCCATGTCAGTTAAAATGATTAAATAGGTACTCTTACATCACGTACGGAGAATTGCAGGCACCTTCCAGTATATTCTTTCACTTTGATCTAACTTTAACAGTAGATACATTAAAGTATGTTTAAGTAGGTTTATTTGTGCGTATATATTTATTTTTTTGGTATTTTATGTACGTTTATTTATGTATTATTTTAGTAGCTTTTTTCTACAGATTCCATGATTACTTTTGCATCGCCTACTCATTTCTGACGTTTTTATTTAATTTCGATACCCAAAGGTTGTCTGTTCTGTTCTGTTCTGTTCTGTTCTGTTCTGTTCTGTTCTGTTCTGTTCTATTCTATTCTATTAACATTACATACATAGGGCAGTGAATTCGTGAATTTCCCCGATCGCAGGTGCGATCTGAGGCTTTACAAATTAACATCCGTGGTTTGTTTAAAGCTTTACTTCTTGCCTTGGCCAGAAAGTGAGATTTTCTCCCCGCGTAGTGGGCAGAAAATCCCTCTTACGGCCTAGGGTGTCGTAAAAATACTATGTTAACACACGATTTAAATTGTAGGTTTTTCCTTCGCCAAATTGTAGTAATATCCAGGTTCAACTATTTTCCAAGATAGTATAAAAGCGTCTGCTTTAAAATTAAAGTCTCTGCTCTTTTCTAGATGCAAACTTTATTTCATTTATCGACGTTTGACGACCGGCGACGCGGTTGAGTTGAACCCGTTTTTGAAAGCATTTTGTTATAGCGCCGTACTTAGAAGTATGTACCGTAAAACTACCCAACTATAGTCCAGTCCATACAACTATGGTTCAATTTAATCCTTAACTAAATTACTCGTTAATATATGACAATTATCGCCCCTCAGCTGTGGGAGATTATTATGGCCGCTCCCCCTCATCTGTGGCAGCCTGTAGGGTCTGCTCCACAGACAGGGTTCCCAGGTCCAGATACAAGTGGAAAATTACGATTTATTCCGTTTTTTACAGTGACACAGTCTATAGTTTGTTATTTTTATGCCCTTTATGTAATTATCTAACTGCTACTTAAAATTACGGCCATAAAACAAGCATGAAATAACAGTACAACTGGTTTCAATTTAAGGGTACCGAAATTCAACTTCTATTTTCAAATTAAATTGAAAAATTAACAGTTTTAAGCATTATATTTTGCTTTAATTATATACATAATGTAATCATATACACTAAAAATTCATAAAATATCAGGCTCATCAATTAAATACATAATATACACCATTTGAAAATTTCATTGAAATTATGTCTGGCCTAGAAATGGCGTGCGAAGTGGGTTACGAATTACATGCATTGTGTAGTGCTACTACACCCTAGGTATTCAATTCACACATAAACAAGAAATTTAAACTGTAAACTATTGGTTGACAAAGTAATACGATTGCAAGTGCAGTAGTTATAAGGTAAGAGATGTTTAAAAAATGCTTCTGTTTATTCATGCAAAATGGATAGCCCACAAAAAGTGGAAAAATCACAGTAACCAGCAGCCTTTATCCAAAGAAATACCGTTTCTCAGGATATTAAAAAGGCAAACTTAAAAGTAAAATGATTGAAAGTTCTTAATGAACAGAAATACACCTAAAAACTTGATCTGAAAGCAAGGCAATTCAAGACTAAATCACACTTTAAGGTTTGATTAATATGGACGTACCTAGACCGTAAGAGCAATAAAGGGATATTTCCAAATGTGTGGATTTTTATGGTAGAGTAACACATTCAGAATATATTTTTTAGTTCTTTCATCTTAACATGAAAACACGTTAAAAAACTATGAATATTCGGCGATAAGATTTTTAGTTAGTAATTATGTTAAAAACATTTATTATGGGTCAAAAATAAAATTTACAAATAACAAATTTATGGAATTAAAACTAAAAATTAAACTAAGATTAAAATATATTTATAAAACTAAGACCTTTCGGTAGGGTGCCCATGACGCAGGCAGCATTCCCACGCTGTATGGCTATGGAAAGCCTTTGCGCGAGAAAACTGCCCGCGCGTGGGTCCCCTGTTGCCTCCCTCAGGCGCTTGCTGAGCTCCCTGTGGAGTCCACGCGCACCCTGGCCCCACGGACCAAGTGTCTCGACGCCAAAAGCGATGAAGTCGTATTGGGCGCCGAGACAGCTGTATTTACTGACTTTGATCCGCTCCCGCGCGTCCGCCGCCGCGCCCGCCCGCCTACTCGTGGCCGGGAGGTAGGATGCCGCTAGTGTGTCTGCGCACGTCGCGTCCCACACCAGCGCGCGCCCCATCCTCCACGGTATTAAGGACATCCCATCGGGGCGCTTGCCGTCATCCCGTACAATCTGAGGCTCGAGGGCAGCTGGGACGTTGACGCTGACGAGCGCCCTTCTAAGGATGTCATTGAGAGCGGCATGGCGAGAGTGGCGGCCGGCGCCCGATGAGCAGACGAGACCGTGGTGACCGAGGCGATTCGCGTTGGCTCCACAGGCGGTGCAGGCATGTTCCTCGCATACGTCTGCACCAAGTCGGAGACCTGCCGCTATGCGTAGGGTGTTGGGGTCAATATACGTACCAGCGTTTGGACAAGGGTAGGCGTGTAACCAGTGTCCAGATTCTGGCCGGGACACTGCCAGCAGCCTCGCCCTGTCTCTGCCAGAGGAATTGAGAATTAGTGATTCCAGAATTGCGTCAGAAGCTAGAGTGTCCCAGGCCCTTTGTTTTTTGGGTGCATCCGGTAAAATTGGGTTCGGTCCAGCCAGCCACGCGTTCTTAGCTTCAGCCAAGCATGCGATCTCGCAGTTTGCAGCCATATCGGCTTTAAGGATTTTACCTGCGAGATCGGAGGTGCTATGGACTGAAGATAAGAACGCCGGCAGAGCAATAGAACATATTGTACGGGTACCCAACCCACCGTTCCTTATTGGTAAAGAAGCTTGGGTCCACGCCTGCTCGCTAAGACTGATATTAAGGATTGATTCAATTTGGAATTTTAAAGTTAGGTCAATGGATCGAACTAGGATGGGAAATTTCCATATAGGGCAACAGCGAAGCAGGTACGTAAATTTTGGAACGAGTAAGCAGAATTTCAAGATAAATAGGGCCGAATGGCTAGAAATTTTGGCTAGGCGGTCCGAGTGGTTATTAAATTTTGAAAATGAATTAGTTAGCAGAGGAGGGATAGCCTCATCGAAGATAGGTGAGCCGAGGAGGTACAGACTGTTCTTAGATAAAATTTTGATATTAGGTGCCAGAATATAAAAATTTTGATGAATTTGAAAAGCCAAGGATGTGTTTACTTTTTGTGAAATATATAGCTCACATTTATCAAAATTAAGATCCAAACCAATCGAATTGAATTTAATTTTTAGTTTGCTTAGATCTTTAAGGACAGTCTGCCAGTCTCCGCCAAGGGTGCCGTCGTCGAGGTACCACACGTTCAATTTCGAATTTAAATTATGAATTATCGAATTTATAGCCAAACTGAATATGGCTGGACCGAGAGGGTCACCCTGCTGACAGCCCACAGCCGAAAGGATCTCATAATTTTTATGCATTAATTTAGAAGGGCAAAGGTAACATTGGAGTAAGAAGTTGTATATTTCTGGGACATGTACTTTAATTTCATTCAGCAGGGCATCCCGGTTGACCGAATTGAATGCGTTTTTAACATCTATTTTAAGGAGAACTTCACACTGGTCGTCTTCTACGAAGGTGCGTGTTGCATGGACCGCCGCCTCGCAACCTCCGCGGGTACCGAATCCGACCTGTACAGGTTCAAATATATTTTGCAATTTATTGCGCGTGAGCCGAACGCAAACTTTGGCAGCCAGGCGCCGAAACGTTGAGCCCACGGCGATGGGACGAATGCCTCCATCCTTCTTTTTGAGCGCGATTAAGTTAGCTCCGTAAAGAACCGGCGTGACGTCCTGGCAAACATCTCCCACGATCATAAAATTCACTAGTTTAGTGAGGCTAGCAGTTAAGTGTTCGCCAGCTACTCCTGAGCCATGACTAGTGAGATCTATGAGGTGCTGTGGAGAGATGCCGTCCAGTCCGGACGCCGATCCTTTTGGGAAGGAAGAGAGGGCTGCTAATATGTCTCTCTCAGTGGCTTGGAGACAGGCGGTTGGGTCAGAAGAAGGATCGACAAAAATGGGGGTAGAAGGGCCTGGGGGGTGTTTTAAATGTAAAGCGGCAGCAGTCTCCGGTGTGTCAGGTGCAATTGTGTCATCCGAGAATAAAAGGCGTGTGGCGCCTTTAAGATCCCCGTCGTAAATCTTCTCCTCGACCTTTTTATAAAGGTTATAATTACTGGGTCTAGAAGACAAGGAAGGTGTTGCAAGGGTAGGGGAAGACACGTTGCTTTTAATTTTTTGGCAGAGAGAAATGTTCGCGTCGGTTTTTTTTGAAACATGTAGAATTTTGAAAGGAAAAGTGAGTAGGTCGCGCCATGACGTTTCGTTGTTATCACGTATGCAAGAGGTGATAGAACTGGACAGGGCCTCGGCCACTGTGGACCGGGCCCCGCGCGGTATTCGTTTGATTAATGGAGTTGATAGTTTGAGCTTGCCGAGGAGAGAATTTAAAGGAAGTGTATGTGATGTCGATGAGGTGCTGGGGGTTTGGGAGCTTGAGTGGGGTAAGATGGAAAGAATACGTACCTGATGAGTGCGGCTCTGGTGAATATGTAGGCCCTTAGTTGATTGGAAGGATTTGTTGCACACTACACAACACTGCATTTACAGGTAGGCAACAGGGGAAATACTTACACTTACTAATAACATTACAAGGATATAGGAACTAATAATTTAAACTGTACAGTTATATAAAAAGATAAAGGTAAATTTAAGTAAATATAGAAATATGTCAAGCAGCACGGCAGCGTTTATTAGTTGTCACGGAGCCGGTGTCACTGGTGACGGTTGCCCGGGCGCCGCGTCGGCACGGCAACTGCGGCGTCCCTGGCGTCCTTAGTTACTCGTAAAACTGATTGTGCACGACGCACCTCTTTTTATGGATTTATACCTTTTTGTAATTATGATATTAGATTATCGAGATAACGGATGTGAACGAATGACTCGGTACCCAGCGCCATTCGTTCACATCCGTTATCTCGATAATCTCGCACGTGCACGACGCACCTCTTTTTATGGATTTATACCTTTTTGTAATTATGATATTTTTGTAAGCTTTTGTTTTATGTATGACTTTTAGTTGTCATTATACCTTAATATCCTGAACCAGCTCGTTTGATTCCAAGTCTGCTGAACCTATCAGCAACATTTTATGTGGTCCTTCTCCCGTGAATGGATATGGTACAAACACGCGCAGCTATTACGAAAGTAGCGGACAACAATGAAGGTAAGACCGTTGCGGAGAGGGAGCTGGAGCCGCCGCCCACGCCCACCGACCCTCAAGCCTCTGCGGCATCCGCATCCCTGGCGCCTTCGCGTCCCGTAAGTTTGTCGTCTCGTTCCTCCGCCACGATTGTGGCCAGACGGTTGGCCGCGGAGGCGCAGCACGCGCGCCGCCTCGCCGACCTGGAGCGACACACCGCCGATCTGGAGCTCCGCGCTGAACTCGCCGCCATCGAGGCCGACGCAAGTCAGCGCAGTTCTAGGAGCAGCCAACGCATAGACCCATGGTTGAGTAAATTGGAAGCAGACCGCAACCGTGATTTATTAACGTGTGATAATGCTTACAGGCATACAGACCTAGACGATGAAGCGCATGTTGCGCCCCGTGCGCCGTCTGCGACTGCGCCCCTAGCGCCGTCAGCGACTGCGCCCCTAGCGCCGTCAGCGACTGCGCCCCGAGACCGCGGTGATATCCCCGCAGCTGCCCGCAGCAACAAGAGTGCGGAGGTTCCACAGCTTATTAACTCCCTACAAGTATTGATAGATACTGTTAATAAAGGCAATAGCCACGCATCAAATAACGTTCCTTTACCCCGTTTTGACGGCCGTTCGCATCTAGATTGGTTGAGCCTTAAAAAGGCTTTTCTACACACAAAAGGCTCCTACAATGCCGTGAACAATCTAGCAAGGCTGAACGCGGCCCTCGCTGGCGCGGCGCGCGAGGCCGTGGCGGCGCTGCTGGTGTCGGCGCGCGAGCCCGGCGTGGTGCTGCGCGCGCTCGACACGCGTTTCGGCCGCCCCGAGCTCATCGTGGCGCAGGAGGTGGCCGCGGTGCGCGCGCTGCCGCGCGTCAGCGCAGAAGGTAAGGATCTCGCTATTTTTGCTAGTCGTGTTCGCAATTGTGTAGAAGTTATTCGGTTATTGGAACATACGGAATATCTCGCATCGCCGGAACTTTTTCAGGCGATTATTTCGAAAACTTCTCCACTATTGCGATCAAAATGGCTAGAATATGCCGCTCGATACGAAGCTAGCGGTCAAGCTAAACTAGAAATCCTAGCTGATTTTCTAGCGCACGAAATCGATCTCCAGGCTCGTTTCGGCATGATTCCGGAGCCGACTGCTACGTCGCACGTGGCAGATAGTAGACGGGCCAGGGATCATGTGCACGTCGTCGCTGAAAATAGACCCGCTAAATCAAATTCAGCGTCGCAAAATATGCGTTCATCGGCGACTGCACTCAAAATTCGTTCATGCGTTGTTTGTTCGCAATCGCATGAATTGACTCACTGTGACAAATTCATGTCACTTTCAGTCGATGACAGATGGCGGTTAATAAAAAAGAAAAGAGTCTGTCATCGATGCTTGAAAGTAGGTTGGCATAGGCTGAATTTATGTAGATCTAGAAATGTATGTAACATTGACGGATGTACGTTCCGTCATCACGAATTACTGCACAATCCAAATTACGAGCGTGCCGCCGCCGCGCATTTGGAGGTAGAGGACGACGAGCCCGTTGCGGAGCTGTCCAGCCCTGCGCCGTGTGCGCCCGCGCCCGTCGCGGCCCCTGCTGCCGCGCTCGCCCCCACTTCATGCGACGACGTACTGACTCATGCGTCTACCTCTGCTGCGTTGGAAAGCCCAGCGATGTTTCCGTCACCTCGACCGTTGTTGAAGATCGTCGCTGTCACCGTGTCCGGTCCTTTAGGAAGCGCGGATTGTCATGCTTTGTTAGACGACGGGGCTTCTGCCAGTTTCATCGACGCGGAGATAGCGACGAAGCTAGGTATTTGCGGACCTGAGAGACAAATACGTTTAAATTGTGTAGGCGGTCTGAGCAAGAGCACGACGGTTCAGTACGTAGATTTTTGTATCAAAGGTCGTCACGCTTCAGAAACGCACTTCATACGTAGAGCCCGCGCGATTGAAGGGTTAGGTATCGCGCGACAAAGTATCGATAAACTACGCGTGTCACAATATTCGTATCTTTCTGACATCGCGGAAGAATTCTGTTACGAAGACGTAAAGCCAACGATTATTATCGGTATCGATAATTGGCACTTGAGCATGTCTAGAGCTACGCGTAAGGGCAGTAGGAATCAGCCAGTTGCAAGTCTTACTCCTCTCGGTTGGATTTTGTTCGGCTTTGGCTGCAGCACCACCGCGCCGGTCAACGTCGTCAACCACGCAACTATTAGCGAGCCCGTAGTTGCAGATATTAGCGATCGCGCAGTGTTAGATCAATTAGTTCGAGAGCAGTATAGTCTAGACTCGATTGGTATTTCGAAGCGCGAAGCGCGCAGCGCCGACGACGAACGCGCTGTCCAAATTCTCGAGCGCACAGCCCGTCGCCTGCCCAGCGGTCGATACGAGGCTGGTCTAATTTGGAAGGCTGACAATTTGCTAGTACCTGATAGTCATAAACTTGCGTTGTCTAGGTTTTTAGGTCTAGAAAAGAAAATGTCCAGGGATCCTATTTATGCGGAACGGTACCATCAGAATATACACGATATGATTCGGAAGGGTTACGCTGAATTGTGTACGGAATTGCAAGACACCAAGTCGCTAGTTTGGGTTTTGCCGCATTTCGGTGTAATCAATCCGAATAAACCGCATAAATTAAGGGTCGTCCATGACGCAGCCGCTAAAAGCCACGGTGTTTCATTGAATTCGCTCTTATTGACAGGCCCCGACTTACTTCAGCCATTGTTGGGCATTCTTCTTCGCTTTCGTGAAGGGAAAGTAGCTTTTACTGGAGACATACGTGAGATGTTTCCACAGATTAAAATTCGTGTAGAAGATCGCAACGCGCAAAGATTTTTGTGGCGCGACAGCCCTAAAGAACCGATTAAGACCTATCGCATGTCATCAATGATCTTTGGTGCTGCTTCAAGCCCTTTCACTGCCATTTATGTCAAAAACAAGAATGCAGTGGAATGGCAAGACCGCTATCCAGACGCGGCTCGAGCCATCATTGTCGATCATTACATGGACGACTGCATAGTAAGCGTAGATTCTGTCGATGAGGCCGCTAAGCTTGCAGTCGAGATCCATAACATTCATCGACATGCTGGCTTCGAGATGCGTGCGTGGGCCTCAAACAATCTCTCTGCGCTTTCTTTGCTGCCAAAAGAGAGCTTGATTGAGTTGCCTGTAGCTAGAAAAGAAGTAGATATTGACTTGGGCCACCTCAGCACGCCTGTGCGTACGCTTGGGCTTATTTGGCAACCCATAGCTGATACGATCGGTTTTAATACAGGCATAAGACAAAAGTCGTTGTCAGATAAACTCTCTAAAAGAGACGTGTTGGCTCATGTCATGCGTGTCTATGATCCTCTCGGGATTCTCGCGCCAATCGTGGTAACAGGACGTATTATGTTTCAGGACGCGTGGCGCAAGGGTCTGGACTGGGACGAGGAACTTTCGCAGAGTGACAGCGCAGCGTGGAGACTTTGGTTTGAAGATTTACTCGCTGTCTCTCTATTGCAGATCCCACGCTGCTACTGTCCGGGCGAGTTCCATGTAGATAAGCGAGAACTTCACATCTTTTCAGACGCTAGCGAAGCTGCTTTCGCCGCAGTCGCATATTGGCGATTTATTTCGGAAAATGGAGATGTGAAGCTTGCGTTAATTTGCAGTAAAGTACGTGTAGCCCCCCTGAAACCAAATTCGATAAATCGTTTAGAGCTTCAGGGTGCTCTTATAGCAGCTCGACTCGCTGCGACTATTTGTGAAGCCCATAGGCAAAAACCTGTCAAACGTATATTTTGGTGCGACTCCATGACAGTGTTGGGATGGCTTCGCAGCGAGGCGCGCTTGTACAAGCCATTTGTCTCGCATAGAATAGGCGAGATTATCGAGATAACGGATGTGAACGAATGGCGCTGGGTACCGAGTCATTTAAATGTTGCAGACGATGCAACTCGCGTCAAACGAGTCCCGTTATCTCCAGAATCACGTTGGATATCGGGTCCTGAATTTTTACTCTCTTCCGAGTGGCCCTGCGAGCCCTGCGCACCTGATTACTCTGGCATGGAGGAGGAGAGCAAACGTTCAGCGCGCTCCGTTTTAGTTCACCTCATTAGTGACGTAGTCAAGCATGAGCCACTTTCAGCCGAGCCCAGTCGATTCAGTTCTTGGCTGAGATTAGTGCGTGCGACAGCAAAAGCGCATAAGTATCTCACATTATTGCGAATGCGTAGTCTCAATAAAAGGGGTTTACGAGTTGACAATTTAGTTCGTTCCGAGGGAGGGATTTTAACCTTCATGTTTCAGCCTGTGGGTCAATTGCACTCCTTCGCCGTCCCGCGCTCTGTTCGCGCGCCAGCCGCAGAGTTGACTGCCACCGACATGCGCCTTGCAGAGACGCATATTTTGCGACAATCGCAACTGAACACGTTCCCCGATGAGTTGACGCATCTCCGAGATCGTCCTGCACAGCCCTTGCCACGCACCAGCCGTTTGTCTAAATTGTCTGTTTTTATCGACGATGATGGACTGATGCGTTTATCTGGCCGAATTTCGGCAGCGTTTGAAGTACGCGACGAAACCAAACGCCCCATCGTCCTCGACGGAAGACACCCAGCTGTACGTCTACTTGTACATTATTACCATCGGAAGGCCGCCCATGCGAACACAGAGACAGTTGTCAACGAAATACGACAAGATTATTACTTACTGAGTCTACGAAGTACCGTCCGCACAGTCGCCTTCCACTGCCAGTTTTGCAGAATCCGCCGAGCAACTTTATTCTGTCCGCCCACTGGAAATCTACCTGAGGCACGATTGGCGCACCACAAGCGCCCATTTACATACACCGGGCTGGACTACTTCGGACCGATTCAAGTCTCCATTGGTCGTAGACGAGAAAAAAGGTATGTTGCCTTGTACACGTGCCTTGTTGTGCGCGCTGTACATCTAGAAGTCGTGCACAGTTTGTCGGCCGACTCCGCTATTATGAGCCTCCGCCGTTTCGTAGCTCGACGAGGGACACCTGCAGAGCTTTGGACGGACAACGGAACTGCCTTTGTCGGGAGCAACAGAGAACTGCAAGCCCTTTATGCTGACGCTACGTCCCGGTATGCGGCGACGGAGAAGATAAACTGGCGATTCATACCCCCCGGAGCTCTATTCATGGGCGGAGCCTGGGAAAGACTTGTAAAGACCGTCAAAGTGGCACTCAGAGTGACCTTGACCGAACGTGCCCCTACAGACGAGGTGCTATGCACGCTACTAGCCGAAGCGGAGGCGCTTGTCAACTCGCTTCCTCTAACGCACGTTCCTGTTGACCCTGAAAGCGAAGAAGCGCTAACACCTAATCATTTCCTGCTCAGCTCTTCTTCGGGCCACCCGATTCCAGCGGTACTCACAGACTCCGACCTAATTTCGCGAAGCAGCTGGCGCAAAGCCGTGAGATTAGCAGATCATTTTTGGCGGCGTTGGATGCTCGAGTACCTGCCAACTCTGGTCCCGAGGCGCGGACGAGGAGAAATTCCCAGCATTTCTGTTGGCGACTTGGTGCTCGTGGCAGACGGCAATATGCCGAGAGGCACCTGGCCCAGAGGTCGGATTACGGCTACATTCCCAGGCCGCGATGGCATCGTGCGAGTTGCTGATGTCTCCACCGCGGCGGGCGTTTTGCGGCGGCCTCTCCGGAAGCTGGTGCAGCTGGTGGCTTAATAAAAAAGGGAGGAATGTGCACGACGCACCTCTTTTTATGGATTTATACCTTTTTGTAATTATGATATTTTTGTAAGCTTTTGTTTTATGTATGACTTTTAGTTGTCATTATACCTTAATATCCTGAACCAGCTCGTTTGATTCCAAGTCTGCTGAACCTATCAGCAACACATAAAATGTTGCATTGCAAATTACAAAAAGGTATAAATCCATAAAAAGAGGTGCGTCGTGCACATTCCTCCCTTTTTTATTAAGCCACCAGCTGCACCAGCTTCCGGAGAGACCGCCGCAAAACGCCCGCCGCGGTGGAGACATCAGCAACTCGCACGATGCCATCGCGGCCTGGGAATGTAGCCGTAATCCGACCTCTGGGCCAGATGCCTCTCGGCATATTGCCGTCTGCCACGAGCACCAAGTCGCCAACAGAAATGCTGGGAATTTCTCCTCGTCCGCGCCTCGGGACCAGAGTTGGCAGGTACTCGAGCATCCAACGCCGCCAAAAATGATCTGCTAATCTCACGGCTTTGCGCCAGCTGCTTCGCGAAATTAGGTCGGAGTCTGTGAGTACCGCTGGAATCGGGTGGCCCGAAGAAGAGCTGAGCAGGAAATGATTAGGTGTTAGCGCTTCTTCGCTTTCAGGGTCAACAGGAACGTGCGTTAGAGGAAGCGAGTTGACAAGCGCCTCCGCTTCGGCTAGTAGCGTGCATAGCACCTCGTCTGTAGGGGCACGTTCGGTCAAGGTCACTCTGAGTGCCACTTTGACGGTCTTTACAAGTCTTTCCCAGGCTCCGCCCATGAATGGAGCTCCGGGGGGTATGAATCGCCAGTTTATCTTCTCCGTCGCCGCATACCGGGACGTAGCGTCAGCATAAAGGGCTTGCAGTTCTCTGTTGCTCCCGACAAAGGCAGTTCCGTTGTCCGTCCAAAGCTCTGCAGGTGTCCCTCGTCGAGCTACGAAACGGCGGAGGCTCATAATAGCGGAGTCGGCCGACAAACTGTGCACGACTTCTAGATGTACAGCGCGCACAACAAGGCACGTGTACAAGGCGACATACCTTTTTTCTCGTCTACGACCAATGGAGACTTGAATCGGTCCGAAGTAGTCCAGCCCGGTGTATGTAAATGGGCGCTTGTGGTGCGCCAATCGTGCCTCAGGTAGATTTCCAGTGGGCGGACAGAATAAAGTTGCTCGGCGGATTCTGCAAAACTGGCAGTGGAAGGCGACTGTGCGGACGGTACTTCGTAGACTCAGTAAGTAATAATCTTGTCGTATTTCGTTGACAACTGTCTCTGTGTTCGCATGGGCGGCCTTCCGATGGTAATAATGTACAAGTAGACGTACAGCTGGGTGTCTTCCGTCGAGGACGATGGGGCGTTTGGTTTCGTCGCGTACTTCAAACGCTGCCGAAATTCGGCCAGATAAACGCATCAGTCCATCATCGTCGATAAAAACAGACAATTTAGACAAACGGCTGGTGCGTGGCAAGGGCTGTGCAGGACGATCTCGGAGATGCGTCAACTCATCGGGGAACGTGTTCAGTTGCGATTGTCGCAAAATATGCGTCTCTGCAAGGCGCATGTCGGTGGCAGTCAACTCTGCGGCTGGCGCGCGAACAGAGCGCGGGACGGCGAAGGAGTGCAATTGACCCACAGGCTGAAACATGAAGGTTAAAATCCCTCCCTCGGAACGAACTAAATTGTCAACTCGTAAACCCCTTTTATTGAGACTACGCATTCGCAATAATGTGAGATACTTATGCGCTTTTGCTGTCGCACGCACTAATCTCAGCCAAGAACTGAATCGACTGGGCTCGGCTGAAAGTGGCTCATGCTTGACTACGTCACTAATGAGGTGAACTAAAACGGAGCGCGCTGAACGTTTGCTCTCCTCCTCCATGCCAGAGTAATCAGGTGCGCAGGGCTCGCAGGGCCACTCGGAAGAGAGTAAAAATTCAGGACCCGATATCCAACGTGATTCTGGAGATAACGGGACTCGTTTGACGCGAGTTGCATCGTCTGCAACATTTAAATGACTCGGTACCCAGCGCCATTCGTTCACATCCGTTATCTCGATAATCTCGCCTATTCTATGCGAGACAAATGGCTTGTACAAGCGCGCCTCGCTGCGAAGCCATCCCAACACTGTCATGGAGTCGCACCAAAATATACGTTTGACAGGTTTTTGCCTATGGGCTTCACAAATAGTCGCAGCGAGTCGAGCTGCTATAAGAGCACCCTGAAGCTCTAAACGATTTATCGAATTTGGTTTCAGGGGGGCTACACGTACTTTACTGCAAATTAACGCAAGCTTCACATCTCCATTTTCCGAAATAAATCGCCAATATGCGACTGCGGCGAAAGCAGCTTCGCTAGCGTCTGAAAAGATGTGAAGTTCTCGCTTATCTACATGGAACTCGCCCGGACAGTAGCAGCGTGGGATCTGCAATAGAGAGACAGCGAGTAAATCTTCAAACCAAAGTCTCCACGCTGCGCTGTCACTCTGCGAAAGTTCCTCGTCCCAGTCCAGACCCTTGCGCCACGCGTCCTGAAACATAATACGTCCTGTTACCACGATTGGCGCGAGAATCCCGAGAGGATCATAGACACGCATGACATGAGCCAACACGTCTCTTTTAGAGAGCTTATCTGACAACGACTTTTGTCTTATGCCTGTATTGAAACCGATCGTATCAGCTATGGGTTGCCAAATAAGCCCAAGCGTACGCACAGGCGTGCTGAGGTGGCCCAAGTCAATATCTACTTTGTTTCTAGCTACAGGCAACTCAATCAAGCTCTCTTTTGGCAGCAAAGAAAGCGCAGAGAGATTGTTTGAGGCCCACGCACGCATCTCGAAGCCAGCATGTCGATGAATGTTATGGATCTCGACTGCAAGCTTAGCGGCCTCATCGACAGAATCTACGCTTACTATGCAGTCGTCCATGTAATGATCGACAATGATGGCTCGAGCCGCGTCTGGATAGCGGTCTTGCCATTCCACTGCATTCTTGTTTTTGACATAAATGGCAGTGAAAGGGCTTGAAGCAGCACCAAAGATCATTGATGACATGCGATAGGTCTTAATCGGTTCTTTAGGGCTGTCGCGCCACAAAAATCTTTGCGCGTTGCGATCTTCTACACGAATTTTAATCTGTGGAAACATCTCACGTATGTCTCCAGTAAAAGCTACTTTCCCTTCACGAAAGCGAAGAAGAATGCCCAACAATGGCTGAAGTAAGTCGGGGCCTGTCAATAAGAGCGAATTCAATGAAACACCGTGGCTTTTAGCGGCTGCGTCATGGACGACCCTTAATTTATGCGGTTTATTCGGATTGATTACACCGAAATGCGGCAAAACCCAAACTAGCGACTTGGTGTCTTGCAATTCCGTACACAATTCAGCGTAACCCTTCCGAATCATATCGTGTATATTCTGACGGTACCGTTCCGCATAAATAGGATCCCTGGACATTTTCTTTTCTAGACCTAAAAACCTAGACAACGCAAGTTTATGACTATCAGGTACTAGCAAATTGTCAGCCTTCCAAATTAGACCAGCCTCGTATCGACCGCTGGGCAGGCGACGGGCTGTGCGCTCGAGAATTTGGACAGCGCGTTCGTCGTCGGCGCTGCGCGCTTCGCGCTTCGAAATACCAATCGAGTCTAGACTATACTGCTCTCGAACTAATTGTTCTAACACTGCGCGATCGCTAATATCTGCAACTACGGGCTCGCTGATAGTTGCGTGGTTGACGACGTTGACCGGCGCGGTGGTGCTGCAGCCAAAGCCGAACAAAATCCAACCGAGAGGAGTAAGACTTGCAACTGGCTGATTCCTACTGCCCTTACGCGTAGCTCTAGACATGCTCAAGTGCCAATTATCGATACCAATAATAATCGTTGGCTTTACGTCGTCGTAACAGAATTCTTCCGCGATGTCAGAAAGATACGAATATTGTGACACGCGTAGTCTATCGACACTTTGTCGCGCGATACCTAACCCTTCAATCGCGCGGGCTCTACGTATGAAGTGCGTTTCTGAAGCGTGACGACCTTTGATACAAAAATCTACGTACTGAACCGTCGTGCTCTTGCTCAGGCCGCCTACACAATTTAAACGTATTTGTCTCTCAGGTCCGCAAATACCTAGCTTCGTCGCTATCTCCGCGTCGATGAAACTGGCAGAAGCCCCGTCGTCTAACAAAGCATGACAATCCGCGCTTCCTAAAGGACCGGACACGGTGACAGCGACGATCTTCAACAACGGTCGAGGCGACGGAAACATCGCTGGGCTTTCCAACGCAGCAGAGGTAGACGCATGAGTCAGTACGTCGTCGCATGAAGTGGGGGCGAGCGCGGCAGCAGGGGCCGCGGCGGGCGCGGGCGCACACGGCGCAGGGCTGGACAGCTCCGCAACGGGCTCGTCGTCCTCTACCTCCAAATGCGCGGCGGCGGCACGCTCGTAATTTGGATTGTGCAGTAATTCGTGATGACGGAACGTACATCCGTCAATGTTACATACATTTCTAGATCTACATAAATTCAGCCTATGCCAACCTACTTTCAAGCATCGATGACAGACTCTTTTCTTTTTTATTAACCGCCATCTGTCATCGACTGAAAGTGACATGAATTTGTCACAGTGAGTCAATTCATGCGATTGCGAACAAACAACGCATGAACGAATTTTGAGTGCAGTCGCCGATGAACGCATATTTTGCGACGCTGAATTTGATTTAGCGGGTCTATTTTCAGCGACGACGTGCACATGATCCCTGGCCCGTCTACTATCTGCCACGTGCGACGTAGCAGTCGGCTCCGGAATCATGCCGAAACGAGCCTGGAGATCGATTTCGTGCGCTAGAAAATCAGCTAGGATTTCTAGTTTAGCTTGACCGCTAGCTTCGTATCGAGCGGCATATTCTAGCCATTTTGATCGCAATAGTGGAGAAGTTTTCGAAATAATCGCCTGAAAAAGTTCCGGCGATGCGAGATATTCCGTATGTTCCAATAACCGAATAACTTCTACACAATTGCGAACACGACTAGCAAAAATAGCGAGATCCTTACCTTCTGCGCTGACGCGCGGCAGCGCGCGCACCGCGGCCACCTCCTGCGCCACGATGAGCTCGGGGCGGCCGAAACGCGTGTCGAGCGCGCGCAGCACCACGCCGGGCTCGCGCGCCGACACCAGCAGCGCCGCCACGGCCTCGCGCGCCGCGCCAGCGAGGGCCGCGTTCAGCCTTGCTAGATTGTTCACGGCATTGTAGGAGCCTTTTGTGTGTAGAAAAGCCTTTTTAAGGCTCAACCAATCTAGATGCGAACGGCCGTCAAAACGGGGTAAAGGAACGTTATTTGATGCGTGGCTATTGCCTTTATTAACAGTATCTATCAATACTTGTAGGGAGTTAATAAGCTGTGGAACCTCCGCACTCTTGTTGCTGCGGGCAGCTGCGGGGATATCACCGCGGTCTCGGGGCGCAGTCGCTGACGGCGCTAGGGGCGCAGTCGCAGACGGCGCACGGGGCGCAACATGCGCTTCATCGTCTAGGTCTGTATGCCTGTAAGCATTATCACACGTTAATAAATCACGGTTGCGGTCTGCTTCCAATTTACTCAACCATGGGTCTATGCGTTGGCTGCTCCTAGAACTGCGCTGACTTGCGTCGGCCTCGATGGCGGCGAGTTCAGCGCGGAGCTCCAGATCGGCAGTGTGTCGCTCCAGGTCGGCGAGGCGGCGCGCGTGCTGCGCCTCCGCGGCCAACCGTCTGGCCACAATCGTGGCGGAGGAACGAGACGACAAACTTACGGGACGCGAAGGCGCCAGGGATGCGGATGCCGCAGAGGCTTGAGGGTCGGTGGGCGCGGGCGGCGGCTCCAGCTCCCTCTCCGCAACGGTCTTACCTTCATTGTTGTCCGCTACTTTCGTAGCTGCACGTGTTTGTACCATATCCATTCACGGGAGAAGGACCACATAAAATGTTGCTGATAGGTTCAGCAGACTTGGAATCAAACGAGCTGGTTCAGGATATTAAGGTATAATGACAACTAAAAGTCATACATAAAACAAAAGCTTACAAAAATATCATAATTACAAAAAGGTATAAATCCATAAAAAGAGGTGCGTCGTGCACACTGATACTTAAATCTTTTTAATAGATTCGTGAAAGAAATTTTAAGTCCGAGTCTTCTCTGGTGGATCGGTAAAATGTAATTGGCTCAGGCACCTTATACCATGCTTATCGTAGCGACCAAGTGGTAAAGGATATAACCAAATAAAATTTCAGAGATACTTTCAATTTAAAATAATAGTTTTGGTAACAAAATATTACGAACGATCATTATTGTTAGTTAGTAATTGGAATGTCCATGCTAAGCAAGCGTGCGTTAGTAACATGACAGTACCGTCTGTGGCGACAGCCTGGCAGGTTCCCGTCCAGTCTGTGGCGACAACCTGGCAGGTTCTCGTCCAGTCTGTGGCGACAGCCCAAGAGGTCATGTGCCGACCGGTAATTAGTTTGTGGGCTATTTTTCACTTTAAACAGATTTACTACTAATTTCATTGTATTTAATAGAACCTATATAGACTACGAGATGTAATTATTGTTTTGAAACATAGTAAAACTAATGAAACTAAGAACAAACCGAGCATGAAAGTTCTAACTATGTCTTGGCATGTTGTTTTCTTCACACGTTTAGCACAGATATTAGTCAAAAAACACACTCAAACATAATAATAACAAAAGCTTACTTACATTTCCTCAGATTTCTAAAGGTTTTACCATAAAATCCACAATTTCACTCTTAACACACACAACATCTAACTCGTCACAGTGGCTGTTTTTGACTGACAAAAGTTAACGTTTTTTCCTCCGTGGAAGATTCAAATGTTCGCTTGCTAGCTGTCTTGCTTCATTCACTACACGATGAAATGCGTTAGAGCGAAATAAACATACGTTTCACTGATATTTTGCAACAAGTTTAGGCGCGAATAAAGCGAACCTGGCAGGTCGAGCCACAGATCCGCCGCCATTTTTATGACCGCCTGAAAGGCGCTCCCACAGTTGAGGGGATAAACTCTTAAGTGGACAACATAATTAAACAAACTTAAATAAAAACGTATAAAATCACTGATAGAATATGTGGATTGGTGGATATATGGATTTTGATAAAAATAATCGAGTTTTATTTTGGACCATAGTTGGATGATTGGACTATAGTTGGGTAGTTTTAAGGTACGTAAATGTAGTAATTATGGAAAATGGCGTCGGTTAGTAAATAATAGTTATTTATGCAACAAGAGAGCAAAGTTGTTTTTTGTTGCGAGTGCTGATTTTGAGTCCAGAGCAAGCGAAGGATTCTGAGTGTAACGACGGACTCAACATCACGAGATGCAAAAAACTTTGCTCTCGTCACAGATTATATAATACTCTCGTGTAGCACACACAACTTTTCACATCAACAGCGAGAACATATTCGACTTCTTGTACTTTTTCTTCCAACCATTCAGGTGTAGGTAGGTAGGTATGTTTATAGTCTTTGTTGCTGATTTTAATGATATTATTACCTAACTAGAAAATCGATACCAGCTGCTTTAAATGGAATACAAATATAATTAAATTGAAATTATACGTTCCAACACTGACCGGCAGTCCTACACAATCACCACGGTTGTCATTATTTGATCAAATTGGAAGATTTAGCAGATAGATACATTACGTGCTTATTACGAGATTTTGTTTATAGTTTGATTCATATTTTTACTCGTAAGGCACCAAACTAAATAAATACATAAGAAAATAACATTTTTTTTTTAATACGTGAGAAACTGCGTCTATGACAAATTGGTGAAATCATTAATTATTGGTACGGGTATTTACAGTATAAAGTTGAAAAACCTTATCTTATTTAAACAATAATCTATTTGATTTATATAAAAGATACTGTTTACAAATGAAGCGAAAATTTAAAAAATTTAATGATTCGGACAGGATTCGAACCTGCGTTTCCAACGGCTTTCCGGGCCAACACGGGCGTCCTCCTAAAGTTACGTAGTTTACGAGTACGTTAGCAGATGTTACTGCTTTAATAAAAATAAGTAAGTAGCACCGAAGGTGCGGAGCGTCCCAAGGAAGCCGCCCACCCACTTAATATAAGTTGAAGTAACTTAATGCGAGGCCGCAGGCCGAACTCCGCGTAGCACCGTAGGTGCGGAGCGTCACAAGAAAGCCGCCCACCTAATTAATATAAGTGGAATTAACTTAATGCGAGGCCGTAGGCCGAGCTCCGCTTAGCACCGAAGGTGCGGAGCGTCCCAAGGAAGCCGCCCAACCACTTAATATAAGTTGAAGTAACTTAATGCGAGGCCGCAGGCCGAGCTCCGCGTAGCACCGTATAGGTGCGGAGCGTCCCAAGGAAGCCGCCCACCCAGTTAATATAAGTTGAAGTAACTTAATGCGAGGCCAAAGGCCGATCTCCGCGTAGCACCGAAGGTGCGGAGCCTCCCAAGGAAGCCGCCCACCCACTTAATATAAGTTGAACTAAATTAATGCGAGGCCGCAGGAAAAAGCTGTTATTCACTTAGGCGAATACTTTAGCTAAAGCTTACGTGTCCTTTTTAGTTAATATAAGTTGAAGTAACTTAATGCGAGGCCAAAAGCCGAGCTCCGCGTAGCACCAAAGGTGCGGAGCGTCCCAAGGAAGCCACCCACCCACTTAATATAAGTTGAAGTAACTTAATGCGAGGCCGAAGGCCGAGCTCCGCGTAGCACCGAAGGTGCGGAGCGTCCCAAGGAAGCCGCCCACACATTTAATGTAAGTTGAAGTAACTTAATGCGAGGCCGCAGGCCGATCTCCGCGTAGCACCGAAGGTGCGGAGCCTCCCAAGGAAGCCGCCCACCCACTTAATATAAGTTGAACTAAATTAATGCGAGGCCGCAGGAAAAAGCTGTTATTCACTTAGGCGAATACTTTAGCTAAAGCTTACGTGTCCTTTTTAGTTAATATAAGTTGAAGTAACTTAATGCGAGGCCAAAGGCCGAGCTCCGCGTAGCACCAAAGGTGCGGAGCGTCCCAAGGAAGCCACCCACCCACTTAATATAAGTTGAAGTAACTTAATGCGAGGCCGAAGGCCGAGCTCCGCGTAGCACCGAAGGTGCGGAGCGTCCCAAGGAAGCCGCCCACACATTTAATATAAGTTGAAGTAACTTAATGCGAGGCCGCAGGCCGATCTCCGCGTAGCACCGAAGGTGCGGAGCCTCCCAAGGAAGCCTCCCACCCACTTAATATAAGTTGAACTAAATTAATGCGAGGCCGCAGGAAAAAGCTGTTATTCACTTAGGCGAATACTTTAGCTAAAGCTTACGTGTCCTTTTTAGTCGCGTTAAAATCTTGCAAGGTGCTGCTATTTGTGACCTCCAACAAAGGAACCTGTTCAATAGTCCTAATGACAATTCAGCTGTAGCAGAATTGCAAAACTTAGAAAGAACAATCAGACGAGCCCAAACACCATGGGTTTATTCTGTGCTGTTAAGGAGTTCCTACGGCCATCTTCAGCTGTATGGTACCAAATTATTGTACCTACTGTCAAAATTTTATTAAATTGTTGATGATGCTAATAAACCTTAACATTTAACCAACATTTGAAATTCTTGGCTTCAATATTGGCTGAGATCCATTAACAACTACCTGGTCATCATGAGACATTCATTTAGTAAATAGGTAATATAGAAAATGCTAATAATACTTAACATTTAACCAAAATTTGGAATCCTTGGCTTCAATATTGGCTGAGATATTGTCACTTGTTCCAATTAACACGTTCACTACGGCATCGGGTCGAATATATCCGATGATTACTTTCCTCCGGTGCGGGGGAGAAATTGCTGTTCCTACCGTTGCTGCGGGACAGATATCTCATAATATTGCAGGAGTAGAAAAGGGACAGTTAGTGTTTTATCGATGTTTTTTCGAATATAGGCGGTTTACGTAATAAAAACTCGTCGGATCTTTTCGAACCCATGACGACCAGAGAGAAACTGTTTTCATCTAGTACGGCTACCGGGTCTTAAGGACCCGATGACCCGATAGCCGTACTGAATGAAAGTCTAGTTGAGCCAGTGACGTCCAAGGGTGTGGGTGGTTATTAATAAAATTACAGTGATTTACGAGTAATACGAGATAAGGTGAATTATCGATCATGAAGCGGTCGCGGAAACTGTTATTTATGTGTGACAAAAATGAAAATAAACATGAAACTGTGAAAAAGGAAAAAGAGGATATACGTAATACCAGAAATATTATAATTGGTAAGCGAAATATTGCCATTAATAATGTTTATACAAGCCCATCCACTGGCCAGACACTCCATATACGACAAAATATTAAAAGTAATTCAAAATGTTATGTACCTATCTGATAAGTGTTAGTTACCCTATTAAAATTAATAACTATCGATATCGGTATTTTATTTCTACCCCAACACTAAAAAAATATCGACAATGTTAACATTCAGTGCGGATATCGGGTCTAAAAGATCCGACAGATTGTTCTTTGTTTTGCAATCAAACCATTCATTGAATCTACCTGTGTTTTGAAGATTGGTTTGGGTGTTTATGTAAGAATATGTTAACATAAATATATATAAATAAATATATATAAATATATTTGCGTGAATGGCTTTAACTACGTACATAATCACAATTAAACAAGAGTATACCCAACGGATCTTTTAGACCCGTTAACGCACCACAGTACAGTTACACGTCGGATCTAAAAGACCCCATGTCGTACCCAGGTAAAGTCACAAAAAATCTTTGCCGTAGTGAACGTGTTAAAGCTGAATATCTTGGAAACTACTGGTCCTACTTCCACCAAACATAGCTAAGAACCATCTCGGCGTGAAAGTCTTTCGATTAAAAAAAACCTGCTCGGTCGAGCAACGCGCCGGCCGCCAGGTCGCGCGTGCAGTCGAGCAGCCACACGTCGTGGTCGGGCCAGATATAATCTATTCTATACTATTATAAAATCTTAAAGGGTATAGCCGTGTTTGTATGGGGCGATTGCCGTTTTGCTAATATATTAGCCCGGATGTAAGATGCTATTTTACAAAAAAAGCACCCTGAAAAACTTCAGGTTTTTGAGAAATTTAAAAAAAAACGGTAGTTGGTTTTCATTTTCTTTTATCTAAACTACTCAACAGATTTTTTGTAACTATACCGATTATGTAGATAATAGACATGTATTATTTAAAAAAAATGGATTTCCAAATATCCTTATAAGTACCTAGTGAAATTTTCACTTTTAACTTTTCAATATTTATTTTTTATATTTCCGAGATAGGGACAGGGTAAAAAAAACAAATAAGCTTATACTAAAAGGTGGCTAAAACTATTATAAAGATTTATAAAAACATGGTCCTTTAGGCAGCGGACCTCGGCAGAGTCTCCCAACAGGTAGGTCTGAAAATGAACATGGACAAAACTAAAATCATGTCGAATGACCATGTTGCGCCTTACCCGATAGTGGTTGGGAACTCTGCCCTCGAAGTTGTCGACGAGTATGTATACCTGGGACAAATTGTCCAACTAGGTACCTAAGTCCAACTTCGAGAGGGAGGTTAATCGACGAATTCAACTCGGCTGGGCAGCGTTCGGGAAGCTACGTCATATCTTCTCGTCGAAAATTGCCCAGTGCCTGAAGACGAAAGTTTTCAAACAGTGCGTGTTGCCAGTGATGACTTACGGAACTGAGACATGGTCGTTCACAATGGGACTCATGAGGCGGCTAAGAGTCACGCAACGTGCAATGGAAAGGGCTATGCTCGGAGTTTCTTTGCGCGATAGAATCAGAAATGAGGATATCCGCAGAAGAACCAAGGTAACCGACATAGCTCACAGGATTGCATGGTTGAAGTGGCAATGGGCAGGCCATGTAGCCCGGAGAATGGACGGCCGTTGGGGCAGCAAAGTCCTGGAGTGGCGACCACGTATAGGAAAGCGCAGCGTGGGTCGGCCCCCGACTAGATGGACGGATGACCTCGTGAAGATAGCGGGGAATCAATGGATGCGGTCTGCACGGGATCGCACTTTGTGGCGAGTCATGGGGGAGGCCTATGTTCAGCAGTGGACGTCTGTGGCTGATAGATAGGCAGCGTGCCCATCACACAGGCAGCATTCCCGCGTTGTATTGCGATGGCAATTCTTTGCGCGAGAAAGCTGCCGGCGCGAGGGTCACCCGTTGCCTCCCTTAAGCGTTTGCTAAGCGCCTTGTGGAGCCCACGCGCAGCCCTACCCCACGGACCTAGTGTCTCGACGCCAAAAGGGATAAACTCGTACTGGGCGCCGAGACACTTATATTTATTGAATTTAAAACTCTCCCGAGCGTCAGCCGCCGCCCCGGCCGCTTTAGAAGTTGCTGCGAGGTAGGACGCCGCCAGCGTATCAGCGCAAGTGGCGTCCCACACCAACGCGCGGCCCATTCTCCAGGGGATCAATGACATCCCGTCGGGGCGCTTGCCATCGTCCCGCACGATCTGGGGCTCCAGTGCTGCGGGCACGTTGGCGCTGACGAGCGCTCTTCTGAGGATGTCGTTGATCGCAGCATGTCGGGAGAGACGGCCGGCGCCCGAGGAGCAGGAGAGTCCGTGGTGGCCAAGACGATCTACTGGGGCCCCACAAGAGGCGCAGCTGTGTTCTACACACACATCAGCCCCAACCCGGAGACCGACAGCTATGCGAAGCGTGCAGGGGTCAATGAATGTGCCAGTGGTAGGTGAAGGGTAGGCATGGAGCCATTGTCCGGCCTCGGGTCTTGACACTGCGAGTAGTCGTGCCCGGTCCTTACCTGAAGATGTGGCAATTAATGAATTTGTAGTGATGACGGAGGCTATGGTGTCCCAGGCCCTTTGACTCTTCGGTTTAGAAGGTAAATTTGGGTTCGGTCCAGCTTCCCAGGCATTCAAGGCTTCATCCAAGCATGCAATCTCGCAGTTTGTAGCCGTTGTGGCTTTTAGGATTTTACCTGCGAGATCAGCAGTGCTGTGGACTGAAGCCAAGAAAGCCGGCAAAGAAAGCCGGGACAGGGTTATAAAATCTAAATATAAATAAATAAAATCCGACCGGATACCGGATAGTAAATTTGCTTGATTTTGGGGCACAAAATGGAATCTATTGCACTACTACTACTATCTGCACCGTAATGACATCATAGAACTCGTTTCGAACCAAATTGAAGGGACCAAACCCGGAAGAAACGAAAGAGAAGGTCAGGGCGATTTCGTCCAAATGTCCTTCGTTCAAGCTCAGTGAGTTTAAAATGAAATTATATAAATTATTGATTGACAAGTGTTTTTACAGTGTAAAGGAATTTTTGACGCATGAATTTAAATAGATCTTAGGTACCTACATAACAATTTTTATTTCATTTTAATTATTATTTTACTTATATCACAATTCTGATTTCACTTAATATTTTAAACTAGTTTCTAAGAATTGACATGGTATAAATTATTCGCATGCAATTTAATTACTATTATTTATATTGACTTTGTATAAATTATTAGTAAGTAGTAAATTTTATTAGCTTGTTTTAAATTGTAATCAACGAACATAATGTCCTGATAAATCCCTCGTAAATTTTCACATACCTGTACTAGGTTGAACATATCATGGGAAATATTTATTGTAAGATCTTCATGTAACCGTATGTTCCAGTGAGTAAACGCTTCATTCATTCATTCGTTCATTTTCATCACCTTCGTTTTTAGTTTGTCCATATCAAATAGATATATAAAAATAAATATAGCTGTAAATTAAATGACCACTAAACGATTATGATTAAAGAATACCCTTCTTTTTTTATTAATATTACCACATACTTTAAAGTGCGTTAAATTGTGAAACAGATTGTTGGCGTCGCGTTCTGACACTAAAATTATATGCTTACAGTCATGAAAAAAATAGGGTGTCTATAATGATTATTTTCTTCTCCACAGACGAAGTTGAGGGCACCTGCTAGTGGGACGATAAATATAAAATGAAGAAGATGTGCTGGACACGAAACGTATAAAATAACAATTAAGGATATCGACAGACACTCCAGTAATGGCGGGATTACGTGCTACGGACGGATAAAAGCGACGACGGCAATTAATAGGAGGCAATTTATGCCTCTTGTTGTGTACTCACTGGGGTTATGAGCTTATGACTAGACGGGCCATAGCCATACTTTGAAGCTCGACTCCACCTTCCATTTCTGTTCGGACAACGTCAGCGAGCGTTCGTAGCCTGTCGTAACTGGTATACCTAGATTTAGATTTGTCAGTTAGTGGCTGCGCCCCGGGATCTCCGTCACATATTATACAGATAACCAATAAAAAACAATTCTTTGACGGTTTTTGCGTAGATTTCAATTAAACCTGAAATGACAGTTTAATATATCGACAGATACTTTGACAACATTTCATATTTATAACAGGTGGAAATTAATATAGAGATCGACAGGGCTTTATGTCGTGTACCTTAAAAAAAAATCTTTGAATTTATTCATCTGTATTTAAAGAAATATAAGAAAATACATCAAATAACTGCAATCTAAGACAATACGGGCTGAATAGGGTTGTTGTCTAAACCAAAGTGCGAAAAAATATACTTTTATTTTATTTGAAGTTGACAGATGACAGATGCATACCGAGTTTTATTGAGTTTTTTTAAATAAGAAAACCGACTAAAGTAACCGTTCCATTAAGTTCTGGTTTTGGTGTTGCCACATTTTAAAATGAGTATGTTTTTATAAATTAATAATAAAATAAATAATCATCTCAGAAAATAAATAAAAACAGAGATTACTTCATCTTTTAAGCAGAATTCAGAAAAGTAATAAAATGATAGTCTTAAAAATATGAAATGTTGTCAATTGCAGGATACGTGCTATCGGCGGATAAAAGCAACGACGGTAAACAATTAATAGCAGCCAATTCACGTCTCTCTTGTTGTGTTATGAGCTTAAGACGAGACGGGCTATAACCGCTCTTGGAAGCTCAACTCCACCTTCCACTTTTGTTCGGGCACATTCGTCAGTTAGTTGTTACAGCAGATACCCAATAAAATACAGTTCTTTGACGGTTTTTGCTTAGATCTGAACTTAACCTTCTGTAATATTTTATTGTCTGACGAAACGTATGAAATGACAGTTTAATATATCGACAGACACTCCAGTAATTGCAGGATTATACGTATTATCGGCGGATAAAAATGACGACGGCAAACAATTAATAGCATCCAATTTACGGCTCTCTTGTTGAGGGGTTAATCTCATAAGTTCACATATGAACCGAGCTATTGATAGCTGTTTAAAGGCTGATCGATCACGCCTATCAATGCCTATAATGTAGACCACACAATCAGTGTAACATTGACAACACAATCAGTCGTGAATAAATTAACAGATCATGTTTGATTGTTATGCTCTATGAGGATATGAGCTTACGAGTCTTTAATTTATTGATAGCCGTTTAAAGGTTGATAATGTGTCTACTGGTCTACATCCCTGTAAGTCCCTGAGGTTTATTCTCCGCGTATTCTGGCCGAGGACGATGCGTAACGACGACCTGTGGAGGATATGCCACCAGTCACATAAGTGTGGACATCGCGACGCGAAAATGGAGATGGATAGGCCACAACTTTTGGCGTGGAGGAGCGAATAACGAAAGCATTGCTTTCGAGTGGAAGCCGCCGGACGGAAGGCGCAGACGCGGACGTCCTGTACACTCATGGCGGCGCACCGTGGAGAGCGAGCTGCGAGTCATTTGAATGAGCTGGAGCGAAGCCAAAAAAGTTGCTAAGGATAGAAAGGCGTGACGCGAGCTGATGAAGGCCCTCTGCACCTCCGGGGTGCCTTACGACAACAACAACAACCACAACAACAACGACAATAACAACAACTGGTCTACATTGACAAAATAATCAGACTTTAAGTGACCGAGCGAGGCAAGCGTCTCTCTTTCGGTATTGCTAAAACTTATTCGTGCGTCCGGATGTTCGGATGTTCAGATTTTTTTTCTATTCTCGCCTACAAATTTTGTTAGTAAGGTTCGATAAGAATATAACTTTTTTATAGATTGAGTTTTTCGAAATTATGGGGGGTAATAACATAAAAAAGATAAATTTCGTCCATTTCGAAACAAACTCGGGAGGTCTACAGCTCATAGAGCCGTTAGTATTAAAATTACTTATTAAACTATTTAAAATAAAGTACATTGTACGATAAAAAGTGGCCAGTAATTCAAAAGGCTTACTATGGGATAAAACATAACTTGAAATTTTATGGGAGCCCTGCGGGAGGCGTCACTCTAATGGAGTGTGTGGCGCTTTGTTATAGCGTTCCTACACTTTTGAGCATTTATAGTTATATTTTGTCTTTTTTTTTACAATATATTATTTTAGGTAAGTGCCTGTGGAAGTCATTTGGAAAAAATTACTTCTTTAAAAATTAAGGCTGTAGTATTTAATTAATACTGCCGGGTCACTGAACCGGGCGGAGAAAATTAACCAATGAGGCAGCGTCTTTGTAAAGCGCAAAAGAAGTGCATTTAAATCTAAGGAATATCATTGGTCCATTTTACACTGCTCCGCTCCACTCTGCTCCTATGGACAGGCAGCTTTAATCAATCGTTACCTTGCGGAAATCCATATTCATGAAATCAATAATATTGCTTTACTAATCCGCAAATAAGTAGTATCAGTGCTAACCTCTTACTCGCGTATTTTTTTCCCGCAATACAGTGGAAAGATTTGAATATTAAAAATGCATTAATGCGTAAAAAAAATGCAAGTATAAGGGGTTAACACTTGACTAGCACGTTATTGTATCGCGGATTAGCTAAGCAATATTATTGTTTTAATCAACGCTGTAGGTATTTAATTACACATTTTAACCGCTAGACGTACTAAAATAGGCACTAATTTAAACATTAAATGAAAATAGGAAAGGCACTTTGAAGTCTCAGTTTCTCGCAACACGAAACTAATGTCACTAAGTAAGGTACTAAACAAATTATTATTGCTTATATTACCCCTTACAGAGGGTAATAAAACAACTTGCCATACTCCCACCTACATATTTATCGACACCACAGTCGTCACAAATAAACATCCACGTTATCTCACCGTCATAAAGCCTCGCAAGTAAAAGGGACGTATGTCTCACAGACATTCTTATGTGATAACGCCTTTCTTCTTTTGAAACGCCATACCCTGACTCGCAAGGAAGAAGGATGCATGTCTCATAGAAGTCCTAAGCTATAGCGTCTTTTTTCTTACAACAGTTGCGTCGCCCTCTTCACGACATCTTACACAAATGCCACATGACAACCTTTCAGGACTAATTTGATCCCGATCAGGCCACAACCCATGTAACACTCAGACTTTTCCATAGCTATAAGAGGCTGAATAAGGGCTGTATAAGTTCTTATTCAGCATGTGTGCTACGTGTGCCCTATTACCTTCGACTAGAGTCATGGATATGAAGTCTGTTTGTGTAGTGAGGTATTCCCGCTCCCAGGATTTTAGTTTGTGCCCCATCAAATAGTCTCCAAAATGCAGTATTAAGAGATTACAAAAGAAATGACATGATATAATTTGCGAAGAAGATACTGTAGAAATTAACCAAACCACTTAATCTCGGAAATGCTCTCGACGGCAGGAGGGTTATATTCAGGGTTCGTAAAATGCGAGCAAAAATCATTGAAACTTGATTATAATATTTGAGTGTATGTGTGTCTTTCTTCTGCACACTGCCGCCTAAAATTTTGAAATTTGACTAAGCATTCTCGGAGAACTATATCTAACATCAGTTATATATGGTTATATTAATTATTTTCTTTAATTCTTTATTCACTTGTCAGACCATGACGCCCCGTAAGGGCACAAGTTTTCAATGTTTATATTCGGGTGAAAAATGCTTTTATGAAATTGGTACTTTAGCTAGTGGCTTTTATAGATCAATTAGTAGTTCGGTCCGTGGAGACGTGGTTTCAAATCAAACCCCGCACAAAGCATTAAAAAAAAATCTGCCATAAACATGTCAATTAAGGAGGTATACGAGTTTACTGCGTTTTTGTGTTCGTTGTGTTATATTTCGGCCACTAGGGGAAAATTTCCGGGATTTGTACATCACTACTCGCGTGTTAGGTATTAGTAAACATGATCACGTGATACTTTATGTGGAATTCAATTTTCTTCGACGTATTCCATTAAGATCGGGTGTTGTTTGTTTCGTTTATTTGATGTAAGATGGATGAAGGTATTTTGCAACTGTGTCATATTAATTCAATGCAAAATATTTCAGGTAACAAGTCTCCACAATGCAATTATTAAATACGAGTATTTACTGTTAATAGTATTTATACCCTATGTGAAAAGAGGGACATACTTAATACTGCCCATAAATTATGAGTATAGAAGTAATCATTTCTTAAGGCCGAATTTACATCGCTTTGTTCTAACAAATAATGGACCCAATAGGTATTATATGCATAATGAAATACATAAATATAGCATGAGTAAAAAACTCTTTCAGCAACTAAAACTTACTAGATCTCGAACAGATTCTTATGGCAAAAGAACGCTGACGCATGGAGGAGTAAAACTCTATAACAATTTACCTATAGATTTAAGAAACCTAAATTCTATCAATATGTTCAAGAGACAACTTAAAAAATATGTCTTCGATACAATTGATGTCTTGTAATTATATTTTATTTTTTACGCAATTATATACCTATTACTTGAGAGTTAAGAGCGTGTATAAACTTTTGATGTCGCTCCTGCATGTTACTTGTTACTACTAATTATTGATTAAATTGTTTAGCTTCTAAGTTCTCATTTAAGTGAACATGTAATTTTGTTCTTATGAGAATAAATTCTTTAAACCGAACCGAAACCGAATGAACTGCGGCAACAAACAGCACTTAAGACACCTTTTCTTTCAAAGTAGCAGTTTGTGGCCGCAGTTTATAATGCATTACATTACCGATTGGATCCTATTATTTGCTAGAACAAGCGAGACGCGAATTCAGCCTCTAAAAATCATTCCTACTATAGTTTCGTAGGAAATAAAAAATGCATTTGTAGACTAGTTTTCATAGTAATAAATAATAATAAATAAATAGGTGTTAAGGGACAATCTTGCACAAATCGATCGGCCTAGACCAAACTAAGCAAAGCTACGATATACATAATATATGTATAAATGCATATATAGATAACATCCATGACCCAGGAACAAATATTCGAGTTCATCACACAAATATTTGCCCTGGCCGGGATTCGAACCCAGGACCGCCTTCAGATCCCACCATCAGATATCACATCACACTAATATTATAAAGGCGAATGTTTGTGAGTGTGTTTGTATGTTTGTTTCTTCTTCACACTCAAATGGCTGGACCAATTTTGATAAAATTTGGTACGTATATAGCCGATAACCTGCATTACCACAGATAGGTTTTATGTCGAAAAAATGTAGAGTTCCTGTGGGATGAGCGGTGTTACCCCGCAGGGCGCAACTAGTTCAGGATAAAAATATTTTATTATTCGATCACTAATCCTTTTTGGTAACATAGTTATATGGTTAATGATAAAAACAGGTTTATTAAAAAAGGTTTAATCAACAAAATCATAGAAATTTAGGTTATAATGAAAACATAATATTTATTTTAACTTATGAACCTGTTTTGAATTTACTCACGACACTTTTAAGAAAAACTCATTATACTTAAATATTATAATATTAAAATAATGTTTTACAACATCTTACGAAGTGTATTATTGGATACGCGGTGGCCTCGACAACTCGCTGAATAAATTTCCTTTTGAATACTAAGTCCTACTTCTGAAACTCGGGAAAATAAATTTTAAGCTTACGAATCTAATAAACAATGTAATGTACCTAACAACCTTAATTTTGTTCAAAGAATCCGTCAATTAAAGCAGCCGAAAGATCTATTAAAGAACTTTTCACACTTTTATAATTTACGGGAAAATTATGTCAGTTTATGTTTAAAAAATGTTCGATTCTTTATGGATCCAGGTTAACAGAAACGATTGGTGCAAGACAGAAAGAAAACAATGAAGTATTCATTTTACTAAAAATATTTTTGTAATGACTTCCAAAAGATGTAGAGTTAAAAACTTATCGGCAACAAAAATACATCGTCTATGAAAATGTCAACTGTTTAGATATCACGATTCTTGAGAGAGCCTGGCGACAGTATCGAGCAAAAAACAGCAAAAAAAAACATGTTTTAGTAATTTTACATCATCTGTGAAAATATGAACTATCTAGCTATTGTTGTAATATGTTGTATCATATTCATATGGTTTATGAGATACAGCCTGAAGACGCACAGTGGACTTAGTAATACGGTCCCGTTTTTACCCTTTGGGTACGGACCCTTATAAATACTTTATTTTTGTAATTAGTATTTTTTAGTTCATGAAAATAGTTCTCAAATGTCTTAATTAAAAACCTGGGTCCGAAGCAGACGTAATTATCCTATGTAAACATCTGTTATCACCGTAACTTGAGACTTAGCGCTCATAATTATTTTTATACTCGCGTACCTACTTTAATCTGTCAATTATAATTTCACAGAAAAATCACAATAACGCACTTTTTAATCTTGTACCAAAATTCTATAGTCTATGGTACCTGCTACAGAACTAATATTCATAAGACATCTCTCTAATATACTCAACTCTAATAATTTCAAAAAGAGAACATCAGCATATTTGATTTAAAAAAAGCACGCTTCTGTTCACTGATTGGTTGAAATTACTTGTCAAAAATTTTAACCAATCACGAGGCACCCGCCATGACCATCGCGATCATTTTTTATAATAGATCAGATTTAGTTGAACGAAGAAGGTTACATCAAAAAAAAAAAAAACAAAATAGTTCGGAATGACGATTAAAGTAAAAAAAATATATGTTTCTGTTGTATGTAATAGTTACACAATTAGGTCTTAAAACCTTGTACCTTACTTAGGCCACTCGGCAAGCGCCGTGACCGAAACGTTGTGCAAAGATTGCATAAAATACCATTCTTTGCATAAAAATATTTCAAGAGTCCAATATTTAACTGCGTGATAATTTAAATTCAGTGAACATTAGTTTGTTCTGGAGATTTTGAGCGATTAATGTTCCTTGTATAAAGTTTTCAGGTTAAAATCGCAGGTAGGTATGCGTTAAAAATGAGTGGGGTTTTTAATTTGGATTTTTTTTTAGATGCAAGAGGTTTTCACTCAATTGTGAGATCATAGTTGTTTACTTTAAACCTTTTTTTAATCATCAAGGGAAAAAGAGAAGTGTTACAAGTTTGAACCCTGTATCTGTGTGTTTGTGGCATCGTAGCTCTTAAACGGGTATGGGTGCGTTTTTTAGGGTTCCGTACCTCAATCGGAAAAACGGAACCCTTATTAGGATCACTTCGCTGTCCGTCCGTCCGTCTGTGTGTCAGTGAAGACCCTTTAAAAGGTTTTTTTAAGAAAGTGTTTTTGTTCGCATCTCAAATAAAAAAAAAAGACTCATATTTTATGTATTTTTTTTATTCGAAATATAATAAAAATAAACGTCCCATACATTTACAATTATTTTCCCAAAACTATAGATAAGGGTTTCTTCTTTGCTACGCAACTCTAAAATGGGACTTCTATCAATATTTATGGCGAAGCCTTAAACTATTTATTACCGTTCTAAAAACCGTTACATTCGCTACAAAATTGTAATCCATAAGCAATTACATCATCATGATTGTATTTCACTACCCGAGTGTTGTCTGGAAGAGATCTCTCTTTAGCGATTAGTCCGCTGCCATTATTCAAACTTTGTTTTTGTGTGTTTCTGTTGTAAACTGTTTATGCGCAATAATGTATTGTATTGTACGTATTAAATTGACAGCCTTCAGTTGCGAGGTCAATACAATTCGGTTCCCACCGGCTTGTCTATTTTAGGACATTTCGGTGCCCTTCTCTTCTGCTCTTTAAAAAAGTTTGCCAACTCGGCTTCAGCTTACTCAGCAATAGGTTAGTGATGCGACTTAAGATAAAATAATAATTGTATTATACACGATGATTTTTAATCGGTGATCAGGTACCAACTTTTCTAACTCAGTAAATGATGGCGGTCACGTTGAAGTCGTAATTACATGAAAATAAACTTTTATTTTTCTATGATAATTTTTATTTAAAATACCAATTTTGTCTTAAATTCCTTGTCACCCTACTAATCTGTATCGGTAAGCTTACAACCTTTTTAATAATTTAATGGCAATGACAATTTATGAGTAATAACTTGTCATTATCATTGTCATTACGTATACAAAGTCGTAGGAAATTTCGTAAAATTTCCCGCCAAAGCGATGACACTTGACGTAGGTATCGTACTTTAATAAATTTATGTAGGATGACCGTGTATCTAGTGGTTGTTAGTTTTAATTATGTTTCAACTTTTAATTAAATAAACAGTGAGGTAATTGCATGAGACCTCGCCTATTAGGTTTAATTTTAGCTGGATATTCATATTTTTCTACTCCTGATCACCGATTAAAAATCATCGTGTATAATTCGTATATTTTCACGTACAAGTATAGGAAAGCACAGCGTGGGACGGCCCCCGACTAGGTAGACGGATAACCTCGTGAGGTGCATACTTAGGAGCTAGGAGCTAGGTAGACAAAAATAAATAAGTAATATAAATACTAATGTGATTAATTATTATTAATTATTACTGCAATGTAAAAAATAGAATCGATAAAAAGACTCTATAAAAAATTTCAAAATATAGTGCGCATGCTTATATTGCTTATTCTTTTGAAGTGTAAGTATTTCTTGTTTTTGTGTACAGTCGCCATCAGATATATCGTAGCATGTAAGGTATTCATAAATATCTGAACACGACTCTTATTGACTGGGCGTTACAGTACATGTTCACATATTTATGAACGCCTTATATGCTGCGATATATCTGATGGCGACTGTACAATAAAGTGTTTAGATACATACACACATATACAAGAAAAAGTCGTAACTCGCTTTTATGCTTCTCCGGAGTCGGGTAAACGTATCATACAAACATAATAAATTCAACAGGTGTAAACCAAAAACAAAAACATAAGCATGGAACCCAAACATTATTCACATTCACACGCTACATGAAGATTAATCTGACGTAGGAACAAATAGCGTCAAATCAAGAAAATTATAAGGAAAATCGTCCGGAAATTGCGCACTTGACCTTGACGTCACCTGGACACCGGAAGTGACGTCCACCTGCTCAGGTGTGTCGCCAAATTAATCAACACACCAATCCATTAACAATAGTTATGTCACCATGAAGTGGAAAGTTACTAACATAAAGTATACTACCTATATTCATGAATAAATGTAAGTATATAAATTATTGCTTAATTTATTAAAATAATAAAATATTAATTTTATATTTTTATTCATTCATTATATTTTATTCAATTTCCGCGATTGTCACACATTTAAATAAAACAATTTAAACGGATTCATGATTGATCAAACAACGCCAGAAAGGCTCAAATAATGAATATAGGCGACATACTAAATATGTTATTCAATCATTGCTCAAAGTATTACAACATTTGGTGCGGTATTTACTGAAAAATCAATTGTTGTTCGGTAAATATATATATGTTCCGGTAAATACACTTTTATCGTGGAATTAAAATTATGATACGTAGTAGTCAATAAACGGTAGTTTACGATAAGTATTCCTTGTTATTAAATTAGAATGGTTCGAATTTTTCCTATTTTTTTCCTATTATTCTTATAAAAATAAAAGTTACTTTACCTACATCTTAGCTAAAATTTTGTCCAGAAGCCAGGGTCACCTTGCATTAAGAAAAAAATATAAAACACTATTCCCACTTACCTCTTTAATCCGATTAAAAAGAAAGTTCACTTTTTAATTCAATGTCACAGCCACAAACACAAACAAAACACAAACGCTCACTTTAAATTTAGAATTCACTTCGAATTGCGCGCCAAAACGTTGCCGAGTTCGGGAGCGGGAAACATTTTTTATTTTTTTTATTTCGCGGGAGTGCGGCGCGTGTTGAGTCAAACGTCCAACTGAGCAAATTGGACTTACTCTGTAGATAGGACGCTCGCAGGCGCGTTGCAACCCTAGTGTCACATTCGAATTGGTTTCGCGACTTTAATCTAAAGGTTATTGTGAAACTTGTAAGACGTTTGATAATTAGCCAAGTGAAGCAACCCAGCCTGAGATGAGAGACAATAAAGTGATCTTGAGCGACAGCATGGTGAGATTTCCTTTGCCTTTGCTTTTCACTTTACTAAAGTTATCAATTTAAGGTAGTCAAAACACATATTATAAGATACGAAAACTTTCATTTTTGAAACTATCCCATACCAATTTAACTTTAACAACGAAAAATAGCCTGTCTATCGTATATTTTCAAATCATATAAGTACCTATGCGCGTTAGCGCACTAACACCGCCAGGCGCAATCGCAGCCTAAAATTTAAGAGATGGTCACGAAATTTCTTTTTTTTAAATCTTGTAAGTACGATTTTTCGAAGGGTCCCCTGTGACCCCTCTTTTTGCATCGCGTCTAAACACCGCAAAGCCAATCCAGAATAAGAGCCCACCCCGGCGAGACGAAATGAGCCCCACATATCTACAGTGCAGGATATCAGTACTGTTCGCATGACGTCACTTTCCGATGAAAATTGATTTGTGAATTTCGATTTATCTTTACCTTGCGGTACTTATATCTCCCTGAATATATTGTAAGAAGTCGTATCGTGGTTAATGCTATTTAATGTTTAGTTATGTACCTACATACAAACAAACAAGTAAACATACTTATTAAAATCATCATCATCATCATCGTCATCCTTATCCATCGCTCATCGGTCATCGCTGTCCGTTTCTTCCATTCCGCACGATTCAGTTAGGTTTTCGTCTATCTGAAGTTCTTACAGGCTTTTTTCCACCGTTGTTAACCAAGTGGTCGGTGGTCTCCCGCGTTTTCGCGTCGTTGTTGGTATCGCCAATGCTATTTTGACCATGTGATCTGTCGGCCAAGTCAAATCTAACCTACTTTAAGATCTCACATTTTTAAATAACAGCAATTGTTATAGGTATCCAATAAAGCAAAGAAATAGAGTTTAATACTTGTTCATAATGTTATTTTGTTCCTATAAATACATACATATTTGGATTTTGCATAGAACTTGGCACTCATTTAGATCTCCATTCTTTTTGCGGCGAAGCCCACAGCCAAGCATAGTTTTTGTATTGAACTTGGCTCTCCTTTTTTACATTTATGTTTTTGGTGGGATATAATTTTAACACGATACTTATTATGTAGTATAAGTAGGTATAGTTACTGATAAAAATATGAATATATTTGAAGGCTACAGAGAAAAAGGACGTCTAATCACTTGGGTATAAAAAAAAATAAGCTTAAACATTTTGACATAAATCACATTTTTCAGTAACTTGTACCTACCCTTTACATATGTTTAGATAAAGTACTGTTGCAAGTTTCAGAAAATAACGGAACTAAACGCAACCGATCAGCTCAGATCTAGCATTCTGCTAATCAGTGCCGCGTCCACATGCTTGGCAAACAACGGCAAACCTACAGGACGCAGTTATATGTTAGAGTACCTACATAACGTAACACGACAAATACTACCTGTCACTTTCCAATCATTACCGTGCGAGCAAGATAGCTGAAACTAGTGACACTGACTCAGCTATCAGATATATGCTATTCCTGCTAGCTGGTGCACACTTAATCACTTCAAGCGAACGTGAACAAAAATAGCAATTAGGTAACATAACGCCTTAATTGGGTAAATCTTTGCGACCAATTGGTACCTTTCCCCTTAATCCCGGAAGTCACAAGATTTATGGTCCTCCTAGTAGAAACCAAGGACAAAAACGGAGGCCATTTTAATTAACTCTGTATTTTTGGCTGACGTAGGAATTCTGGGGTCCAAATTGTACAGGAAAACTAACGTTACAAGTGAAGTTATTGCGTAACGTAATGCGGCTATTACAGTTCCTAAATTAGTCACAGATGAGAGGGATGCAACAATACGTGAGACAAGATAACTCCATCTCACTCCTTCGTACTGTTGCATCCCTCTCCTCAGTGACTAATTTGGAAAAGTGTAAGTCATCTCGGTTTCAGCGAGTAAGTACAGCATAGAATATTAGCCTTACAACTAATTTATTTATTTTATTATAGACGCAAATCCGGCACAAGTATGCCGTAAATAGCAAATATTTAAAAGTAGCAATTTCATGAATTCACAGGCGCGACAGCGACCTATCGGTGTAACTCGGGCGTCGGTGACCTTGTAATAATGCCGAATCCTTCGACGAGGCATTCACGTGAATGCCCATCACCACCGCGCGCGTCCCGGACTCGCCCGCGCTCGCCCCTCGACCCTCGACACGCACACATAGCCGCGAGTTTTAATACTGCACACAAGTGTCGCTGCCGTTTCTTTTTACGTTAGTATATAGTATATACTTAGTAGTATTCTTTGATGAAGTGTCAATACTCGTAGGTAGTATGAGTGTATCAAAGAAAAATCTTCTTTTATTCGACGACGCGTTTGGCTCGGTTTGTAGACACCTGCCTACTGAGTCGGCGGTCCTGGGTTCGAATCCCGGCCGGGGCAAATATTTGTGCAAATATTTGTTCTTGGGTCATGGATGTTATCTACTTATATATGTATTATGTATATCGTCGTCTAGTACCCATAGTACAAGCTTTGCTTAGTTTGGGACTAGCTCGATTTGTGTATGATTGTCCCTTAATATTTATTTATTTATAATATTTATTCGATTATTGCTAAATAAATGATTAAAAACGAAAAAATTTAATTTGTATTGTTTTCAAATTTAATTCTAAACATTTGGTTTACGGCAGCAGACGTTACTGTTTTAATAAAAAATAATATTATGTTTAATGATTGGTGTCAATTGATTTATATTGACTTCTGAATAATATTAATAGTATAGTAATACAGTGTTCGTAATACAAAAATAAACAATCGCCAGTTACAATAAGGTAAGTTCCACAAAAGGAATCGATTGTCCCCCATTTTGGGCACCTAACCACCTAACGACAATCGTTCGCGATGATAGCGCTACCGCTTTCGACTAATATGACTTAAGAGTATTGAGATACTATAAAACATAAGCCGTTTTAATATTAAAAAAAAAATTATTTATAGAAATACCTCATGCTACAAGGTTTTAAAAGTACTTGAAGTATATAATACATAAGACGTTTTGGAATTGATGGAGTTGTGCGGCCGCACACGTTCATAGACTACGCGTTCCATTTTCGAATTTGACCGTTTGAATTCTAATTGATGTGTTTAAATTAAAACAATATAACCCACAGTACAGTCGCCATCAGATATATCGCAGCATATAAGGCGTTCATAAATATCTGAACATGTACTGTAACGCCCAGTCAATAAGAGTAGTGTTCAGATATTTATGAACGCCTTATATGCTGCGATATATCTGATGGCGACTGTAGGTACGTGTCATCTACGTCAACTGACAAGGCTCGCTGGTTTCTTGCCATTGCCGTGGACGCTTAGGCCATGTTCAGATGACAAGCGCTCAACGCGCGTTTTGCTAACGCGCGTTTACAACTACAAACATTTTGTTCAGGCCGTACACATGTGCCAACGCGCGTTTATGTATGGAGCTAAAAACGCGCGTTAGTACAACGCGCGTTGAGCGCTTGTTATCTGAACATGGCCTTACCATCAGGCGAAGATAGACTATCTGTCTGTCTAATAGACCAGTTATGTGGGGCCGCTACAAAAAAAATATTAATAGATAATATTTTGAGTTTCTTAGTTTAATCTGTGAGTTTTTTTTGTAATACGGATCGAGATACGAGTTTTGTTTTATGTAGTAAACTCATCGATCAAGAATTGTAAACTGTACTTGTTACTAAGTGACTTTTGGTTGCCAGCAGACGAGATCAAAAAAATCTAAAAAAAAACAAAAATATATTTATTTTCAACAAGATTATAGATAATGTTGAATTCACCTTTTAAGTTAGTACTTGTGTTAGGAGAATTCGCTCTCTCATCCAAGTTATACACGGTTAAAAATAAATAGTTAATAGGGTATATCTATGATACATAAAGTGTACAATTTAGCCCTTATACTATAAGTAAATATAATATTAAGTAAAATCTAACTAAATCTAAAAGTAAGGTCACTATTTGTGACCATCATGCTGTAGTTTTTGTTTGTAGTACAAGTACAATAAAAAATCTGCACGTTTTGAATTAGTCTGAACTTAAATATCCTGAGTAGTTTTTTTTACTTGTTGAAGTTTTTTTTTAAATATTAGAGTATAACATGTGAAACTTTCGTAAGGGTGTTTTATTTATTTAAACTGTATTGCGCAATACAAACAGTACAAATTACAGACTTAATGCCGAATGACGTGGCCCAAACAGAGATACTAGAAGTTGGTGCAATTCAGAAATCGAATTGATTGTACAGAGTCGGGTGTTCAAAATCGACTTAAATGACTACCGAAAAACCCCCGCAATTATTTGTTGCAATATAAATTACTTTTTAACGATACTTTCTCAGGATCTTAGAGCATCTTGTTATCAGACTGATCACGCTAATATTATAAAGGCGAAAGTTTCTGGGTGTGTTTGTGTGTCTTATGTGTTTGTGTGTTCCTTCTTCACGCTCAAACGGCTGGACCAATTTTGATAAAATTTGGTAGGCTGACACCCTGGATTAACACATAGCCATACATACTTTTGATCACGGACAAATTTAGTGTTCCCGTGGGATGAAATGCTAATACCGCAGGGCGCAACTACTAGCATGTGTACATAACATAACATACAGGTACGATATTTAACCATTAAGCTAAATTAATTTAGGCGTAATACGTTACATAAATAAAATTCCAAGTAATATTAATCTCGTAAAGTATGTTACGCAGTACATGATTAAATATCCATCAAAGGATCTTCCGGGAAATGTCTTAGCTTTATCCAACATACCATCTTTAGTAGAATAACGTCTCAAGCGACAGATACCTATGGTTACATGTGTCATTATTCCACTAGGTAACAATATTTGAGCAATAGATATCCTTCGCTAATTTTCGTAAAGTCTTATCTCATATAATTGTGAAGTTCCAAAAGCAACATTATTCTTTAAAAGTTAAAGTTTCAAAGCAACTAATAAGGTATGATGATTTAGGAATATCATGTTACGGCATTTCTGGGCTACGGGCGTTTCAACCGATTGCCTTTTAACTTCTGTCGAATAATTATAAGTGTTGGTTGAGTCTGTGTGTCTGCCTGAAGCAACGTACTTTCTAGATAAACCCATTTTAATTTAATGCGGACTATAAGTGCCGCTATAACATGAGCCCTATAAAACAAAACGGCTAAAACTCCCCGTCCATCAGGCGGTAAACTCCGCACCATTCTGGTTTCATGTCCAATTCTTTCGCCGTTCAGGCAAGTCGTCTTTGGAATACACTCCCTCTCTATTAGACAAGCCCCAAGCAAGGTAGCTTCCAAACGGATGCTACGTAAGCACCTGCTCGAAAAAGAGCTCGAATAATGTCTCATCCTATGCAGTAGACACTACATCGTATTTATTATTATATTATATATAATATACATCTTATAGTATGTAAATATATGTATCATTGTATTTATGGTAGTTAAGTTATATAATATACATGTATTCACTTGTATCTTGGATGCTCTCCGAACGATTAATTTTCTACTCTGCACCCACTTGAAGCATCTCTGTTTGGACCTATGGTTGACTGGTAGAGAATGCCATTAGGCATTAAGTTCGCCATTTGTACTGACTTTTGTTTTGTGCAATAAAGTTTAAATAAATAAATAATAAATAAAACGCCCGTATATAATACGCTTTGCCCAACAAGTGACGGATTCCCAATACCAAGGTATTTCAGGTCGCGTGCTTAGATGGATGAGAAAGAGACAATAAGTGCGTGCCGCTATAAGATGACCACTATAAAACAAAGCTGCCAAACGTCTGTATATATGCTTCGTTCAGCAAGTGACGGGTATCCAATACTAGGGCATTTTAAGGACGCAGGCTTAGAGGGATGAAAAAAGGACTAAGTGCCGCTATAACATGACCACTATAAAACAGAGCGGCCAAAACGCCCGTATATAATATGATTTGCCCAACAAGTGACGGATTCGCAACACAATCATTTCAAGGTCGCAGGCTTCGAGGGATGAAAAGGGGCAATAAGCGCCGCTATAACATGACCACTATAAAACATAGCAAGGCCAAACGCTTGTATATATGCTTCGTTCAGCAAGTGACGGATTTCCAATACCAGGGCATTTCAAGGTCATATGCTAAGGGATGAAAAAGGAAGAATAAGTGCCGCTTTAAGGGACCTTTCCCTTAAAGCGGCACTTATTCTTCCTTTTTCAGTAAGCTCCACTATAACATGACCACTAAAAAACAAAGTGGCCAAAACGCCCGTACACATACATATAATTATGCTTCTCCCAACAAGTGACGGATTCCCAATACCAGGGCATTTCAAGGTCGCAGGCTTAGCGGGATGAAAAAGGGGAAATAAGCGATGCTATAACGTGTCAACATGTTTGCTCGGGGCGCACTGCTTACATTTTTTCCGGCGTAGGCGTAGGTATCTTATTAGGTTATTTGCGTTCTGTTCGCTCTGCACAAAACTTAGTTCTTACTGTTCCCCCTTCATCTTCTAAATTTTATAATGGTTCTTTCACTTTCCGGGCTACTTTACTGTGGAATTCGCTTCCTCTGGATATAAAGCGTGCCCAATCTCTTGCAACATTTAAAACCCTCGTCAAAAAACACTACTTGTCTCTCCCTTAGTACACTGCAATAATAATCGCTCCTTTAACTTTGTGGCTCATACTGTTTTTGTTTTATTTATTACTTTACAATATATTTATTTATTATGTCTAAGTATTTATGTAAGTATATCTGTATAGTTTTATTTATGTATGTTTATTACCTTTGTCTTTTATGGTAGTCGTTCATTTAGTCCTTTTATTATTATGCACCACCTACTAATTTCAAACATTAATTTTCAACTACTCCGCTACCTAAAGGTTGTCTGGAAGAGATCGCTATTTAGCGATAAGACCGCCTGTTGTTTACCTCTGCCTGTTATTTGAATGTATCTCATGTTGTGTTGTATATTCCTTGATGTTGGAGGTGTGCAATAAAGAGTATTTGTATTTATATTTGTATCTCCCTCACTCAGCTTTCGTGACAAGTTGAATCTTGTCGCAGAAGCTTTTGATCTGTGTTTTGTTGATTGTTAGTGTTGTGAGGGTGGCGACGCGTGTGCCGGTGCTAATAATTACGCGCGTTCTGTTTTTGAAAAAATAAAGGCGGAAGGCGGAGCCTTGCACCCAGGTGTGATTTAGTGCGTAGTCAGCGGCGTGATCACGTCTTGGCAGTGGATGTCTTTCGTCTATATGATCTGTGCTTTCGTTCAATGTGATAATAAATAAATTAACACCGGACAACATCACACAAATCGATCTAGTCCCAAATTAAGCTCAAGAAGGCTTGTGTTATGGGTACTAGACGACGATATACGTACTCACATAGATAAATAAATATTTAAATACATGGAACAACCATGACCCAAGCACAAATATTCGAGTTCATCATCATCACACAAATATTTGCCCTGGCCGGGATTCGAACCCGGGACCGCCGGCTCAGTAGGCAGGTGCTCTACAAACTGCGCCAAACGCGTCGTCAAATGATAATGATAATGAGACCAAAAATATTATTTTTTCACGACACTAGAAGACTACGACGTCCGCGTAAAACGTCTTTCGTCTCTTCGGATGTCCCAGCTATCCCTGTACTAGAATTGGTTAAAATCTGTCCAACCGTGTATGTCGGCTTGATGAGCGGACACAGAAATCTTTGCTACAGCTGCCGGCAAACTTTTAGAGCATAACCTTGACTGCGCAGTAGCCGATTGACGTACAAATTTACATGCGCAGATCCGCCATTTTTCTAAAAGTTTGCCGGCAACTATAAATGGCGCCATACAATTGGTGCCGTGCACCCGTACAAATCCTGCATTGCGTAATTTAAGATTTTTCTTGTCATAATTATCCCTCTCCATAAAAAAACAATATAATACCTAAATATTTAAATCGATATCTGTATATTCTCTTTTTTCGATCAAAATATTTACAGTTTCACCAAAAATACTGACTTGCACACTAAATAATGCGAATTCAATATACTAAAACTATTTTACTGGACATAAAAAAAAACTAACCTAACCTAACCCGGCCGAGTCGGATCTTAGTGTGCAGTGCGAGGATAATTAGTGTGCAAGTCAGTATTTTTGGTAAAACTTTCAAATATATCCGATGTACGAACCATATTTTTGGTGTGAATTCGGTTAAAAAGGTCATCTCGTTTTGTATGATGTTTAAGTTTTTTTTGTAGGACATGTTCAGTTTATCATTTTTTTTTTTGCACAGCATTCGTTTTTCTGGTATGCATGCAGTTAATTAGTGGAGTTACCTAGTGTACTGAAAAATTATATAGATGTGCATTTAAATATATCCCTAATATAATTATCAATACATAATAGTAGGTATTGATTGTTATCATGTTAATTGAGGCAGATCGTGGGAAACTGTTTCACCATTTTAAAACTCAAGGGAGTTTTTATCGTGTTTTTGAAGTTTCAAAGTTACGACCGGCATTTGTTTCCTTCAAAAATTGTTCAGCGAATTCATTTGCCGAATCTCTTGTGAATTGTTCGAAGAAAGTTAAATGTTCTTTAAAGCTCGGTTTTTTTACACAGTCGTGAACTTGGCAGGGTTTAGAAGTTCATGTCACATCAACTCTAATTTAAGTGTGGAAGAATTTTCTGAGCACTGTTTCTAATTTGATGAATCGTCGACATCTATAAACAAAAGCGTCTAGACGCAACGTCATGCGATCTTTTAAAATGATTAGGTAATTTCATCCCCTGTTATACCACCGTACGTACAACTTTCAGACTTTTTACTTTCTTAATACGGTATTTGATTTATTTATTTAATCGTATGGCGTTTAGTACAATAAAATATAGGCATTTTCTTCAAATTACAATGTCACAAAATTAAACTAAAATCAGATGTCAACATTCAGTGTGTTGAGCCACGCAATTAATTACGTCGGGTGTTACGCGCAGTAGGTCTTCTGGGGGTCCCGAGTACGGGTGTATATTATATCACTTTATCGAAATTTCTTTCATCGATTTTCATTTCATCGAAAACTATTCCACGAATGTCTTTTCATTTTTTTTTCTATTCACATAATCATCAATTCATCGTTTTTCGAATCATCGACCAACTATTCAACGTAAATTGTTTCGAATTTGTCTCAAATCGCAGCTTAACTATTCATCGAATTTACCTTTCATCGAAACATGATTCACAGATGGCACGTCCCATTTATACAAAAAAAAACCTAAACCTAACCCAAGCAGGTCGGATCTAGCCAAGTCGGGTTTCAGGTCATAAAAAAAAAAAACCTAAACCTTGTTTTTTTTTTTTATCGGAGTGATAATGCTTTACGCATACCCCGGCTTGGGGAGGCCATTTGGGGTTATGTGGGACTCCCACCTCCCGGTCCCTCCTAGCGAACCAGGTCGGATCCAGCCAAGTCGGGTTTCAGGTCATAAAAAAAAAATAACCTAAACCTAACCCAACCAGGTCGGATCTAGCCAAGTCGGGTTTCAGGTCATAAAAAAAAATAACCTAAACCTAACCCAACCAGGTCGGATCTAGCCAAGTCGGGTTTCAGGTCATAAAAAAAAATAACCTAAATCTAACCCAACCAGGTCGAATCTAGCCAAGTCGGGTTTCAGGTCATTAAAAAAAAAATACCTAAACCTAACCCAACCAGGTCGGATCTAGCCAAGTCGGGTTGCCAGTATGGCCTATGGTCTTAGCCTGTCCGGAAGGACGAATCATTAAAAAAAAAAAAAAACACGTTTCGATGAACGACTACGTCGATGAACAAATAAAATAATGAAGTGAAATTCGATGAATTGATTCTTGTGTGAAAGGTAATTCGAGCAAATGTACAAGCGATGTAACGAAGTTCGATGAATGATTCCTAAGTTGTAACAAAATTCTGCAAATAGTGTTATGGGAAACGATAATCGATGAAACGTTTTTCGATAAAGTGATGGATTACCCCCGAGTACGAATGAAGAGGGCATCGCTGAATAATATGCTCCATAGTCTGGACTTCTTCGCCACACTCGCACATTGCAGAATCTTTCCACCCCCATTTATGTAGAAAGTAATTGCAGCGGCCGTGACCCGTTCTAAGCCTATTCAAGCGGCACCACAGTTTCCGAGGAAGGTCGAACCCCCATGGCTTACAGGTCGGGTCTATGGTTCTCACCCCAACGGGCGGTGGGTAGAAGAACTCATTGTCGACTGGTAGTGCAGTTTTGGATTTAATATTCTCAGTCTCTCTCCTCAGTGCATGTTTTCTCCAAAGATGTGGAGGTGCTATGTTGCATAGTGTTGGTAGCCAATGGGTAGGAGTAGACTTAACTGTTCCCGAAGCTATTTGATTAATGTGAAAATATACTATCATATTATTATTATGTATTGTATCATTGAAATCACTAAACACACACTGAAAAATACACGGAATCAAATAACCACTAACTTTTGGTGCACGACGTTTTATATAATTTCATTTAATCTATTTTGGTTTGATATACCACTGCTTTGTATAATGTTACGAATGATATAATGTCGGTATAGAAAATGTCGAGATAATATAATGCAACAAGAGATATAATGAGTTAGGTGCTAAAGAGTTATAACCCTTCAAATCACCACAAAACTTGTTTGCTAGGTTAGGTTCGTTAGGTACCTTGCGTCCTTCAGGGCGGAAATAGAAGCCCCGAGAAGCGGGGACTCATCGACTTGCTCGCGTTATTTAGCATTATAACAATATACCAATTAATAATTAGTGTAGAGTAGATACAACAAATTATAACAATAAACCGTTACAACGTTATATCAAATATATTAAATGACTTTAATTCAATTTATTGTATATCGAGTGCATGTTAGTTTTTATGAACTTATATAAAACATTGCGGACTCCTTTCGGACATTATACTATTATTAATTAGACAAAAAATAAGAGAAGGCGCATTTTGACTACTTATTTGTATCTTCATAGAAACTACATAGTAACGGATAGTTTTTGACGTTTCGAAAATGATTAGCTGATTTGTGCAATCATTAAATACCGTAGTTAAGTTACGCCACACATCCATCGTATATTCTCATTTCTGTCAAACCGATGACGATATTCAAAAAAAAGTAGATACAATTTGGCACAGCAATGGCGTCGAAAACAATAACGCCGCGATTTACCCTCGACCCCGTGGTCCGGCGCGATAACAGCCACCCCGTAAACTACGAGCTTTATATTTCAGGTTTTATTTCTTTTTGTTCTGAATTTATTTGGGTTCAGGTTACATTCGGATGTTTAATTTACGAGTCAACATAGTTGAAGTTACGGTAGCTGAAATTGAGCAAGACATGGCCGGCATTTAATTTAGCGTATACAGTCCTTTTAAGCACTTACCTGTTAATCTTATTTTTTAACCACCGAAGAAAAAAGAGGGGTGTTATAACTTTAACATCTGTATATGTGTGTCTGTCTGTGACATCGTAGCTCGCTAAGAAGGAAACGTGATAAGCTTTGGTATGTACCATAAAAACATATCAATAAGAAATTATATTAAGTGATTAATATCGTATATAGGTCCCAACCAAATATAGCTATGAATCATCTCGACGGCAAGGCTTTTGATAAAAAAAAACTGCATTCAAATCGGAATATCCGTTTGGGAGCTATGACACAGACGTCTGTCTGTGTCATAGATCCCAAATAGATATATACACATGTACACGATATACATGTAAACTTGTAACACCCCTCTTTTTTGTCGGACGAGACAGTTCCACCATGACATAACATGATAAAAAAGACAACAAAACTTAGTGAAAATTAAATTAATCAAAAATTATAATTCGAAAAAGATTAATTACCTAACTAAAGTTTTATGTTTGAACAAATTCCGTCTTAAAATCTCAAAAACCTCAATCTTAGTAAATCCTTACGTTTAGTGGTCGCATTAGAAACGTAGCTAATGCGAAATATGCAAAGCCGTTACGAGAGAAGTCCATCTAGGAGAGTGATTCGTGACGTGACCACTCTGGCCGCCGGCCGCGACGGATTATGACTAGAATGACAAACTTATGACCGGAATGACTATTTGGTAGCTGTGGGACTACTAAATAGATTAATTCGTCATCATCAACAATATTGCCAGCATATCAGCCGATTGCTGGACATAGGGCTTGCTCAAGGTTCTCCACGACCGGTGGCCACGTCTAATTTCCCACGATCCTTTCCAGATCGTTGGCCCACATTGTTGCCTTCGGTGGGTACGCCTACGAGAGATGTCCCTCTAGAAGGTTGTGAACTGTGGGGCAATATTAATATCAAAAAGTGATACTTATTAATTATTGTTGACCCGATCTCAACCTTGTAAGTACTAAAGAGCGAATTATACCTCCAAATAAAAGTGTCAAACTAAAGTATAAAAAAAGGAGCTGATAAGTGATAACTTTAGTTAGTACAAATAAATAATTTTCATAAACCTCCATAAGGGTGAGCCCGCTCTATTTATAAAGCCTACGAAAATCTGATTTCATTAGTTATCGCGCTCATTCTATTCTATTTTCAAACCTTTAATTTAGAGAAAAATAAAGCGCCAACCAGCCAGCTTGTTAACAAAATTGAATTGAAAATCAAGGGCGTTTCTTATCTTGCTTGCCCGAATAATGAATGTTATTTTTTAAGCTACGGAGGCTGTATCTATTTCGGAAAACGTCTCAGAGAGAAGACAAAGGTTATTGAAATACCCGAGAGCAAGTGGTGTGTTATTGTTTCTTTAACGGAGAGTATTTTCTCCTTGGAAGTTTTTGTTTATTTATTGTTAGGGATATGAGGCAAGATAGGAAATACAGTATTAATCTGGAATATGGTTTTAGGTACTTACCGCATAAAACATTCATGTTTCTGTTATATTATCACAGATGATGTATTTCAAACAGAATAAAATAATTTAAGTGGGGCTCCCATACAACAAACATCATCGGCTGCGTTAAGTGTTTGTATGAAACCCTCGGAGCGCGAGTCAGACTCGCACTTGGCTCGTTTTTAGGGTTCCGTACCCAAAGGGTTAGGGTAGGCTTTGCGATCCGTAATGATCTACTAACCACCATTGAGGGTATGCGAGGAATTTCGGAGCGCATAATGGTTTTGCGACTCAATAGCAGTAGCGGTCCTATTACTTTTGTCTCCGCTTATGCTCCGACATTGCTATCTACGGACGAGTCAAAAGATCGCTTCTACAACCAACTAGCGGACACAATAAGGAAAGTCAGTGGTGGTGATCGCCTATTCATCCTAGGAGACTTCAATGCTCGTGTTGGTCGGGATCATTCTTCGTGGCCGAATTGTATTGGTTATCATGGCATTGGCAGTATAAATGATAACGGCCAACGGTTATTGGAGCTTTGCTCTGCGTACCAGCTATGCGTAACCAACACATATTTTAAGGGCAAAACATCCCATAAAGTTTCTTGGAAGCACCCGCGATCTGGCCACTGGCATCAGCTGGATGTAATTCTCTCCAGAGCAAAAGATCTTCGTGAAGTTCTACACACACGCACTTTTCACAGCGCAGACTGTGACACTGATCATTCCCTCGTGGCTGCACGCATCGCCATTGCACGTAAAAGGATTCATACTTCAAAAGTATCAGGTAGGAAGAAGATAAATCTTCCTAATCTTAGGAATGACGTGCTGCTCCGTAAGTTTGAGTCACAGGCTAACGCTTTCACTGCTGTGTGGAACGCTAGTACTCCCACAGGTATTGATTGGGTCAACGTCAAGAATTTGTTGACGACTGGCGCTGGCGAGGTTTTCGGGTATCTTGAGACCAAATCTCAGGACTGGTTCGCACAAAATGCTGAGTTTTTGCAGCCTTTACTCGACTCCAAACGCAGCTCTGCTCTAAGGCATCGCATGGATCCCTGTCCGGAGACTGCCAGAGCTCTCCGTACTGATAAGGCAGCTCTTCAACGTAGCATACGGTACTTCGCAAATTTGTACTGGTCTGGCTTAGGTTTTGCAATTCAGACGTGTGCTGATAGGGGAGATATTAGCGGTGTTTACGAAGGCATCAAACGGGCTATCGGACCGGTTATTAAGAAAACAGCACCTCTCAAGGATGCTACCGGAGCCATTATTACAGACAGCCAAAAACAACTCGATCGCTGGGTAGAGCACTACACAGGTCTCTACTCGCAGCCTGTTAACCTCCAGCCAGAAGCAGTGCAAAGAATGTCAAAACTACCTGTGTGTTCTGAGTTAGATGTTCTACCAACTATAGATGAATTTATGAAAGCCGTTAACCAGCTGAAGTGTGGTAAGAGTCCCGGCAGCGACGGCACCCAGGCCGAAATAATTAAGCTCCACTGTGTAAGACCTATCATATACAATCTACTGTGTAAGTGCTGGGAAGCAGGGGCTGTGCCTCAGGACATGCGTGACGCTAATATTGTAACATTGTATAAAGGGAAAGGTGACCGCGGTGATTGTAATTGTTATCGCGGCATCTCCCTTTTAAGCATAGTTGGCAAACTCTTTGGCCGAGTCATTTTATCTCGACTCCAAAAGCTTGCGGAGCGCGTTTATCCTGAGGCGCAGTGTGGTTTTCGGACACAGCGTTCCACAGTGGACATGATTTTTACACTTCGTCAGTTACAGGAGAAGTGCAGAGAGCAGAATACACCCCTGTTTGTAGCCTTTGTTGACCTTAACAAGGCCTTCGACACAGTCAGCAGGGAAGGTTTGTACATTGCGTTGGAGAGTATTGGGTGTCCGCCGAAACTCTTAAGTCTCGTAAAATCATTCCATGAGGGAATGAAGGGCGCCGTGGTTTTCAATGGTAGCGTGTCCGAGTCATTTGACGTCTGCCGAGGTGTGCGCCAGGGGTGTGTTCTGGCCCCTACCCTGTTCGGTATATACTTTTCGCTTTTATTACGAACTGCTTTCGGCGATAACCAACAGGGTATCCACCTGCACACGAGGACCGATGGGAGGATGCTCAATGTCTCGCTTCTTAGGTCGAAAAGAAACCGCGGGGACCTTCTCGTCGACAGTCTTCTCTTTGCTGATGACGCAGCCTTTGTAGCGAATACCACATCCGAGCTCCAGTCAATGGTGGACAAGTTCTCTCGGGCCTGTTCCATGTATGCCATGACTGTGAATGTCAAAAAGACTGTTGTTTTTGCACAAGGCTCTACTACAGTTCCGGTAATCTCGCTAGATGGCTCGCTGTTGGAGGTTGTAGACAGTTTTTGCTACCTAGGGTCGACCGTGTCAAACAATCTCTCGTTAAACGCAGAAATAGATACCCGTAATGGCAAAGCGGCGACCATGTTCGGAAAGCTAAGTACAAGAGTATGGTATAACAGACATCTTACCACAAAAACAAAGATGGTAGTCTTTCAGGCTTCCATACTGAGTATACTCTTGTACGGTGCGGAGACCTGGACAACGTATGCAAAACAAGAGCGTCGTTTAAACACCTTCTACATGCGTTGCCTACGCAAAATCTTAAATATATCATGGCAGGACAGGATAACAAATGAGAGGGTTTTGGAAATTGCACAATTACCAAGCCTGACTGCACTACTTAAACAGAGGCGCTTGCGCTGGCTGGGTCATGTGCACAGAATGGAACCCTCTCGTTTACCGCGACGTGTTCTGCTAGGCGCAATAGCGAATGCAAAACGTAATGTCGGAAGGCCCTTGCTTCGCTTTAAGGACTGCGCGAAGCGTGACATGATTGCCTTTAAGATAGACCACCAAACCTGGGAAGAACTCGCGGTAAGGCGCACAGACTGGCGCAAGTGTGTGGCGGACGGCCGCAAGTGGTGCGACGATGCATGGTTTAGCGCATTGACTGACAAGAGGCAGAAACGACATCTAGGCGACCATACTAACTCAACAACGGTCAGTGTCTCTTGTCAAGTTTGCGGTCGGGTATGCCGATCGCGTATCGGTCTTTTCAGCCACCAAAGACGGTGCTTCGCAGACTGAAGACCACAAATCGTCTGTAATAGACTGAAGGGCCTATGATGACCCAAAGGGTAAAAACGGGACCCTATTACTGAGACTTCGCTGTCCCTCCGTCCATCCGTCCGTCCGTCCGTCCATCCGTCCGTCCGTCCGTCCGTCCGTCCGTCTGTCACCAGGCTGTATCTCAAGAACGGTGATAGCTAGACAGTTGAAATTTTCACAGATGATGTATTTCTATTGCCGCTATAACAAAAAATACTAAAAATACATACACCAAACTTGTTATAGATTATATATATATGTATAGGTACGGAACCCTTCATGCGCGAGTCGGGCTCGCACTTGCCCAATTTTTTGTATGTAATTTCCAAATTGATAGTAATTATATTAAATTGCAATTACGAAGCTAATTCAACTGAACATTATAATGTTCCTTAATTATACGACCTAAATAGATATCTAGAAATACAGTAGCACCCCGCGCCAAGTCGAAATAGTAGGTACTGCACACGCCGGGAAAGAAGCGCTTGACGATACGCAGTTTGTCGTTGAAAAGATGGTTAGGCATGTATAGTGCTTTTCTGAAACACACATCATTCAGCTGATTAACCCGTTTCATGAACACAGACGCCATGTTTAAAAAAAATACTTCTCAGCTTAGGCCTTGAATTCTGTTCTTTATAGCTCTCTCGAGTTGTTCCGCCCGAAATGTGATACCGAAGCCTGTTGTAGCATAACGCACGTTATGACATTTCAATGCATGTTTAAGAAAAAACATTTTCATCACACAATAATACATGCTATAAAACCGGGCAGTTAGTCGTATATTACGCCCTAGGGCTGTAAGCAATTTTGGTATTGACTGCTATTTATTAATTTTGTTTTATTTCCTCGAAAGTGTGATGCAAAACGTCGTACGTGACTCTGGTGGAAAGGAATTCCAAACTCGTGTCATTAAAGCCTTCTAATAGACACTCTTGCAGTTTCTCGTTTACCACCCCTGTTACGTAATGTACTATTACGTTATCCTAGGCCGTAAGTGGGATTTTCCACCCCCTACGCGGGGAGGAAATCTCACTCCATAACCAGGGTCAAACGTAAAACTTTAGACAAACCATGGGCGGTAAGTCGTTAAACCCCAGATTGCATATTTAGGGCCAAACAAAATTACATTATCTACAAAATTATTACCATCACTTTTGCTTCGTAGTAAAAAATCCATCAGCTAAGTACTATCTAGAAAACTCGTGTAAACTAAAACTATACATACTCAGAATCTCAAGTCACTCCAACTTTACAACAGCTGCTTTACTTGGCGGTTTCCACGAAAATATATCAAAGTCACGGTGAATTTTTCATTCAAAGTTAGAAAACTAATCTATAGGACAGTGTAAAGTTTGTAAAAGTTCACGTCATCTGTTGTGTTCCTTTAGTTTTTAATAGTGTATTTGACTAAGTATGTATATAAGAATACTTTCAGGTGTCCGCTATTTCGACCTCATATTCTTTTTTCTTGGCCGCAGTCGAGTAAAAAATATAATTTAACCATCTTCGGTTGTCCAGCTACCACTGTAAGTACTAAAATTGGTTAATATCCGACTAGCCGTGGCCAAATCGTCGTATTCTAGGTATCAATAAAATCTCAAGTATATATAAATGATCAATGAAACTTTGCGTATTTCAAACCTTATCTTATCTGTGAATTTAAGCTCTCTGGTGTTATCCCCTGATACGAAGCTATGACCGTTTTGAAACTGAGGCGAAACGGTTCGAGAAAATGGAGGTAGTGGCCTGCCTTCTATCCTGTTCAACTTGACGGGGACACTACCATGCCCACAGATAAATACTTGGACGTACCAACATAATAGAATGTGAGAATAATGTTTAATAACTTCAAATTATGAACAAATAACTTGAATAACAATTTTAATCAAATAGAGCCCACAAAGTTTGGTAAATTCCAAACTTTCAAACTACATAAACATTTCAAGCCGTTCTCACGCATATAAGTAAGGAGTTTGGCTCTCCATACATCAGTTGAAATATAACTTGCTTTCAACATGGCGTTTCTGAAAAGTCTCGCCTTCTGGAGAAAAAAAGAAAAACCGGAGGTAGGTCAATAGATAGTAGCAAGGACATGGACGTTAGGTGCTATTAGAACACAAGAGGCTATTTGCTAATTAAAGGTTCAAGTCCGAATACATACTTATTCTTTGTCGACACCCTGGGCCCGTGGGGTCCAAGTGCTAAAGATCTTTTTAAGTTGCTTTCTAAACGGCTCGTCGACACTACTGGTGACCAAAGGGCTGGCAGCTTCCTCGCTCAGCGTCTTAGTATAGCAATACAGCGAGGTAATGCTGCCAGAAGGCCAGCATCTTTATCTCAGCAGACATAGTTTAGTTTTAGATTTAGTTTAGTATTAGGTACAGTGTAGTTGGAACAAATCTTATAAATGACAGACGACGACTGACACGCGACTCTTTCTCGCGTGAAATATTTATTTGTCTCTTTCTTTCCAGTAATGTGAGAGTGTGACTGGTGGCGACTAGTCGCGTAGCATAGTTGTGTAAGACGGGCTGAAAACAAGAATTTTCCTAATATTCCAATGTAATATTATTAGAGCAGTCAGCATCTGAGCGGAGTTTCATAGCATCATTTGCATCGTATTGGGTAGTTGTCCCTCAACCCGTCGTGTGAGATTTCTGTTGTCGCTCGAGCTAAGCGGCGTGCGGTGTTTATAGACCGAGCGAGAAAAGTTTCAGCTTGGCCAAAAATTCTTTCGTATGTCCGGACTTTTGGATATTCGGATGTTCGGACGTCCAGTTGTCGAAACTTTAGGCTGTTCTAGCCTATAGATCGTATTCTCAATTCGAAAATTATATACTTACACTTCTTTTTCATTCACTTTTTCGAAATTTTTCAAAATGGTCAAAGTCAAAATTTATTTATTGCACACCTGTTGTAAATACAGGAGATCTTAATGGTTAAGTTATTTATTTATTTATTGAAAAACAGGTTACATAACAATGTTATTAAAACTATCGTGAGACATCTTTACTAATTATAAAAACGGTATAAACTCACGTAAACATGTCGGGCCGTTCCTGACAATTTTTACGTGAGTTTATACCGTTTTTATAATTAGGTTGCATAACATTACCTACAGTGCATTACACCAATGCGCCCAAACATGGGCCCTATTAGGCTATGCAATATTTACAAATGAAATAAAATAAAATTATACATCTTATAGTATGTAAATATATGTATCATTGTATTTATGGTAAAGTTATTATATAATATACATTTATTCACTTGTATCTTAGATGCTTTCCGAACGATTAATTTTCTACTCTGCACCCACTTGAAGCATCTCTGTTTGGCCCTATGGTTGACTGGTAGAGAATGCCATTAGGCATTAAGTTCGCCATTTGTACTGAATTTTGTTTTGTGCAATAAAGTTGATAGTAATCATATTTCTTAGAACTAATAGGCACCTTGTGTATAATGGCGGAGATGTAGGAGTTAAAAGCGTAAAAATACAGTATTTCGGAACAGACTCGTGAGGTTTTCAGCTCAGATAGACAGGTGGCTCTGTCGTACTGTAGCGTTAAACAAATGAAAACTGATGCAGGCGTCCTGGGGGTAATTCGATCAATTTTAGAGAGATGATTGAGATTTCTCCATTTCATCGCCATCCGTCACTTTTGACGTGTCCCTACTTGACAAGTGACGATATCCCTAGAACATCGCGACTTGGTCTGGTGGCTTGCGTTTCCTTTGTATGTGATGGCATAAATAACAGGCGCATACTTTGACCGTGTAATGCGTGAAATTAGTCAGTTACGTTTCGTTCAAAACAGAAGTTTATATGCATGAATAGCATTTTTGACAATCATTATCGCCTTTGTATTTCCGAAATTGAGATGAGACATGTCAATTGAAGCTCATCACATTTTAATGACAGTTCAGAGGCGATATCACTGTTATCTAATACAGTTTTGAAGTTTTGCGATCTCTCAAACGGCATTCTCGAATTAGGTCCCTGAGTGGACGCTGCTCCGTTTAGTCCCATTTGAAATCTAGATTTGGTAGCCAGCTTCGAATGGGAAATGTGGATGCTCGTCACGTTGCCAGATCTGGTTATTGGCTACGATATGGCACCACAGGATCCTCATTTCATCAGCTTCGAATTGGGATTATTTTCAAATTTCAAAGCTGCTCAATCGGACTAAATGCGCTGCCCTATGTTCTTTACCCCTTGCCTGTCACGCTGATCGCCCCGCCGAACGCTCCGCTTCGAGCGTCCGAAAGCAGCGAGCGGAGCGGCGAGAGGCGCGACATGGAACAAATAGAGCGGCAACCGCGGGCGGCGGCTGGCGTGCTTCATATATCGTTTTTTTTTACCGCTCGCCGCTCAATGCTGCTGGTCGCGCGTAGTCTTGGCCGGGCTGTTAGCGTGAAGTCGACATCTACTCTCAAATTTTCAACGGTACTTGGTTAGTATTTAATTGCAAGAACCAATATACCTGTAGGTAATGCATTTATTATTGAAACGTACTTTTTCAAACTTTTATTCAGTTTCCCGGCCCCGTGTCTTTTTGTATTTGATGACTTCTCACACTTCTCAGTTATCGACAAAACTGAAATTTTACATTTCTTCTTACAAATATATCATCATTGTTTTAGGATGTTTTAGAAACATTTCGGTTACCTATAATTTACTAGTTAGTAAACTACAGAATGCTTAGATAAACTAAGTAAACGCTCCGAGCCCTAGCCCCTTTCATTACACAACCCCAGGATTGCTTCTATTCAGTTCAGTGGTTAATTAACTTACTTGGGGTTATACAACTTCGATCGATATCTGCATTGTTTTAGAGAATTCAAATGAAAACACTATTAACATGCCACTAATTAGCTAGTGGTTCTGTCTGCTGTAAACTTCGCGAGTTTGTTTCTCAATATTATGTTTTCTTAATTTTATAGTTCTGTATGTACCGTCAACAGCAGAAGTGTTCAATTCAATTCACTACTTATATTTAAAATAATATTTTACAGTCAAAATAGTTGTTAATTCTAAAACTAAAGGTAGGTATCCATTGTAGTTTATAGTTACAACACTACAGTGCGACCAAAAAGAGTAGAAATTAAAAAGTGGCAATACTGTAGTGTCGTCCCCGTTTTCTTATATTGATTAGAAAAGGAGGACACTACAGTATTGCCACTTTTTAATTTCTACTAATTTTGGTCGACTGTAAATAAATTATTGTTGGGTACGTGACCAGGTAACGTTACCCAGGCGTTTGAAAAAACTCGTCAACGGAGTAAAGCGCGTCACATACCAGTTTGGTTTACTTTATTTAGAAATGCTACTAGGTGCGTTTTTTATGTCAGTAGGTATTGCGTTGTATACTTTTCACTCCGAGTGTTCAAAATGAGGGTGAATTCTACTTGGCTACTTTTGCTACATACAAATTATACAGAACCATAATAATGAAGAAAAAGTAATTCACAATACCTACTCATAATTAAATGATCCAGTTTAATTTACCTCCCAAATAGAAGTGACGTAGGTATCGAGTAATCAAAACTCAGAAATCGGTGAATTATTCCTAATTGGACGACCCAGCGGGCCGACGCCTCGTCAGCGCTGGGTTTATCTACAGGTTTTTAGATTTCAGATTCTACTTAGTTGCCAACATTTTTTAACGAACTGGGTCCTGATTCCATATATTACGTCTCTCTGATATCTCGGTAAATCTTCAAATCAGCGATATACAATTTTTTTAATGGCGGAAATATTGTGGTTGAAAACGTAATATGTACTAATATTTAACCCATTTTGAAATGTCTACAACGCAATAACAACTATGCTACTTTGTATCAATGTACTATTGCAAGTTACAAGTCATGTTAATTGTTGGCTTGGGAGACGACAGGTTAATATTATCTGGGAACAGATGAAAAACAAATAAGGCCTAGGTATCCTTGTGAGTTGCTATTGTGTTGTTTTACTGCGTTAGGTCTTGATCAAACCTTGACACTGTCACGGACAGTACGTCGAGAGACTTGGCTACAGTCTGACCAAAAAGAGTAGAAATTACAAAGTGGCAATACTGTAGTGTCGTCCCTTTCTAATCAATTTAAGAAAACGGGGATGACAGACTGTAAGGACCCTCGTGATCGTGATATCCACGGCATCATATCTGTAGACAACGACTTTTGTCTTTGCAAAGTTGCCACTCCGGCTACTGCCATCCACCATTTTATCCATCCATCACGTTCAAACGACTGAACCAATTTTGATAAATTTGGTATGAAGGTAGCTGACACCCTGAATTGACACAGGCTTTTTACCCCGAAAAAAAATTGTGTTCCCGTGGGTAAGCGGGTAACACCGCGCGGCGTAGCTAGTCTTTATATAAAAGCAACTGCCTTGTGCCGTTTTTGGCTAGATTTTTTTTGTATGAGGTTTGTATGAGTTTTGTCTGTGCTGCAGCAAGCAAAAATGGCCCTGTGTCTGTGAACGTGTTACCTAATATGATAAAAAGCTAAATTTTACTGCAGTTTTCTTTTGTTACAGAAAACCATTTATGACCGTACAGATTATGATGCCACGTTCGCTGTACCTTTATCCATTCAAAAATGGGTGGGACTACGTCTGACAAGAAACGATCCAACTTATGTCAAGTTAGTACTGTGATCACGTGATTACTTTTTGTCCGAGCGAGCGAAACGTCTCCATTTCAGCTTGGTCAAAAATTGTCTCTTATCTATGTTTAGATGTCGCGCTTCTCAACCAATTCTCAAGAAATTCTGTGAACAGGTCCGATAATTAGGTATACTTAGTTTTGTCGATTCGGGTATTAGATTTTTCTTCAATATTTGAAACAAAAAATAAACTTACAGGGCAACAGTAAAATTGAGAATTTTTTAAGTAATTCAAAACAAAAAAAAATATTTTGAATGTACGCTACCTATTAATCACAGGTCTAATACACCGTGTCGTCTAATGATCACTAGGACACTTCAATTACTATTCAAAAATTCACCTTGTAATAGCTTCGATTTCCCATACTATTCCTACCATATCTATCTATACTATTATAAAATCCTAAAGTATTGAAAATTAATTTTCTATGGAGGGAGGTCATGATTTCAGGAAAAATCTCGATAGCGTGATGCAGGATCGTCATTTGTTTCGTATGGGCGCGCGGTGCCATGCCAGCCTGGCGCCATCTGTTTTCAAAAAAACCTTTGTCCTCGCATCACGCTGAAACGGCTGGATAAAAAGTTACCAATTTTGGTACAGGAATAGCTGAACATCCAAAGATGGTTATAGGATACTTTTTATTATGATTAATATTTATCTCTGAAAACATAAATTGCATGAAATATTTTCCTTACAATGTGTAACCTTATATTGACAGCGTTTGTGATTTTGAATTTAGAACGACGCGACCCCCGCGTGGCTCTTACGTAAACAAAAACTAAAAAGTACGAATTCGACATAATACCTCTGCGCGGCTCACCTGTATTAACAAAAAGGTTAAGGTTGTTTGAGGCGTTGAGTTACGGAAACCGTGTTAGTTAGATAAATAGAAAAGATGGCGCCAATTGTCGACCAACACAGACGAAAATATGAGTGCAATGTTCGTTGTAAATTGGCTCATGCTAAAACAAAAAAACCAAACATGCATTTCTTTAAAAACACAATTTCCTACAGTAGGAACTAATTAATGCTCTTTTATTGAACATGCAATTATATTCTTCTGTAGTTTGTAAGTATTGACCATAAAAAAGCCCGGAGACGCAATAAAAAATGTTAATGAATATAACAGTTTTTTTAATGTCATTTTATCGAGTGTAATTGAAATAAAAGTATTTCGTATCAATTTAAGTAAGTAAATTAAATATATTTTTAAATATGTTTTACCAACCAACATTTAGAACATTAGGCGAAAAATTTTGTATTGTTTGTGTTTGGCCTAACTTACTAATAAGGTAGCGAAATGTATAATAAACGATAAATATACGATATATTTAGCCACAATTTTGCATTTATGCAGTTTTTTTTATACATAAAATTTATTCAAAGTAATAAAATATATCATAATTTTTTTGTTTTTAACGGTGTGTTGAGATGTTGTTCTCAATGACACAATTTTCCGCTAGATGGCGTTGTTTCCTTGACAAAATCTCCATACTAGCGGTTGCATCGCGCTGTTAAGATTTTTCCTGAGTTAATAACACCAGCTCCATACATGTAAAACTTTGAAGCCATTGATGGGTCTCCTCGACACCGAGGCCAAGGATTCACGCACGTCGTTGCGTGCCTGTGACCACGATTCGGCACAAGCTAGGGTGTAGCTGTGATGGGTTAACCTGGACTTCGAGAATTACTACCGAAGTTGTTGAATATTGATCGCATACCTAATATAAGCAGCAGTGTATCAGTTATTGAGAGTTGCTTGCTGCTCGACAATGTATGCATTTTGTATAAAAAACAACCATAATTCGAGACAAGACAAAATTATTAAATTTACAATGTAGAAAGGATGTCACCTACCGGGAACCCAGAACCCAGAACCCACTGAAATAATAACCGTGTCATCTCATGCATTTTCCTTTGCTTCCTTATTCATTACACCACGGATAATAAAACAGTGAGGCCATCACGTATCCGTTCAGTGGTGCTGTCGCCATTATTGACGTACGCTTGATTGAGTTAAGTTGGCACCTGAATCTTATGCCGTTACTTAGGAAATTATTATGACAGGTCATATTATTATATTAGTACCATTGTAGACGAAAATAATTTATTGACATCATAATAGATGTCATTAATATATGTTCAGGTAGGACTATAAGCTAATTATTTTTCAAGGTGCTTTGAATAGTTATCTACAATAAACAATAAATATTAAAAACGATCTTTTAAACTTACCTAAGTCTTGACTCAATTTTAATTAAACCAAGATGATCTTCACAAGCGTAGCACCGAAGGTGCGGAGCGTTCTAGGGAAGTCGCCCACTCACTAATTTAAGTAGTAACTTAATGCGAGGCCGTAGGCCGAGCTCTAAGTAGCAACGAAGGTGCAGAGCGTCCCAGGGATGCCGCTCACACATTTAAGCTTATATTAAGTGTGTGGGCGGCCTCGCATTAAGTTTTTTAAATCTACAATAGACAATAAATATTAAAAACGATCTTTTAAACATGCTTAAATCTTGACGCAATCTTAATTAAACCAAGATGATGTTCACAAGCGAAGCACGGAAGGTGCGGAGCGTTTTAGGGAAGTCGCTCACCCACTAATATAAGTAGTAACTTAATACGAGGCCGTAGGCCGAGCTTCACATAGCACCGAAGGTTCAGAGCATCCCAGGAAAGCCGCTCATACATTTAAACTTATATTAAGTGGGTGGGCGGCCTCGCATTAAGTTATTTGAACATATTTTAAGTGGGTGGGCATCTTCCCTGGGACGCTCCGCATCTTCGGTGCTAAGTTACTTTATAAACCCTTAGTAATTTAATGCGAGGCCATAGGCCGAGTTCCACGAGCATCTCAGGGAAGCCGCCAACCCACTCAACATATGTTTAAGTTACTTAATAGGCGGCTTCCTTAGGACGCTCCGCACCTTCGGTGCTAAGCGGAGCTCGGCCTTCAGCCTCGCATTAAGTTACTTCAACTTATATTAAGTGGATGGGCGGCTTTCTTGGGACGCTCCGCACCTACGGTGCTACGCGGAGCTCGGCCTTCAGCCTCGCATTAAGTTACTTCAACTTATATTGAGTAGGTATTCGGCTTCTTTGCGACGCTCCGCACCTTCGGTGCTACGCGGAGCTCGGCCTGCGGCCTCGCATTAAGTTACTTCAACTTATATTAAGTGGGTGGGCGGCTTTCTTGGGACGCTCCGCACCTACGGTGCTACGCGGAGCTCGGCCTTCGGCCTCGCATTATGTTACTTCAACTTTTATTAAGTGGGTGGGCGGCTTCCTTGGGACGCTCCGCACCTGCGGTGCTACGCGAAGCTCGGCCTTCGGCCTCGCATTAAGTTACTTCAACTTATATTAAGTGGGTGGGCGGCTTCTTTGCGACGCTCCGCACCTACGGTGCTACGCGGAGCTCGGCCTTCGGCCTCGCATTAAGTTACTTCAACTTATATTAAGTGGGTTGGCGGCTTTCTTGGGACGCTCCGCACCTACGGTGCTACGCGGAGCTCGGCCTTCGGCCTCGCATTATGTTACTTCAACTTATATTAAGTGGGGGTTCGGCTTCTTTGCGACGCTCCGCACCTTCGGTGCTACGCGGAGCTCGGCCTGCGGCCTCGCATTAGGTTGCTTCAACTTATATTAAGTGGATGGGCGGCTTTCTTGGGACGCTCCGCACCTACGGTGCTACGCGGAGCTCGGCCTTCGGCCTCGCATTAAGTTACTTCAACTTATATTAAGTGGGTATTCGGCTTCTTTGCGAAGCTCCGCACCTTCGGTGCTACGCGGAGCTCGGCCTGCGGCCTCGCATTAAGTTACTTCAACTTATATTAAGTGGATGGGCGGCTTCCTTGGCCCGCTCCGCACCTACGGTGCTAGGCGGAGCTCGGCCTTCGGCCTCGCATTAAGTTACTTCAACTTATATTAAGTGGGTGGGCGGCTTCCTTGGAACGCTCCGCACCTGCGGTGCTACGCGGAGCTCGGCCTTCGGCCTCGCATTAAGTTACTTCGACTTATATTAAGTGAGTGGGCGGCTTCTTTGCGACGCTCCGCACCTACGGTGCTACGCAAGCTCGGCCAGCGGCCTCGCATTAAGTTACTTCAACTTATATTAAGTGGATGGGCGGCTTCCTTGGGACGCTCCGCACCTACGGTGCTACGCGGAGCTCGGCCTTCGGCCTCGCATTAAGTTACTTCGACTTATATTAAGTGGGTGGGCGGCTTCTTTGCGACGCTCCGCACCTACGGTGCTACGCGGAGCTCGGCCTTCGGCCTCGCATTAAGTTACTTCAACTTATATCAAGTGGGTGGGCGGCTTTCTTGGGACGCTCCGCACCTACGGTGCTACGCGGAGCTCGGCCTTCGGCCTCGAATTATGCTACTTCGACTTATATTAAGTGGGTGGGCGGCTTTCTTGGGACGCTCCGCACCTACGGTGCTACGCGGAGCTCGGCCTTTAGCCTCGCATTAAGTTACTTCGACTTATATTAAGTGGGTGGGCGGCTTCCTTAGGACGCTCCGCACCTTCGGTGCTACGCGGAGCTCGGCCTTTGGCCTCGCAATAAGTGTAGTGAACGTACGATATTGTGTTTATGCGTGCGAAGCCGCGGGCAAAAGCTAGTATTTAATTAAAAATGTTTCACATACAAGTGTCCCAGGGATGATCGTTCACCGACCGGAGTATAATCTAGGTTAAAAAAATTCTTTTCAGGTTGTTCTGGGACGTGTACTACTGGTTCGAGCACCTGAACCTGTGGGTAGCCACCATCCTGGACATCACCTACATGGTCGTGAAGAGCACTCAGTACGTGGAGATCTTCCTCACCATGCCCTGCATCGGCTACCTGATACTAGGTACGTAACATTTGATAATAGGAACAACAAAGAGTATTCCGATAGCCTTAGAAAAATTGCCCTGAAAGCTTCGAGTTTGAAACTATATTTAGCACAATACAATACATACAATGCCTCCCTTGTAAGGCATTATGTAGAACTGTTAAACATTCTCTTCCCCCCGGGGAGCTCACGGCACCTAATTAACCCTAAAAGTGTTTTAATTATTTTTGTCTCCAAATCTATGTAGCTATATTCTATAGATTCAGTAACCTTTAAGGGTGGTGACCAATTGGTGACTCAATTATCTCTTGTCCCAAGATAAAGGAAATTAAAGCTGTAGTAATAAGTTTTTAGAAATATTGAATAGCATTATATACCTTACATATATAAAACCTCTTCGACAAAATTAGGGTCTCGGTGTGTCATTTAGAAGGGTCGCCAGGAGAAGCCACTTAGTCTGGACGTAGAGTCGATCAATACAACAATGATTCACCAATCAAAGCTTTCCATTTGTTTTGATCTCCGTACCTGTTTTGATTCTTTTCATAAATAATGAAATAATGAAGTAATTAAATAATAATAAAAAAAAATAGTGCGTGGAGTCCCTCCGCGCGGAAGAAGTGAAACTTCATAAAGTGGAAATGAAAATAGGAAGGGGTAGAAATTGATTTTTAGTGAACTCATATTGTTTCTTTAAAAGAAACTTCTTCAGTCTCGCTCTGTCTCTTTCTATTCCCCCGCCCCAGGTGCGTTGAACGTTTAACGCAACAGTGCTTTCCTACCCCCTCCACGGTAGCGTTAAACGTTTAACGCAACCTTGTTGGAAGTCGCATTAAAAGTTTCACTTCAAAAAAACTAAATGTAATAAGAAAATACTGGAATAATTATAACTTGATATTAATTATCATTTAAATGATTATAATTTTAATGCAGCAACAGAACAATGAAATATATTTCACCTTAGCATTTATTCTTACAGCAAAGGCGAAATCCTACAAAATGGTGATCCACCGTTCAGTGTTCAACAACCTCATAAGTGAACTCGGCGACATGTGGCCTCAGGGGGCAGTCCCCGAAGAGGAACAACAGATCATAAAGAGTGCGCTGCGGAAACTCTACATTGTCGTTCAAGGTTTACACCGAAGTTTCATTCGAACAAATCAATATTCCGAATTTTCACAATTCCGAAAACCAATTTCAAATGATGATTGATCATACAACCTCAACTTTACCTAGTTACTGGTATATTGTGTAACATACACAGAGTGGGGGTTGTCTGTGGTAACATATCACCTGCAGCGAAGTTTAATTAGCGTAAAATCGCTCTCAGTTTTATGATGGGATAAAGAGCGTACTCCCTGAAAGGCCGGCAACGCACTTGTGACACCTCCAACTAAGTGTTTATGGGTGACGGTAACCGCTTTTCATCAGGCGATCCGGTTGCTCGTTTGCCCCCCATAGGGGACATAAACAAAATAAAAGAAATACGAATAATGTCGGACAAATAAAACTGGATATTTCGGTATTACCATATTAAATTGTCTTATATTTTGAAACGATACATAATGTGCAGTGCGCAGAGGTTATCGTATTGTTTTATCCGTTTCAGGTTACTTCTGGTGCAACAACTTCCTGTTGATTATCTTCCTGTCTCCCTCCTTCGTGGCGCTCATATACCGTCACTACGGGCACGACACACCTCTTATACTGCCATATCTATACTGGTATCCCTTCGATCCCTACCAAGGAGGACCGTGGTATGCGTTTGCTCTGATTTTCGAGGATTTTCATGGTGAGTGAAGAACAAATATAAAATGAGCCCTTAAATTTAGCAATTTTTGGGCATTAAACCATTGATACAAAGATCAAAGCAGAAACAAAAAATTCAAATGCGTAACCTGGCCGGGGATTGAACCAGGTACCTCTGGATTACCGGTCCAGGGTGTTAACCTCTCCATCATCCTAACCATAAGGAAAAATTCGAAAGGTTATCTGGCGTTAGGGTGGTGGAGAGGTTAACACGCTGGACAGAAGCGTATAGGACGAACTCCAAACACCCTACACGAAGCTACAAGCAATGTCAAGGGCATTCCCGGGTTTCGTTTCGTGGAGGAGTTGGGGTGCTTAGAGAAGCGCCACCACTTTTTACGCAAAATAGGCAAAATGGATGTCAAATTGCGGAAAATGCCCAGCTAAACTACCTAACTAACTAATTATGGATGGGAAATAAAATTACTGAAATAAAATCGCGTCATGTCACAGCTTATTCTTGGAAATGTATGGTTTACGTTCCCTGGTATCTTTACCGGAACAATGCGTAAGTAAGTGATACGTTACTCTACCGTAACTGGGATTTTCCGCCCGCGGGGATAAAACCTCACTTCCTGGCCAAGGCAAAACGTAAAACTTTAGACAAACAACGGACGGTAATTCACCGCCCTAAGTATGTAATGTACTAATATGATGTTCTTCTAGGAGTGACAGCCATCTGCTTCATGGTGATGGGTGACCTCCTGTTCTGCATACTCTTGAGCCACATTTCAATGCAGTTTGACCTTGTAGCGGTTCGTATACGAACCCTAGTTCGAAAGATAGACCCGAAACATGGATTCTGTGAGTTCTAATTAATCTAGATAATATTGAGTACCGTAAGCTGAATTTATTTGGGACCCACTGGGCTGTTCAATAATTAATAAATAAATATTGAGGGAAAATCTTACACAAATCGATCTAGTCCTAAGCAAAGCTTGTACTAATGATACTAGACGAGGATATACATGATATATAAATCCATATATAACATCCATGACTGAAAAATATTTGCCCTGGCCTGGATTCGAACTCAGGACCGCCGACTCAGTAGGTAGGCAGGTGCACTACAAACTGCGCCAACCGCGTCGTCATTAAGAAGGTTCATAAGAGTTCAAAGACCAATGGAGCGAGCCATGCTCGGAGTTTCCTTGCGGGATCGAATCCGAAATGATGAGTTACGCAAGAGAACCAAGTGTCGATATAACTCAGGCAGTGGGCAGTGGCGAGGCACATTTCTCGTAGAACCGATGGCTTGGGGCTGAAATGTTCTTGTGTGGTGACCGTGGACCGGAAGACGTAGTGTGGGAAGGCCCCCGACAAGGTGGACCGACGACTTGGTTAGGTACGTGGACAGAAATTGGATGAGGGCGGCGCAAGGCCGATCTTTATGGAGAACTGTGGGGAAGTCTCTTTGTCCAGCAGTGGACGTCTGGCGACTGATATGATGATGATGATGATGACGACGATGTATTATTGCAGCTGCATTTAGCATTCAGCAAATGAGAAATGAAAATTATGATGGTCCAGCGTGGGAGAAGGCACATCTTGAAGAATTGGCCGCCATTATTGTAAGGCACCGGGCACTGATAAGGTAGGCGTACAAACACAAATTCACCCCACTTTAGTGCAAATATCCGCTTATTCTTAGACTATAATCAACCAACTTAAAAAATCAGGCATTTTAACCTCACAACTCTGTCATTTATGGTACCGATTTCGAATTTTTTTTTTGTTCGTATCTTAAAATTGGTCCCATAATAATTTTGGTGACGATCTGATGATGGAATCTATGAGGAATCGAGGAAACTCATCAAATATTTTAGGTACATCTATGACGATTTCGGTGTTTATACTAGTTCAGTTGTTTTCAAATATTTTAGGTACATCTATGACGATTTCGGTGTTTATACTAGTTCAGTTGTTTTCAAAAACACCCACAATGTCTTCTCGTTCAAGTCGGTTATTTTTTGTGTGAAAGTGGTTATTCTACCAAAAACAATTAAACAATTTGTAAGACACCTATACTGAAGTCAATTTTTTTATTTAATTTAAAGGGTACCTCAAATGAAACGATTTGTACCTTATTATTTTTATTTTATTTTTCCTTTAATTTGCAATTAGAAACCAACCGCCTTATTTTGTTCTTAGTTACTGTCATAACACGAGACAGTATAGACCGGGAGATAGTATGCAATGACAAAAAGAAAAATGATGGTCATAGCGCTGGTACCGGCGGCCCAATCGCGTGGGCGTTAGTCGAACTCGTCGGATAAATTACGAGTGTCAAACGATTTGTACCACAAAAATTTTAGTATTTTCCGATAGCCCATAAAAAACATGTAGGCGGTAGTGTCATGCCATCCTTCTACGGTGTGACTTACAGCCCGCCATACCGACGCGAATGCGTTAATAAAAAAAAAATTCAACCATTTGTACCAGGCTAATTTTTGCACAGTTAATTATCGTCGTGCAGCCATTTACGTTAATCACCATGCCATACTTTTCCGACGGTTCTAAATGGCCGCCATACCGCCGAAAATCAGCAAATTTTTTTTTTTCGCCAAACGATTTGTACCACCCTAAAAAAATTTTTCAACAGCTCCTGAATGATGATAAATAGACGTGTGATAATGCCATACCTGTGGGAGGTGGCGAATGTGTATATATTTTTTTTTTTATTGTAAGATTTTATTCGTATTTTGAACGATTTGTAACAGTATGGTACTAATTTTTCCTGTAAGTTTGAGGTTCAACGAATATAAATACAAAATTTCAAAGATCTAGGTGGCGGCAATCTTGACTTATAATCAGATGTTTATATTGTATAATATTGAACGGCTACCACCGCTCGAACATCATCTTCCGCCCCATGGTTACAGCACAGTGTAAAAACTAACAGTGGGCCGACGCCTTTGATGTTTGCGTAAATGCCGACACCGCTCAAGGTTACCGTATCTACCAAGGGTTGTCACAGACTTACGCAACTGCCCAAAAAAGGAGGGTAATGTTTTTAGGGTTCGTGTATGTATGTATGTGTACTAATTTTACGTATGGCGTCCATTTTGGAAATAAAGATGGCGGACGTCACTTTTTAAAAAGTCGACATGGGTGCCGTTTTCTAGGTTTCTGGGGGTGTAGATTTCAAAAATAGATATCACTGCTACACACATCGACACCCATTTCGAAAAGTGACGTCCGCCATCTTGGATTTCAAAATGGAGGGCATTTTCGTATCCGGAACCACGAGGAACCTCGGAGATGACACCCATATCGATTTTTAAGAAAAAATAATGTCTGCCATCTTGGATTTCAAAATGGACACCATTTTCGTAATCGGAACCCCCAGGAACCTCGGAGATGACACCCATATCGATTTTTAAGAAAAAATAATGTCCGCCATCTTGGATTTCAAAATGGACGCCATTTTCGTAATCGGTACCCCGCGGACCCTCAAAAATAAATTAAAAATCAGACATGATTCATCAACAAACAATGTCTTACTTTTTAAATAAAGTCTAAGTTAAACCTTACGTAACTCGTAATTACTTTTTTTTAATGTAATAAAAATTTGTTGAAGTAAAATAAAATATTGAAAATATACAAAAATGGATGACGACGACAGTGGGGGAGTAAAGGTCAAACTCGTAATTACTTAAAATAACCTATAAATCATGTCCGACATTTTGAATTTAAAAATTCATGTGACATATCATATCATTATATATTTTTGTTTAGGTACTCAGAAACAAACAATTAGCGATATTTCTGCGGTATTTCAATTTTTACTGGCAGGCGTAACGCTTTTACATCCGCCATTTTGTTTACGTTAGCATGACATGAGAAAATTTATTACTTAGGCACTATAAAATAATATTAAAAATATAATATTTACCTTTCTATTGACCGAGGAAATCTATGGAATCGTAGTTCTTTATTTTTAAAAGATGACGACATGCATTGTCGCACAGCACATGTCGTACCTATGCACCATTTTAATTATGTTTTGCAAGACGCGTCAGCCCTGGAAGTCATCTCCCGCAATACTAACAATTTCGTCGTATGACACATGGGGAGCGCCCCTCCCGCCGCCGCCTCTGTCACCCCGCACGATTGCCCTGTCTAGACGCCTTCGTCGACCGACTGTATTGTTTCTTAGACTGTGGTTACAGTATGGGATAATTATTTTTAGGTAGAATTTCATCCAAACGAACCGAATACAATGATGCCATACTGTAACAAATGATTTTATGTCTTGCACCTTGAAAACCCGTTGAAAAATCAAGTTTTTCAAGTATGTTGCCCCTTTTTCCCTCTATTAGAAGTATGGCAAATATAATAATGGTCCCATTGCATCATATAATTTCCAAAAATCCAAATGCCATACTGGTACAAATCGTCAATTTTTTTATTTTTTTTTACGTCCTGGCTCAAGTCTCACAGTCGTCCGCCCCATGGTTACAATCCGGAATATTTTTTTGTAGGTAGAATTATATCCAAACAAACAGAATATAATGATCCCATGCTGTAAAAATATATTTTACGTATTGTACAGTCGTATTTTTGAAACGTGACGAATAAATAAGTTTTTCAAGTATGGCAGCACTTTTTCCCCCTACTAGAAGTATGGCAAATATAATAACGGTCACATTTTATCAAATACTTTCCAAAAATCCAAATGCAATACTTTTACAAATCGTTTGGCGAAAAAAAAAATTGCTGATTTTCGGCGGTATGGCGGCCATTTAGAACCGTCGGAAAAGTATGGCATGGTGATTTTCGTAAATGGCTGCACGACGATAATTAACTGTGCAAAAATTAGCCTGGTACAAATGGTTGAATTTTTTTATTTTTTATTAACGCATTCGCGTCGGTATGGCGGGCTGTAGTCACACCGGAGAAGTATGGCATGACACTACCCGCCTAACATGTTTTTTATTGGCTATCGGAAAATAAACTAAATTTTTTGTGGTACAAATCGTTTGACACTCGTAATTTATCCGACGAGTTCGACTAACGCCCACGCGATTGGGCCGTCGGAACCAGCGCTATGACCATCATTTTTCTTTTTGTCATTGCGTACTAAGACCCCTGAAGAACCGCCATACTGTTACAAATGACCAAGAAAATTGTGTCACTATCTCCCGGTCTAGTAGGTTTGTCTGTCCATTGGATCATGAATTCATGCATATCGTGATACATACTCCTTATTTGCATTAATACCTACTCCGTTGTGAGTGTAAAATGAACCAATCACATTCCTCAGCTTTAAATGCACTTCTTTTGGGCTTCACAAAGACGCATCCTGATTGTTTCATCCCTCGATATCTCAAAAGGCTTTTCAGCAAATGAAATAGTAGGTAATCGTATTTTAAGGGATAAATAAGGAGAACATAAGTATGGTGCAGGTCCTACTTCTGAAACTAGGGCCCCTAGACTGGCTGCGCCCCGGATCTTATGGGCCTAGGGGTAAATACAGCCTGTTCAGTGGACATTGGACAATCAGCCTTATCTTTTTATTAGTGCCTATCCTACTTGATTAAATGATTTTTATCTTATTTCTAATAGATGGTTTTCCTTTCAGATTGTCGGGCGACGTGGAAGAGATGTTCAGCGCCGCGCTACTCCTGAATTTTCTCAACAGCTCCATGATTTTTTGCTTCTGCGGATTTTGTTCCGTTGTACGTAACTTTTCTGGATCAGAAACTCATGCATATCTCTTTAGATCTAAATCAGCAATATACCGATAAGATTGTTTTCAATTTCGAAGCTTAGATTATTTTTATCGTTGATTTGACGTTTATTTTTATCGTTGACGGTATTTTTTGGAGACTTCAACTTACCCATGCGTAGATTTGGCTACAGATCAAACGGGAATACTATCTGCCCAATTAAGAGGGTGGAAGAAACAAAGTTAGCAACAAGTTAATTATATTTGTATTGAGTATAATATATGTAATATGTATTAAATAAATAAATAAATATCGGACAACCTCACACAAATCGATCTAGTCCCAAATTAAGCTCAAGAAGGCTTGTGTTATGTGTATTCTGTCGACTGTTTTTGCCTTTCTTTCTCTTTTTTGGTATTTGAATTTTCATGCGTATTATTGTATAGTTATCCTTCGCACTATACATGTTGCTTGGTTTGTCTTCCATTTACATTTGTGTTTAGCACTCATTTAAGTACTTAAAGAGTAACGAAAAAAACCCTTAAAGGTATAAAAGTTCGCCTTTGTAGGTACGTGCTTATTCTTTTAATGAAAATAATGAAATGAAATGAAATAATGAACTTTATTCTGCAAGAAGGCCACAAGGGCACATTTACATGACTGAGTCAACCAGCATTTCACAAGAGGAGACCATTGTTGAAAAGAAACTCAACAGTCAGTCATTTTTTCATAAAGAATAAGGACTTAACTATTACAGTAATATGAACTTAACTATACGTAGTTTTGAAATGTATTTCTTGTTTTTGTGTACAATAAAATGTTTACATACATACATATAGCTAAGCCTTTTTATACTTGCAGATAGTAGAGAAATGGAACGAGTTCAGCTACAAGTCGTTCTTGTTTACGGCGCTCGCGCAGACGTACCTTCTGTGTTCGCACGGACAACGACTCATCGACTCTGTAAGAATTGTACCCACATTAAACGACGCGGTTTACGCAGTTTGCAAACACCTGCCTACTGAGCCGGCGGCGGTCCTGGGTTCGAATCCCGGCGTGGCAAATAGTTGTGTGATGAACTCGAATATTTGTTCCTTGATCATGGATGTTATCTATATTATGTATTTATATATTATGTATATCGTCGTCTAGTATCCATAGTACAAGCATTGCTTAGTTTGGGACTAGGTCGATTTGTGTATGATTGTCCCTTAATATATTTATTTATAAAAAGTATCCTATTACCATCTTTGGATGTTCAGCTGCTTCTGTACCAAAATTGGTAAAAATCCGTCCAGGCGTGATGAGGGGACAATTTTTTTTTACCAACTGTTGGTGCTGTACGGCTAGGCGGCGCGCCTGATACAAATCCTGCATCGCGCTGTTCAGATTTTTCCTGAAATAATGACCCCTCTCCATAGAAAACTGATACAATTTTAGAATGTCATAATAGAATAGATAAAATAGAGTTCAACTCAAAATTTGAAGCAAGTGTGTGGATATCTGACTGTTTAAGGACACACGCCAATTTTCCCATGGAATGGTGGAAGGCGGAACCGATCACCGAGGTGGCGACCATTGCATTGACTTGAGAGTAGTAACCCAACCTAAATCGAAACACATAGCAAGTGACAGATGATTTATCACGTTATAAAAATTCTTGTTTACTTTTTTCAGAGTAAAGGAATATCAGAAGCCCTGTACAATTGCTACTGGTACAATGCCTCTAAGAAAGTCAAGAGTTCAGTCCTGATAATGATGCACAGGTACAAAAAAAGTTCTCCTAATCATGGACCATTCATCCCTATATAAAAAAAATTGTTAATAATCATGGACCATTAATTCAACAAGACTGTGACGCATTTAGGATCGCCATCAGCCATGATCACACAAACAATTATGCCTTGATCACACGTACCGAGAAAACGGGCGAGACAGTAGATAATTATGTTTCTCGGCCAAGACAGTAATGTTAGCGAGTAGCTGTTTACACATGTTTTGAAATTAGCACAGTCAGTTCAGTTAAATTCTATTGAGACTTTCGGACACGATGGATCGTAAAAAAATCGGCGAGTGGCGAGACAGTGCACGTTCAGACATGCCGAGACAGTGCGGGGAAGCGGGAGGGTGGACACTCGGCCTAGTAGATAGAACGGGAGCCGAGCTACTGTCTCGCCACTTCGTTCGGCCGAGCGCTCGGCTATGTTTATACACACCGAGTTAGTACTCGGCCGAGAGCACTGTCCCGCCCGTTTGCTCAGTACGTGTGATCAAGGCATTAGGGACAAAGTCTCAGCACAGTGATGACGATGTTCTCCTCTTAAGAGAATATACCACGGCTCATTTTTCCATACAAATCGAGTTTTTGTTCTGTTTCCTCCTCCAAAACTTAGGCAATAATTTTGCAATGCAATGCAATACAATACAATACCATGCAATACAATGCAATACCGGTATTGTATAACAGTATTGTATTGTAGACGTCTATTTTGCAAGAGGTTATACACTGCAAAAGTGTATTTTATATACATGAAATTCAATACTGTTTCTATTTTAGATCCCAGAAAGAAGTCCACGTCACAACTTACGGATTCTCTGTTATCAATATGGCGAGTTACGCTACGGTAAAGACTCAATATTTTCATGTACAGTCGAGTCCACATTGATCTGTATAAATTTTCCAACGGATGTATTTAATTACTAATTCTTCTTAATTTTTCAGATACTTAAAACCGCTTGGTCGTATTTATCGCTGCTTCTCAACGTTTACAAGTAAAATATGAACGATTCAAGAGCATTTAAAGAGGAAAGACAACTTTGGATTTACCCTACTTCATTAAACCTCTTATCGGTGTTGGTGTTGTTCTATTTGCAAGTTTGAAATAAAATATTCTAAAATAACAAGATCCTTAAAACGAACCTTTCTTTTTGTCCTGAAAATGCCTTTCAAAACTTGACTCTAATTATTGTTTTAGCCCCTAGGACTTAAAATCTTAAAATCATCAACTTTAAAGTTGTGTATTAACTTCATTATTTCAAAGTTTCCTCACACACTTAATTCGATTGAATGTAAAGACACGAGATTTTGAAGAGTAGTGACGGATCAGTTTTGATTCTCAACTGATAATAGTCGTTTTTTTTTTTTTTTGTAAAAATAGAGGGGTGTCGTAAATTTAACATGAATAGGTATTGGCACAGTCGGCAGGTTTTTTTGTTATTAAGGGACAATCTTACACAAATCGACCTAGTCCCAAACTAAGCAATGCTTGTACTATGGGTACTAGACGACGTTATACATATATAAATGACAGCCATGACCCAGGAACAAATATTGGAGTACATCACACAAGTATTTGTCCTTGCCGGGATTCAACCCGTTCAGTACGCAGCAGCACTACAAATGTGCGCCGCGCCGATCGGCGTGAAATCGGCGTGGCGTACACTGCGGCGTCTGTAAAAAACCTGCGCGGCGCACACGTCACGTCTACTTCAAACTACGCCAACTGCGTCGTCAAAATATAATCATCATGTATTAAAAATAAGCTGTAAAAACCTTACTATGTGAGGTATATTCTGCGTGAGGACATTGCCCTCTCTGAAAGTATGCAATAAAAGCGCTCTAGTGCTATCTACCTCATTATTGCACTCACTTTTATAGAATTTATTTCCTTTTCACAGCCCTTTTAAAGATATGTACCGAATACATGACAGGGCAGCGGCAGGGTCAAAAAACTAAAAATTATTACAAGTCAGTGATCTCCTAATAGCCGATTTCGTTTATATTTTGTAAAACACGTATCTTCAATCTATCTATCTATCTATCAGCCACGACGTCCACTACTGAACATAGGCCGCCCCCATAGCTCGCCACAAGGTGCGATCCTGTGTAGACCACATCCATCGACTCCCTGCAACCCTAACTAGGTTCTCTGTCTACCTAGGGGCCCACGCTGCGCTTTCCTATACGTGGTCGCTACTCCAGGACTTTGCTGCCCCAACGGCCATCCGTTCTCCGGGCTATACGGCCCGCCCATTGGCCATTGCCACTGCAACCGTGCAATCCTGTGAGCTATACTATCGGTTACTTTGGTTCTTCTGCGAATATCCTCGTTTCTGATTCTATCACGCAGATAAACTCCGAGCATATAGTATGGCTAATGAAATATTACTTAAAGTGTTGGCGGAAAATTAAAAAAAAAAGCGTCTGGTCACACATTATGTAGTAGGAATTATAGTTTTGATACTAGAAAATATTTTTGATTTTCTATACACATGTAAGGTACCGAAGGAAAAAGTTAAATATATGTTGACTAGCACTCATAAGAAAACATTAAAAAAAACAAATAAACTTATACAAAAAGGTGGCTAAAACTATTATATAGTATTATAAAAACAAGGTCCTTTTGGCAGCGTGCCCATCACACAGGCAGCATTCCCGCGCTGTATTGCGATGGCAATTCACTGCGCGAGAAAGCTGCCTGCGCGGGGTTCACCCGTTGCCTCTTCAGGCGTTTGCTTAGCGCCTTGTGAAGCCCACGCGCAGCCCTACCCCACGGACCTAGTGTCTCGACGCCAAATGGGATAAACTCGTACTGGGCGCCGAGACACTTATATTTATTGCATTTAAAATTCTCCCGGGCGTCAGCCGCCGCTCCGGCCGCTTTGATAGTTGCTGAGAGGTAGGACGCCGCCAGCGTATCTTCGCAGGTGGCGTCCCACACCAGCGCGCGGCCCATTCTCCAAGGGATCAACGACACCCCGTCAGGGCGCTTGCCATCGTCCCGCACGATCTGGGGCTCCAGTGCTGCGGGAACGTTGGCGCTGACGAGCGCTCTTCTGAGGATGTCGTTGAGCGCAGCATGACGGGAGAGACGGCCGGCGCCCGAGGAGCAGGAGAGTCCGTGATGGCCAAGTCGATCTACTGGGGCCCCACAAGAGGCGCAGCTGTGTTCTACACACACATAAGCCACAACCCGGAGACCGACAGCAATGCGAAGCGATGCAGGGGTCAATGAATGTGCCAGTGGTGGGTGAAGGGTAGGCATGGAGCCATTGTCCGGCCTCAGGTCTTGACACTGCGAGTAGTCGTGCCCGGTCTTTTCCTGAAGATGCGGCAATTAATGAATTGGTGGTGGTGACGGAGGCTATGGTGTCCCAGGCCCTTTGACTCTTCGGTTTAGAAGGTAAATTTGGGTTCGGTCCAGCTTCCCAGGCATTCAAGGCTTCATCCAAGCATGCAATCTCTCAGTTTGTAGCCGTTGTGGCTTTTAGGATTTTACCTGCGAGATCAGCAGCACTCATAGTCAGCTCACAATATAATTTCTACCATTATGTACAGTAAGTCGATGACAAGACTTAGCTCGATAATACCATATAATTACTAATCCATCACCAACAAAATTACATTAAGTACCATGCCAAATTTCAACTCCATCGGAATGTTGGAATTGGAAGTATTAGAACTAAGTAAGTACTTATGACACTTTATGTAAAATCCATGGCCTATTTATGAATGTATTCATTCATAAATGGACCATGCAATTCTGCAGCTCATTGTACATAAAGTATCAAAATTATTTATAAAGGATCCACCTACTAAATTGTTTAAATCATTCATAGACAATTGGTGATACCGCAAGGAAATATCTGTCAACATCATTTGGCTAGCCAGACTATAGCTCTTTCTATTGTACGTGTAGTTAAGAGTAAGGACCTACATAGTTGATACAAATGAGCTCCTTACTCATAATTACCAGAGTTCTATTTTAGTGAGCTCCTGAGTCCTGAGGGACTAAAACGTTTTCAAATTACCTTCGCCATGTTTGTTTAGCCTCCCTTCCTGCTAAATTAGCCCAATATAATATTAGCACTTGTGAATATAGTCTGGCTAGGCAAATAATGTTGACAGATATTTCCTTGTCGTATTACCAATTGTCTATGATTTCAAGAATATAGTAGGTGGGTCCTCTGTAAATAATTTTGATACTTTATGTCGTTTGCTTTATACCAGTTCTAACATTCCGATCAAGTTGAAATTTGGCATAGTACTTATGTAATTTTTTAGGCGATGGATTAATATGGTATTATCGAGCTAGGTATTAGGTATTTACACTACATTATTTTTTTTGCCTTGTATATGGTTAGAAAGTGTAAACATAATGTGTTTATCGTTGACTGTACTGTAGATAGTGGTAGAAATTATGTGAGCTGACTATGAGTGCACGTCAACATATTTTTAACTTATTTCTTTAGGTACCTATTACGTCTGCATAGAAAATCAAAAATATGTTCTATTATCAAAACTCCTACTACACAAAGTGTGACCAGCCGCAGATTTTTTTAACCAAAACTTCGAGTAATATTTCATTAGCCAGACTATAGTTATGCACCTGTTTACATACCTAAGTAAACATACCATGAACTACATATGTGATGGCTTTACTTACTTGAATTTAGTAGTATTTATTCATTTCTACATATAGACATTATAAGTAAGTTACCAAAAACTATAACTAACACGTATTAACACTATTTATTTGTCGGTATTTTCGTCGGAACTCATATTCATTTCATTTCATTTCAACAAAACTCATAAAACAATTACAGAGAAAATATTCCAAGTTTCCCTCCGAAATGATAAAAAAAAATCCTACGCGTTTTTTATGGTTTGAGTAGACAATTTTATCGCTAAATTTAGATGAAATATTTTCAATTTATATTTTAAAAAGTAAATAGAATTAGTTAATTATGTGTTATTTCTTGAATTGATCAAAAGATACCAAATCGCTAATTGTTTTTTTTTTATAAGCATGGTGGCAGAATATCATAGTTAACCGAAAAGCAAAATGTTGCTTTGTTTTTTTTTAATGGCTGATCGACATGATGCCATGTCACAAACTTATGCGGAATAGAAATTAAAAAAGAGCATGTTGCCGGCCTAGGCCTCCAATTTTGTATTAAATTCCATTAACGACCTCTCGTCAAGCTGCATCGGAAACGTCATACTTACTTCGCAGCCTTTTTATAAGGAACATAACGTCAATATTTCATTGCATGTTTGAGAAAAGTTATAAGTAACGTAATCCCCGTAACCCTAAAAAGAATTTTAGGGTTCCGTAGTCAACCCTTATAGTTTCGCCATGTCCGTCTGTCCGTCCGTCCGTCCGCGGCTTAGCTCTGTGATCATTAGTACTAGAAAGCTGAAATTTGGTATGAGTATGAGTATGTATAACGCCGACAGAATGGTAAAATAGAATAAAAAAAAATTTTTTTTTTCGGGTACCTCTCGAACACCTAAAGTGGGGGTGAATTTTTTTTTTCTTTTCAATACTGGTGTGTGGGGTGTCGTTGAATAGGTCTTGTAAAAATAATAGGGGTCTTTTAACATTATTTTTTGATAAAGTCAGCAGTTTTGTAAATATTCGCTCCAAAAACAAAAAAAATAGTGTCCCCCCCTCTAACTTTTCAACCACGGGTCAAAAAAAATTGAAAAAATTCATGTTAATGAGGCCTTATAAGTACTTTCAATGAAAACTATATTGAATAAAATCGGTCCAGCCGTTTTTGAGTTATCACCAAATTTCATATTTTTTCTTTAAAAGGTCGTAAGTTGACTTCCAGAAGGTAATAAGTGATTACAGTTTCTAGGGCGTTTACGACCTTTTTATAGAGCTTAAAATCTTTCTTTACGTAAACCTCGGGCTTAAAACAGCAGTTTATTGTGAAGGATGAGCAACTACGGAACCCTACACTGAGCGTGGCCCGACATGCTCTTTGCCGGTTTTTTTTAGCGTAGTCAAGTAAATAGAATCCTATACAGATATTTAGATGTCCCGCTATCCCTGCTCCAAAAATGGTTAAATCCATTTAACCGTTTGGGCGTGATGGGCGCACAAACATAGTCCGTCGGATAGATGGCGCTGTAATAAAATGAACTGCACGCTGCAATTGTTTTTCACTGTGGATTTCAAAATAAACTTGTATTGTTTACTCCAGTGGTTTACTCAGAATACGGCGTGTTGGGGGTGGCTGTATCTTTCTTCCGCATTTACTGGGAGCGAATAAAACCGAGGAGGTTCTGTTTCAGGATAACCTGAATGCGTTATATGTTCATAAAAGTGCACTAGATGGCACTGTGCGACGAATACCTTGTTTCGGTTGGACACTACTCACTAGTACCACTAGTACCATCCAGTACCCTTACGAAGCGTAGAATATTCTTATTATATGCATTTGAGTATTTTGTGTTCGAGAAAGAGACCAATCGGCGGTAGTGGTCGGACGACCTGGTTATATAGAGTTGCGGGGACTCGCTGGACGCGGGTCGCTGCTATCCGGCCCATGTGGAGGAGGCCTGTGTCCAGCAGTGGACGTCCTATGGCTGAAATGATGATGATGAATGATGTTTTTTGTGTTATACAATATACATATATTATAATATATCCAAAACTCTAAGATCAAATGATGTGTAAAAGTTATAAATTGTAATCGACCGTAAGTACGACCGACACTATTGTAAAATCAAGGTCGTCTTTCACTTGTGTCAGTTTGCCATAATTTGAACCTAAGAAGGTTCCGGTTCCGTATAGACTATTATATTTTATAAGTACACGCGAGTTCATTTACATCTACACACTTACGAGAGCAAAATATCTGAACACGACCCTAATGTCAGGAGCATAAAATCGTGTTCAGATATTTTAGTTACATACCTATTATGTTCATTATTCTAAATATATCAAACCGACTGAACAAATAGCTGGCATTGAGATCACAGGCCGAGTTACAATAGTATTTTATGCAACCGTTGTATAAGAGGGGGCAAAAAACGCGAGTGGCATGGGTTACGATGTGAGCGCAGCGAACATCGTAAGAAAGATGCCACGAGCGTTTTTTGACCTACTTATACAACGTTGCATACAATACTTTTTCTACGACTCGACATTTCATAAATAAAATGCAAATAAACAACAAAGAAAATAATTACATGTTCCCGCTCGGAATCAACAAAATTAAAAAGAAAAATTGTCTCTGATAAACTTTTTTTTTATTGACATTCATCTGTCAAAAAAATATTAACTTATACATAAAGGTATACGATCACCATACTAAACATCTGTCAAAAAAATTAAACTTATACATAAAGGTATACGTTCACTATACTAAACATCCATGCACTGAAGATAAAACTTTTTTTTTAAGTTGGCAGCAATGCCTTAGTACAAAAGTTTTTTTTTTTTAATTTGCAAATTGTGTGACATCATGTAATCTGAGGTACTAAGTGATGGTTTTTTGGCGACATTATAACATCGGTTAGCAGTGTGTTTTTGAGCAGTAGAGTATAGACTTTTACAGACTTTCATAATTTATGTCTTTATATTAGAGTTAGTAACTATATAAATGACAGAAAAAAGTACTGGAGTAGAAAAAATATATTACGTATGTAAAAGTCGAATTATTCAGTTCTGTTGCGATCGGCCGCATGTTTCTTCCGTGTTGACCAGGAGATAATAAAACCGAGGAGCCTCATTTTCAGGCGTGACCTAAATACGCCCGTGATCCATGAATGGGCACTAGATGGCATTCTGCGGTGAATCGTACACACGTCGCTCGGTCTCTCTCTATCAAGAAATGTAAATTACTGGCAAGGAGACAGATTGGTAGGGCAGACAGTATCAATCACTAGGACATTAACTTTGTATACAGGTGATTTGAAATTGGTTAATTTAATACTAAATTTATGTTTTGCATGACATCACCCGAATCTAAACTTATTTAAAAGTTTAAAATTATCGTGGGCTTGATGCAGTTACCTTACCACTATGATTTATAGTACATTACTGCATACGCCGGGAAAGAAGGGCTTTCCGGGCGAGTAGGTATAGACGAGGATAGTGATACAAAGCCGGCAAGCCCTTTTCACGGCTAAGGCTTGTGCTTTTCTCAAACATATGCAATTAAATAAAAAATACACCACTCAAAAAACATAATTTAGCTGTTTAGCCCGGTCATGAACACATACGCCATGTTTAAAAATAAAAATAATTACTTCCCGGCCTAGGCCTTCAATTTTGTATGAAATTCCTTTACAGTTCTCGAATTGTTCCGCCCGAAACGTGACACTTTGAAGCCTGTTTTAGCGCACGTTATGACGATATTTCATTGCATGTTTCAGAATAAATATTTATTCTTCATTCAGTTGTAAAGACATGTACATTCAGATTAAGGTGTTCCATACAGTGATTTGTCAGACCATGACGCCCTGTAAGGGCACACAACAACAACTTAATACTAACATGCGCAATTTATATTTAAATAGCAAAAACACGACAGCATTTCGTCACTAATACATTTAAATTATTAACAGTTTATTTCGTTTTAGTTTAAATAGAATTTAATAATACAATATAATTTAATTAAAAATAGTTTCATTGGTAACATCATTTATATAATTATTTCAATAATTTAAATACGTTATTTATTATAATGTATCGTCGTGAAAAAAATCGTCAACAGAGTAATAACATTTCTCAATGAATATTTTTTGTAGTTTATTTTTATATATTTTTCCGTTAAGTTCTTGTTTAATTGCTTTACTTCTGGTTTTTTTTTTATTATAACTTTACTTGAATTATAATCGGTTTATTGATCGAGCGTGCAAAGCGAGCGAAGCGTCTCCATTTCAGCTTGGCCTTCGTATGTCCGGACGTCTAGATACTTGAATGTTCGGATGTCCGTTTGTCTGGATTTCCGGCTGTTCTTGCCTTCAGTCCGCATTTCTCAACCGATTCTCGTGAAATTTAGTAAGCATCACAGATTCAATATTTTTTTGTCGAGTCACTTATTTGAAAATTTTCAAAATGGCGGAAATATGGGAGTGGAAAGGGAAAAAAAAGGCCTTTAAAAAAATACCGTGAGATCCAGCTCACAGAGCGACTAGTATCATCCGTCACATGCTGTGTCTTGGTCATCCCAAATCCATCCAGCCTTTCAAGACATTCACGTGTATTTTGCCCATCCCATCCCCTTAAATGTTGAGGGTGACGGCATTTTTCTTCCGCGTTCACCAGGAATGCATAAAACCGAGGAGAATCATTTTCCAATAGGACTAAATAATAAGTTTCTGTCAAAAATGTAATTTTAGTGGCAAGCTTTTATAGCCGACTGTACTTTTCTTTGGATATCCATCAAATGCTCACTGAGACGATTCTAAAAAGCCCAAGATTATAGAGTTCCTATGGCCACCTTCCGGCTCCATCATCAGATCAGCCCCATGGTACCATATTATTAATTGTATGGTCATCAAAGTTAGGTAAGTATGCAAAATTTCAGCTCAATCGGTTGACGATATCTGCTTCAAAATTGAGTTGCAAGATTTCACCCGAACAAACATAACTTTAAACATACCATGCAAGTTAAATAAAAGCTTTAAAGATAAGATTGCATGGGTTAAAAAAAATCACTTCTTAAACAGAATGAAATACGTAGGTATATAATATAAATGTTTTTTCATATGTAATCATTTCAACCTATTATAATATAAAATAAGTATTATACTTACATACTTATTCTCTGAGTACCTATACTTAAGGCAAGGGTAAAGTTGAACGGTTTCACGTCACCTGTCATTCAGCATTTATTAAGTCAAAGTCAACCATTTTTAACACTGAAATGTTGGGGGTGGCGGCATTTTTCTGCCGCGTTTAACAGAAGCGCATAAAACCAAGGGGCGATGTGACCTAAATTCGCTGTACCAGCAACCAGCTAGTGCTTAAGGAGCACTAGCCCCATACCCAACGATTGCCTAGTACGCATGTCGGATCTAGGTCTATACCTGTAACCTTAATCTACCTATAGGCTACCTGAAGTGAAAGGGGCATTTACTATTATGGTAAATCAATGTGCTAGAGTGAGACATGAAAAGCGGTGATTTTCCTGAGGGAAATGCACTCGTCGTAGTGCCTGAAAATAAACTCCTCACTGTTATGATGCCCTAGTAGACGCGGAAGGAAAATTTGCTTCAGAGCCCCAACTTCAAAGCCGCTTGGAAAAAGGTTGCATGAAAAATTCTAGTATTAATATTTTAAAATTCCGATAAGTACAATATAAGCTAAGCTAATCCACTTAAGAACTGAATACCATTGAACAAACCACAACTGGTAAACCACAAATTAAGATAACGAGCTCGTAGTAAAACCAGATTGTAACCACCTTGGAAGGTTAATATAGATTATCGACTCTATTTCCTTAGGCATGAAACTACAAAATACACTAACAGAATAATGGTAATCATACTTTTTTGGATTTTTACAACCATCCGACTCTTCACAAGAACGTATTCTCTTGAAAAAGGACTATGAACTCTCATCATCAACCATTTTAAACCTATTCAACAAGGAATAAGGTTGAAAATTCAATATCCACGCAATGTAGTTCTAACCTTTTTTTGTAAGTAACTGGTTGGCGCTGACGAGAACAAAAGCAGATAGGATTGTATTAGACACAATGCTATTGTGAAGGCAGGTAAGTGGATTATCTTAGCTTATATTGTGTTCACTTATAGAATGTAAGCGGCTGACCTTTTCAAAATAACAATTTTTCATTCATAACTCAATAAGTCTCGAATTCATCTGTAAAATAGACTATGTTAAAAAAAATCTTCTAAGTACTTTTAAGCATAATCCGCTTCTATCTTAGGCTTCAAAAATGAAATTCTTTAGTGAATATATAATTGAAGTGTCTTAAAAATTACCTTTGATGTGAAAATGATTGCCAGACATTTTTTTACTTTCATTTTCTCAACTAACTATTAATCAGTTATCTTCAAAGATGGAATAACTGAACTTCTGACACTTAATTTTCCGTTTAGGAGTTATGAGAAAAAAGTTTCGGTTGAAATTTTATTTTTATTGACAAGCTTTTACCCGTATAGCCGACGATTTTCAAGACCCCAAATTAACTCGGTATTAGGATTGCTTTATCTATTACAGAGTTTCTAGGGCCGGCTCCATCATCAGACCATTTATGGTAAGTACCATATTATTGTATTATCATCAAAGTACGTGCCTATTCAAAATTTCAGCTCAATCGGTTGAGGGAAATTATCTGCTTCAAAATGGAGTTGCAAGATTCCACTCGAACAAACACGTTACAAGTTAAATAAAAGCGTCAAATGCCGTCATCATTAAGAAAATACGATTGAAACAAAACTTTTTGTGTTTGATTCATGACTTAAAAAAACATCCTGCAGTCCACACAAAATCCATAGGAGGCTTTTTTAAATAAATAAATAAATAAATATTAAGGGACAATCTTACACAAATCGACCTAGTCCCAAACTAAGCAAAGCTTTTACTATGGGTAGGTACTAGACGACGATATACATAATATATAAATACATATATAGATAACATCCATGACCCAAGAACAAATATTTGCCCCGGCCGGGATTCGAACCCGGGACCGCCGACTCAGTAGGCACCTGCCTACTGAGTCGGTCTACAAACCGAGCCAAACGCGTCGTCAAATTAAAATTTTTAATATGTCAATGTTCCGAAAACGTAGCTATAAAGCAAATGTTTTTCAAAGAAAATATTCCATTTTCCTGCTTATTATAATAAACCAAGATGTAAACAAAACAAAGAACTCAGAGCCCTCGATTTAAGTAAGCATGACTTTTCAAAGACGCAATATGCAAATGCGAATAAGAATAGGTACAAGTAGGTACATGCTAACTTTTAATAAAAATTTAATAATTCATTGTATCAGGCGTTACTTTGCGGAAATCCATATTTATTAAAACAATAAATATCCATTATTGCTAAATGCATGAAAAACCGGCCATCAGGTGCGAGTCCGACTCGCGCACCGAGGGTTAATACCCTCAAAAAATACAAATAATTATCCCATCCGAACTGGCCGGGTTGAATTAAGTTTGCACCTGGTACATACGTGCAAAGTTAACGCAACCGATCATATTTGTTGTATGGGAACCCCCTTAAATATTTATTTTACTTATTCTGTTTTTTAGTATTTGTTATAGCGGCAACAGAAATACATCATCTGTGAAAATTTCAACTGTCCAGCTATCACGGTTTATGAGATACAGTCTGGTGACAGACGGACAGCGGAGGCTAAGTAAAATGGTCCCGTTTTTGCCCTTTGGGTATGGAACCCTAAAAAATACGCAAATAAGTAACGGCTTTAGCACTAACTGACTGGCACATTACATATTATATCGCGGATTAGCAAAGCAATACAGTCAGTCGGTTTCTACAGGATATTGCACCTATATGATCTGTGACCTTGGTGAATGTGCACTGTACAGTACTACTGTACCCTTTACCATGAGTTACGTAGTCGTATCGTGCTCGCTAGCGACAGCTTAAACGAGTTGTATGGAGAACAGTACAGCGCCCCTGACGGTTACTTTGTAGAACTACAATTGTACAAATATTTGCCCCGGCCGGGATTCGAACCCGGGACCGCCGACTCAGTAGGCAGGTGTCTACAAACCGAGCCAAACGTAATACGATACGTTTGCTCGTTTGCCCCCTATGACATTAAAAAAAAAAAAAAAAAAAAAACGTTTACGCTATCGCTACAGCGAGTACGGTCACTGTAAACTCACAGCAAGGGTATCGTAGTAGGCTTGAGCCCTTATGTTGTCGATATTCCACTGAATCGTACGAAACATTTTGCGTCCACTTTTCCTATAAAGACCGCAAACGAGTGTTTTCCTGCGTACCTTTTCCCTGAAAAATATAACTAGAATCCCATGAAGTCGAGGGTGAATAGGCATCTTCAAGGCAAGCATGCTCCATCTTGGGCCTTATTGTCACTTAATATCAGGTGCGATCGAAGACAAACGCAGCTATCTAGAAAAATAAACATTTAATCGAAGTAACTTAGCCCCTTCCGTATAACATTTGGCCACACTCACTGCCAGTTTAAATTGTTTTACTGTTACAGCGCATAGAAAATGTATGTAACAACAAATAAATATTGGCTTGAGCTATTTTAACACGTTGAATGCGGGAACTGGATTTTATAATTTACATTCAGTGCTATACATATCATTTTAGAATTGTAGCATAGTTTTTCACTGGTGCGGTACAAGACTTGTGACTAGAGGTCTAAAATTTGGCAAATAGATCTTTGTTGATTTAGCAAATTGATGATTTACTGATAACAATAGCAAGTTAAACAATTGAGTGATCTAAATCTAAGTTCGTTACAGACAGACTATCGACCTTGGTTTAGGAATTATAAGACAATTAATTAACGATACGAAACTGACTTGTACCGCATCATGGACACAGAACTGGTGCTATCAAGTCGATGTTTTGGTAGGAAGGGGAAATATAATGAAACCAAACATCGATATCGATTGTTGTAATTATTAAAAAAGTAACTAAATTTACTTAGTTGAATGAGACTTATTGAAACATTCTAAACGTATTTTGTTCACATTCTTGGCAGTAGGTATTAAAATAAATATTTTAGAACCGGCCCTACCTGTGTTTTTTCCTTTAATTGTGAATATACAACTCCGCATTTCTTCTCCATTTCATTATTTTTCGGTTCACTACTCTCAATTTCTTCAAATATATTTTGTAACATTTTTGATGCTATTTTCTTGGTGCATTCATGAGAAAAAAAAGATAAACAAATGATACGTGTAAGGTTCGACCCCCGCACTGGCCTGTACTGACCTGTACCCGTGGTGTGATACAAGGCGGTAGGATACAAGACACTTTTGGCTGGTACCGCACTGGTTGATCATTTTTTTCACTTAGTGCGAAACGAGTCAATTTTGTCTTGTACAGTTTGATGTACCCATTGGATAAAATTAGCAGAAATAAGCATAAATGTATACTTGACTCTTTCTAGTCCATAGGATTTCATAGTCAAATTGCCCCCGCACCAGATAGAGACAAGCTACATCCTTGCGCCGCACCGAAAGAAAGTCCAGTACAAGTCAAAATTGGCATGTACCGCATTCAACGTGTTAAAAAAACGCATTCTATTTTAATTAGTCCGTACCGTGCCTTGCCGTCAAATTTTAGGGTAATTGAAGTGTCAATAAAAAGTTAGAAAAATGCGCTCATATTTCCTCAATTTTTGAATTATATTTCCATTCTAATTATTTTATAATGATCAGATGTATTTATTTGATAAAGACAAATTTGACTCCGACCTGACGTGGTTGGCGCAGTGGTAGTGCAGTGAGCCGACGGGTCCTAGGTTCGAATCCCGGCAAGGGCTAATATTTCTGTGATAAACTCCAACATTTGTTTCTGGGTCATAAAAAATTTCATGTATTTATCAATGTACGTACGTATATATCGTCGTTCTATTCCCCATTACGCAAGCCTGCTATAGCTTTACTGTGGTACTAGATCGATTTCTGTGAGGTTTTCCGACATTTATTTACTTATTTATTCATTGTAAGGAAGGACAGGCCATTAAAGCAACAAACACTCATTTTGCATTCATAATATGTTAATCAGATTCACTATAAAACAAACACTGAGTACACTTATTTTGCATTCATAATGAGGATGACTGGATGACTAAAAGGCAATTACATAACAACCCTTGAGCCCACGCTCCGCCGGCTGATTTGGCGAGGCCTTGGATACTGTGTTGATTGAATATGGTTAGCAAATTACCAAAGTTCGTATCTACAGTATTGGATTTGTTGGGAAAATTACCTATAAGGAACAGTAGGTTTAGTGTTTGCCAGTAAATTCGGCTAGTTTCGGAAGAAGTGTTTAGGTAGATAGTGCCACGCTAGATGTCGTCTAATATAATAATTATAGGGACAGCATCCGCTCGATGTACACCTTAGGTACGTTCCATTAAATTGTCGAAAGGGCCTCTACGCGTTGGCTTCGGCTCCGCGCACGCCTTTCAAAGGTCCGGGACACTATTGTCGACATACATAAATAAATATCAGACAACCTCACACAAATCAATCTAGTCCCAAATTAAGCTCAAGAAGGCTTGTGTTATGGGTACAAGACGACGATATACATACTTAGATAAATACATACTTAGATAAATATACACGATGATTTTTAATCGGTGATCAGGAGTAGAAAAATATTAATATTTAGCTAAAATTAAACTTAATAGGCGAGGTCCCGCGCAATTACCTCACTGTTAAATTAATTAAAAGTTAAAACATAATTAAAACTAATAACCACTAGATACATGGTCATCCTACATAAAATTATTGAAGTACGATACCTACGTCAAGTGTCATCGCTTTGGCGGGAAATTTTACGAAATTTTCTATGACTTTGTTTATGTAATGACAATGACAATGACAAGTTATTACTCATAAATTGTCATTCCCATTAAATTATTACAGAGGTTGTAAGCACACCGCTACAGATTAGTTCGGTGACAAGGAATTTAAGACAAAATTGGTTTTAAAATAAAAATTATCATAGAAAAAATAAAAGTTTGTTTTCATGTAATTACGACTTCAACGTGACCACCATCAATTACTGAGTTAGAAAAGTTGGTACCTGATCACCGATTAAAAATCATCGTGTATATATATACTTAAATACATAGAGCAACCATGATCCAAGCACAAATATTCGAGTTCATCACACAAATATTTGCCTTCACATAGTGTACAGAATAAAGATAATATCTTGCCGCAACTTCGCTTGACGCGCGTTTGATGCAGCAATAAGAGGTCTTAAGTCTAAAATAGTATATGTATACCTAGGTACTATTTATAAATTGTTAGGCGATTATAACCACAATGGAAGATCAATCACCATAAGTGTGAACAAATTAAACTCTGCCTCGGTGCAGCCTTCCGTTTAGAACAATAACTCCGACCATTGTCGATTTTAAGAATATTTACCTAATGATATGAAAAGAAACAGACTGAAAATCATTGAACATCCGGGTAGGATTGAAATATCGGGATACCAAAGTCGAGTACCTAGATAAAGCAAGCCTGCTGCTTCTTGCTGCGCTGTGACATTCCACAATAGACAAAGTCTACCAAAATACCATTACTTACGCTTAATTTACCATGACTTCTTATCGATAACAAACAGGCCAAACATCAGCTCTATAAATTCTACAAGAAAAAAACTTGCGACCTTGTTTTGGACCATAGTTGGATGATTGGACTATAGTTGTGTAGTTTTATGGTACTGGAAAAACTAAATACAATGATTAAATGATACTTAAGTTAATTAAACGTTGGTTAAAAGGAACTTCAGATCTTGAGAATTTATTCATTATCGAATCCGTCATTACGTAATCAGCAGCCGCATGCAGTATTATTTTGTTATTTTTCTACTAGTAGGTACCTATTTCAGGCTACAGAGACCATTGTATCACTGCGACCATGCTTGATCTATTGTGATCACCAATTCAACTTAAACCCAGTGGCATCACGGAACAAGGGGGAAGGAATCACCCGGTGGGAGTGGGAGAGTGCCACGCCAGATGTCGTCTATAATAATATAATAGGGACAGCATCCGCTCGATGTACACCTTACATTCCATTAAATTGTCGAAAGGGCCTCTACGCGTCGCGCACGCCTCCCAAAGGTCCGGGATATTATTGTCCCGTGAGCGGGTGCGATATATACAGGAAAATAAATAAATATCAGACAACCTCACACAAATCGATCTAGTCACAAATTAAGCTCAAGAAGGCTGGCGTCATGGGTACAAGACGACGATATACATACTGATATAGATAAATATATACTTAAATACATTGAACAACCATGACCTAAGCACAAATATTCGAGTTCATCACACAAATATTTGCCCCGGCCGGGATTTCGAAGCCGAGACCGCTGGCTCAGTAGGCAGGTAAACTGAGCCAACCGTGTCGTCAAAGTTATTAAGTATACTCTGCTGTTAGGTAGATGGATGAGTGAGGCGCCCGTTTACCAACCGAACGAATTAACGGGCGAGGTGCACGACCACTAAACTCCCTCGGCTCCCTGCCGAGATTTTCCCCGGGAGCTACAGCATGCGGTTCTGCGAGAGGGGAGTAAATAGCTTCGCAAGCGTCCATAGGCAGCGGTAACTGCTTAACACCAGGCGGGCCGCATGCTTGTTTGCCACCGTCGTAGTATAACAAAAAACTGAGTGGTTTCATCACAGGACAGTACGTCGGCGGGACATAATATATGTTGGACTTGCAGGAGTGTGCCTGTCGCTTAGCGCCGTAACCCTAAGGTGGTTTCAACCATCTAATTTTAGTGGATGCATTTTATCGAAGTCTGTAGTTTCGTGGCATTTAGAGCTAATTGGTAGTGATCTCGAATTTCTTACACCAGAAAAGTTTTAAATTTCTTACTTTACTTATGAATTGCTATCTCCAGTCCAGGCATTACTAAAAAAATGTCTCCACGTAACGTATCATCATAAGATCAGAAATTTAATTTAGGAATTGAACGTCTAATTTATCCCATAAAAATTAACATGGCAACACTTACTCTCAAATGTCAGTCCAACCCACTCCACCCACCAAACTGACGTTTGTTTCCACTGCGTATCTTTGCGTTCGTTCAAACTGTGTGTGCCGGCAAACATGTCCAACAAAAAGCACAAGGAAATTGACCACGAAGAAAGTGGGAGCGAGGATGAACAAGGTTCTGGCAGTGAAAGAGATTCTGACTTCGATTCTGATGGCAACTTCGTAGGAGATAAGGTACAACATAACCTCTAAACACGCATGGTGTATCAACAATAACATGCTACCAAATTCTTATTTGGATGTAAATTCTGTATTTGTGACTATTACTGGATATTTATTGTGTATTAAAAGAGCTATTCGCCTGTTTATAGTGGCATTTTTGTAAATGTAACGCGTCGGCTCGGTTTCATAACAGTTTGAAACCAGAACTCGTATATAGCGTAAACAATGCGGCGGTGTTCGATTACACCGCGATCGTAACTTGTTTTGCTCTTATTCTCATTTGAAGTTCTTTGTTCGCGTTGCTGCAGCTTATAGCTATGCTACAAGTGTGATTTACTTAATGATTATTAAGTTTTATTTTAACAAAGAGTACTGTTGTAATTAAAAGCCGATTTTTAAAGACTGCACTGAAGATTAAACCCATATCTCCATTTACATTTTTTTTTTATAATTCCATTGGTCTGACTTTTAGTCGCTGGCCACAGAGGTTGAGGTTCAATATCATCATTGATAACAGACCTGATGTTTCATAACCTTTGGAGCCCCAATGACGGCAAATCACGTCGACGTTAAAATTGTTCCATTCACACTAACATCCAAATTTCAATGATCAAAATCTTCGTAATTCAAACCAGTACAAAGTTCAATCTCTTGGGAGCCTTAGAATAGTTTTCCTTATGTTTATATTGTGGCATCAGGGGCATGGTGATTTCCTTCACTGCTTGGCATAAAAGGATAATTAGCCTTTTGCAGTTGTAAATGTATAGCGCTCAATAGTAGAAAATTAAAAGGAACAATTCTTTTGTTATTTTTTAGTTCTTTGGCATTAAAATCATTGAAAGAATTGGGAAAAGGCTGTTAACGAAATGAGCTGTTTTGTTCTTCCACTAGTGATGATCAGGGATTGAAAATTCAGATAGACATTCACCTAAACTAAGCCGGATCATATTGCTATCTTACTCTTACCTAAAACTAAACATACCTTTCAGTTGAAGGTAACATGTACCTAAATTATTGATGATGATGGCTCTTATCCCAGGAACTTCAAGCAGACTTTGAAGGCCGCAACCCAGAGGACTGTGACTTCCATGGCATCAAGCAGCTGCTGCGGCAGCTGTTTCTTAAGACAAATGTAGACTTGGGAGCACTCACGCAAATTATTATTTGTAAGTATTTCATAACTATACTATTGACTTTGAAGGCTGCAACGCGGAGGACTGATTTCCATGGCATCAAGCAGCTGTTGCTACAAATGGACTTGGAAGCGCTCACACAAATTATCATTTGTAAGTATTGCTATTGCACTACTTCAAATAGACTTTGAAGGCTGCAACCCAGGAGACTGTGATTTCCATGGCATCAAGCAGCTGTTGCTACAAATGGACTTGGAAGCTCACACAAATTATCATTTGTAAGTATTGCTATTGCACTACTTCAAATAGACTTTGAAGGCTGCAACCCAGGAGACTGTGATTTCCATGGCATCAAGCAGCTGTTGCCACAAATGGACTTGGAAGCTCACACAAATTATCATTTGTAAGTATTGCTATTGCACTACTTCAAATAGACTTTGAAGGCTGCAACCCAGGAGACTGTGACTTCCATGGCATCAAGCAGCTGCTGTGGCAGCTGTTGCTCAAGACAAATGTGAACTTGGGAGTGCTTACACAAATTATAATTTGTGAATATTGCTAATGCACTACTTCAAATAGATGATTTGGTGTAGGGACGCCCGGCCAGAAACAGGCGGGCTGTCGATCGCTTGGCTGCGTTCATTCAGCCCAATTCCCAATTGGAGCCAACGGTTACTGTCCCGGCGGCGCTCCCATACAGCCTTCTTCCTCGAATCTTCTTGTTCTCCTGCAGAAGGAAAGGACATCCTTAAGGTTAATGTCCCTCAGCTCTTCCTCTTCTAGTTTATCTTTTCTGAAGATGCTATAGCGTACTATCGCATACATGCCACACTCTGCTATAACATGCTTACTCGTCTCCTCCTGGCCACAGTGCGCGCAGTATGGATCACCTACTACTCCCATAATGTGTAGGTGCCTGTTAAGGCTGTTGTGTCCCGTGATTACGCCTGTTAATAATCTGAGAGTTTTCTTACCTAGTTCCAGTAGATACCTTGTGCTTTTTCTGTTGATTCCTCCTAGGATTATCTTCGATTGTCGACAGTCCGTCGTTTCTTGCCATTGTCTGTTAGCCTCTTCCTCCATTAGCCTAGCTATAACTCCTTTCGTGACTTCTGCCGATATTGGCAGGGCAGGTTCGGGTCCTATGAGTTCCCTTTCTGCTCCTAGCCTTGCCATCTCATCTGCCCTTTCATTTCCTGTCACACCCTGATGTCCCGGTACCCATGCTACCGTAGTCCAAACAGACTGAAGGCCAAAAGGTGGGTTGTGATGACTCTTATCACACACACATTATAACCTTTTTATTACTTCAAATAGACTGAAGGCCACAACCCAGGGGATTGTGATTCCCATGGCGTCAAGCAGCTGCTGTGGCACCTATTCCTCAAGACAAATGTGTACTTGGGAGCACTCACTCAAATTAGCTTTAAGTTTTGCACCATTTTGTACTAACATTCCTATATACAAGTGTTTTGCTTGTAAACATAGTTAATATTGGTTGAAATCCTTGGTTGGTTGAATTTAGCAGGTTGACACAATACAAACTTTGTAATTTCAGACCCCTCGGTCAGATCTTCTTGAACACTGCATCAGCCTGTTTCCCCTTTGCTCTTAACCTTTGGATTTGAGTGTAATCAGGTATTCTATATCTACACCATAAAAACAATGGAGAGATATTGATTATGATATTATGAATCTGGTATATTGGTAATGAATCTGAAAGTCCAACGATAATAATATGAAATTCAAAAATTAAATTTTAGTTATTTGGATGGATTTTAACCAAGTTCGGTACAAATTGGACAGCGGACACTTTGGATAGCATGGTAATAGGATACTATTTACATAACTATGTAAAGAAAAAAAGTTACGCGGTCGAAGTGTACACTACATGTTACTAATTATGTAAATTTATTTTCTAGCGCAAAATTACGTTGGCAGCGTTGTCAAGCAGTGTCTGGACGATCCTCCGGAGGAGGACGATGACGAGGACGACGGCAGCGACGGAGTGTTCGGAGTCACTACTGTTATTAATATTACAAAGAAAAAAGTAAGTATGATGTAAAGATCAAAACACAAAGCATAAGGAAAAATTCGGAAGGCTGCTTGGGCGTTAGGGTGGCGAAATGGTTAACGCGCTGGAATGGCAATCCAGAGGTACCGGGTTCGATTCCCTGTCTCTTCCACCAGGTTACGCATTTTAATTTTTTCTTTGCTCTTTGGGTGATTGTGGTGTGTATCCACATTTAAAAAATTAGACATTACATGTTTCATAAATTTTATAAGTATGAAAGTTTTTATTTTCTTATTCAGTATCACCTTGATGGACTATAGGGTAGAGGATGCAGCTCGCTAATTCATTAATAGCCTATTCACTCTTACCTTGCAGAGACCCAAATTATAATTAACTGGAAATAAACACTAGAGACTTGCTCGCATTCGAACCCGGGACCGCCGCTATGCAGTCACCACATAAATGTTTGTTACAGGACGAGCCAGCGATACAGCAAGTGACGGCACTGCTGAACCAGCTTGCGGAGGATAATGCTGACGACAGAACCAAAGCGCTCATCAAAAAGATCCTAGCGGACGAATCCAACCATGTTGGTTTTGTAATTAATGAAAGGTAACCATTTTATTAGAATAATTTTTAAAACAACTTACCTATGAATATTTTTTGAAGTATGATTTTATTGCCGACCGTATTTTTATACGAAAACATTAATTGCTCATACTAAGATCAATCAAAGGTGCCTAAACACGGTGGATTTATTTTGTTTAGTAGCTGACCTTCCGTGTCCATCATCAAATCAGCTCCAAGATACCAAATTATTGTATTGTCATGTGAACTCCATATAGATGCAAAATTTCAATTCGATACGACAATTGGAAGTAGGTTAAAATTGACTTACTTAGTTACAAGCGTGTTAAAAAAGGAAACAACTTCAAAGAAAACATCCTATTTGTATGTGTTGCCAGAATATATATCGTTCTTTAAAGTAAATAGTAAACCCGAAGTTGTACAGAGGAAGCTATGGCGAATATAATGCTTATGTTACGCGATGTGCGTAACCTCGCTTCTGAGCTACCGCAAAGAACTACTAGAGATCGGGGATTCGATCCCTACTTGCAATGTAGTGGAAATTGTGCTTCTGTTTTTACCCCTGTATCAAAACTCATGTGTATGTTTTCTTTCCAGGATCCTCAACATTCCAGCAGCAATCAGCGTGCCGCTGTTCTCCTCACTGCAGAGTGAATTGGATAAGGCCATAAAGAAGAACATGCCGTACACATTCCAGTACCTCATATGGATATGTAAAACTTATAATACCGGTGGTGAGTACTTTTTGTATTGATTTTTTGAGACGCTATTGTTGCTGTATTAGCAACCAGCTCTAGGGATTTTTGAATGGACTTTGATGTTCGCTCCCACTGAGAACGTAGTTAAAGGCAATTACTAAGCCGGTAAGCAGTAAATTCTGACACTTGTCATTACAATACATTTTATAACCTAAAATCAATTTATGGTTTATGCTTATAAAATGTGCTGAGTGAGATGGCAGGTGTAAGAATTGATTTCTTACCGGGGGGCACTATAACTATAATAATAATAATAATAATAACCGCCATGTGGGATGTCGACTCGACGAGCATTGTCCCGATAGTCGTTTCGGCGAACGGTCTTATAGCGAAGAGTCTCGACAAACATCTTAAGAGACTCTCGCTAGATGGCTGGATCAAGGGTCAGATACAGAAGGCGGTACTCCTGGACACGGCGCGCATTGTCAGGAGGTTCCTCTCTCTGCAGCCCTAACCACCGGTAGCCTGGGCCCTGCCCCGCTGCCGGCGGCACCCTAGGTTAGGTTTTTTTAGAATGTGTTTATATTTGTAATGTATTTTTTATATTTTACTTTTTATATAAATTTATTGTAAAAAAACCTAGCCTAAGTATAAAAACGAATAAAGGGAATAATAATAATTTATTGATAAAACATAATGTACAGAGGTGACGGTTAAATTCTATACTTAAAAAACAAATAAATTCATAATTTACATAACCTGAACTAGGGTTGCCCCTGTGTTTCAGGCAATGGGAAAGCCTTTACATTATTTAATTTAAGTACATATTCATCTATCTTACAGTAATCTTATTGTAGCTTAACTACTAAAATTTACACTAAAGAACTTAATTCAACTAAACAAATATTTATTTCATGACAGTCAGTAAGTTCTCTGTATCTTCGTACGTCATAGTTTGTAGTGACTCACGAAGCGCTTTCTTACATTGAGCGAAGCTTAGTGGATATAGGTCCAATTTCGCATTTAATCTATTGTAAAGAAATGGTCCCAGAAATATGAAAAATCTTGTAGAAAAGGCATGTTTTGCTTGCATGTTATAGGAGCAAACAATATCTTTACGCCTCTTGTTTTTATATTCGGTGCTGTAAGGAGTTATGCAGTGCTGCCTTAATACTGTGCCGTGGATAAATAACTGACGAACTGTTAGTACTCTACATTCACTGTATATAAGGTTAGTAGGGTAGAGGTAAGGACGATAGGTATGGACCTTTAGGATTGCTCTTTGGGCTCTTTCTAATTTTAGTATTGTGGTTTTAGCCAAACCTCCCCATGACGTTATGCAATACGTTATTATTGATTGGCAAAGAGCAAAATAAACCGTCTTGAGGAGCTGCTCATCCGCAATTGACCGCAGTTTTTTGAAAACAAATATTAACTTACGGATTCTATTACACAGCGCTTCCACATGGAATTTAAACGAGAGGGTTTCGTCAATTAAAACTCCGAGATATTTAATTTTGTCGGTACGCGTTATGTCCGGGCAGCTGCATTTGACAGATGAAATGTTATTACATATGTGGGCATAGAGCTTGCGGTAGGTTATGTCTACGCTAGGTTTACGCATGGAAAATCTTACATACTGAGTTTTATCTGGGTTAAGTGTTAGTAGGTGATGCCGTAACCAGGTGCTGACGCTATTAAAGCCTCGCTGTGCATATTCATGTGCGTCATCTGCTGATTTAGCGGAAAAAAGCAGTACAGTGTCATCAGCGTACGAGATTATTTTACCATTTCCTATTTTTAGATCACAAAGGTCGTTAATATAGATCAAGAATAGGGTAGAAGCGAGCACACTTCCTTGTGGAATTCCGTAAGCGGTGTTTTTTAAGTCGGAGCTGATATTATTGTCTATCCTCACGCATTGGGTGCGTTCATCTAGATAATTTGCTAGTAATTTGAGTTGGGTACCTCTAATACCAAGTGCTTCTAGCTTTTGGAGAAGAATGGCAATGGGGACGGTGTCAAAAGCTTTTGCGAGGTCCATAAAGATTCCTATTGTCTGATTTCCTTTATCAAGTTCTTGGACTAGGTAATTAGTTAGTTCATGAACAGCGTCAGCAGTTGATAGTCCGGCCCTAAAACCAAACTGATTTCCTGATAGAAGAGTTTGTTCTTCAAGATATTTAATTAGTCTAGAACTTTAAGTACTCTAACAGTACATTACGTACCTGGGGCGGTGAACTCTTGAATGTCATAGATCGCAGGTGTTTGTAGCCCGAACCAAAGGTGAGGGCCATAAATATGCGGACTGGGGCTTAACGAATTACCGCCCGTGGTTTTTCTTAATTTTTACGTCTTGCCTTTGCCAGGAAGTGAGATTTGATCCTCGCGTAGCGGACAAAAAATCCCACTTACGTCTGTCAAAAAATCAATAAAAGAAAATTGAGGGTCGATCGATATTAAACGCACTTTATTTGCGTCGGTTTATTGTTATCATTCCATCAATTTTCCATTTCCGTTGCTGATACGATACTCACATGTTAGTTGGCATTTACAACCTTAATTCATAGCAATACAGGACCCAGTGTCAATTGTTGAAACTAGGATCTCAAACATTGGAATGGAATGTTTGCCAGTATCGTGGCGTCACAAGTATTCTTGGATTTATCATTATAATATGCAGTATCAAACACCTTTTGGAGTCCTTGGTACTTAACGCATTCACTGCCAGCGACGCATTTATATGCATTCACCGTCATAAAAGTTTGTTTCTAGGCCAGGCTCCCTGGCAGTGAATATGTTGTTAAGATACTAGCTCAAAATGTTCATTAACGTGAGTAGAAAAACAAAAGCCAAACATGTCAACGTTGAAACAGTCCTGAGATCCAGTATTAAAAATAAAGATTAAAATGATGTAGTATGTTCTAAAAGGTAAAAAATAATTAGGTAGGTCCTAGGTACCAGTCATCACACCACCCTCCTCATCAATCTAGCTAGGCCATTGAACAGACAAAAAAATAAAATCGGAGGGCGTTTGAAATTTCTATCAATTCAACCGCTGTCATAATACTATCTACATATTTACGCAGGTTTCGCGCGCTCAACGATGTTATTTTAGGTTGTCTAATATTTATTTTATATTTCAGAGGAAGCGTCAGAAATCCTATACGCGAACCAAGAGGAAAAGCCGCTGGCGGACGAGGCGCTGGCCAGCTTCGACGTGGACGTGTCGGCACAGGTCGACTTCTCGCAGTGGGAGTACGAGGGCGGCGCCATGACTCCGGGCAGGAAGGTGGGTTGTGATGACTCTTATCCACAGACCACCCCCACTAGACGGAGCATGTAAGGCGACCCGTAGGCGACCCGCGCGCACCAACGATATGGTACGGCAGAACATTAAAGTATCAACACGGCCGCCATCGTTTAGTTGCGTCCATGTTTATGAGGTCTCTCTACACCATTTAACACTACAATTTACCATGTTATTTATTTAATTTATTTTTTCGTTGACGTACGCATGGATCATGAACAAGGACGCAACTAAACGGTGGCCGCCGTGTTCATACTTTAATGTTCTGCCGTACCATATCGTTGGTGCGCGCGGGTCGCCTTACATGCTCCGTCTAGTGGAGGTTGTCTGTGCTCTTATCACACACACATTATAACCTTTTTATTACTCGTGGTCAATTCATAAACGCCATCAATTCAATATATTAACCCTTTGAGCGCCGAGCGCCAAAGCAATTCACCGTGCCACTGACGCCAAACCAAAAAAAAAAAGTGCTCCAAAATCAACAGAGGTTGAAAAACACAGATACTGGTTTGAATTAGCATGTTTTTGACCATTGAAATTTTTGACGTCAATAGACGTCGTTGGCGTCAGTGGCACGAATTCCCGATGACGTGATTTGCCGTCTTTGGCGGTCAAAGGGTTAAAATACAAAACTACCCGTCGAACACAACTAGGCTTCGCGACTCTTGTCGCGCGACATAGCATCGCCCGTCCATCTCTCACAGTACTGCGAAGAAAGAGATGGGTAATAGTAATAAATAGTTCTTGCCCGAGAAAGAGTCGCGTGTCACAGGTGCGCTAGAGATGTAGTTTACTCACGTTGCAGAAGTCTATTATCGCTCAACATGTTTCGAATCGGTACGCGATTCATCATCAGGAGAGTCGATCAGTCGCGGCTGCGGCCAACCGAAATTCGAAACATGAAATAATGATCTTTATTCTGTAAATAGGCCACAAGGGCACTTTGATATGTGTGAATCTACCGGCACTTCACATGAGATAATACTGATTGAGAAGAAACGCCGAAAGAAACTCAACAGTCAGTTTTTTTTCGTATGTTACAATGTTAATTTTATCTTTGTTTTAGGTTCTCATATTCGACGGCAAGAAGTTTAATACCTTGGTGCGGCTCATCAAGGAGGAGGTAGAGGGCGGAGTGTAGGTTATCGCTTAAGGAGCTACGTATATGCCATTTACGCTACATGTGTAACCATATTTATATTTTTAATATTAATAAAATATATTTAAGCTTTACTTTTTTTTATTTGACGTCATATTTCTTTATTCTTTTACCTTTTGAACGCAAACTGTGAAACAGATTACCGTGCGCCTGAGAACAGCAAAAAAAATAGCGCTCAAAAATCAACAGGGACTGAAAAACACTTGTAGCGTATTGAATGACAGTTTTTGATCATTGAAATTTTTCGACGTAGTGACATAACGACTGCGACGTTGAAAAGGTTATAGTTGCCGGCAAACTTTTAGAACAAAAATGGCGGATCTGCGCATGCACATTTGTACGTAAATCGGCTACTGCGCAGTCAAGGTCATGCTCAAGAAGTTTGCCGGCTACTGTAAGCGTCCAGCTCTCTCAGTTGCGGTGATTTGCCGATTTCGGCAATCGATGATAGTATCGAACATCTTATAGCTACTCCTTCAATTGAATTTAACCCATTCATTGCCGACGCCTCATATTTTTACTCATCACGCAGTGCCGCCTTCCAAGCGACGACGCGAATTCGCGTCAGCGGCATTAGGTTAACCCATTTCAAGGACGCGAATTCGCGTCCGTGGCATTACGTTGTCAAGGACGCGAATTCGCGTCCGCGGCATTACGATGTCAAGGACGCAATTTCGCGTTTTCGGCATTACGATTACACATACATGGGACGCGAATTCGCGTCTTCGGCATGCGTGATAAGAATTGTGAAAATTACAAATGCATGGAATCCAAAAACCAGCAACAGTATAATATTATCCTTCATAAATAAAGTAACATTTTGGTATCAGCATTTAAGTACAGTTGTTTTCTAGCAAAAAAAAACAAATATCTCGAGGACGCGAATTCGCGTCCTCGGCAATGAATGGGTTCCCATTCATTGCCCACGCCTCATATTTTTACTCATCACGCAGTGCCGCCTTCCAAGCGACGACGCGAATTCGCGTCCGCGGCATTAGGTTAACCCATTTCAAGGACGCGAATTCGCGTCCGCGGCATTAGGTTGTCAAGGACGCGAATTTGCGTCCGCGGCATTACGTTGTCAAGGACGCAATTTCGCGTTTTCGGCATTACGATTACACATACATGGGACGCGAATTCGCGTCTTCGGCATCCGAGATAAGAACTATGAAAATTACAAATGCATGGAATCCAAAAACCAGCAACAGTATGATATTATCCTTCATAAATAAAGTAACATTTTGGTATCAGCATTTAAGTACACTTGTTTTCTAGCAAAAAAAAACAAATAACTCGAGGACGCGAAATCGCGTCCTCGGCATTACGATTACACATACATGGGACGCGAATTCGCGTCTTCGGCATCCGAGGTAAGAACTATGAAAATTACAAATGCATGGAATCCAAAAACCAGCAACAGTATGATATTATCCTTCATAAATAAAGTAACATTTTGGTATCAGCATTTAAGTACACTTGTTTTCTAGCAAAAAAAAACAAATAACTCGAGGACGCGAAATCGCGTCCTCGGCATTACGATTGCACATACATGGGACGCGAATTCGCGTCCTCGGCAATGAATGGGTTAAGATTAGTCGTACCGCACGACCTAAACCAGTAAATCAATAAGTAGATTTTCTGGAAATATTCTAAGCATAGGCCTTACCTTTTCACCACTAAACCCTATTATTACTGGTGTATTCTTTGCGGAACATCTCGATCATTTCTTTAGGTGCGTACGAAATCCTAGCATTTAACACAATCTGCCATTCGTAACATCTTACGAAGCCTTTACGAAATTTAATTTTAACAGCAAAATATAAAAAATAAAACTGGGTAAATAATAGTGAATTTCCAAAAACAAAAAAAGACGAACGTTTTATGTAATTTTTATACGTTTAATAAATTTGAAACACAATTTTCAACTTAAAATATAACTAAAAATAAAAAGATCTCAAAAAAGCTTCTCTTATGACCTATTTTCGCGCGTACTTTATGCCGTATTACATTGCACACTTTTACTTCTTTAAAAAAAGAAAGATATTCAGTTCAATCATTCAAAACAGTCTAATACTTTGAAATTAGATCCTAGTCTATAAAATAGAAGCACAACAATATCTATTTTACTCTGGAGATAAGTCCCCATAAGTTTCTTCATACAATAGCTTCTATGTAAGGTTTTCTGTATATAATTCTTCTATTATATTGAAAACTTTCAAATTTATTCGACAACATACAAATAGTTTGCTTAAACGTTTCAAAAGTTATTATTGTTAGAAAATTTACAAAAGTGTTGAAGACTCAGTTATCAAATCAAAGCGGACTCTTTAAAAATACAGCGTATTTTCAATGATTGCTGTGGTGGCAATCTTCTGTATGTCAATTTCTAACAATGTCATATCCCATTTTCTGTTTCTTATATATCTATAAAAGCAGTCAATAAATTTTAAACAAACTCAATGTTTCTTGTATCAAAGGTGATTCCTTATACTATACAGACAAAGCGCATCCTTCGTTGTAGTCTCTAAGGGTGCACAGACTCTTAAGGTATTACCGCTTTTTATCCATGTGGATGTCAGTTTCTGAGTATAATTTCCTGATTCTTTAACATTTCCGTTTCTTATGTATAAAAATAGCCAAAGCATATACGCTCACTGTAGTGACGTGTCAAAGCGTCACACTAGTGACGTGTCCAGGTCACACAATCTCAATGTTTCTTATATCAAAGATTATTCTTATAAAGACACAGTGCGTCCTTCATCATAAAGTCTCTAAGCGCGCACAGACCCTTCAGTATTTTTGCGTTGTTATCCATCTTTTGAATGTCGGTTTCTGAAAGGGTTTTGTCTTGGGACAGGTAGCCGTTGATCGCGTCTTCTGTCATCCAGTGAGCCGGCAGCTTGTGCATGTTGAAGTGGGCCGGGTCGGGGTTGATAGGCATAGGAGTGAGTGACTTCTCCCAGGGAGTGATGTATTTTTGCTCGGAATGCAGGCCTTCGATGTATCTGGAATGAAAGAGGGATGTTTTTTAATCAAGAAACCATTTGATTAATTTAGTCTTCCAACGCGTACCTTTTGGTTTGTTTACAATTTATAAGTTGTAATATTCTAACAATAACAGATACTGTATTTTACTGTTGTTACTAAGAGAAATGGTGTCAATAGCTGTTGTTTGAAACGGTTTAGAGAGAGGATATACTTGGCGCTTCGTGAACATGGCCAAGTCTCTATCTCATATATTTTGTTCGGCGTTCAAATCTCTGCTTAACACACTAGCGTCACCAAGAGTAGCGTAGATCAATTTGGCAGTGCTCTCGGAAGATAATTACTTTACGCAAGATTCACAGTTCGCAATGAAAGAGCCTCGAAAAATCGATGTTGTCGATGTATTGGTTATAGACATTCTGTTGACAGCTGACCTCGATGTAAGTATCGAAGTAAATTTGGTGTCCCCTGAAACTGCCAATCGGGTTGCCTACCTCATCCGGCTCTGAGGTAGAGAGAGAGAGAGTGAGAGAGACAACCAGTAGTATTACCTGATGTAAGCCTCGGAGTGAGCGACGCGCTGCGCTTTAGGCGGCGCGGGCACGAAGAGCGGCTCGAGGCCGGGCGCGGCGACGCGTGCGGCGGGGGCGCCCCCCTCGCCCGCGCCGGGGGACGGCGTGTTGCGAGTGAGAGAGACAACCAGTAGTATTACCTGATGTAAGCCTCGGAGTGAGCGACGCGCTGCGCTTTAGGCGGCGCGGGCACGAAGAGCGGCTCGAGGCCGGGCGCGGCGACGCGTGCGGCGGGGGCGCCCCCCTCGCCCGCGCCGGGGGACGGCGTGTTGCGAGTGAGAGAGACAACCAGTAGTATTACCTGATGTAAGCCTCGGAGTGAGCGACGCGCTGCGCTTTAGGCGGCGCGGGCACGAAGAGCGGCTCGAGGCCGGGCGCGGCGACGCGTGCGGCGGGGGCGCCCCCCTCGCCCGCGCCGGGGGACGGCGTGTTGCGAGTGAGAGAGACAACCAGTAGTATTACCTGATGTAAGCCTCGGAGTGAGCGACGCGCTGCGCTTTAGGCGGCGCGGGCACGAAGAGCGGCTCGAGGCCGGGCGCGGCGACGCGTGCGGCGGGGGCGCCCCCCTCGCCCGCGCCGGGGGACGGCGTGTTGCGAGTGAGAGAGACAACCAGTAGTATTACCTGATGTAAGCCTCGGAGTGAGCGACGCGCTGCGCTTTAGGCGGCGCGGGCACGAAGAGCGGCTCGAGGCCGGGCGCGGCGACGCGTGCGGCGGGGGCGCCCCCCTCGCCCGCGCCGGGGGACGGCGTGTTGCGAGTGAGAGAGACAACCAGTAGTATTACCTGATGTAAGCCTCGGAGTGAGCGACGCGCTGCGCTTTAGGCGGCGCGGGCACGAAGAGCGGCTCGAGGCCGGGCGCGGCGACGCGTGCGGCGGGGGCGCCCCCCTCGCCCGCGCCGGGGGACGGCGTGTTGCGAGTGAGAGAGACAACCAGTAGTATTACCTGATGTAAGCCTCGGAGTGAGCGACGCGCTGCGCTTTAGGCGGCGCGGGCACGAAGAGCGGCTCGAGGCCGGGCGCGGCGACGCGTGCGGCGGGGGCGCCCCCCTCGCCCGCGCCGGGGGACGGCGTGTTGCGAGTGAGAGAGACAACCAGTAGTATTACCTGATGTAAGCCTCGGAGTGAGCGACGCGCTGCGCTTTAGGCGGCGCGGGCACGAAGAGCGGCTCGAGGCCGGGCGCGGCGACGCGTGCGGCGGGGGCGCCCCCCTCGCCCGCGCCGGGGGACGGCGTGTTGCGAGTGAGAGAGACAACCAGTAGTATTACCTGATGTAAGCCTCGGAGTGAGCGACGCGCTGCGCTTTAGGCGGCGCGGGCACGAAGAGCGGCTCGAGGCCGGGCGCGGCGACGCGTGCGGCGGGGGCGCCCCCCTCGCCCGCGCCGGGGGACGGCGTGTTGCGAGTGAGAGAGACAACCAGTAGTATTACCTGATGTAAGCCTCGGAGTGAGCGACGCGCTGCGCTTTAGGCGGCGCGGGCACGAAGAGCGGCTCGAGGCCGGGCGCGGCGACGCGTGCGGCGGGGGCGCCCCCCTCGCCCGCGCCGGGGGACGGCGTGTTGCGAGTGAGAGAGACAACCAGTAGTATTACCTGATGTAAGCCTCGGAGTGAGCGACGCGCTGCGCTTTAGGCGGCGCGGGCACGAAGAGCGGCTCGAGGCCGGGCGCGGCGACGCGTGCGGCGGGGGCGCCCCCCTCGCCCGCGCCGGGGGACGGCGTGTTGCGAGTGAGAGAGACAACCAGTAGTATTACCTGATGTAAGCCTCGGAGTGAGCGACGCGCTGCGCTTTAGGCGGCGCGGGCACGAAGAGCGGCTCGAGGCCGGGCGCGGCGACGCGTGCGGCGGGGGCGCCCCCCTCGCCCGCGCCGGGGGACGGCGTGTTGCGAGTGAGAGAGACAACCAGTAGTATTACCTGATGTAAGCCTCGGAGTGAGCGACGCGCTGCGCTTTAGGCGGCGCGGGCACGAAGAGCGGCTCGAGGCCGGGCGCGGCGACGCGTGCGGCGGGGGCGCCCCCCTCGCCCGCGCCGGGGGACGGCGTGTTGCGAGTGAGAGAGACAACCAGTAGTATTACCTGATGTAAGCCTCGGAGTGAGCGACGCGCTGCGCTTTAGGCGGCGCGGGCACGAAGAGCGGCTCGAGGCCGGGCGCGGCGACGCGTGCGGCGGGGGCGCCCCCCTCGCCCGCGCCGGGGGACGGCGTGTTGCGAGTGAGAGAGACAACCAGTAGTATTACCTGATGTAAGCCTCGGAGTGAGCGACGCGCTGCGCTTTAGGCGGCGCGGGCACGAAGAGCGGCTCGAGGCCGGGCGCGGCGACGCGTGCGGCGGGGGCGCCCCCCTCGCCCGCGCCGGGGGACGGCGTGTTGCGAGTGAGAGAGACAACCAGTAGTATTACCTGATGTAAGCCTCGGAGTGAGCGACGCGCTGCGCTTTAGGCGGCGCGGGCACGAAGAGCGGCTCGAGGCCGGGCGCGGCGACGCGTGCGGCGGGGGCGCCCCCCTCGCCCGCGCCGGGGGACGGCGTGTTGCGAGTGAGAGAGACAACCAGTAGTATTACCTGATGTAAGCCTCGGAGTGAGCGACGCGCTGCGCTTTAGGCGGCGCGGGCACGAAGAGCGGCTCGAGGCCGGGCGCGGCGACGCGTGCGGCGGGGGCGCCCCCCTCGCCCGCGCCGGGGGACGGCGTGTTGCGAGTGAGAGAGACAACCAGTAGTATTACCTGATGTAAGCCTCGGAGTGAGCGACGCGCTGCGCTTTAGGCGGCGCGGGCACGAAGAGCGGCTCGAGGCCGGGCGCGGCGACGCGTGCGGCGGGGGCGCCCCCCTCGCCCGCGCCGGGGGACGGCGTGTTGCGAGTGAGAGAGACAACCAGTAGTATTACCTGATGTAAGCCTCGGAGTGAGCGACGCGCTGCGCTTTAGGCGGCGCGGGCACGAAGAGCGGCTCGAGGCCGGGCGCGGCGACGCGTGCGGCGGGGGCGCCCCCCTCGCCCGCGCCGGGGGACGGCGTGTTGCGCGCCAGCGGGGACATGCCTGAGAGGGACGCTGCAAACATTGCAATGTTACTATGTAGAATAGTCCAGAAACCGCCAGGCCCTGTAAATGGTACGACGTATACCACTTTCACGACCAACGACTCGGCTGGTGGGCGCTCGTAACTTCTACTCAGCTGCCGGTCCAGCTCTTGACGGATTACTATAAAAAGCGCCCACCTGGCCGGATCTGTCCGTGTCTGAGGTAGAGTTGGGCCCAACTAGCGGGCTGTCGGTTTTTGGGGTTGTTTTTTTTATCACCTGGTCGTGAAATTAACTCTAGATAAAATCGACAAATAATACTTTATTTGGATATTCAAATAGCGAACTTTTTTTTTTAAGTGGATGGCGTATTGTGAGTTTTTTGGGGTATAGATTTAAATGGCATCCAATTAAGATTTCAATATTATTTTTAATCTGCACCTCATAAACCAAGGCCTGTTATGAATGGGGAATGGATGCAAATATTAAAAAAGCTTGAAGACTCCATTGACATCGGTTAGATAACCGTATGACGCGTAAAAGGTGATATTTTTTTAAAGCTACAGAATAATCTGTATCTTGTTGCCAGGACATAACTGGAAACAAAATACAGATGTTTCTGTAGCTATTAAAAATATATATTAAGGTCAATCTTACCTATAAAAAAACAAGTACCTATTTTGAAAATTTGCACCCATTCCCACACCTTTATACAATGTCGAGTTCTACAAAGCAATTCGATATTGTCGGCAGTCATTTCAAGCAGTGTCATAACAATAATATATAATATTCCAGTAATCAGCATACGTAAGCAAAACTCGATAATTTGAAGGACGGAAACGAGAACCTAAAATCAATACAACGATAATTACCTCCAGGCGACATCACTCCGCTTCGGAAGCTGTTCGTGTAGGTCTTAGGCGGCGGCGGCTTCTTCGACGAAGGCACGAAGTTTCTGAAACATACAATTTTGTTAGACATTATAAGACTTAAAGCATATATATATATTTTTTTGTTTATTAAGAAACAAACAGTCTTAAAATAATATAACATTAGTATTGTCATAGGACTAGAAATAGCCTTAATTGTAGACCTATAGTTCCATACATAATATTATAGTGTTGAAAATTTTACATTACTCTGACCAAAAGAAAAAAAAAAGCAATTTACTTAACTATAAATTAACCAATTAAATTCAACAAACTTTTTATATAAATTTGGAATCGCTTACTACTATTTTTAAACATAATTAAACCTAGAAATACTCACACACACTGAGTTTCCAATAAAGAAAATACATTTGTTTTATACGTTGCCAACGAACTGCCAAACAAGTCTGCCTTCATACGTTTCTCATTGTACAGCTTACATGCGCGTTTAATGTACGAGTGACCCGCGTGTTTGGTTTTGCTCCTCACAAGACTGAACAAAGCCTGTAATTCCGTACCTGAGAGAAAAATCCGCAATATGGCCTGGGTTGTAAAACCTGTTGGATAAACGTTACCTGGAACGCTCGTGTATGTGGATAGGCCGTCCGTTGCCCTTGTTCACGTGGAGGTCCCTCACGTGGCGCAGCAGCCTCGGCAGGTTGGGGAAGGGCGCCTGTCCCTTGCGCACGCGCGCGCAGTTCCGCCACACGCAGGGGTAGTCGCCGGTGGCGCCGCGGTAGTGTTGCTGCACGTGACCCGCTGCCGACACGCATGTACGGAAAAAGGTTAGACCGGCCCGATTTTTGGGTCCTTGAGTTCTTAGAATAACCCAGGCCTTTTTATTAGCTCATGAGTTGTACATAAGCCCACAAATAAAAGTTAGTATATAATTGAAACTTGAATAAAATACGGATTGCCGCTCTAGGACCCTTCTATTGCAAGGTGACAACCAAAACTCACTAAAATTTCTGAACCTCGTATCTACACCACAGGCCAAAAGTATGGAAACAAAGTTTATTCCTTGAATGTTTAAAGTTTCCAATAATTATTCCTTGTGTAAATGTTAGTAACCGTTAGGTCACCCCCCAAAAGATAGAAAAAATAGAACATCCACTATTAAAATATCTGCGGAGTTAGGTAAGTATATATTATAAAAATATATATATACTTACCTAACTCCGGAACAAAGTGCATGTTGTCGTTTTTTATTACCTTTCTACAAAACGACGTAATTAGCAATGAAATCCACGTCTGTTTGAGATTTTGGGACAATCTTGACAAAGTTTTTATTGACAATACTCAGGTTTTCACTTGTGTCATTTCAGTAACGTGTCATGCATTTAAGGGTTAAGATTTATGCTAGTGTTAGAGTAAAACCATACGTACGTTCGAGCTTAGGCTTCTTCGTTTCTACGAACGTTCCAATCACTGCGGCGGCATTAAAAATACGGCATGGCATTAGTTTGTTAGTTGTTTAAATTCAGCTAAATGCTATCGATGTTGTTGTGACCTCTTAACCAATATCGGCTAGACCGCGTTGCTGTACATTTTGTTATGAACTAAAACCGTAAATTGGGATATACCAAAAAATCAAGGTGGCATTTTTTTTATTATAATTATAAACTATAGGCCAGTTTCTGATACTAATTTCGTCTGTTTGCCGATTAAACGCGTTTATTGTTTTCCTCCAAAGTGTTTTGCGATTACGTCACTAGACGACATGATATGGACTGCAAAACAGCAAGTACGAATGAAAGTCGTACAATTAAATATTATTTATATAGCACATTAAAATTGACACAATTGAAGTTAATGGCGACCGTTTTGTATGGAGCTCCATACAAAACTCACGCCACTTCCCATCGACCTTGCCAGTGACCATGAGCTGTTCCAAATTGAGTCTTCCTTTCTGGTAGGGTACGAATTCAACGCGAGCAAAGCCGCGGGCAAAAGCCACTGTTAATACGGTATTTGATTATAGTGAAAATGAATTATGTCATGAGAACCACTAAACATACATTCAAAAATACACAGAACCAAATAAACTATTACTTACTCTAGGACATTGAACTATTTTAAATTGGACGAAAATAAATAGAAGACGTGTTTTGACTATTGATTTTCATGACTTCACAAGCCAGTATCTTCATACTAGCAGATCGTTTTAACATTAGTGTTTATTCTGCCCAACTGAGCTAAAAGCCAGCCGTTTTGTATGAAGCTCCGTTCAAAACTCAGCGGTGATGTCTCGTGAGCTGTTTCAAATTGTGTTCTTCCTTTCTGTTAGGGCAGTGACCCGAATTCAACGCAAGTAAAGAAAAAACGCAAAAAGCTAGTGTTAATTCAACCGTCTCGTGTCGGTGTAAACACTTACTGTTCCCTCCGTCCCCGATGCAATGCTCCATGCAATCCGCCAGGTCCTCGAACTGGTAGTCGCAAGTGTCCCAAGCGCACTCGTACGTCATCTCCATGCTCGCCTGGAATACATATTACAAATGTAATAACCATTTTGTCGAGCTTATAGAGAGAGGGATGAACTGTGGCATATTATTGCGCGTCTCAGTTAGGCTTGTCTCCAGTGGTAGTATAACATGGACTTGACTATGCACAGCAACTATACAGTAGTTTGATATTGACTAGTGGTTCTAAAAAAAAACCCATTATTTGCATGTTAGTCCGTTTTCTATTGGGCATGTTTTTGTGGAGGTATACAATTTTGAGTACAGCAATGTCATTTGGTACGGGTATTATACATGTCCACCTGAGCCTAAAACGCCCGGTAGCCAGTCTGTCCTCCGCGAAAGGTGGGAGCAGGGTCAAAATTCAGAGCTACCGGCGCTCAGAAAAAAAAATCTGGCGGATTAGTTAGGACCTTTGACTCAAGTTTGGTGTCGTTAACAGATAACTAGACGATGTCTAATTCATTCCCCATACCAGTTTTTAGGATTCCTTAGCAAAATATGACGAAATACTTAAAATAATAAACTTTTAGTAGTAACGAAATGCAAACAAAACCTCATATTTACATATTTTTTGTATTATACTTGGTTCATAAAAAAAAACTGCAGCTCTAAGCAGCTCTGCTTGGTGTGTGCCGGCAGCGACCGCCACTCGTTGAGACATGGCTCGAGTAGCCTGTCTCGCTATAATGCAGTATACGTTACGTTTTGCGACAGCTCTCGCATCTCCTCCGCGATCCTGGCGGAGGTCTCCTCGTTGCAGCGCGCGGCGCGCTCCTCCCAGCTCTGCTTGGTGGCCGCCGGCAGCGATCGCCACTCGTTGAGACATGGCTCGAGTAGCCTGTCTCGCTATAATGCAGTATACGTTACGTTTTGCGACAGCTCTCGCATCTCCTCCGCGATCCTGGCGGAGGTCTCCTCGTTGCAGCGCGCGGCGCGCTCCTCCCAGCTCTGCTTGGTGGCCGCCGGCAGCGATCGCCACTCGTTGAGACATGGCTCGAGTAGCCTGTCTCGCTATAATGCAGTATACGTTACGTTTTGCGACAGCTCTCGCATCTCCTCCGCGATCCTGGCGGAGGTCTCCTCGTTGCAGCGCGCGGCGCGCTCCTCCCAGCTCTGCTTGGTGGCCGCCGGCAGCGACCGCCACTCGTTGAGACATGGCTCGAGTAGCCTGTCTCGCTATAATGCAGTATACGTTACGTTTTGCGACAGCTCTCGCATCTCCTCCGCGATCCTGGCGGAGGTCTCCTCGTTGCAGCGCGCGGCGCGCTCCTCCCAGCTCTGCTTGGTGGCCGCCGGCAGCGACCGCCACTCGTTGAGACATGGCTCGAGTAGCCTGTCTCGCTATAATGCAGTATACGTTACGTTTTGCGACAGCTCTCGCATCTCCTCCGCGATCCTGGCGGAGGTCTCCTCGTTGCAGCGCGCGGCGCGCTCCTCCCAGCTCTGCTTGGTGGCCGCCGGCAGCGACCGCCACTCGTTGAGACATGGCTCGAGTAGCCTGTCTCGCTATAATGCAGTATACGTTACGTTTTGCGACAGCTCTCGCATCTCCTCCGCGATCCTGGCGGAGGTCTCCTCGTTGCAGCGCGCGGCGCGCTCCTCCCAGCTCTGCTTGGTGGCCGCCGGCAGCGACCGCCACTCGTTGAGACATGGCTCGAGTAGCCTGTCTCGCTATAATGCAGTATACGTTACGTTTTGCGACAGCTCTCGCATCTCCTCCGCGATCCTGGCGGAGGTCTCCTCGTTGCAGCGCGCGGCGCGCTCCTCCCAGCTCTGCTTGGTGGCCGCCGGCAGCGACCGCCACTCGTTGAGACATGGCTCGAGTAGCCTGTCTCGCTATAATGCAGTATACGTTACGTTTTGCGACAGCTCTCGCATCTCCTCCGCGATCCTGGCGGAGGTCTCCTCGTTGCAGCGCGCGGCGCGCTCCTCCCAGCTCTGCTTGGTGGCCGCCGGCAGCGACCGCCACTCGTTGAGACATGGCTCGAGTAGCCTGTCTCGCTATAATGCAGTATACGTTACGTTTTGCGACAGCTCTCGCATCTCCTCCGCGATCCTGGCGGAGGTCTCCTCGTTGCAGCGCGCGGCGCGCTCCTCCCAGCTCTGCTTGGTGGCCGCCGGCAGCGACCGCCACTCGTTGAGACATGGCTCGAGTAGCCTGTCTCGCTATAATGCAGTATACGTTACGTTTTGCGACAGCTCTCGCATCTCCTCCGCGATCCTGGCGGAGGTCTCCTCGTTGCAGCGCGCGGCACGCTCCTCCCAGCTCTGCTTGGTGTGTGCCGGCAGCGACCGCCACTCGTTGAGACATGGCTCGAGTAGCCTGTCTCGCTATAATGCAGTATACGTTACGTTTTGCGACAGCTCTCGCATCTCCTCCGCGATCCTGGCGGAGGTCTCCTCGTTGCAGCGCGCGGCACGCTCCTCCCAGCTCTGCTTGGTGTGTGCCGGCAGCGACCGCCACTCGTTGAGACATGGCTCGAGTAGCCTGTCTCGCTATAATGCAGTATACGTTACGTTTTGCGACAGCTCTCGCATCTCCTCCGCGATCCTGGCGGAGGTCTCCTCGTTGCAGCGCGCGGCACGCTCCTCCCAGCTCTGCTTGGTGTGTGCCGGCAGCGACCGCCACTCGTTGAGACATGGCTCGAGTAGCCTGTCTCGCTATAATGCAGTATACGTTACGTTTTGCGACAGCTCTCGCATCTCCTCCGCGATCCTGGCGGAGGTCTCCTCGTTGCAGCGCGCGGCACGCTCCTCCCAGCTCTGCTTGGTGGCCGCCGGCAGCGATCGCCACTCGTTGCCTACGATCCGGGAGATCTCGCCTGCCGACCGAGAATTTACTCATAGGGTACAAGTTGAAAACAATATGGTTCTTGTTATGAGAAATACTCCAGTACCAACCTCGAGGTAAAGGTTACTCGTTTTCAAATTCACGCATTTCAGCTAGTCGACATCACTACATTCTTGAGTCAAACAAATAAAGAATTATTGTGGAATACAGCAGTTTACTTTATTTATCGTATGCCGTTATTACAAGTCTTATTTTTATTGTTTTGGAATAAATAAATATAAAATTATTGTCTGAAGCTAATGGACGATTGGTAGACGATGTTTATTTGGAGTGAAATTGTGTATTTTTTCTGTGCAATAAATATGAAGTTAATAAATATTTTATTTTGAGAACCTAGTGTATAATGTGGCATTTTGAGAACGAGCGAGTTAAATCTCTTTTCGTACGAGGTCCTTTACCCATATTACTCATACATAACCATTTGTTTTCTATCCAAATAATTCAGATCAAAAATTAATCCCGTCACCTTGAAGCTACTACAATATCAATGTATACTTTACTAACCAAACTGATTCCGACAAAAAATACACTTTTAAAAGCATACTTATAATACTTATGTTATTTACTAGATTATTTATTTAGGTATTCGTTATATTACAACGACAATTTAAGCTACCAGTCGATGTATGATTGCTAAGAAAATGTTTCCCAGAAATAAATGAATTTTCGGTCGAGGCTTAGAAGTAAACACAATTATCAAGTGTATAATAATAATAATATAATGCCGTGATAAGTCTTGCTGTGTTATAAAAAAAGTCTGAGCAGATCTGTGACTATTTGTCACGAAACAAATGTAGTCTGTCTCTTTCCTTTCAATACCGATGAAAACGGCTCGGCTGATAATGAAGTCGGCAATTTACGCTAGTCCAGTGAAATCTATCTGACAATCACACAACGACACACATGCTGGGGTATAGACTGTAAGTCCCATGCCTCATCGGGACGCCACAGCGACGTTGCCAGCTAGTTTATCCATATAAATCATATTGTATTGTATGAAAGCTAACTCACTTGGCGACTCTTGACCAGAGATGGGCAAAATGTAATAGATTAACGATTACGATTAACCTACTTAAACACGATTAACGATTAAAAATCGTACGAGTTCCGATTAAATTAATCATAGATTAATATCAGAGAAATGTTTCATCTATTAATATATTTGAAAGAAATAAAATATATTTTCCGTCACCTAGGAGACCCTAGAGTTTTGTGCTATAAAAATCACCTTGTATTACTGGAACAAGTTTTTTTCACAAAACACACTAGAATTATTTTTCAAGTGTTTGTACAGATGAAAAGGCAAATTGCATTTTTGTAACGAGCACATAAGCATGTTCCAACTTTTGATAAAGAATTAATCGTGAAATTTAATCGATTAAAATGAAGATTAATTAATCGTTTCTCGAAAACTCTGACGATTAATTTAATCGCGATTAACCTTACGACGATTGATTGTTTGATAGATAAATAATTGATTAAAAAAATACATAATCGATTAATGCCCATCCCTGCTCTCGACTACCAAATTTTTATATTGAAAACGTAGCTGGCGACGCTGCGAGGGCATCGTTGTGGGGCAAGGTACTATCAAAAACAAAAGTTATCACATAGAAAAACAAAAACGCCATCATACGACTCGCCTAAACTACGCGCAATATAATGCGCCGAACTATTGTTTAGTTTCGATAAAGCACAAACAGAAATAGAGGCAGATACATACTTTTTGAATGTTTGTCCTTGGAAGCTAAAAATGATTTGGTTCATAAATGATATTATAACGCCAATTGTTCTGGGTGCCGTTATTTATATTTGCACCTTATAGCTTCGCACGTCTAACGAAGGGGTTGACACAAATTTAGACAAGGAACAGTTGCGATAGAGAAAGGAAATAGAATTATGAAATTAAAGACATCCATAACACTTATAGGTGAATACATATTGGATTTATTCGTCATTACGGAAACTAAGACAGATACTTATTAGCCAGGTTTCGAAGTTAAGAAGCTAGAAACGGTACAGCAGATTCAAACATGAAAGTGCTAAAAAATTTTAGACACATTAAAAAAGTAAAAAAAAAAATGGGTTAATTAAAAGGTACAATAGCGGTTGTTTAAATTGCATTATGGTATTAAGTTGTGCCAAAATTACTCACAAATGTATTTTTACAATTACTTTTGTTTAATATTCATTCCCTTCAAATTCATTCCTTTCTTGGCTGCTGAATAATCAGAGATAATGATTGCAAATCAAATATGTACGCACCAAAGCCTTAGAGGGCCACACAACGTCATGTTCAAAACGAATTAGGCTTTTCACACGGTACTTGGACTCCCTCGTATAACTTTTAAAGATATTATCAATCGTTTTAATGGAAATGAGAGTCTGTTTTAGATAAAAATATGTTCTAACAACAACAACAACATCGACGACCCGTGCAACATCGCGGTATTCGGCGTAAATAAAAAAAAACGAACATGATTGCAATAAATATAAATTAAAATAATATAATAAACATTATTATATTAAACTCAATAGAACATTTTTATTGCAATCACGATCGCGGGATTATAATTCTGTTCATGTTAAACTATAGGAAACCCGCGGTGTTCTACGGGCCGTGCCGATCACTGAACATCAAACATCCGCAGCGCACAGTAAAACACCTAGCCTAGGACAGTATTCTGTAACTTTTTGTGTTCAAGGTACACCCTAAATAAGTTTTGGAGCTACATGCTCAGCGCAACTGATTCTATTGGTTAACAAAAGCACATCCATCGCTCTCGCTACGCATCCTCGCACTGGTGGAATCGCAGCCTAATGATCGGAGAGTTGGTTGAAGCCCACGCTAGACTCGACATCGTATGCTTTGCCTGGATATGTTCTGATTAGGAACGATCGAACAGGTAAGGGTGGCGGTGGTGTGGCCATTTATTTGAAAAGTTCCATTCCGTACAAAATTTTAAATACCTCTCCGTCCCTTTATTCTAGCTCCGCGGAATGGATATTTCTCGAACTGAATATTAAAGGAGTCAAGGCCGTTCTTGGTGTAGTTTACTGTCCCCCAACCGTTGATTACTTTTCTAAACTTGAGCAAGTATTTGAGTACATAAGTTCGGATTACACACATCACATAATTATGGGAGATTTTAATACCGACCTTTGCACTGATTCCGCACATCGTGATAAATTTGAATCAATTGTTCGGTCTGTCAAATTCTCTATCTTACCTCTTGATCCTACCCATCACACCGCGACCTCTGACACGTGGTTGGATCTTATAATTACTTCTTCGCCTGATGATGTAATAAAGCATGGTCAGCTGTTAGCTCCCTGCTTCTCCCATCATGACTTGTTGTTTGCTTCGTACAAAATTATACCACCTAAATGTAAGCCTGCCTTGGTTTTGATGCGCAACTTTAATAAAGTTGATACTGACGTTCTCTTGAGTGATGCAAGAAGCATTGACTGGACCCCTGTGTTATCTGCACCTACAGTTGAAACCAAAGTTTCTTTGTTTAACTCTGCTATTTTAGAATTATTTGACACCCATGCCCCACTGCACCCCGTTAGAGTTCGGCGTCCCCCTGCTCCTTGGATCACTGAGGGCGTACGCATGGCTATGAGAAGGAGGGACCGTGCTTTCAGAACTTTTAAACGTGACCGTACTGACGACAATTGGACTATTTTTAAGGCAGCTCGTAACCGATGTAACCAGATGGTGCGAACAGCGAAGCGCCGATTCATTCACCAGAACGTATCCTCTTCTTCGATGGCCGATGTCTGGAAGTTTGTTAAGTCGCTTGGTCTAGGTAAACCTAGTAACGGTTTCGATGGCACTTCCTTTTCGCTAAACGATTTAAACAGACATTTTTCTACTTCCGCCTCCATTGATTATCATGTTAAGAGTAGTACTCTTTCTGATATTTCATCAATGCCCGTTGCTGTCTCTGATATCTTCTCTTTCTATCCCACTTCTGACGCTAATGTTAAAAAAATTATCAATAAAATTAAATCGAAAGCTGTTGGTTGTGATGATATTGGGCGTTATATGGTGGTATCAGTCCTGGACTGTGTGCTTCCCATAATAACCGATATCATCAACTCCTCGCTGCTTAATGGTGACTTTCCTTCTCTCTGGCGTCGCGCGTTCGTTATTCCTTTACCTAAAATTAGCAACCCCACATCACTTAGTAACTTTAGGCCAATTTCAATTCTCCCTTTTTTATCAAAAATTGCTGAAGCGGTGGCTCACAAGCAACTTTCTAGCTTTATACACACTTTCAAACTGTTGAGCCCCTTTCAGTCTGGTTTTCGTCCCAGCCACAGTACTTGTACTGCACTTCTCAAAGTGACTGAAGATGTTAGGCGGGGCATGGAGGATCAATTGGTCACAGTACTTGTTCTCATTGACTTTTCTAACGCTTTCAATACTGTTGACCATGAGATCCTTCTTGCCTTGCTCAGCCATCTTAATGTGTCTTCTTCTGCTCTTGGCTGGTTTGCTTCATATCTTTGTGGGCGCCAGCAGGCAGTCCGTGTAGATCGGGCTTTGTCTGATTGGTGCGACCTTGCCACTGGTGTACCTCAAGGAGGAATTCTCTCTCCTTTATTATTTTCTCTTTTTGTAAACTTTATCACCCCTGGTCTTCGCTGTTCTTACCATCTTTATGCTGACGATTTACAACTTTACGACCAATGTAAAGTGTCTGATATTACTGACACAATTAACAAATTAAACCTGGATCTCTTACACATCCAACAATGGTCTGAGAAATTTGGTCTGTTTGTAAACCCCTCAAAGTGTCAGGCTATTATCATTGGCAGCTCTCGTCAGCTTGCTAAACTTGACCAGGATTCTGTAACTCCTGTAAATTTCAACGGAACGCCTATTCCTTTTAGTTCTAGTGTTAAGGACTTAGGTGTTCACTTAGATAGCACACTGAGCTGGAGGGTGCAGGTAGGTGAAATTAGCCGGAAAGTCATTGGCTCGCTTCATGCTCTCAACAAACTGAAAAATTTCTTGCCCATCAAAACTAAGGTATTGCTTGTAAATGCACTATTACTACCCATAATTGATTATGGTGATGTTTGTTATCCGGACTTAAATGAGGATCTTCTTGATAAGTTGGATCGACTTCTTAATAATTGTATTCGCTTTATTTTCTGTCTCCGTAAATATGATCACGTTTCTTCTTACCGCTCTCAGCTTGGCTGGTTTCCCATCCGTCAACGACGCAATATTCGTATGCTCTGCACTCTCTTTTCAATACTCAATGATCCACAAGCTCCTGAATACCTGAAAACCTTTTTCTGCTATGTTGAATCCACTCGTAACCGTAATTTTCGCTCTTCCGGCAATCTTGCCCTTTCTATTCCTCTTCACCGTACTGGTTTCATGTCTAATTCTTTCTCCTTGCAAGTGGCTCGCCTCTGGAACGGTCTTCCTCTCACAATCAAACAGGCTCCGAGTAAGTTGGCATTTAAAAGGGCCGTGCGAAGTTTCTTTGCTGGCAGAACTGAAGTCTCATAGTATATCTGCTTGGTTTGTTTCATCGTCGTATATATTTATGTATGTATCTATTTATATATATGTATATTATATGTATGTATGTACCTAATATGAGTATTTTAATTATATGTAATTATGTTGTCTGATGCACCGCCTACAATTTCTCTGCTTTGCCCTAAGGTTGACTGGTAGAGAATGCCTCATGGCATTAAGTCCGCCTTTTGTACGTTAAGTTTTTCTTTTGTGCAATAAAGTTTAAATAAATAAATGCTAAATAGATGTAATGTGCAGCTGTCTTTTAAACTGAAATAAGAGTAGTTTTCTTAAACATGTACTTAGTTAAGCGCTATTATTAAAACCAAACCGGATTCCTTTGTTTAACGACAGTTACCCATATCTTTTGTATGGTTAACTTTAGTAACACAAAGGAAGCGATCGTACTTTTGTTTTTATTAACCGGGTTTTTTTTTTAAACGACTCATAACATTATTTTTATGAGGCACAGCAACGAATGGTCACAGTGTGCTGCGGAACACAATTCGCAGAATACTGGCCTAAGACACTAGTCCGTCTTGTAAGAGGTCAAGATTATGTCCTCTGTTCTTTATGTAAAGAATTTTTAGGCCACATCAGTCTGGGTTCCATTGTTTAACAATAAAGTCTTTGTCGAAGATTTTGACATATAGAAGACGCTTGTGGGTTAAAACAAAATTAAATTAGAAATGTTCCATGTCAATTCGTAAATTTCAATGAAAACGATCAATGATTTGGCGTTCGATTAAACTATAGAAGCCCCCTGACTATTAATAATATTGTGAAGTAGTTTAACATAACGCATCCTAAACATTAAATTGATTTGTCAAAGGGCTACTGAAGCTTAAACAGACTATCCAAAACCTTAAGGCCCACATCAGGTCACATCTTAAAGCAACAGCTGTCTTTTATGGGTAAAGCGACTCACCGAAAGTGGATTCCGGGTTGTTCGCGATGATGGCCTTCCTGACCTCGCTGGAGTAGAGGATGTATCCGGTCACGATCTTCTGCTTCTGTTCTTTCTTCTTCTTGCCGGTGGCGGGCGTGGCGGTCTGCGCCGGCGCGCGCTCGTGCGTGGTGGACATGGATGGATTGTATGGGTTGCTGTTGCCGCCTGTATTGTGAAAAAAGTCATTAGAATTAACAATATGATCGGTATTTCAATTTATCAGTGATATTTTTTAATGGGTTGAGACCTAGTAGGTATCTGTATCAAGGTGAGGCGTTATTTCAAACATTTTAACTATTTCATCTCTCCCCGTCCGGTCGGTTGTCGATCCATCAGAGTTGAAAGCCTTGCATTCCAACTTTGGCGGATATTAATTGACGCAACATTCGTATGCTTTGCATTCTCTATTCGATTCTTAACGATCCACAATCTCCTGAATACGTCAAGACTTTCTTCTGTTATATCGAATCCACTCGTAACCGTCATTTTCGCTCTTCTGGCAATCTCGCCCTTTCTATCCCTCTTCACCGCACTGGTTTCATGTCCAATTCATTCTCAATTCAAGTGGCTCGCCTCTGGAACGGTCTTCCTCTCTCAATTAAACAGGCACTGAGTAAGCTAGCGTTTAAAAAGTCTGTGTGCAGCTTCTTTGCTGGCAGAAATGAAGTCTCGTAGTCTATCTGCTTAGTATGTTTCATCGCTGTATATATTTATGTATAATTATATTTATTTATATTATATATGTTTATATTATATTAGATGTATGTATATATTTACATGTATAGCAAAATTATGTATAAGTATTATAATTATGTTTTGTTACTTATGTGTAAGTAAGTTGCACCGCCTAAATTTTTTCCGCTTGACTGGTAGAGAATCCCTCATGGCATTAAGTCCGCCTTTTGTACGATAAGTTTTCTTTTGTGCAATAAAGATTAAATAAATAAATTAATTAATACTACATACCTATAGATAGCGGTGTGGCTGGGGACGCCAACGAAGAGTCATCCAGAGAATTCTCCAGCAACATCTCCACATCCTGGCTGCCGATAGTGGTGTTGATGAGGTTGGTGAACTGTGGCTTGCTACCGTCCTAGATAAGAGAAATATAATCTAGCATTACTGATTTGCTTTAACATTATACAGTATGAGTTAGAATTCTCAAGGACGGAAGTCGCGATTGCGATCCGCGGGCTTATAATTGTATTTTATGCAACCTTTTCTACAACTTTTTCTACGACTCGACATTTCATAAATAAAATGCAAATAAAAAACAAAGAAAATAATTACATGTTCCCGCTCGGAATCAACAAAATTAAAAAACAATAGTCTCTGATAAACTTTTTTTTTATTGACGTCCATCTGTCAAAAAAATATGAACTTATACATAAAGGTATACGTTCACTATAATAAACATCTGTCAAATAATATGAAGTTATACATAAAGGTATACGTTCACTATACTAAACATCCATGCACTGAAGATAAAACTTTTTTTTTAAGTTGGCAGCAATGCCTTAATTACAATAAGCTTTTTTTTTAATTGCAAATTGTGTGAATGCAGCTGTTTATCTTGTAATCTGTGGTACTAAGTGATGCTTTTTTGGCGACATTATAACATCGTTTAGCAGTGTTTTTTTGGGCAATAGAGTATAGACTTTTACAGACTTTCATAATTTATGTCTTTATATTAGAGTTAGTAACTATATAAATGACAAAAAAAGTACTGGAGTAGAAAAAGCATATTTCGATACTTATAGAGCATTAAGGGTGTATAGATAAGATCAAATTACGGTCAAATGACGTAGCATATTATGTGCATTACAACGGTAATTATATTTCAATTTCTCAATGTTTCCATGTAAATTTTTCTTTGTGCTATAATATTTGTATCAATGGTTCAATATAAAAAAAAAAATGGTTTATGGTTACAATAATGAGACATTCCATTTTTCACAAATTTAGTAATTTGTGTTTTTCTTTGTGCTTCGATCTTTGTATCAATTGTCCTTTAAAGTCGCAAAATGAAAAAGAAACCCATGTTCAAACCTGGGTGACGTTCAAAATAGTCAAAAAATCAGATGAATAGGCATCGGAAAATCGGATGCTTTTATACCTAAACTTTGGCGGCGGCTTTGTTGCTCAGTTGTAGGTGTAGGCGGTTTTGTTTGAGGTACGATTGAGATAGCAATAGGATTTTGACAACTTTAGGTATATCCTTCTGAATTTCCGATCCCTACTGATGATGAACTAAAAACAGCAAAAAGATGATCGTGAAATTAAGGGTCGAATAAAGTTGGTTTACCATGGAGTCGATGTTGACGGGGTTGAACGGCTTCTGCGCGAAGGTGTGCTGTACGTCCTGAGAGCTCGCCAGCGCGGGCGGGCCCAGCGGCTTCGGGAAGTAGTAGATCTGGAACAGGCAACCAAACGGGCTGATACACACTGATCAAATACAAACAAATAAATTACTAATGCGGCCTATAAATACAAAACGCGGGAACCTATTTAAAAAGGACATTACTGCAGGGGAAAGAAGGGCTTGCCGGGTGCGTATGTATAGACGGCCATCGTAGGGAGGTTAGGCATATATAGTGCTTTTCTCAAACATATGCAATTAAATAAAATATATACCACTCATAAAAAAATATTACAGCTGTTTAGCCTGTCCATGGACACAGACTTCATGTTTAAAAAAAATGCCTTCTCTGCCTAGGCCTTCAATTTTGTATGAAATTTCTTTACCGTTCTTTCGAGTTGTTCCGCCCGAAACGTGATACTTCGAAGTTTGTTATAACGCATGTTATGACGACATGTCATTGCATGTTTGAGAAAATATTCTATTCTATTCTGCAGATACTCACCTCGTCGACAGTAACCTCCTTGGTGTGCTCGAACTTGCGCAGGCCGGCCTTCAGCTTGCGCGCCACGCGGTTGGACTCGTCGTACAGAGATTCACAGACAAACACGTCGTTCTCAGATATTTCTGTAGGGCGGCCTGTAAAAACAATGGGAGCTTGATTCCTGTTGTAAAATTGTTCCTGCTTAATTCCTGTTGTTGTGTGGATTAAAATACTAAATGGAAGATGTGCATCAATGACCTCGCTTCGCTCGTCGTCGAACCAACTCTGATACTATTTTACTACGTATGAATTGTTGATTGCTATCCGACCTGGGCGGTTATTTGTCTCCTTAATACCATGAAAGGATACTAAATAAACATTAGAAACTTTACAAAAGTACGTACACTTCAAATAATCGTCGTAGTCGAGTACGGAGCACTTGCCAACGATGCCCACCAGTGGACTGGTGTCGTGCATCGTCGTTAGAAGCACCTCTTGCTTGTAGAACGGCTGGAACACATAAACACATTAGTATCAGTGAGAGACAGTAATTTAATGAAAGTTTTGTCTCTCCCTGATACTAATGTGTAAACTATTTACAAGTGTTTTTTTTTAGATTCGAAAAAGTAATTTAATGAAAGTTTTTTTCGAATCTAAAAAAAAACACTTGTAAATAGTTTAGGTTTTTAGCATATACTTAGTTTTAGTTATTAGTTTATTGATTATTGTTTTTTATTAATATCTTATTATGAAGGTAAAAAAAAACACTTCACATATATAGCGATATGTTATTTATATGCTAACGTACATAATACAAAAACACCATGTACACGTAACGTGTTTACACGTAAAATTATTCCACGCTTGTATAGTCTGTCCGATCTCTAAGATCAAATGAAGTCACTTTGGCACAAGGTACAAACAACGGTATACAGGGCGTCCCAAGACTATGGGACATCAGGAGAAAGTACCTTAAATATCGTAGATAAGATATTTTGCGGAAAGAAGACTATATGTTATTTGAAAAGTTACTAATTCTGCATTTAAAGATTTTCTAAGAATTACTTGGTTAATTATTCGTCGTCGGCAATAAATAATTTTTTTGAATAGGGTTTTTTAAGATGCCAATCGAAAGAATGAAGAAAAAATAATAATTCTTCCTAAGTATCATAGTATCTTAAAAGAAAGGAACAACGTAAAATGTTTGAGTCAAATTTTAAGAAAATTGTCAAAGATCGTCAGATCATTCTTGCAAATAGTACTTAATCAATGGTTGTTTTTATAAAGATTAATTACTACTTAACAGTCCGTAAGCCCTCAGATTGCGATTTGGGTTTGGGTGAAAACTGAGAGATTCTTATCTGGATCGCGTAAGAGCGAGCGAGACAGATATAAAACGCGAATCAACCCTGACAGCTCGTACACTGTACGTTATGTTACTGATGTACTCACTTTGTTAATGATGTTAACCACTTCTGATGGGAAGATTAGGAACGGGCCGCGGAAATAGCATTTATTGCTGGAAATAAAAAATAAAACGATTATATTGCTGCCACACATATAATAAAATCAAAATAAGTTATCTAAATTTCACCGAGAAGTGTAACTATATGTCATGGGGCTTCTAAAGGGGCCATATTTTACTGCAATTTGTTGCCGGCAACTATGGCCGTCCTTCTCTGACACCCTACGCTAGAGCAAGATGCAAATAATGGCCGGCCACAAATTGCAGCAAAAGATGGACCGTTTAGAAGCCCCTTAAAGGTGTGTAGGACAACAAATAAATAAAGATAAAAGGACAATCTTACACAAATCGACCTAGTCCCAAACTAAGCAATGTAAAGTAATATTTGATTTATAGAGAGGCTACAATCTCTACAAGTTGTTAGTTAAAAATTCAGTTCAATCGAGTACAAGACCAAGTTTTTTATGTCAGTTCTTTAAATATTAGTATGCAGTTACTACACACTTGATTTGGACCTTGCTAGCATGAGTACGGGCACTGCTTTAATATGGTTGAGGTTGGCAATGCTCGTGAACGGGTGCAGTTCATTAATAAATAAATATCAGACAACCTCACACAAATCGATCTAGTCCCAAATTAAGCTCAAGAAGGCTTGTGTTATGGGTACTAGAACGACGATATACATACTTATATAGATAAATATATCCTTAAATACATAGGAACAACCATGACCCAAGCACAAATATTCGAGCTCATCACACAAATATTTGCCCTGGCCGGGATTCGAACCAACGACCGCCGGCTCAGTAGGTACATGCCACAGGACCTTAAAACAACGAGTACTCACTCCCCGGTCTCCCATATGGTGTCGACTTGCGCGATCATCTGCTTGCCACCGTCAGTCACCACGTAGACGTAATCCCCAGTCTTGATGACTCCGGAGCACACGGTGTTATACTGCTCGTAGTACGTGTTCTCGTCATCAGTTCCGAGTGGATTGTACATCACCACATCCTGTGAAATAATTTTAGAGGGGTTGTGATTTCAGGAAATATCTTAATAGCGCGATGCACGATCGTCTTTTGATTTGTATGGGCGCGCAGTGCCATGTTAGTCTGGCTCCATCTGTTGATCATTATTACTTTATCCTGTCATTACGCCGAAATGGCTGGACAAATTTTAACCAATTATGGTACAGGGATAGCTGGACATCCAAATATATATGATACTCTTACCTGTCTACAGTAAAGAAAAAATACGCGGACGAATTATTTTCAGTTTTAGAGGCGTCTCAAGGATTCTGCGATCTGGGTATATAGCACGAAGAAACGATGGTCACAACGAACCGAATTACCTAGTGCAGAGGATGGATCGACAACCCCAACACGTATAAATATTCCTGTCCCTTTACTGACAATACTGTGCGAGCAAGACTGGCGACGTTAAATCGCGCGACAGGCAAAGTCGCGTTAAGGTATGCTAGCCCCGCTGGTTAGGCTCGCCGTAAGATGATGGATACAGGAAGCGTGCGACTGTTCATTACACGTTTCGGGAGACTTATGTTTAAGCAATCGAGAGGAGAAGGGTTGAAATGATGATGTATATGCAGTAATAGTAAGTGCAGTTTAAGATCACAGGGTATCAATATTTCTTTTCCTTCTACTTTTTTCTGCAATTAGTTAAACTATAAGCAGATTATGAGATGCTTGACGTTTCGAGCGTGTCTTCCATAGAGGGTATGTACTCTTTCAAATTGCATTTTGTCGGAGCCGGGTACAATCTGAGAGAAGATCTTTCCCTTTTCTCTAGCCTGTTAACGTCGCTGCTAGTTACAATATGGCTGACTTACTGGTCTTTCTTTCTCCTGGACGTTTTCAAGAACTTCCAATTCAGCCAGCTCGTCCTTGTGTTTCTCGACGCGTTCACGGAACACGGACACTGTCCTGTTAGGCTCTAGGGGTACCTAAACAATACAACAATAACACTATATGGATATCACATGAACAAAAAATGCACTACATCAAATAATTTTGGTATTTTTTAGGTTATTATAGTTAAACGCTGAAAGTATTTATTACATAAAAAATACCTGACACTATAATTTATAATTAAGAACTTAGTTGCAATGTTGCATTACGAGTATATAGTTCTCTATGCACGGGCATCTATACCTAATATTAGAAACTTAAATCTTTACCCCTTCATCGCACCTATTAAACGGCTGGACCGAATACAAAAAAAATGACATACAGGTAGCTGGTTATAGGATCCCCAGATGGTTATAGGATACTTTTTACCCGACTACGGAAAAGCAAAAAGAAGGGTCATGACTTTTTCTTTCAAGCGGACGAAGTTCGCGGACACCTAGTTATAATTTATAATTAAGTAAGTTGCAATACACAGTTCTTATATAAGCATATTATATTTTTAATGGCTTTCGATTAATATTGGGTAAGGATAATGAATAAAATTTATTATACTTACATCTCTTGGGACTAAAGTGGCCTCCTTCTCCGCTCCCTCCCAGACCTTGATTTTCTTGAACCAGCGGTGCTTCGAGTTGTATCGGCTCTCACATACATACACGTCCTTATCGGCGTAACCTGGTGCAAGCAAATACTTTATTGACAAAAGACCAATTTAAAAGTCGGCATTTGGGGCCTCCTCCTCTATCTCGAAACGGTATTTAGCAAATTAAATAGTAGGTAGTAGTATTTTAACTGATAAATAAGAAGTCCTACTTCTGGGACTGAGGTCCCTAGACTGGCTGGGCGCCTAGGTAAATGCGGCACTGGTCCTGGGTGCAGGAACTGTGTATGTATGTCTCACCTTCAGGCTTGAACTTGAAGTACTCCTTGACGTTCATGACGTAGCAGTGCCCCGCGATCTGATCGAGCGGGATGTTGCGGTGAGTTTCAGTTTTGAACACCTCCTGTTGCAGGAACTTCCGCGTTCGCACGTGGAAGGTTTCTTGAGGCCTGTGGAAAATCAATAATAGGTAATCGATTAACAACCAGCACCAGGAGACATTGATTAATAAAGAGCTGCTGCACCCTTTCAGAGAACGCATTCATTCTGGTCCATGTCTTTCAGAGATTTTAATCCTTAATTTGTCATTGTCCAATATACTGGACAAAACCTACGAGGGTTGTTTGATAAATACACGTTTTAAAAAGTTATTCTTGTTACTGGCTGAAATTATGTATACGAACTTTTCAGGCATCCGCTATGGACTAGACTAGAAAATAAAAAAAAACAGCGTTCTTTTGTTTTTTTTCTTTTAACGGCTTTTTACGACGGAGTTCGCGTTGTTATTGCAATAATGGAGAAAGAGCAGTATCGTTCTGTAATTCGTTTTCTGTTTTTGGAAGGAAATTCTTGTGATGAAATAAAAGTACGCATGCACGCTGTTTACAATGATCATACTCTTTCTATGACAACCATTAGATATTGGTACAATGAATTTAAACGAGGCAGAACGTCCATCTTTGATGAAGATCGCCCAGGACGTCCTGTTGAGGTGACCACAGGTGATATGGTAAAAAAAATTTAGAATATTGTATTAAGCGATCGCCGAATAAAACTTAGAGAAATTGTCGACATTGTAAATGTTTCGATTGAACGCGTGCAGCACATTTTAGAACACAAATTAGGCATGAAGAAGGTTTCGGCGAGGTGGGTGCCGCGTTTGCTCACCGAGGAACAAAAGCTCACCCGGAAGCAAATTTCAAGGCACTGTTTAGATAAGTACGAAAGTAGTCCGGGTGAGTTCTTTCGGCGTTTTGTGACTGTTGATGAAACGTGGATACACCACTATACCCCAGAAAGTAAAGAACAGTCTAAACAGTGGATTTTTCCGGGGGAATCAGCTCCAAAGAAGGCGAAGACCGTTCCATCGGCCGGAAACGTCATGGCGACTGTTTTTTGGGACTCGCATGGAATCATCCATACTGATTATTTACAAAAAGGAAGAACGATAACCGGGCAATATTACGCTAATTTATTGCAAGAATTTGATACCATTTTGAAAAAAAAGAGACCACATCTAAATAAGAAAAAAGTTCTCTTTCATCATGATAATGCACCAGCTCACTCCTCAAGAATCGCAGACTCCAAATTAAAGCAATTACATTATGAATTGCTGCCTCATCCGCCCTATTTCCCAGACCTGGCTCCCTGTGACTTCTTCCTATTCCCAAATTTAAAAAAATGCCTCGGTGGAAAGAAATTTTCGTCCAATGAAGAGGTCATTGCCGCCACGGAGGCCTATTTTCACGACTTTCCGAAATCTTATTTTTTAGACGGCTTATTAAAGCTAGAACACCGTTGGAACAAGTGTATAGAGTTGGAAGGTGACTATGTAGAAAAATAAATATACAAATATACAAACCATTGTTGTTTTTTTCTAAACACGGGTATTTATCAAACAACCCTCGTATGTACCCTCTTTTTATATTTTTTTCTGAACCGCAATAATTTGAACTATCGAACCCGGATGAGACTTGAATTATTGAACTTTAGCGTTCTTTGGAAAGGCCTGAATGGTCCCCCTAAAGTGGTGAAAGGGTTGAGTCACTGCCTGGCAAATAAATTTCCCATTTGGACTGAAGGCTAGGAAAGCACCTCCAACTCTCGGAAAAACGACCCCCTAGATATATTATTAAAGCAGTTCTAAACTAAGTGATAGATTTGGATAAAGTTCCGATCACTTGGCAGCAGAACACATGTGTATAATAAGGTTTATCTTTATTGTGTCGTATATAAAGGTCGTCACTCACCGGAAGTAGACATTGGCGTACATCATGGGTACACCGTCAGTGTTGGTCCATATCCGCACAGCCTGGACGATGGCAGGGTCCTTGTTGCTCTTGTCGGGTTGTACATACAGGAAGTCTCCCTTGTCGTACTTAGTCTGTGGCTGCGGAGCGCCGCCGGATGGCATTGAGTCGTCTGTACTCGATCTGAAAGGTTTCGCGGAATTAAAAACCTAAATTAAAAATTTAAAACACAAGTAGCTGGTCGTCATGAGACCCACATTCAATGAGTGATACTAAAAATGTTACTGAAAGTGAACATAACTACAATATTTGGAATTCAATATTGGCTGAGATCTTGTCACTTGTTCAAATTAAATCTTATAATATCTTGGAAACTACTGGTCCTATTTCCACCAAAAGTAGCTAAGAACCATCTCGACAGACAAGTGTTTCGATAAAAATAACCGCACTCAAATTGGTCCATCCGTTTGGGAGCTACGGTGCCACAGACAGACACACAGATAAACAAATGTTAAACTTATAACACCCCTCTTTTTTTGTCGGGGGTTAAAGATGGGAGTTGACAAGCATCATCATACATCAACTAAAAAAAAAATATCAATGACGCCATTAATTCCTGTTGTTGAACGATGCCAGATGATTGTGAGATAAACATTAAGCAACGGTGGTTCCATACAGTTTTAGAAGATACTACTGAGACTGTTCTCACATAGTGTCTTCTTCATTCTGTAGCATTTTGAACTGTTTTCTCCATGCCAATATAGATGGCATATTTATTAAAGCTCAGTGTGAGCGACATCAGCGTGTTCTTGCAAAACAAGTAGGTAAATAATTAATGAGATGTAGTTATGTATTGTCTATTGACCTCTCTTACTCATTATCTTGAAGCCGCTTGTACTAGTTGACATATGTAAAGAAATGTAATAAAAGTCTCATTAATGCACTGTTAGATTGCGCAATCGGTAGGATATCATTTAAAACTAGGGCTAATAATGGATGCTGATGCTGTTGACTTACCTGGTATCTTCCTCCTCATCGTTCTCCTGTAGCATCTTGCACTGCTTTACCAGCTCCACGCTAGTGGTGACCGTGTCTTTAGTGAAGGCGAGTGCAGGCGATACGAGCGTGTTTTTGCAGAGCTGGTCGCGATGTGAGATGAAGAAGGATTGCAGTTCCACGGAGTCTTCGAAGATTTGGCTGTCCGTTCGGGATAGACGGCGTGCTCTGGAAAACATTCATTAACATGATGCTCAAAATGCTCGACGGTATGGTTGGTAGTGTTGGTAAAGATCAAGGTTTTGAAGTCTACATTACAAGAACTCGACACATATTTACGGGACTCCGAGCTTAAAAGACTTGCTTAAAAGACTTGAAAGTCTTTTGAGTCGTAGTCGAGTATTTTTTCGAGTCTAAAGGCTGATTTAGACGATGCCAATTTTGAGACGCCTAAATTACGCCGCCAGTGATTACCGCACAGCACACCTCCGACCGTTTAGACAATGACTATGTTCAGCCGCCTAAATCTCGCCGCCAGTCGTGTTTACACAGTGCTTTTTTTCAGTACCAGTCATTAGTGGCAGCGAGAGACGCGGAGGGGGGGTCACTGGCGCCGAAAAATAGGCTCGTGTTCTATTCCGCGCCAGCGCTGGCATGCGGCGAAAAAATGGCGCGGAAAGTGTTTATAAGGTGCCTTTACGAAGGCGCCGTAATTTAGGCGTCTCAAAATTGGCATCGTCTAAATCAGCCTTTATTGAGCCTATGATGGTTGCGTTTACCACGTGATAAATAAGTGAAAAAGCATCTGTTACTCACACTCGCATTTTGTCAAAACGTGACGGATGCTTTGACATTTATTTATCGCGTGATAAAAGCAACCGCATTAGTCAAAACTCGAGTTTTAGAAAAGAATCAAACCTTCATATATGTTATAGCCCTTTTTCAACTTAGGTGTGCCTCAAAATATAATGCCTGCAAGTCCAGTTAAGTTCTAATAATAACTGAGTTATTGTATTAAGCCGTTTACACTCACGTGAAATTGTCAGGAACGGCCCGACATGTTTCGAACTCGTATGGAGCTCTAACAAAACCCGTAACCCAAGAGCCGTAAATATGTGTCGAGTTCTTGTAGTGTAAACCGCTTAATACAATAATTAAATATGTCTCACAAAAGTTTTAATAAAATTAATAACTGAGTTGTTCTAAAAGACTCAAGTCCCCCCAATCTAAGTCTTAGAAATTGAGACTCCAAGGACTTGAGTCTTTACCAACACGAATGATTGGAGGATCTTAAGTCTTTTTGAGAAATTGGAATGATATCAAAGTTGTGGCAACAGCCCATTTGATTTTGAAACTACTTATTTAGTAGTCTACGTCGGTATACCTCTCGAATACAGCAAACATATCCTGCTGGAAGTGATCGAGCCGGCGGTAGAGGCCGCGGTCGAGGCGTCGTTTGACGAGGTCCAGCGATATGCCGCGAACACGCGCGCCGCCGCCCTCGTCATGTTCCGGCAGCTCGGCCATACTGTCTGAGTAGCATCTGAGAAAATAGCATGTTAGTTAAATGTAGATAGAACGTCTGTTAGTATCGTAAACTCTGTACTAGTTTAAGAGACCTTATTCCTTTTAAAATGCTGATTGTTTTAGACATTTTTCTCTATGAAGAAACATGTTTCTTAACATGTTATTGATGTTTCTACCTAGAACAGGGTTATTGGGATTCATTGGTATACATTTGAAACCTACTGCTTGAATTTTTCATTTGATAATTTTTGTTTCAAAAACTACTCGAAATTGACAAAATTCAAGCGGAAAAATATTTTTTTCAACTTATTTTCAACTGCACGCAACGAAAGCATGAAATAGCGATGTTACTACCTAGAACTCGGGGAAAAGTATAATTCACTTCAAAAATTTGGTTGATTTTTATCAATATATTTGTAATAATATGAAAAAAAAATAAATAAAAGGAATAAGGCCTCTTAACAGGTTCACTCGTGGTACAAGTGTAAGGTCTGCTTGCTTGTGTAAATGCTGCAAAAAAGTTATGACGTGGAAACGGACTATTTTTATAAATGAGATTAGAATATTCTAAAAGTACGAATACGAATGAAGAAGATCAGTTGGACTAAAAAGAGGTCAAACGAGGAGGTACTCGATATGGCGAAGCTGGATAGGTGTACTTTAAAAACAATGGAGAACTGAAGAGGGAAAATGGTTGGACACCTGCTGCGGCACGACGAATATCAAGACTATAAATTGATACAGGACAGATTGAAGGGCGGAGAAAGAGAGGAAGACCAAGGAGGGTTTACATGGACCAAATAAAGGAGAAAGTGAACGTCGTGTCGTACCAGAAATTGCTCCAAAAGAGCGTAGTTCGTAAATTTATGATGATGAAAGTGTGTTTACCTGCCCTCTTCGTCTTGGTGGTTGTACACTGATGTAAACAGATTCAGAAGTAGATCTTGGACCGCTGCTGGCACATCGGGGACCGCATCGTCGTCCTCTCTGCACAAGTTAATTCAAGTTTAAACTTTTACAAACATTCAAGTCAAATGTCGTCAGGTGAAAAGTCAGGTTTAGATCACGACACTTTCGGTGTATGCACTCAGACATTCGTAACGCCACTGTCAGAATAGGCAAACGAACATTTTTTTGAGGATGCCAATAGGCTAGTTGACTCATGTCAAATTGTAATAAACTAATGTTTATTCCGTATAGTATTTAGCAAAGGAAACCTAAATATATATTTTTCAATACATAAAAGTGAAAGATGGCTGAAAAAAATTAATTTGAAAATATGGTTTTTAGTCTGTATTTTGAAATGCTTAAAACGCTGTCCGCCATTTTCGCTTATGATAGTGACGTCATTGGGCATGTAAACAAAACTGAAAGTCTACTTTGACGACTTCGAATAGTGCCGTCCCTCTCGATCTCCTGTCAAAGTATATTGGAGTGAGCGGAATGGCACTATACGACGGTCGAATTTCGAATATTTACATGTAATTCTACGTCACGCCACAGATTAGCAAAAGGCAAAAATGGCGGACGGCGTTTTTGACTGTTCATGAAATTTCTAATTTTCAATTGATAAAATTTAGCTTTCTAGCTTTCACAAAAATACAAGACATTTTTTTTAGAGCTAGTAAGATCATTATTAACCATTTCAAATATATTTCAAAACTGGGTCTACTAGCCTATTGATTCTATTTCTTATTGGGATCAAATGTCTATATGGGACAAACTACACTTAAGACTGCTGTAAAAGTCAGAAATCGCCGTCAAAGTTCAACATTCCTACGGAGCGGTAAAAACGCTCCATACAAGTGGCGACCTAATCGTGACGTCATTATACGTTATGGGTACCAATATTTGTATGGAGACAATAAGTAATTTGCCATTTTCACCATGAAAAAGTACGTTTAAGTTGTGGTGAACTGACACACATTTTACATTATAAATATTTACATTGCATGTTAGAATAAGTATTTATTTACAATTTTACCTTTTACTCACAAATATACACCAATATACATTTATATACATTTATAATATTTATTACACTTTTATACTCGAACATATACAATTACGTCGAACATATATTATATTTAACATAACTACAACTTTATGTGACACATACATTATGCCAGCTAGTTTGTCGATATCGATGCAGCAGTCATCGATACGTAGTGTCGATACCGCCGCCGCCCTAAACAAAACTTGTTCTGCTGCCGGGCGCGGCGTACGCGCAGCAGAGGTCGTTTGACAGTCATTGCTTGGTTACGACGCGGAACGCATGTCACTCTTGCCCGCTATTGTGTATACGCGAAATCACTGTATTTGCCTAATCGCTTGCTTGTTTTTCCTATTTCTATCTTCCGAACTGTTTACTCGCTTTAAGACTCTTTCCTAATGCTAGTGCTTGTGCCCTTCTACTCTTGTGTGCCTTCTGTTTGCTTTGTGTATGAATGTGCTTCAGACAATATACCAGGAACTGTAAGTCTTGTGCATTTATTATTTACAACTCCTGTGAAGAATACACAAACCCGGATACACACATTCAACTACCAAACTGGTGACCCCTAAAATGAACAATAACGCACCGGGGCCAGGCACGTTAGCATCTGGAACTAGTGAGGGGACAAGGTCGATAGATGCGGGCGGTGTATTTAAGGTTGGCGTAAGAGTGCCACCGTTCTGGGCCGATGAACCAGAGATTTGGTTCGCCCAAGTCGAGGGCCAATTTAATATTTCTGGCATCACCAACGACACCACGAAATTTAATTATGTCATTGCCCACCTCGACAACCAGTATTCCCGCGAGATTAAAGACATAGTCATCAACCCTCCGGCAACCCAGAAGTACGACAAGCTAAAGACTGAGCTGATCAAGAGATTGGGCATTTCCAACGAAAAAAAGACCAAGCAGCTGTTGATGCACGAAGAACTCGGCGACCGCAAACCATCTCACTTCTTCCGACACCTCAAAGATTTAGCGGGTCCTACAGTACCAGATGCTCATACTCATACTCATACTCATTTATTCATAATGCACAAATACATTATATGTCAATTTTACAAAAGGGTACAAATACAATGTAGTTAGTGGTTATATTATATGTCAGTTTACTTACAATAATAGTAATAGTTAATTCGATTTTTGTACAATATTAATAGCATTATTCTGTAACTACCTATTCGATTAATAATGTCATTAGTCCTTACATAATTTTAAATATCCATCTTTGGTGTCAGTAACAAAATAGAAACTTGCATAATATGTTAAGTTAGGTACAATTCCGAGATGTCATAGAAGGCCTTTTCCAATAGCCATTTTTTCAGTTCGTTATGAAAGGAAAATTCGCTAGTTTGATCTTTAATGCTGTCTGGGATAGCGTTATAGATTTTAGGACCTATTATATGTGATACTTTGGTAGACTTGGTTAGTCGACATCTAGTTGTCTTTAGTTTACCTGCCCGACTTTGAGTATCTCTTAAATTTCGACTTACAGTTTTTAAGGGAAAATCTTCAATATTACGCCTGACAAACTTGGAGATGTTAAAAATGTATAATGACGGAACTGTCATTATGCCCAATGAGACAAACAACCGGCGAGCCGGTGTACCAGGAGGAGCGTTTGCTACAATTCTTACTGCACGCTTCTGCAGTACAAAAACGCGGCGCCAGTCAGCGGCGATTCCCCAGAACTCAATACTGTAGTTTATTACAGAGTGAAACAGTGCAAAGTAACTGTTTCGCACATGAGCTTGATGATTTCATCAAATCCATCTGGACCACCCGCCTTCCTCATGGCGTTCAGATGGTGCTTGCAGGCCAACCAGCTTCGGCTTCACTAGAAGATCTTTGCGACCTAGCCGACCGTGTCAACGATCTCACGTGTTCTTCGTCCAACGTCGCCGCCGTGCGTGGCGGATTTCCTGGTTCAGTACAGAGCGACCTGGCCAAAGAGATTGCAGAGCTACGGAAGCAGTTCCAGCAGTTCCAGGCGCGAGCATCAGGCAGGAATAGCAGATCTAAATCACGCGGATCTCAAGGCAGGCGAAACACTTCGAGGAAACGATCTCAATCGAATTATCGCAAGTATCCACTCTGCTGGTATCACTCGAAATTTGGAGACAAAGCCAGCAAGTGTGTTCAACCGTGTGACTACAAACCGGCGGAAAACGCGAGGGGCAGTCGATAATGGCGGCTGACGATTGCCCATCAACATCTACGGGTCGCCTGTTCGTCACCGACCGCTCTTCAAAGACGCAGTTTTTAGTCGATACTGGAAGCGACCTCTGCGTCTATCCACGGTCGGCGCTGTGTGATCGTCGTTCTCGGACTGGGTATAGTTTAAGTGCAGCAAACGGATCCGATATTGCTACTTATGGTTTTGTAAATTTAAACTTAGATTTTGGCCTACGTAGAAACTTTTTATGGCGTTTCGTAGTAGCCGATGTAACGAAGCCAATAATTGGAGTCGATTTTTTAAATTATTACAGCCTTATAGTAGATTGTCGTAATAAACGCTTGATCGATAATTTAACGTCAATAGCTTCCGTTGCCACTGTCACTAATTGTAAAAACGTGTCTTCCGTTAAAATCGTAACTGGTGCGTCCCGGTATCATAAAATTCTTGAAGAATTTCCTGAAATCACTCGACCAGCTGGTAGGCATAACACAATCACACCCCATAACACTGTCCATCATATACGCACGACACCAGGCCCCCCAGTTTCTCTGCCACCCCGCCGTTTAGCCCCTGATAAATTGAAAATCGCCCAGGAGGAGTTCCGGATAATGCTGGCTAATGGTACAGCCAGGCCATCGGAAAGTCCCTGGTCTTCGCCCTTACACCTTGCTCCTAAGAAGGGAAATGGATGGCGTCCCTGTGGAGACTATCGCAGCCTGAATGCTCGTACGGTGCCGGACAGGTATCCGATTAAGCACATCCAAGATTTTGCATACAACATTTCTGGTTGTAACATATTTAGTACACTTGACTTGGAAAAAGCATACAATCAGATACCTGTCAGTCCCGACGACATTCCTAAAACTGCTATCTCGACTCCATTCGGCCTGTACGAGTTCCCGTTTATGACGTTTGGCCTCCGAAATGCGGGTCAAACGTTTCAGCGGTTCGTCGACGAGCTCACCAGGGGCCTTGATTTTGTCTATGCTTACCTGGACGACTTCCTAATTTACTCTAGTAACGAGACAGAGCACGAGGAGCACCTGCGAGTAGTTTTTAAGAAGCTGAAGGAGTACGGCATGCTGGTTAATACCTCAAAGTGTACCTTAGGGGCCAAAGAGGTAACGTTCCTAGGACACCTAATTTCAGCCAGCGGATGCAGACCTCTGGATTCAAAAGTTCGGGCAGTTATGGACTTCAAAATCAAAATCAAAATCAAAATCAAAATGTTTTATTTGCTTCAGTACAGTATACAAAGGTGTTCATATATATATGTTTACAGTTCCATGTGTACTCAGCCTGCATGCAGGCGTGCAAAATGTTTGCGCGCAGGCTAACTTAAAATTAAAATAATCATCAATAAAATCAAACAAAACAATTACAAACAAATAATCAGCATAATGTCAAAAGAAAATTAATTACAGAAAAATAATAACAATAATAATTACAAAATGTCAATGCGTGTAAATTAATAATAATCAAAAAAATTATATATATATAAATATTAAAGCTAGTTGTGCTCGAGGTATGCCTTTACGCTGTAAAAACACCGGTCTAAAAGCCAGGTTGTAAGGCTACGTTTAAAAATGTTTCCCTCGAGCACTTTCAGGTTTTCGGGGAGTCGGTTATAAATTATTATACACATATTTAGAGCGTTTCTTCTGTACACACTTTTATGACACCGCGGATGATACAAAAGGTTCATAATGTTTGCTCTAGTCTGCCTGTTTATAAGTTCGCCACGTGTTTTGAAATATGTGGGATGTAATTTCACGAAAGTACATATTTCTCTTAAATATAAGCATGCTAAAGGAAGTATTTTCAATTTTTTGAATAATGGAACGCAGCTGTCGTTCCACCATGCATTACATATGACCCTAACACACTTCTTCTGGATCCTGAAAACTCTATCGATCTCTACTGCATTTCCCCATAGCAACAGCCCATAATTAAGGACAGATGCAACATATCCATGATATGCTGTTAGTGCTGCATCAACGGAAACAGTGTCTCTTAATCTTTTGAGCGCGAAGACAAAGCGGCCAAGCTTCTTACAAACTTTTTCTATGTGTGCCTTCCAGTTCAGGTGTTTGTCTACCGTAATACCGAGAAAATTAAAATTATCTACCTCGTCTACTGTCATATTATTATGATTGATGTTTATTGATATACCATTTGAATTATACGATGTAAATTGAATTAATTTAGTTTTAATTATATTAATTTTAAGGTCATTTTTATTCATCCAATTAATTATGTCGTTTAATGAATTATTTATTTCTTGTTCAAAAGTAGATTTATTGATACATTTCACAATTAAAGTTGTATCATCGGCGAACATTATAGTTTTTTGTGTAGTCGCCTTTGATAAATCATTAATATAAAGTAGAAATAGCAGTGGGCCGAGTATGCTGCCTTGAGGAATTCCATTTTTAATAACCTTAAACTGTGATCTGAATGTCTTTTTAAGAATAGTTTTATTGTTGTTGTCTATAATTCTGCTTACTTCAAGGCATTGCAGTCTGTCTCTTAGGTAATCCTCTATCCAATCAAGAGCTTTTCCTCTGACTCCATAGACCTCAAGTTTGTTCAGAAGCTTAGCATGGTTCACAAAATCAAAAGCCTTGCTCATATCTAAAAAGACTGACGATACCGGAATGCTCTTGTTTATGCACTCAGTAATATATTTGACGAGGTCGAAACAGGCCTGTGCAGTAGATTTACCCTTCCTAAAACCATACTGTTCGGGTCGAAGTATTCCGTGCTTAGTTAAGAAACTGTCCAATCTTACGTAAAAGGCTTTTTCTATTATTTTTGACAGTATAGGAATTAAGGTGATAGGCCTATAGTTATTAGGATCTTTTCTATCACCGCTTTTAAAGAGAGGCTTAACAATGCATACTTTTAATTGTTTTGGAAATACACCCTCAACATATGACAAATTTATAATATGCGCAAGGGGTTGACATACGTAATTAGCACATAGTTTTAAAATTCCCGTTGTGATACTGTCATAACCGCTTGACTTGGAGTTCCTTAGGGCCATAATTATTTTGTTGACTTCATTGCTGTCAACCGGCTTGAGAAACATTGTATGACAATTTCTCTCCAGTAAAGGAGATATAGAGCTTTTTGGTAATGAGCTTTGTGAGTTAGTCAAATTTATAAAATAATTATTCAAAATATTACAAATGTCATTGGGATCGGAATATAAAATATTATTAGATATAATTTCATTAATGTCATTTTTATGTACATCGTTTGATATGGTGGTCGAGATCATATCCCATGTGGCTTTCCCTTTATTTTTACACCCATGTAAATATTTCATGTTTCTTAAACGTTGGGCACTATGCAAACACTGTTTCAATACTCGAGTATAATTCTTGTATTTAATTTTGTTACTCAATGTATTACCTTTTCCTAATTTTACACCAAAGTAAAGGGTCCTTTTAGTTTTGCAAGATTTTTTTAACCCTTTTGTCAGCCAATTTAATTTATTTGATTTGTTATTAATCTTCACTCTAATAACAGGGAAACATAGATTATAAAAAAGACATACTAAGTCATAAAAATTCTCAAATGCAGTGGCCGCGTCAGTGGAATTAATGACCTCAGAGAACGACAGAGATGACATACACTCACAAAACTTCTGAATATTGTCATGGCTATAATCACGCCTGTACTCGTACCAAGTTGTGTAAGTCGTAGCAAGTTGTCTACTGATAGTTTGTAAGGTTATGGATTGAGCAGTTTCGTGATCCGAAAGGCCTAGATAATGGATCTCAGCCGTTACTTTGTCCATGTTGCTTGCTATTTGATCTATGCAGGAGTCAAGTCTTGTTGGTTTTTGGATATGCGCCGTGAAGTTGTAATCTTGCAGGGTATCTAAAAGGTTTCTGGATGCCACACATTGTTTTAACGTGTTAATATTCCAGTCTCCGGCTATGACAATTTTTTTATTTTTAAATTTAGTCGTTAGGTAGTTCAGAAGGATATCGAGTTTATGCAGAAATATTCCAACGTGTGACTTACTTGGGTCTGGGATTCTATAGATATTAACGATTATCAGCCCTAAGCCCACTATTTCGATGCCACAGCTTTCAAAATAAAATTTACTTGCTAATTGAGAAACGTATGGAAGCAATTTAAACTCGAGATGTTTTCCGATCAAAATACATGTCCCGCCCCTGCACTTATCCCGGCAATAAGATGCTGCGAGTTTCATGTTATAGAGCTTTATGTTTTGCTCAGAACCTTCTTTAATAAAAGTTTCACTTAGGCATATTATGTCAAAAATATTTCCCTTATCGCTTAATTTTTTCAAAGTTTGATTTAGTAAATCAATTTTAGAGCACAGTCCCCCTATATTTTGATGAAAAATTGATAAGCAGCTGGAGCTGATTGGCGTTAAAGTATTAGTTTCATTAATCGAAATAAGTTTTTCTGGAGCTCTGGGGACGAAAAAAGGTCTCAGAGTTATTAGATATTTGAGGTTGACAATTTTTTGCAGAACTTGCAGAACTTGTTGTTAAACCGATTTCTTCCTTTAACTTAAAAATTAACCAATTCAGAAATGACGATGAAAATCGACCTTTGTTTAAATTTCTGTATACATTAACTATTTTACAATGTTGGTACTTACTAGCAAACAATTTTAGTTCATGGTAGATGACATTGTTTTCGAAATTTCGAGTATGACATACATTCAATATAATAACACGATTGTCTTTTAGCTTAACCAAAGTGTCTCCCAAATTCGCTAATAACGTATACGGATCTTTTTCGTTATTACGCACCGATAAAACAATGACATCGTTTGCTGTTATTTCCTCTGACGTACTACGCAGGCTCTCCAATATCTGCGCACTAGGTGCATATGGTTTAACCATTGCCGTTACACCGTAGTCCGCGCCGCTTTCCCGATCTTTGGAGTTAATTAGACGTGTTGACAGACCTCGTACCTGTTCATCGCCAAATATGTAAATACAACTCTTTGACTTCGATTTGCAGCGCGTGGGCGTACTTGAGTGCGTCGGTTTATGTATTGGCGACACTGCAGGGCTATGGACCTTATGTGTTAAGGTAGACCTGATGTGCGAAGTAGTTGGCGTAGTATGTTGTTGTGAGTTAAGTTCCAAGTAGCTTTGATTAAGGCTTTGTCTACAGCTTTTTTTTCTTTTTGAGCGAGACTGTTTATTTGTCACTGACATACTTATAGATTTCAGGTGACTTACCTTAGTTTCATAGCTTTTTATTTCATTTTTTAGGCAAATGTTTTCAGAAAGTAAGTTTTCTAACTCACATTCCGCTGCTGTCAACCTTTCTTGTAGTTCACAAACTTTTTTTTCCAACTCCTCTGACCTTGCGAGTGCGCTTAATTTTTCTGGGCAGCTCCTATTAAGGTCGGGACACCGAAGAGAGCCACTTTCTTCAAAATCCTCCTCGTCCTCCGATAAGTTAGAGAGTGTTTCAAAGGAATTACTTGTAGGTATGATAGAGCGATATCTTCGTCGTGTGTTTACGTTATTGCTCGATAAGTCTGGTTTCCTCAGACATGGTCCACATTTCCAAAGTACTTTGCGTTCAGATTCCATGAGGTTAAATCTCTCGTTAGAAACATGGCAACAGTCCAGGTGGAAAGTAAGTTGGCATGAATGGCATTTTAGAAATCCTGAATTTTCAATAGTCGTGTTACATTTATCACATACACGAGCCATAGTGACTAGACAACAACAAACATGTAAAAAAAAATATTTGTTTATTCCTTAGCTGTTAATATCACACGTAGTGCCGGCTGTTGTTGATATGGTAGGTAGGACTCCGCTCGATGTGTTTGTGCAGCCGCTGCAAGCGCATGTAAGCGCTGCGCCCACGACCGCCTCGCTGACCGAAGACTCGGCTCGATGTACATGCGCAAGCGCCGCAAGCGCTGCGCCTGCGCCACCGCCTCGCTAGACCGACGCCCGCCGCCGCAGTCGCTGCAGCCGCTGGGCTGCCGTAGCTCCCGAAGTTGCGGGCGTTGACCGCTCCGCGATAACGATTTGCGAATCTCAACGATCACTTTTATTTTAGAAATTTGATATTGATATATTTCACTAACGACACAATATTTTAAACAACTGATTTTACTCCTAGGTTGCCCGTATGATTGGCTTTCCGATAGTGTATAATACTATTTGTAAATAGCAACTTTTACATTTAATTATTAATTTAATGCGTAAGCGACTAGCAAAGCGCTGTTGTTGCGATGAAGCCCCGCGCGCGCCCTTCCCACCGCCAACCAACGTGAAGCAGCTACGAGGCTTCTTAGGGATGCTTAATTTTTATAGAAGGTTTCTTCCTCAGGCAGCCCAGATACAAGCGCCACTGCACGCACTATTAACAGGTTCCGTCAAAGGATCGCATCCAGTGAACCTCACAGGTAAGACCTTAGAAGCTTTTCAAACCTGCAAGGAGAGCTTATCGAGTGCGGCCATGCTGGCTCATCCCGATTGCTCCGCAAAGCTGGCTGTCGTCACGGATGCCTCGGATAAATCTATTGGGGCGGCGCTCCAGCAATTCAAAAACGAGGCCTGGGAACCGCTTGCTTTCTTTTCGAGGAAATTAAGCCCGTCACAGGCCAAATACTCGCCATACGACAGGGAGTTACTGGCTATATACGAGGCAATCAAATATTTTAGGTACATGCTCGAGGCTCGTCACTTCACTGTCTATACTGACCACAAGCCGATCAGTTTCGCCTTCCATGAAAGGAAGAAGAACTGTTCGCCCAGGCAGTATAGGCATCTCGACTATATATCGCAATTCACGACAGACATCCGCCATATTAGTGGCAAGGATAACGTGGTTGCGGACGCGCTGTCGCGAATTGAAGTACTGGAAGCACCTGTCAGCCTCGACACTATAGCCCAACATCAAGCCTCCGATCCAGAACTCCAAGAGCTCTTAAGCAAGGGTTCATCTTTGCAACTGCAGAAACTGCACATTCCCGGAAGCCAAATTCCTTTGTACTGCGACGTCGGTACACTGGCTACCAGGCCTTTTGTACCCAAGTTTCTGCGTAAGCAAATTTTCGATAGCCTGCATTCTTTAAGCCACCCTGGTTGCAACGCCTCGGCCAAACTGGTCTCAGAGCGGTTTGTCTGGCCAGGTGTCCAAAAAGATTGCAAGAATTGGGCGCGTTCGTGTTTGCCGTGCCAGCGAGCCAAAGTCAACCGTCATGTTACTTCCACGCTGGGCACTTTCCACTTACCTCGCGCCCGCTTCAGGCAGATCCATATAGACCTGGTCGGACCCTTACCATCTTCTCAAGGCTATCGATATTGCCTCACAGCAGTAGACCGATTTACTCGCTGGCCAGAGGCGGTACCGATAGAAGATATCACGGCAGAAACCGTTGCAAAAGCACTGCTGTCTACATGGATTGCTCGATTCGGTTGCCCTACCAGTATTACCACTGATCGCGGACGTCAGTTCGAGTCGGCGTTATTTCAATGCTTGTCAAGGATAGCCGGATTTGAGCATAAACGGACGACAGCTTATCACCCCGCTTGCAACGGTTTAGTTGAGCGGTTTCATCGCCAACTAAAAGCGGCTATAGCCTGTCATTCAAATGACAGATGGACTGAGTCGCTGCCGTGGGTACTGTTGGGCATACGCACCTCCGTTAAAGAACACTTGCAGGCATCTTCGGCTGAGCTAGTTTATGGAGAGCCGTTGCGACTTCCCGGTGAGTTTTGGGAGTCCAGTCCAGGTACCACTTCTGACATTTCAGATTTTTCCGCTAGACTTAGAGCTTATGTGGAAAAATTACGGCCCGTCCCTGCTTCACGACATTGTAAGCCTAGAATGTTCGTACATAAGGAATTAGGAACCTGTAGCCATGTCTTCCTTCGCGATGACACTATTAGAGGTTCTCTCACCCCAGCGTACTCCGGGCCGCACAAGGTGCTTGCCAGAGGAGACAAAATCTTCAAAATTCTCCTAAACAACAAAGAGGTGACAGTATCCATCGATCGGCTCAAACCAGCTTTCACACTGGACACTGCCGAAGGTACAACCACGCCAGAAGCCCCTCAGAATAAAACAACTCGATCAGGCCGCGTTATAAAATTTCCTGACTATTATCGTCCCTGAGGGACTCTGGTGGGGGGTGGTGTGGTGAACTGACACACATTTTACATTATAAATATTTACATTGCATGTTAGAATAAGTATTTATTTACAATTTTACCTTTTACTCACAAATATACACCAATATACATTTATATACATTTATAATATTTATTACACTTTTGTACTCGAACATATACAATTACGTCGAACATATATTATATTTAACATAACTACAACTTTATGTGACACATACATTATGCCAGCTAGTTTGTCGATATCGATGCAGCAGTCATCGATACGTAGTGTCGATACCGCCGCCGCCCTAAACAAAACTTGTTCTGCTGCCGGGCGCGGCGTACGCGCAGCAGAGTTCGTTTGACAGTCATTGCTTGGTTACGACGCGGAACGCATGTCACTCTTGCCCGCTATTGTGTATACGCGAAATCACTGTATTTGCCTAATCGCTTGCTTGTTTTTCCTATTTCTATCTTCCGAACTGTTTACTCGCTTTAAGACTCTTTCCTAATGCTAGTGCTTGTGCCCTTCTACTCTTGTGTGCCTTCTGTTTGCTTTGTGTATGAATGTGCTTCAGACAATATACCAGGAACTGTAAGTCTTGTGCATTTATTATTTACAACTCCTGTGAAGAATACACAAACCCGGATACACACATTCAACTACCAAAAAGTTCATGGTTGTCATACAATTATTGTTTCGTAAAATTATGAGGATTCAGAAAACGATTTCAAAATTTCTTTTGTATTCAAAAATTTATATAAATTAAAAAAAAAAATTGAAGTCAAATATAATTTGTTGTTTCTTTGTTTCATGACATATTGAACTAATTCTATTTATATAACTACAGTATGCTGTAGAATTTAACATCAGCCGTCATCCCTATTAAAGCTTACATTGATATCATACATGTGTAGGCTACTGAGAGTGAGACTTCTACAAACATTCACTTGGTAATTTACATCTCGTCAGGGGATAACTAAAATTACCAAGTCTGACAATACCAGCATACCTACCGCATACATCATACCGAGGTGTTCAACTAAATTACTAACATCCAATCTAAAACAAATGGAACTAACCTCAACATCTGTTTCGTCTGCAAGCAAACCCGCTGGAGAAGCAGCGCATCCTTGTATATCTGAGAATCGGGCTCGTTGTACTTGCAAGCGTTGTCGAACATCAGTATAAAGTCCGAAGCCAGCTCGTTCACAGTGTTGTATACGCTGTTCTTTAGCTTGTGGGCGATCTTCTCCATGTCTATCGGGTTCTTGATGAGCTCGTAGTAGTCTGGGTATTCGGATTTGCTTGGGAGCTTCATGAATATAAGGGCCAGTTGGCGGTTTGCTGTGGAAAAGTCAGGATGAAATTTATTCGAAAAAGATCAGTACGAGTAGTTTTCTAGTTTTCATTTTAATTTGTCGAGGCAATAAATCGATAATGTTACGGCACTATAGACATAATGTGTTATTTTGACGACGCGTTTGGCGCAGTTTGTAGTGAACCTGCCTACTGAGCCTGCAGTCCTGGGTTCGAATCCCGGGCCAGGGCAAATATTTGTGTGGTGAACTCGAATATTTGTTCCTGGGTCATGGCTGTTATCTACATAATCGAAAATAGATCCCTATTTGATGAAAATTACGGTACTAAAGTCAACCGATTTTATTAAATATAGTTTTCATTGAAATTACTTATAGGTCATATTTTCGTGATTCTGTCTATATTTTTTTTGACTCAATGTTAAAAAGTTAGAGGGGGAGGGGACGCTATTTTTTGGATTTTCGGAGCGAATATTTACAAAACTGCCGACTTTATCAAAAAATAATGTTTGGAGACCCCTATTATCTCACCTATTCAACGCCACCCCACACGAGTTCCACACTAGTGTTGGAAAGAAAAATAAATTCACTCCCACTACACGATACGAGAGGTATCGAAATTTAGTTTTTATTTTACCGTTTTGTCGCCGTGATACAAACACATATACTAATACCAAATTTTAGCTTTCTAGTACTAATGATCACGGAGCTAAGCCGCGGACGGAGGGACGAACCGACGGACATGGCTAATCTATAAGGGTTCCTAGTTTGATTACGGAACCATAAAAAAACACTCTTGAAGGATTTCCGGCCAGATGTCTTGGCCGACTTATTTATTTTTAGAGACACTATTACTTTAAAACATTTCAGAATCATAAGAATCATAGAGTCAGAATCAGAATCATAATTTATTACATACATTTATAATCAATTTCGTCAAGATACCAAAAAAAGGAGGAAAACGTACCCGATGACCATCTTTGACCCCGTCTGCCAAGCACTTCCGGCCATTTTAGAACTGGCAGACTTATGTTTACACTCTCTACAATTAAAGGGCTACATGATGCCATCTGTCACGTAATGATGTCACATGACGTAAGTACACCCCTAAAATTTTGACCGGAAGTGAAGGATTTTCTCAAACTTCCGGCTTATTTTCTGTGCGATAATCGTTTGATTCTCGCTCAGCACAACTTTTTCGACCGTGTGCCATGCATTTTATCGTGATGTCATATTACGTAGGCAATATTGAAGCGGGCTTACGGACTATATGGGGCGCTATACATACCAGGTGCAAACTTAACTTATCCACTTAGGGATGGAAAGTGTTTGTACGGAACCCTCGGTGCGCGAGTCCGACTCGCACTTGGCCGGTTTTTTTTCTTTACTGTAGACGGGTAAAAAGTATCCTATAACCATCTTTGGATGTCTAGCTATCCTAGCTAATTTATCCAGCCGTTTTGTCGTGGCGCCGCTCGCCCATACAAAACAAATGACGATCCTGTATCACACTATTAGCATTTTTGCTGAAATCATGACCATAGAAAACAGATTTTCAATACAAATCTAAAGTTTTATAATAGTATATATATAGAAGATAGGCTCAATTTTCCTTCGAGAGCGGATCCTAACGGCTGCGCCATATTTAAGGCAGGTACCCTACAAAAGTCCAAACTTTGTATTGATTACAATATAAAGTACCCACATGTCGTAAATTCAATCTACTGTCACTACTAGTACCCCAAATGGTCTTAAAATTATAGTAGAACCCCAAACACATGTAAGTCAAAGTGAAAGTGAAAATTGATATTTAAATTTTATAATGCGATAGCTGCTGATGATTTTGATATCGTAGCTACCTTAACACTAGAGTTCTTATTGTGAGTGTTTCTATTATCGATCCACTTATAAATAACTAGCCGCGCTGCGCGGGGTTACCCGCTCATCCCTCGGGAACACTACATTTTTTCGGGATAAACAGTAGCCAAAGCTACCTTTGTACCAAAATTTATCAAAATTGGTCCAGCCGTTTGAGCGTGAAGTAACAAACATATAGCCCTGCAAGGGGTTTTACAACCCACGCCATATTGCGGATTTCCAGTGGTACTTAATTATTTTACTGGCAACGACAAATTTTTAGTAACTGACGTTGAAAGTCGGTGAATGTCACTGATGTAAACAAAGACGAAACAGGACTAAATATTCCGCAAATTTCAAGTATTTTTTTAATAATAAAGCCGAAACTATCCACAGTGATGAAACTCAAGTTTTTTCAATAGGATCCAGTATCTATTTCGCAAGTAGAACGAAGGATTAAGCAGCATTCCGGCAAACAAAGTTTTAAATTTTGATAATGACAAATCCTTGACTGACAATGCAATGATTAATAATGCAAATATGACGTATGCACATTATTGCCATATGAAAGTTGTTTGTAGCGCCACTATCCCTGCCCGACACAAAAGAGTAGAAAACGGATGAAAAAGGAACTAAAATTTTTCATACAAAATTGTTACCATATTCAAGCACTTTACGTCAAAAATGTGACAGTTGCGAAGGAAGTGGCGCCCTCATTTATTTTCTACTCTTTTGTGTCGGGCTGTAAACACACTCACAAACGTTCGCCTTTATAATATTAGTGTAATTACCTTTAGGATCCCTGTAGTCTCTGATAGCATCATACAACGTCCTCAACTTCTGCTCAAACGGCGATAACTGTCGCGATTTCGGTGTCTTGGGAACCTTCTCAGCTTTGGGCGTCTTCTTCTCGACTCCAGCGTTGATCTCCTTGAGTTTCTCGTTCATGACTCGCTCGAGAAGACTCGCGTCCTCGTAGATCATGGAGCCTTCCTCGTTGAATTGGCGGCAGTTGGAGAACATTAGGCGGAAGTCTGATATCATCTCTTCGAGGCTGCTGTAGCGGTCGCTCTGCGATGGAATAAATGTAATACGGTCGTTGACTATAATGAAATTAAAGCGTATACAGTTGCCGAGAATCTTCTTGAGCCTAACCCTGACTGCGCAGTAGCCGATTTACGTACAAATATGCATGCGCAGATCCGCCATTTTGGGTCAAGAAGATTCTCGGCAACTGTAATTGAAACCACTAACCACACATTCAAAAATACACAGAAACAAATAATATCCTTAGGCACTAAACTTTAAGGCCCTAAAAAGGTGTTGAAATTGGACATTTATGCGTCCACATCAAAATCATAGCTTTATTACAGTATGTTCGATCAGTTTTTATTGAAAGCCGATTTTCGGTAGGTTTTGCCATATTTCACTAAACTGCCCGCAACTCCGTAGGTAACTAAGAATCGACCAACTGGGACGTTTTACTAAACACACTCACATTTAATTTATAACTCCATATCGACAAAGTGGGACCTTTTCCCTAAAAAAGTCATATTTCAGCTAAACTATTTTAATTTTGATTTTATGTAAGGTTGTTCTTTTTACTTTCCGTGTTTCTATAATTCTCTTTAATGCTTGATTTTGTTTTTGTGTAAGGTTGTCCTTTTTACTTTCCGTGTTTCTATAATTGTCTTTACTGCTTGATTCTAATGTGTATATGTGTAATTGGACAAAAACTGAAAAGGAACGTGTAATAAACAAAGAGGAAACACGACTAAATATTTCGCAAATCTCAAGTAATTTTTGCATAATAAAGCCAAAACACAGTTTTTTTTTAATAAGATTCAGTATTTATTTCGCAAGAAGGACGAAGGATTGAGCAGCATTCCAGTAAATTATGTTTCGGATTTGGTTAATGCCAAATCCCTGACGAATCGCTATTGACGTTTAATAATGCAAATATATGACGCTTGTAAGGCTATAAATACAAAATTTTGTGAAGATGTTCATTTTACCTTTATATTGGCTTCAATGGTGATCATATCAATAGGCCGATCGATGACACTGTAGTAGTCCGGATAAAGCTTCTTGCTGGGTTTTTCCATGAACAGCAACATGGGCTGACGTCCATCGGAGCAGGTGAAGTCTACCAGTTGTTTCGCTATGAAGTGGAGCTTCTTCCTTAAAGGTAAGTTGGATTTGGGGACGGAGGGAGTGTTGGAAGCTGGGGTAGTGTTGGGAAGCGGATTGACGCGGGGCCGACCTGGAAAAATAGTAAATTACTGCTGACGCCGGGGAAGAAGGGCTTGTCGGGTGAGTAGGGATAGTAATATGAAGCCGACAAGATTTGTTCACGGCTAAGTGCTTTTCTCAAACATGTTAAGCAATGAAATAAAAAAATTCACCATACAAAAATATATAATTCAGCGGTTTAATGGTTTAATGTTCATGAACACTGACGCCATGTTTAAAGAATATTTACTTCCCGGCCTAGGACTTCAATTTTGTATTACGGTTCTCTCGAGTTTTTCCGCTCGAAACATGATACTTCCAAGCCTATTATAACGCACGTTATAATGACATTTCATTGCATGTTTGAGAAAAGTTCATTTTATTGAGTAACTATGTAAAATGGTTATTTAACAACCTGGTTAGGTTGGTGCGGAAAACTTCAACTCAAACTCATTTTATTGGTGATCATTTTAGTTATACACTATTTAGTCCATTGAATGAGTCCCTCCAAGGGGGGTCTAGAGTGCGTGAGTTAGTAACGTAAGATGTTTCTTCGGAAACATGTCAAGAGTCCCTAGGTAATAAACATACTAAAACCCCGGGACACTAGGAGGAGCCCCGGAGTGGGGGGAGGGGGGAAAGGGTCCATTTTTTCATTTTTCGCTTAAATCTCAAAAACGGTACATGTTAGAGAAAAACTTTCAAGGAAAAGTTGAAAGGCCATAAAATTATCTACAAGTTGTACCTAAATATTTTTTTTCTATTCGCACTCGTTATCGAGCTACATCCCATGAAAGGTGAAAAATTCGAAAACTTTTTATTTTACCAACTTAGGGTGCCCGACCGTTTTTTTCTCCGTTTTTGTTGTGGATTGTAAGAAATGACGATGATGATCATGATGATGATGATCATGATGATGATGATGACTACTTTTTCATCCTTTTGGGTTGGGACGGTCCTGTTAAGAGTTCTTCTTCTATTATTTGTTCATCCTCAGATGTAGGTGATTCGTGGTGAAGCTCTTCGTCATCACCATCATCATCATCTTCCTGAATGGATACGCTGTTAAGGCATTTCCCTTGGCAATGAAGGCATGCCGCTGAACATTTGAGCATTGCTTTTCGGCATCCACATTTGCCGCTAGCACAATCTTTAGTGCAACGGCAAAATATGGTCTGTAGTAAGGCCTCTGGTGCTGGTGGATCTTCGGTTTTTATGGGCTCCAGGGTGTTTTCTACAGACTGCCATCCCCACTCTTGTGGAGGCAGCTCATTCCCAAGCCACTGTTGTACTTGATAGTAAGTGCGCCGGGAATGCTGTTTTGCCGCACTTTCCGTGGGTGGGAGAGAGCTTATGTCTGGCTTTAGTTTGGCTACTGACCTCATAAAGGACTGGAAGCGGTATTGGTTGAGAGAGATGACTTTAGTTGGTGCTCCATACCATTTTAAGAAGCAAATTTTCCCAGCCTCTTCAACGTCACTTTGAGTGGAGGAGGGGTTGTAAAAGATAAAATTCAATTCCTCCTAAACGCCTCCATGGTGGAATCTGGTTTTTTTTATCAATGATAGACCTAATTATGAGCAATCTATCTGTACCGGTCACAAGTTGCACTTTTGAGTTTTTTGGAAGAAAAATATAAAAAGATCAAGTTCAGTAACTCAAACTACCCTTATATAATATTTTGACAATCGATTCCTCCTAAAGGCTTCCATGGAGGAATGTGTTTTTTTTACCAATTATAGACCTAATTAAGAGCAATCTATCAGTACCGGTCACAAGTTGCACGTTTGAGCTTTTTGGAAGAAAAAAAATAAAAAGGTCAAGTTGCGTAACTACCCTAATATAATATTTTGACAATCAATTCCTCCTAAAGGCTTCCATGGAGGAATGTGTTTTTTTTTTACCAATGATAGACCTAATTAAGAGCAATCTATCAGTACCGGTCATAAGTTGCACTTTTGAGCTTTTTGGAAGAAAAAAAATAAAAAGTTCAAGTATCGTAACTACCCTAATAAAATTCAATTCCCCGTAAACGCCTCCGTGGTGGAATCTGGTATTTTTATCAATGATAGACCTAATTATGAGCAATCTATCTGAACCGGTCACAAGTTGCACTTTTGAGTTTTTTTGGAAGAAAAAATGAAAAGATCAAGTTCAGTAACTCAAACTACCCTAATATAATATTTTGACAATCGATTCCTCCTAAAGGCTTCCATGGAGGAATGTGTTTACTTTACCAATTATAGACCTAATTAAGAGCAATCTATCAGTACCGGTCACAAGTTGCACATTTGAGTTTTTTGGAAGAAAGAAATATTTTTTGATCGATTGATGTGATAAACATGGGTATGTAGTATGGGGAAATTGTTTGAGCCAAAATCATTTTTTACTGCGTGTAACTCAGAAACGGTAGGATATAGGAAAAAATTATTTAGCTACAACTTGTAGATAATTTTATGGCCTTTCAACTTTTCCTTGAAAGTTTTTCTCTAACATGTACCGTTTTTGAGATTTAAGCGAAAAATGAAAAAATGGGCCCTTTCCCCCCCTCCTTCCCCCACTCCGGGGCTCCTCCTAGTGTCCCGGGGTTTTAGTATGTTTATTACCTAGGGACTCTTGACATGTTTCCGAAGAAACATCTTACGTTACTAACTCACGCACTCTAGAACTTTTTATTCAATGGGCTAATTACAAGATTCAAATTACGATAACATTTGCAAAAAATTACAATTTCAATAGTATTACTTATTACTAAAAAGGTCATACAATATTTTAAAATTAATACTCAATTTAAAATATGTAATACTGATTTACACAAATTCATATACTTTAGTAGTGTAATATACTGGCTAGATAAGCCATTTCTTTAATTTTAATTCAAATGTCTTGCAGCAGTGATTGTTTCTGGCAACTTATTGTATACTAACGGCCCCATGATGTGCGCTAACGTCCGACATTTAGTGAGTCTTCCACGGAGTGACGCGTTTAGTTTGCAATGAAACAAAATAGACCGTTTTCTATTGGGAAACAGTAATGCTGTTTGGTACGGGTATTATACATGTCCACGTGAGCACAAAACGCCGGGTAGCCAGTTTGTACTCCGCGACAGGTGGGGGGGAGGGGGGGGGGGGGGGGGGGGGCAAAGATTAAGGATTAGTTTGGACCTTTGAATCAAGCTTGGTGTCGTTATCAGGTAACTAGACGATAATTCATTCCTCATGCCAGTTTTTAGGGTTCCGTAGCCAAATAGCAAAAAACGGAACCCTTATAATAATAATAATAATAATAATTTATTGATAAAACATAATGTACAGAGGTGACGGTTAAATTCTATACTTAAAAAACAAATAAATTCACAATTGACATAACCTGAACTAGGGTTGCCCCTGTGTTTCAGGCAATGGGAAAGCCTTTACATTATTTAATTTAAGTACATATTCATCTATCTTACAGTAATCTTATTGTAGCTTAACTACTAAACTTTACACTAAAGAACTTAATTCAACTAAACAAATATTTATTTCATGACAGCCAGTAAGTTCTCTGTATCTTCGTACGTCATAGTTTGTAGTGACTCACGAAGCGCTTTCTTACATTGAGCTAAGCTTAGTGGATATAGGTCCAATTTCGCATTTAGTCTATTGTAAAGAAATGGTCCCAGAAATATGAAAAATCTTGTATAGAAAGCATGTTTTGCTTGCATGTTATAGGAGCAAACAATATCTTTACGCCTCTTGTTTTTATATTCGGTGCTGTAAGGAGTTATGCAGTGCTGCCTTAATACTGTGCCGTGGATAAATAACTGGCGAACTGTTAGTACTCTACATTCACTGTATATAAGGTTAGTAGGGTAGAGGTAAGGACGATAGGTATGGACCTTTAGGATTGCTCTTTGGGCTCTTTCTAATTTTAGTAATGTGGTTTTAGCCAAACCTCCCCATGACGTTATGCAATACGTTATTATTGATTGGCAAAGAGCAAAATAAACTGTCTTGAGGAGCTGCTCATCCGCAATTGACCGCAGTTTTTTGAAAACAAATATTAACTTACGGATTCTATTACACAGCGCTTCCACATGGAATTTAAACGAGAGGGTTTCGGGGAGCTTATAGATTCGTCATGTCTGTCTGTCCGTCTGTCTGTCCGTCCGTATGTCACAGCCATTTTTTTCCGAAACTATAAGAGCTTACTGTTGAAACTTGGTAGGTAGATGTATTCTGTGAACCGCATTAAGATTTTGATGCAAAAAAAAAAAATATTGGGGGCTCCCCATACTTAGAACCGAAACTCAAGAAATTTTTTTTTCATCAAACACATACGTGTGGGGTATCTATGGATAGGTCTTCAAAAATGATATCGAGGTTTCTAAAATATTTTTTTCTAAACCGAATAGTTTGCGTGACAGACGCTTCCAAAGGGGAAAAAGTTGGTCCCCCCCCCATTGACGTAATAATTACATGGACACACAATCAGACGGAAAAAATGGCACCCTCCCAACTAATGCAAAATCACAAATCGCATTAGTTGGGCGATCAGTCTCGTTTAGACCATGACACGTGACGGGTCTCAAAAGTGACTTAATTTTCAGTGAAAAATTACAGAAATAACAACTATAAAATAAAGGAACAGGACGGAATATTCTTTTTTACTTATGTTCTATTGATTAATTAACGAATCCTATGTAAAATCATAGCAATTTTTGTATTAGAATTATTAACTTTGTCCCTACAAAATGCACCTCATCACAGAACAAAAATCGAAGGAGTCGCTATAGTTTTATATTTTATTAATAAATTAAGGAGTGCAATAAATAATTATCCTATTTTTTTTACTCAAGATTCCCATTCTCAACAACGTAAAAATGGAGATCACATTTAGCAAGAGACAAACGCGAAGAATAATTGAAGCCAAATAATTCGTCTCTCGTGTGTTCGGCATAATCATGTTTTTTTTTATGTTAATCAACAGAAGCGTAAAATGATAAAATTCATAAATTACTAAAAAATAGCTCTGTTGTTATTGTTTTATTTTGTCACAGAGTCTAGACACTGTCAGTTTAAACCTTTGAACGCCAAGAACACATAAAGGCGACGGCGACGTGTGCTGCCGTGCATACCACGCCACCGACAAATAAGATCAAACTTTAAAGGGTTAATAATGTCAATATTTTGCACTTGTCTTACTCTCATTTCACATACTGGAACAAGGAGAAATAATGTCATTATTACGGATCCCTTCTATCGGAAACTTTTTATGCAGTTGTTAAATAAAAACGTAACTAAATTTGTTATTAACAATTTACAATAAAAACGTAACTAAATTAGTTATTAACAAGTTACGAGTTTATTTAGTTCAAACAAAAAATATATTTTAATACCTAAATAAAATAATAGTGAAAATATTTTCAGTATGTAAAAATATTAAAATCTGATCCATTCGTGCCATGTTCCAAGTTTGACAAGAGACTTCAGTCAGAATATGCTAAAAAAGTTAATTTACACGTAAAATATTTGTGGTAATAAGTAATTAAGTCAATTTGATACTTAAACGTTTAAACAAAGAGTTCTTTTGTACGAAGTCAATATGTTGCTGCAAATTATAAATAAGCGTTATTGGCATCTACTTGAACATGACAACGGTGCCACTTTATTTGACACTTTTGTTCGGGTCTGTGGCTCTATAATAAATAATACCTCAATGTCCCCCCCCCTCTAACTTCTAAAATAAGAAAATGAAAAATCTAAAAAAAACATATGATGTACATTACTATAAAAACTACCAACGAAAATTGTTTTGAACAAGATCTAGAAAGTAGTTTTTTTTAATACCTAACTTTGCACCTAATTTATATGGGGCGCTATACATACCAGGTGCAAACTTAACTTAACCACTTAGGGATGGAAAGTGTTTGTACGGAACCCTCGGTGCGCGAGTCCGACTCGCACTTGGCCGGTTTTTTTTAGAGTTCCATAGCAAAATATAACGCAACACTTAAAATATTAACATTTATATTATACCCGTCGCGGAGTACAAACTGGCTACGGGGCGTTTCGGGATCAGGTGGACATGTATAATATTCGTACCAAATGGCATGCTGTACTCAAAATTGTATACTTCTCCATAGAAGCATGCCCAATAGAAAACGAACTAAAATATCGGTTCTGTTCCACGTTTCCAAGCATCTAACTAAACAGTTGTTTGGTTTAGTCTCACATTGTTTCTTTTGGTTTAAAATGAGGACATTACAGGGTACGTATAACTTACCTCGCGGTCTCGGCGTGTTAACTTGCGTCTGGTTTTTCACTGAGGAAAGGCTCTCATCGTCACTAGATGAGCTTTGAACTATGTCCAGTAATTCTTGAACTCGCTGTTGCATCAGTCTAGAGGAAAAACACAACATTATAGGTGTCGTTTTCAATCAAAAGGGTCCGCTTTGTCGCTTACCAATCTTACCATAAAGATGAGAAAGTTTGTTTGCATCTTTATACAAATAACATGTCAGCGTATCGTTGGGCTAAGCTACAAAGTGGTAATTTTTTTTATCACCTCGCGCTCGCGCTTTTTGCGGAGGGAAACAAAGAGAGATCATATAGCCTGGTGACAACCAAAGCTCACCAAAATTTGTCACTGCTCCTCAAAACCTCGTATCTAGTAAGTACATTGACACTGAGATACGAGGTTTGTTTCAAGTAGGTATTTGTTACTTGAATTTTGATTGTCAACAGACTGTATTCCTCCAAGAACAATCCATCAACGATATTGGGGTATTAGGTGCGACAGTACCTATCGTTCGAGGAAGAAGAATGGTGCAAGACAGTTCTAGTCTCGCTACAGGCTTTCCTACATACCTCTGAAGCTTCACGGCATCTTTATACAGTCTAGACGTAGGCAGATTATACTGCTTAGCATTCTCAAACATGATGTTCATGTCTCCAGCCACCTCCGACAACGTCCCGTAGTTGCCTCGGCGGATCTTGTTCTTGATTTGGTTGAGTGACATGGGGTTTTTGATTTCCTTGTAGTAGTCCGGGTAGGCGCGGCGAGATGGAAGCTTCAAGAACGCGTCGGCCATTGGGGTGCCTGTACAAATTACAAAAATATTCAAATTATTGATTTCGGATCAACGACTTTACGAAAATTAAGGATAATATGTTTCAGTTAGTGATCCTAGATAGAAATGTCAATTATATATTTATTAATCTAACTAATCCTTCGATCACCTCAATGATCATATTTATTTATAAATGCGATAATAATTTACTAAGTTGAGCACTCTGTCTGAATGCGTCTCCTGCCGCAACGTTAGTTTTTATATGCTATTGATAAGTCTGTATAATGTAAATCCGTAATTGGTCAATGTTAAACACATATGCATCTGTTTCAAAAAATATTGTAATTTGTGCTGTGGATTTTGTATCAATAAATAAATAAGTGTATTTTTTCACTTTATACTGCTAAACAGATTAACTGACTTCAACCTTTTGTCTGTTCAGCTCGTCGGAGGATAACTGCGTCGCAGACGCCGAGCTGCCAGCAAATTGTATGATATTGCATAGCGGCAAATGACGTCATGGCGTTTGGGGCACAACTTTCAGTCGACGTGATCTGCCGTCTTTGGCACTTAAAGAGTTAATGCTGCGAAATAATAGCTATTATGACGCGGACCAATCCGCGAACGAATATTATTTTCTAGCTATTTAATGAATGAAGATTAGTCGGATGGTTACCATTAGGGCCTAGATGGTTCTTGACAGTTTCGAGAAGTTTCCATTGAGGGGAGTCTTCGTTTTCTCCTTTTTCGTCATCAGTGTCAGCAGCGCTATCTTCTGAGTGCTGTAGAACAATTGTATGATTGATAAAATTGTGAAGGTGAGCAATATTGCAGTTTTCTTATCGTTCGAAACTCTTGTTATCATGTCATAAAAATAATATACAAATAACTGATCCGTCACAGAGCTGATGTGTTGGAATTAGATAGTTAGGAATCTGAAGTAACAGCGGGTCACGTATGTCAGCATTAAAGGTTATTGAACCAGCACCTCTAGGACAACTATCGTTCCTCGCGCGAGATAATTGCCTGTCTCTTTCTGTACAGTAATGTGAGAGGGTGACGGGTAGCGCTATGTCGCGGCACAAGAGTGACGAAGCATAGTTGTGCTAAAACCAGTAGCAGATTATATCTAAATCAAAAAGCCGTCATTTAACACAAATCGAGCCAGTTCGTATGCGTGGTTTGCAGTGTTAGCTTACGTGTATGAACTTCTTATGGGCTGATGCTGAAGCTACCTTGACGGCGTCGCTGTCGGAGCCGGGCGGGTCCATGATGGCGAGCGCGCTGCTGGACGGCACGGGCCCAATCCGCGAAGTCCGCTTGCTACGAATACGCTCAGAAGTCTTCGCGGGTCCGCTTCGGCTATGTTGCTCCAACTCTTGCTTGCGGACTTGGATTATCTAAGAAAGTAATGATACCATTAAAGTTATTCATAGATTTGATATAAATTTATGTAACTATACAAGTTGGTCGAAGAAATTGAATAGAAGCCCAAAATGTGCTTGAAAGAGTGGCATGAGTAGTCAATATTTTTTTGACAATATACATATTACACGGAACTATATTGGTTCTTAAGCTGATGCGTTGTAACAACAACACAGGGTATAAGGCAGTTTAACATTATTTCCTATTGACAGTTAGGGAACATATCAATATATTACTTCTTGAACAACAACAATAAGGATGTGACAAGTTATGATTATTTTTTAAGTGTGCCTGTAGCCTGTTTTATTTAACTCGTTAGGCTAGTTACCTATATAAGATCCATTTCTATTTATATTGTCGTCATCGTCAGAAAAAAACAAAATCGCATTTATACGCAATTAATGGTCAAAAAATCTACAAACCACAAGCATACCTTTTTCACACTCTTGACAAGTTTCTTTATAATCTTCCCTGAGAGGCATAATACTGTAAGTGCCTCTATACGTGAGAGGCTCTCTATACTGTAAGTTTGTGTATTTAACATAGCACTCACTTCTCAGGTACAGAACATAATGCTGCCGGGCTTTCTCGTAAAGTGGCAGCACCAGATCTTCTTTCAAGTTGTTGAAGCTCGTGTACTCGCCGTCCTGGATCTTTTGGGCATGGTCTTCAGGTCTATTGAAGACTAATACTATCTCTTACCTTCTTCAAACTCTTGGCATCCTTATAAATACTGCTGCCGGGCTCATTGAAATGGCACGCATTCCTGACCATCAGAAGCAGGTCTTTCTCCAAGTCATTCAGGCTGGTATATTCACCGGCCTGGATCTTCTGAGCTATGTTCTTTAGGTCTATTGGGGACTCTATGATGCGGTAGTACTCGGGATAGTGGCGCTTGGAAGGGAGGAATTGGAAGGCTGTGTAAAGAGGCCGACCTTCGGAGTTGGCTGTCATTACCTGAGGAACATAAGGGGCAACATGAGTTAAGAGTGGAGTAATTAGGTTGGCCCATTGTCTTTATTTTCAATTTTAAAACGCCAAGTTACGGAAAACCAGCCTGCGCTAACCTATTGTCACATTTCTCTTACATTCATTTATATTGAAAGTAAATTGTGGACAAAAACTTACCGCATTGAAAAGCTCTTCATAAATGTTGTCCTCTTCATTGTTGGTAGAGGTCTCGGACAGATCCTCTGCCACATCAGAGCGCCTGGACAAAGATCCAGTGCGGGACACTCTTGGTGGCTTCACCTCATCGCCTATGGCATTCAATAGATTAATCACAGAGTGCTACTCTGAAACATTGTTTGACACATTCACTGTCCCAGTTTGACATGTATACCTTCTTATGTCTTTGTTCTAGGCTTGCCCACATATAGGACACGGACAGTAAACATGTCAACGAAAGAGTGGGACAGAATGCGGCATAACTAAGTTCGAATCTGAGAATAACCCCAACGATAATTAAAGACTGAGAAGCGATCAGTTAGGCAGTTAGGTATGTTTGTGTGACAACATAAGTAAAGATTGGTGCATGCAGGTTTTTTTCACCCCATCTCATTCTGTTTCAAGCAAAACTGTCCTCTAATATTTTTAAACATACCATTTTCTAAAGATTGCTTCGTTTGTGAGTACAGCTTCCATAGTTCAATAGCATCCTTGTATTCCGGTGTGTCAGGCTTATAAAATGCCTTAGCATTGTTCACAAGCAACTCTATGTCAGCCGACAGCTCATCCAGGTCTTCGTAATTGTCCATTTTAAGTTTTTGCTGCACCTGTACAGAGAACATTCATAATATTGGGGAGAACCCTTGTATATTAATATAAATTTTTACCAATATGCAATAACAGTCATGCTGTAGCATCAGTACAATAGTATTGAAACCGAACAGCATCCATATATGGACAGAGTGTGGTCTATGGTTACTACTGTCGCTTGTCATTGATGTTATGGCTTGAGGTACCAGTTATCAGTGCATCCGTAGAACCTGAATACCATCAGCTGGACTATTTTAGAGCATTTGCTTTGCTCGTTACCCCTCACACGCTTAGGTATGGATCCATCTGGAACATTTGGACCTTGTTTATATATTAGTTAGTCTATATTTGATTAGCAAATTTTGGACATTGCGTATGAGGGGTTAACTTAACAAAATATTAAACCATTTCTGCACCAACTTGCCTAGGTATTTATATGACGCCACTCCACTGGTAGTTATTATAAAATCAACAATATTTATAAACCACTTTTTTGAAAAATAAATAACTTACAAGATAATAAAATATTAAAATTTCTAGAAATTAAAGTCAGAAACTATATAAACCAACCAAATAAATGACCGAAAATCAAAGTTTCAACTTACCCGTAGTAAGTCAATGGGCTGTGTGACCACTTCGTAATATTGGGGTTCTTGTCGCCTCTTAGGTGCCCTGATGAAAGAGTCGCATAGCAATGTGCCGTCATCCTTCTTGAAGGATCTTATGGTATCATATAGCTGCTGACACATTTCACTCTGTAAGAAATAAAACAACGAGTTATAACTTAAAAACAAATAATCATTTCTCATAGAAGAATCCTCGATTATCCTATTAGGTTAATGAGAATATAGCTTTATATTATGCGAAGTACATGAATCTGTGAATGAGTTTAGGGAAAAGAACTCGTATAATTAGTCTTTATGGTCAGTATCGAAAATGTTAGTAACCTTTTAATTAACCGGGTAAAAATATACATGCCAAATGCCGCGCGGCAAAAACTCATGATTTCAGAACTTACTGGATCCAGCTTTTTCTTTTTACGCGCCGAAGGCGGAGGTCCAGGGGTGTGGTCCACTCCATCATCACTGTCGTCACCGTCAGCGCCGCGGCTGGCCACCGACGATGCCCGACGTCTTTTACTCATCTTCAATCTATACCAAGCTAAGCCAAAATTCACTTCACCGACTTAGTAAAATGGTTTTAAGAAATCACGTGCCGTTGTAGCTTGCTGTTACATTATTTGAAGATATTTGCGGTTACCCATAAACAGAATTCAATGTATTTGGTAAATTAGACGAAATATTGCGATAAAGATATAAATTTCGCACCAGATTCACAACAAGCGTCCTCCATTGAATTCCGTAAAGTAAATTCCGTTTGACGCACAGAAGTTGTTTGTCATTAATGTCAGTCAGTATCAGTTGATTTGAGACTCAATACTAATTAGTTATTTAGTTAGTAAAATAGAAATATATATATATCATCTTATTTTTGTAAGTTTGTAATAATTTATAGATATTTAATTTATTTACGTACATCTTATTACATGCAAACGGAACGTGTCATGTAGATTGCCTTGCCAGTAAAGTAAATGCGATGCGCCCACAATTCTAAAATATTATGCGGTTTATAGATCTAAATAAAATTAAAATTACTTAAAATAACACTAGTTAGTTGAACTATGATTTTTTTGAACTATAATAATATCTGCATAATTATACTCCGCAACGTTTCATTCACGTCAATGTATATAAATTGTAATATAGTAACCCCAAGCCGACCCCGCCAAAAAGTTTGACTACCGTAAGGTAAACTAAAAAAAACTGCCTTCATTTCATTTCATCTTAATTTCGATATTTTTCTGTTGAACTTGAAACATCGCATGTCTTGTAATCATTTTATTGATTGATCGCGTTGCAAAAATATAATTTCAAATCATTAAATACTATAGTTTAGATGGTTTATCATTTCTGGTGTCCAAATTTTTACCGATAATATGAGTAAATATTTTAAGAACCTTATTTTGTGTGGTGATATTGATCACCATTGTCTGCTGTGCCACGAGTCATTCCAAACGGTAGACGATTTAGAAAAGCACATAAGATGGGAAAAACACAGGAAAAATATCAAGGATCTTAGTCCTTTGCCGAAGTTCAAGAAGGATTCTATTTTCAAGGTACTAAGTAAATGCTTTGTTACTTCTGTTGCGGCCAAGATCATATAAGTATAAGATAATGTTATTATTTTTAATGAAATGGTAATTACTTGGCATAGTTTGCCTGAAAAGTAGTCGCTATAAAAAAAATATATAACCAGCAACTATCATCACTGTTGACTTCTGATCTGAAATCGTTTCGTGCTTACTTTACCCCTATATAATACTTAAAAGTCATAATGTATAATGTCAATACTTAAATGTACACTGTACAGGGTTCTGGTTGCGTATCTCACAGGCAAAATAACCATATATAATTTATTTCTGAATTTTACAGATTGATGAAAAGTACTATTGTGAACATTGCAACCATATCATGTCTACAGTTGCTGCCATATCTCAGCACATAAAGGAATCCACGCACCAAGAAAATAAAGTAAAGCCAGTAACTGAACTCAAAGAGACTATCTGTAGAAGACAAGATGGTATAATATATGTGGATAAGATTAAGGTTACCAATAAAGAATGGAATGGTTTCATTGATGGCAAATGCATCTTCTGCAATATTGCTGTAGACAAGTTGGTGAAACACATCTCAACAACTGACCATATGATAAAGATGATTCAAAGTGAGATACTGGTTAATGAAAAACAGTCTTACAGAAAGGCAAGTAGATAAAAATACTAGTTGAGTTTGGCTTTGCAGAATGGGTTAAAATTATGAGGAACCAGATTATTAAAGCATTTAGGTCACCAGCCAGGAGAGCTCCCCAGTTTCTAAGGGCCCTGGGGCAAGCCTTAAACTGACATAGAACCCCATTTTTTATTTATTTTGCCATGTGGCCTTTGATAACCTAGTTCTGCCACTGTAAAAAATATGTTGTGAGTTGTAGCCCAGTCCACCATCACTGAAATTGAAGTACCAAAATTCCGTACCTGAGAAGTATAACACTGCATGCCTGTCTGTAATACCTACCTGAGAAGCAAAAAAGCAAGAATGCACTTTCTTTACAGTATTTTTCTGAGATACAAAATAATACATTAAACTCATCCACAAATCATCCTATCATAAAGTCCTATATGTCTGCCCTAATCACACCTTATTTGTTTTGATATGACCTTTTCAGATTGCTGGTGGGAACTGTTACTGCTTCGTCTGTAAGAAAATATTTCTAATGCATTCTATGAGTGATCATGAGGCAGAGGAACTTCACATTGAGAAGATGGAAGCTCTAAATGAGAACAGAGACACCAAAGCTGATCAAGAAAAAAAGCTTGAAATAGCTATTAAACTGATTAACTCTCAAAGAGATTATTTTGATATTGATCTAGAGAATAAAGTTGCCACATGCAAGATATGCACTGCATACGTGAATATTAACTTCAAATTCATGATAGATCATAAGAAACTTCATAATATAACAGATAAGGATAAAATAGAGCAAGTATCAGTTAACATGGATGAGGTATTTGACTCTCTCAAAGCAAAAAACACTCCAGATGGTAAAATCAATAAAAAGTATTGGTTTGACCATGGTAAAAGAAGGGCTGAACTAGCTGAATTTGGCAGGGAAAATTTTATTAAGCTAGTTTTTCCAGGTAGTAAAGGTTACTGTCTGCTGTGTGGAATCTATGTTTCAGCTCACAAGAAACATTTTACTGAACACATCAATGGTCAAAAACATATGGGTCATTTAGAGTTAAAAGATTTGGATAAGAGTGGAAAGCCTCATGTGAAGCCTACATATAAAACGAAAAAATCAAAGGATTACATTAGGGGTCTCATTAATGCTAAACAATTAAAAGTTGTGTGGGTGAATAAAAAATTCCTGGTGGATATTTTAAGCTTTATGCTGATTTCCATGATTGATGGAAATGGGAGTAAGAAAATTCAATGTTATGCTTGTGATATAATTTATGATCATGAGAAAGATAAAAAACATTGTTTGACAGAAAACCACAAACAGGCTTTTCTGAATTCCGAAGTTATTACAACAATTAATGATGAATTTATTAGAGAGGTAAGCATAAAACAAAGTGTACCTTTTTAGCATCTTGTCCACTAACAGGAAACTGTGCCTTAGACGCCAGTCAAGACTGATTTCTTATGACTGATGACATACAACATTGTATAGTAGTAGATATTGAAACACTTGTCTTGTGTTGTTAAATATAAAATTAAAGTGACCATTATCGACGGCTGTGGCCGACGTGGCGTCATTGGTACGACTTTTAGCTGTCGGCCACAGCCGACAGTGGCATAAACTAACAATAATAAAAAATAAACAATATGATAATGAGACTGTATTATGTAAGAACGAATCAAAGTGTGTTAGTTGAATTCAAGCCATTTTTTTTAAAGCAAGTGTTTTCTGAGGCGTCCCTCTTTCTTTTACAGATTCGTCCAAACGTTTACCACTGTGGTCTCTGCAATCAAATTTTTCCATTCTGGGAAACATTGAACAAGCACATCTCCAGTTGGAAGCATAGTTCAAATAAGAATTATAAAGATACAACATACAAAGTCTGCGAACAGATATATGGAGGATTGACATCTCCCAACCTGAACAGGGAATCAGTTTATCCACATCTTATCAGATCAGGAGTCATATAACTAGTACAACTATCTATCCTTAATTATCTTTTAAGTGAACAACTTCATATCCTTACAATTTTTGTCTTAAAGTTTAAAGCATCTCAAACAAAAAGTTATAAAAACAAGTTAAAAAATGTGATGTCAAAATGAATAATGAAGTTTTAAGAAAAAATGGTGTACCTACCTTCTCTGTTGTTAGGTACAAAATAACATTTTGTTATTTGCTACAATTTTTTGTTTTGTATATTTCTGTAATACTTACTAATTAAAAGCTGAAATAAATCAACATTTATTTTCAAAAGTATTACACTTACTTAATCCTACTAAAATTAACACTGCTAGCAGTTCACCTTATTTACAACTGAGGTTTACTGAAATAAATATCAAACCATTGTGGAAAATGAGATAACAGTAATATTAAATCATTTTCACATTCACCATGAAGTTTCTCTAGCTGTCTAATTGTTGGTTGAATATATGGCTGTTTCAAATCTTCTGGCAAATCATCCAATTCTAAATCAAGTAATATTACTAATGAACTAAGGTGATATGGATACAATGTGCATGCATCAAAAGTGCAATTTAATTTTACTTGCTTAGCAAATTCAGGGATAAACTTTTGCATTTGAGGATCAAAATTGGTCATTATAAATAAAAAGTTTAAGATACCACTGCACATTTGAAAATACTGCGTAGATAAGGCACACTTTTTCAAAAGTTCTATCAAGTCATAGTTTTTCTTGAAAATATCTTCAATATCCTGGTCTCTTGTAGCAAATAGATCATTACAGACATTAAGTATCAACATTTCCATTTGAGGTTTCATTTTGATACATATATCATCATTTAAATTACTAGAACTCTCTACACTGTGGTTCCATAATTCTTTCAAGACATTGGAATATCTGCTACTTCTTATATTCCAATGAATTACCTCTTTTGATAATGTTTCCAGGTATACTCCATTTTCATTCAAATTAATCAAACCTTGAATAACTTCAGGGTTCAGTGTTGACTGAAAACTAGATTTTATATCCATATTTGTTATTTTTCGTACAAGAAACGCGTCTAACTTTTTATCGACTGACTCTTGGACATTATTTGAGCTATTGTTGATGTTGGTTTTGTAAAATTCTGTCAAAAATTCAGTGAAGTTATCATCAACTTTGGAGTGTCCTTCTGGTACGGTTCTGCAGACTTTCCGAATATTTTCCAAAATAGACAGCCTTAAATTGTTGTTTGAGCTAGAGTTCTGAGTAGATATTTGAAGAATCTTCATAAAGCTCTTTGAGAGTGCATTCGTAACATTTTTGTCCAGCAGCGGATTTTGATACACGAATTCTGGACAAGATTCGTTGTTACTTGCTATTATTTTTTTAATCAGTTGATTATTCATGGTAGCACGTAAAAATTAAAACTAAACAAACAGTACATATGCATTTGACGAACTCACAAAAAGGGATAATTTTGTTTATTTACAAAAATACTAAATATAATAACTCCTAACTCCTCTGTCACTGAACAAAATTTTTACAACTAACAGAGACCTGAAAATCAAGTTTATACACTAAAACTAGAGTTTTAAAAAATATCTTGAATAGTTCTCTAGTATTGCCAGTGACAAAAATATGTGGTTTTGCTATTACTCACTAGATGGCAGAAACATAAGTATACATTGCCATCTCGTGTCAAATAGATAGTTCTGCTTATTGACGATAGATGTCGAAGTATAGATAGAAATATTATAAATAGAAATATATAAATTATACTGCCATGCTATGGTTAAAGGACGTATATCTTACTATGACATCCGTATAAAGATACGACCTTTTACCGTAAAATGGCAGTGTTTTTAATTTAACCCTGCTGTGTGTATTTGTCTGTGTGTGGCATCGTAGCTCCCAACCGGATTGAACAATTTTAGTGCGTTTTTTTTAATCGACAATAAGGTCCGTCGAGATGGTTCTTAGCTATTCTAAGATATTCAGCATTTTAGTAGCAGTTAATTGAACGAGGGTTTCATGATGATCAGCTGCTTGTGTCGTGGGTGTTTAAACATTTTTCATTATGATTATCTTTTCAAGAATGCTATTTTTATTTCTATTGAAAACTTGCGCGAGCCCCTTAACGACTCTTAAATAATTTCAAACCCCGAAAATATTCAGAATTTGGAAATTACAAACTTGACCGGACACCATGACATGGTAGGTAGCCTACTAAAGCTTTGAACTCTCGATGATAGCGAGACGTTATGGTTTAGAAATGTAGGTACATTATTAGGTACCTATCCAGTTAGTCCATATTTGTCTGATTTAGTAAACAACACGTAAATACCATTAAAGTAGGCACACCACTTGATTGATGGAAAAGCCTTTTTCCTCGTAGGTATAACTAGGTATAGTAAATACAGTACCAAGTTACCAATTGTGTACCTACATGAAACTACTTTATCTTCTTGCTAGAAAACAGGGAAACAGCTGGTTTTGGTATTAAAATTGGGAGTATTTCGAGGATAGAATACTTTTATTAAATAAGACTAAGTACAGTAAGATGAGGCTATTATCGAACCTACTCACAAGATTTCATAAGAACCGGTAGAGAAATGCGACCTGTAGGCGAGAACACTCGGAAATCTAGACACACTTTACATTCAAATTAAGCGTGAATAAGCATCTATGGGGCCAACATGGCAGTGTTAACTGACTGGCACCGTTGGTTTCTTGTCAGTTGCCATTGCGACTTGGGCTTCCCGTTTTACTTACCATCAGGCGAAGTAGAGCTACTATGTTGTGCCATTATAAAAAAAATACTTTTCTTTTGCCTAGCTGAAACGGAAAAGCGAGTTGAGAAAACGACACCAAACCCAAATACTCTGTGCCATACTTATTGTATTTTCGATTATCAAAAGTCAATGGTACCTACCCATTGCCCTTCCGCCTTCGTGACTCACTGGATATTCTTTCAAAACCATTTGCCATCTGTAGCAGATTGCCACGCCGATTATAAATCATAAGTAGAAGGCCCCAATAACTGGTAAGAGCCAAATCAGTGAACTAAAATTAGAGAAACAGAGTGGGCGGGTAATTCGAATCTGATAAATACCTAGATAACTTCTCTGCCTACTCGATTTATTGTGGGTCTTTAATTCGTCGACCGAGCGTGCGAAACGAGAGAAGCATTTCCGTTTCAGGTTGGCCCAAAATGATTTCGTATGTCCAGATGTTTGGATGTCTAGATACTTTTCGGCTTTTATCGCATAGAGCTCGCATTTCTCAGCCAATTCTCACGAAAATTTGTCAGTTGGTTCAAAAACTGTATAGTTTTTTTTTTTACAAAAATTTAAATATGGCGGAGATATAAGGCGTAAGAAAATACTTATTTCAGCTATTTCGCAAATTATCGCGAAGTCTATTGCTCACAGAGTCTCTAGGACAATAGGTACCTACGAATTATCAGTTATCAGTTTATTTATTGCTTTCATAGGTTACATAAGAATCATAAGATGGACGATACAGAATTGTATTTCGCTATGAAACCAGGGTTATTTTATTGACGACCAAAACTTTAACAATCACATTTTAAAATTCGTACTCTGCGGCACAGACAAAACTGATTTCTAGCCAAATAAGGTCATTGGCAGTTATATTATTACAGTGGATTTTTTTAAAACAAATATTTGACAGATGACAGGACCCATATAAAACGTAAATAAAATAGCACATAAACATAATCTATAGAATTTGATAAATAAAATAAGCAATGAAATAATGGTTTTCAAGTTCTCAGACGTTTTTTATTTTCTATTTGGTACAATTAAGTTCATGTTATGTTTTTCTTATCATAGTATCGAAGTATAAATTTAACGATAATAAAACATTACAAACAGTTACGTACCTACTACTGCTTTTATTAGGGTTTCGTACCCAAAGGGTAAAAACGGGACCCTATTACTGAGACTTCGCTGTCCGTCCGTCCGTCCGTCCGTCCGTCCGTCCGTCCGTCCGTCCGTCTGTCACCAGGCTGTATCTCAAGAACGGTGATAGCTAGACAGTTGAAATTTTCACAGATGATGTATTTCTATTGCCGCTATAACAACAAATACTAAAAATAGAATATAATAAATATTTAAAGGGGGCTCCCATACAACAAACTTATTATAGATTATATATACCTATATATAAATATATATAGGTACGGAACCCTACATGCGCGAGTCGGACTCGCACTTGCCCAATTTTTTTTTAAAGCTGAGTTGTGACCAAATCTTTCAATTCAGGTGACATTGTTATAAATTGATGGAAATCGATTAAGTAAATCTACAAGTTTATAACATGAAGAATGAACAATAAAACTACCTAACTATTATTTTACATAGAAAACTCTGGTGAGTCACAGACATATTAAAATCAATCCTGTCTTATACGGCCACCTTGTCAGAGTTCGGTATTACGTACTGACCGTACCTACTCGACGTACCTACTGCCCGTGAAAGTGTTAAATATATTTCAATCTCAACATTCTGAGCGACTCGTGCACAACAGGACCGCAAGTGCCATAACCGCCCTAAATTTCTGCAATTACGCAGCACACATACGGCAGCTCTAATTACAAAACTTAATTAAATTACGGCAAAAACTTAAACAAACATACTCGTAGATTACGATTTTATACGAGCTACAGCGACGCTAGGGTTGCCATACCTTAGTATTTGTCCTCAGATTTTAGGGTTTTTAGGTTCTTCTTAAGATGCCTTATTACTTTTAAGTTTTTTTTGTCATGTTATGACAACTAATAATACTTTTCCCTAAGTTCTAGAAATTAACATAGCAATTTCATGTTTTCATTGGGTGCAATCGAAAATAAGTTGAAAAAAGCAGTTTTTCCGTGAATTTTGACAATTTCGCGTAGTTTTTGAAACATAAAAAACCGGCCAAGAGCATATCGGGCCACGCTCAGTGTAGGGTTCCGCAGTTGCCCATCCTTCACAATAGACGAAAATTACGAGAAAGATTTAAATTACGAGAAAGATTTGAAGCTCTATAAAAAAGTCGTAAACGCCAAAGTAACAGTAATTACTTATTCCCTTCTGGAAGTTATCGACTATACGCACCAGATTGAGCGAAATGTTTTAATACAGTATGGCACTTCACTAATATGCGTAACGTTCGAAGTATAAGGACACCGCGCGGCACTTACGTCATTTTAAAGAAAATTATGAATTTTTGCGATAACTCAAAAACGGCTCAACCGATTTTATTCAATATAGTTTTCATTGAAAGTACTTATAAGGCCTCATTTTCATGAATTTTTCCATAATTTTTGTTCCCCTGGTTGAAAAGTTAGAGGGGGGATACAATTTTTTTTACTTTCGGAGCGAATATTTACAAAACTGCTGACTATAAAAAAATAATGTTCGGAGATCCCTACTATTTTTAAAAGACCTATTCAACGACACCTCACACACTAGTGTTGGAACGAAAAAAATAAATCACCCCCACTTTAGGTGTACGGGAGGTACCTGAAAAAAAGTTTTTATTTTAGTTTTTATTTTACCGTTTTGTCGGCGTAATACATACACATACTCATACCAAATTTCAGCTTTCTAGTACTAATGATTACGGAGCTAAACCGCGGACGGACAGACAGACAGACAGATAGACAGAAAGACGGACATGGCGAAACTATAAGGGTTCCTAGTTGAATACGGAACCCTAATTATCAATGAAAATATCAAACTGTAGGTTTCTAGTATATAAACTAATACCTAATCCTAAATCGAAATGCCCCGTTCTAAGTAGTAACATAGAGAATACGTTAAGAAACATGTTTGATCATAGAGAAAAGTGTCTAAAACGATCAGCATTATTGAACGGGTAAGGAGCCTTAAGATTTCTAGAACTTTCAATTAAACTAGGTTTTTAAGGTTTTTTTGATATTTTATAGGTATTTTAAAGCGTCAGAAATAAAACATAATGATCTTTTTTATATATCAACTAATTTAAAAAAATCAACTTCGTGAATGATTGGCCTCAGCCCTCCATTGCATAAAATCAATAGTAATCAGAATTTTTTCACAAAACCATTAATTTTGCAAGAAAAATTGGTCAAAGAACTCAGGAATTTCAACGGAAGTAGAGTCAAACTACGTTAACTCTTCCAAGCAAATGAACTGTAACTGTAATACCAGACAAAGTGAGTCAGTTTGTATGGCTTGACAGTAATTTGCTTGGAAGAGTCAGCGTGGTTTAACTAGAGTTTTTCTGAACTCATAATTTTTATATCTGGTAACCCTGCGCGAGGCGGGCGGCGGGCGGGGCCTGCGCCGGCGAACCCACGTACTCACTTAACTCGCGATGTGAGGTCCCGACTGTAAATTATTAAGGCCCCACAAATACAGACTTTCGAAACGCATCCATTCAAGCTGCGTTATGAAATATCATAAAGACGCCCCGTTTTTTCAACGGATAACGGTGTTAATGTAAACTAACGCTAATTAAGTTATCCGTTGTTGATGCCTCATTTTTTGGTTTAATAAACACGATTTTGCTTTCACCTATTATGTTTAGTGCCTGAATTAGATGTAAGTTTTATTGCGAGCTCGTGAACCGAATGTTTACTTATTTAGTGAAACGTTGTGAAAGCGTAGAATTGTAATGTCGGTTCATGGGTGAATGCGATGTCGTGTCGCGCGACGCAATGGGTGCGTCACGACGTCCATTTGCTGGACTAATTTGCTCTTAGAGCTTTCAATTTAAAATTAGCAAACATTTTGTAACTGCCAAAACGTAACGAAACTTGCTATGATATTTTGCTACCAGGTCTGCCAGATAGTCGCCTAGTGGCAGGGGGGCACATTGTTCGTAGAACCGATGGCCGTTGTGTTGTGGCAGAAAGGTTCTTGAGTGGCGACCGCGGACCGGAAGACGCAGCGTGGGAAGGCACTCAACAAGGTGGGCCGACGACCTGGTTAGTATTGCGGGAAGGAATTGGATGAGGGTGGCGCAAGACCGATCGTTGTGGAGAACTTTGCGGAGGCCTTGTCCAGCAGTGGACGTCTATCAGCTGATATTTATTTATTTATTTAATCTTTATTGCACAAATCGTACAAAAGGCGGACTTAATGCCATTGGGCATTCTCAACCAGTGATGATAATATGATGAGTTTTTCCAGCTAATTTAATACAGTTAAATTCATATGATTTGGGAGACTTTTGCCATGAATGTCCTCTTTTCGGCCTTCATACCTGTACAGTCTAAATGGAAATTTTACTTTGATCTTATTTTGTTAACAAAGTTTTTCTGTGTACTTTTGGCAATAATCCTGCTTTTCAGGGTAAAATAAAAAGTATACCTCTTCCCGCAAAACAAAATACCTAGCGGAAGTATCTTGGTTGTTATAACTCTGCAAAGTTGGCACGTACTGGAAGATAATAAAACGCCAGCATTTTCGTTCACCTTTAAACTAACACGTCGAACTCTAAAATAACTTAAACTATTCGACACTTGGATGATTGATAGCACAATCATGGTAGACACTTGACGGCAATAGACAAAAGAATAGAATCGTGAAAGATCGAGCTAAAGCGTGAGAATCCATTTAGCTGTTGAAATCAAAAGTGTCAGTTTTCTTAATCTTTTTGACACTTTTGATTTCCTCAACAGAGTCTTTACAGTGGGCTACTTATCGCAACCTGGCATTTAAAATAAATATTAAATGAAATTTAAACTAAATTAAGATAAGGTGCTTTGGGGTAAAGTCGAAAATGGGGATAAGTCGAAAATCACACATTTCTACTAAACTGGGAACAAATTCTACGCTTGCAACGCTTGTCAAAACGCCATGTTTATCTCCTCCCCCGCTTCAGTTCACTCCGCATAGGGATTGCAATCCGGATTATTCGAAGTTCGAAAATCCGGATTTTATAGCCGTTCATGATCCGTTTTTAAATTCGGATTTTCGAAGTCAGAAATCCGAATTTTCGAATTTTATAAATATCACTCAACCACCGTATAATATCCAATATTTTCTTAGTGTGGTAGAAATAAATATATTTTTTCTTGTACAGTATTCTAATTTTATTTATTAAATGACGTAAGGGCATTTCTCCGAGCGTTTAAAACGCCTGACGTGTCGTGGCCGTCAATATCTCCAAAGTCCCGCGCTTTAATTTTTAACCCCCGACGAAAAAGAGCGGCGTTATAAGTTTAACATGTGTATCTGTGTGTCTGTCTGTGGCATCGTAGCTCCCAAACGGATGGACCAATTTGAGTGCGGTTTCGGGATCTCAGCCAATATTGAAGCCAAGAATTCAAATTTTTGGTTAAATGTTAAGTTTTATTAGCATTTTCCATATCACTCACTAACTGAGGGTCTCATGATAACCAGCTACTATAATTTGCTATCTTAGATCTGAAGATGACCGTTGGAACTCCTAATCACCACATGATAAACCCATGGTGTTTGAGCTCGTCTGATTGGTCTTGATGATTAATAACGTTTGTGTAAGAAAGTACAGTCAGTAAAAAAACTGAGTACCAGAAAAACTTCTTTGAGAAAAAAAAACTCATATCATGATTTCTGTCACAGTACTGACCAACTGCAGTTTCTAAGTCTTTGCCATTCTGCTAAAGCTGAATTTTCATTAGGACTATTGAACAGTTTCCTTTGATTGAGGTCACAAATAGCAACACGTAGCAAGGTTTTAACGCGATTTAAGGCCACGTAAGCTTTAGCAAAAGTATTCTTGCCTAAGTGAATTACAGTTTTTAGGACTTTTTTCTTTTGATGTTAGTTTTTAGGATAGTTTGTCACGTCGGGGATTTTTTAAATTTTTAATTGTTGTTATTATGCAGCAAATTGTACAGTCAGTTAGTCAATATTAGACTGCCAAAAATTGACCCAGAAGCTGGCGCTGGCGGCACTTCTGAGTTATTGACGTCCACGACACGTCAGGCGTTTCAAACGCTTTGAGAAGTGCCCTTAAAGTGATATTAATACGAAGTACTTCTTACCCCCGCTTGATTCACACTCTTATATATGCATGCTCTTAAGTCGTTACTCGTCTTTCTATTCGTTTTCGTTAAGCCATTCGCCGATTGCTGACGTAATTAATAAAAACGAGTGCTTTACCTATTTTGCACTCATTTTTTTAATTTGAACGCACCTTCTACTTGCGGCGAGCCAAGCTGCAGCGCGGCTTTTCAAGAAGCTATTTTATTCATTTTATAGCATGAGAACTTTTTATTCATTCAAATAAAGTATCATTTTTTAGCGAATAAGAAAAAGTGGCAAAATTCGAATTTTATTCGAAGTTCGGATTTCTGTGGGCGAAAAATTCGAAAATTCGGATTGGGTAAAATGCATTCGAATTTGCAATCCCTAACTCCGCATCGCTAGTCGTGAGGGCACGTGTGTTGCAGTCGATTAAATAAAAGCAGTGCGATTTTTGGATCTTTGCGGGGGTAAATTAGAACTAAAAAGAAATATGATTCTTAAACTCATATTGCATAAAAACCAGCTTCGAAATTACCCCACTTGCTTTCGAAATTACCCACCCCTGAGAAATAGTATGCAAAATATTTTTTTTTTTATTCTAATTTGTTTCCAAATTCAAGCAACGTTGAAACGCTGTTTTCACAAAGCGTTGATGAATATATACAATTTCGTAAAGATCTCATTACTTGGAAGGAATACTTCTTAGGTTCTGACTTACGAGCCCAAACCAAACCCTAACATACTCTACACTCGCCTAAAAATATGTCGAATTTACCCCAAAGCACCTTACTGTTTTAAACACAAATCGACCTAGTCCAGTCCCAAACTAAGCAAAGCTACTATGGGTAGGTACTAGACGATGATATACGTAATATACAAATACCTATATAGATAACATTAATGACCCAGGAACAAATATTTGCCAGGATTCGAACCCAGGACCGCCGGCTCAGTAGACAGGTGCACTACAAACGGCGCCAACCTAATAGGAACTGGAAACATCACGATGCTAAAGGTCCGCTCCGAATCGCTCCATTCTGTAATTGGTATGTAATACGTTATCTAGTACTAGTAATATACGGTATCTACTTAAATGATAGACAATACCTTTAAGTGAGCGAATATTGAACTCTGAACCAAGCACAAAAGACGCGTGCAGATTTTTCAGGGTGAAGTCAGTAACCATCAACATGAATATGACCTCATTTTCATGTAACGTAGGTACTACTTAGGATCAAACCTTAATACGTATTTTGGGGAATGGAATACTGATCTTGTAATGGTCGCGATTCGTTGGATGTAGATAGCACACAATGGGCGATCATGGAGATCCTTGTGGGAGACCTTTCTCTATATTCGGTAATGTCCTTGGTAGGTGATGAGGACGATGATGATGTGTAATATTTGAAACTCAGAAATTACACATCCATCTTTAATTGTATTGATAAGCGTAATAATACAGACTGTTGTAAAAATAACGATATTTAAATTTCATTCTATTTAAAGTCGAACCCAACAGAAGCGCCATTCCAACACTGAAAATAAATCACCCCTCGGACAACTCGCTGAATTAATGCAATTTTAATTCTGTCCCATCGATTACGTCCAGTCGATTTATTATAAACACGGGGTAATGCCTTTAAAAATGGCCATCATATGTGGCCATTTGCCCTCTCCTTGTTAGGTCTTGTTACGGACCACCGCGGTGCGAGTGAGAGGTCCGATCGAGCTGGGTGGCCGAGTAATCACGGCCAAACAATGATCTGTTATTTCACTGCCAGGATTGGTTAGTAATTCACCGCTTATGGTCGCTCTATCATCTTTGATGTCTTACCCCGTAAGGTTATTCCGCACGAGGCGCCGCTTTTCTTTTACGTTTCAGTCATTTGAAAGTTCGACACGGTCTAATAGTAAAAGTTTTGCTTGGTAGTGTCTTTTCATAAATCATGTCATGTCAATCATGTTTTCGCTAAAGCATAAATGTTGAAATTAACTTATTGGCTTCTAACTAGACTAGGGAAGCTATGTCCGAGCAACCGAATTTTCGACCAGTCGCTTAATTTTTATGCGTTGCGCCAATGTATTTTAGTTGCTTTGATTCAAAGTTTTTGGGGTCTATTCTTCATCATTTCGATTTTCACAGAATGATCGTGAACATCATAAGGTTGCAGATGCCCGTTAACGTTTTAGCATTTGAACATTCAAACATCATACAAGAAAAATAAGTGCCCTTAAATTTTGTATTGATCAAAAAACATATTTCGGATTTTCCATTGCGTCACGTTCATAGGAATAAAAAAAACTTTAATACAAAAAAGTGATGATCTGAAATACAAATTTCGGGACACTTTTTTTCTTGTACCGGGTGTTTTGTATTTACAAACGTTTTTTGGCACGAATTAGTGGCTCCACTTTGCCTGATGTTAACCAAAAAGAGGAGCCGAAGTCGCAATGACAACTGACGATTCTGAGGAAAAGGTACCTAAAATAGAAATTTTCAGAAAAAAAAACCATTGCTGTTATTCCATAGCTGCCATGTGACCCACAGTGCGCTCTTCTTTTTCCTGAACCGCTATTTCTATATAGATCTTCTTCGAAGAACATGGAAATCGTTAGATCAAAAATAAAATCAAATACTTAATCTGAACAAGCGTAATTTAATTATATGTATTATCTTTTCTGGTCTCGTAATTCTACATTATCAATATTAGCATGGATAGTCTTAGTGCGATAGGCCTGAAGGAAGCCGAAAACCGAACAAACTGGAAACAACTAGTACACAACACAACGAAAAGCTTTCAGGGACACGACCTTCAGCTATGAAGTATAAGTATACGACCAAGAAGAGATTGCGATAGGCATCCTACATTAAAAAAAAAACATGACTCATACAGGAGATGGATTCCACATATCGTATCCACCTACTTCCAGTAATAATTGTTTATTCAAGCCAACGACGATCCAGTCCGGAAATTAAATTAGGCCTCTTTTTCTCATTTTCCCGCCATCAACGGATTGATAATTTCTTGGAAGCCAATTTCATAAGACAAGAGTCTTGTCTTATTACACGCGATGCGAAAGGAAGGAGCTAAGAAATTAAGCAGTAAAATAGCCTTTTTGGAGATCTGTATGAAATGAAAAACCCCAATGATTTATATTAGATCTTAAATAAAAGTTTAGACTTTATAAACTGTAACCAAACGTGTGTACGTAGTGTGTACTTAACATACATTAATCACTTTATGATAATTCAACCAACATTTCAGGCGCCTCGCCAGAAAAGCAACATTCTTTTGTTTCAATATAAATTTTTGACACTACAGCTACACGAGTATTATATTCTTTGCTACACAGTAGCGTTCAGCCATAAAAAAAAACCCGAGCGTTATGACATATGGCCACTACCACTGCGCCCTTAAAAAAACAATAAGTAATTAGCGACGTTTGCTGTTTCAATTACATAAAATCAATAATGATATTTAAGAAAAATACCGTCTTCCTTTTAATACACGATTTTATTAAGATACATAACTGTTAATTAATTTCAAACAATTTTCTGAAATAATGACCAATTTCTATAAGTAAGTAGGTAGTTATTTTCTATACAATTTTATAATAGTATAAATGAATTCTAAAGTAAAGAAATACCAGCAAGCTCCTATCTATATTTATGCTAGATATATAAATGCCTACACTTTAGCTAGGTATCCCTTGCATGCATATAAAATAATGCATATAAAGTGTAGTTACTTTAATTTCCGTCCGATTTTAAACGACAATCAAAATAACCGGATAGTCAGGCAATCAATGAAAATTGACCAAAAGAATGTAAAATAGGCGCCTAGCGTATATTTTTTCCGGTCGTTTATTTTCTGGGGGACTGTTTGTTTTCTCTAATTAAAATGCTTCACGACGATTAACTTTATTAAAGTCACCTTAATTGCTGTAAAATGTGTCCAAACAGACACGCTGGTAAAACTTATATTGTTGCATTTAATTGTTCAAAGTAACTATCGGATGTGTTTTGACGCCGTTTGCTTTTAACCGCTACGACTTCAGCGGCAAGCGGCAGAAGCAAGCGGTGGCCATAGGTGGGAGCGGAAGGTCCGAGTGCGTGCGGTGTCTCGCTCACTCTGAACACGGCACGTAATTAGGGCTGCCATGTCTAAATTCGCTGACAAAGACTTAAAAATCCGCATCACATTTGGCGTACTTAAATCGCATTTTTTCCCGCGGACGCGTCCGAAAATAATGACATTAAAAAAACAAAGTCAAAGTCAAAGTCATTTATTTGCATTGAACGGGTTACATTTTGATCTTATAAATAGTTGGTTTTATCACCATTCAGCCATTTCTGGCGTACAAATTACAATCCTTATATCTAAATATGTAAATTATTTAATTAAATTAAATTATAATAATACTAATTGGCTGTTCTATGAACTAATTGCATTGTGTATTTTTTTCAAAAAACTCATTTAAAGAGTAATAGCATTCGCTGAGTAGGGAGCGTTCAAGTATTACGTAACGCAATTTTTGAAGATTTTTGACCCTCCCTCGCCGTAACGTTTTTCTGTACCCCCCCTCCCGCTCTCTAAACGTTACGTAACACCATAAGTGACACAAAAAGTGACCATTTTTACCCAAAAGTCACAAAAAATATGATAAAATGACGACCAGACCAATACAATCGAGGGATTCCCCGTAAAATAAACGAAAAGGGTTGCCAACTTGGGCGTATTAAATCCCAATTTTTTTTATAAAAAATAAAGAAACAATGTTACGTAACGTGTTGTAAGAAAGGCCCCCTCCCGCCCCTGTAACGCATCGTAACGTTTTACGAGACCCCCCTCCCCCCTAAATAGCGTTACGTATAATACTTGAACGCCCCCGTAGCCATATCTTAAGTTTTGTATAAAATTCATTTCCAGTCCAGCTTGCCAAAACAATCGCTTTATTTTTCATTCACGTAAAAGGTGTCCGGGATTTCCCCGGACACTTATTGAAAACCTCCCCGGACGGCCTCCAAACTAGGACAAATCCGGGGAAATCCGGACGGATGGCAGCCCTACACGTAATTGACAACATTTGTTTTCTGGTATAATTGTAGTAGAAAATAAACATTGATACAAAGATCAAAGCTCAAAGAAAAAAATTAGTAGAAAATAAACATTGATAGGTACAAAGATCAAAGCTCAAAGAAAAAATTAAATGAGTTACCTGATGAAAGAGACCGGGAATCGAACCCGGGACCTCTGGATTGCCGGTTCAGCGTTCACCTTTCTGCCTAACTCCCAAGAAACCTTTCGATTTTTTCCTTATCCTTTTGTGTCGATCTTTGCATTGTTTATTTGAACCATGTAATGTCTCATTTTTCTTTGAGCTTCGATCTTTGTATAATATATGTCTGTGGCTCTAGTGAAAAGGGGTTAAACTCGAAAAACACTACTTTACAGGAGACTCAAAAAACCGTTGGGGCTTAAATTTATTCAGACTTTTGATCACTGTACTTACAAATAAACTTTAAATGCAGTTTTAATACTTAAAAAATCCTCTTTCACGGGGTAATATTCTTACTTCTCCAAAGTTAACGGTAAAAAAAAATGTGACTTATATACGTGCCAAAAAGTGTTCTTAAGGACATAACTGACTTTGTACCCCTTTTCACCCATAATATTTACACTATCCGGGAATATAACTGAACTTATACCAATTTTCACCCTTATTTTAGAAAGTGAAAATGGACATGCTGTTCGGTTTATTTGAAGTTATCTCCTTTTTTAAAGGAAAAATACATGAACACCCTAAATAAGAAATACCTGACTAAACGAAACCTATCATTTAAGAGCTTTATTTCAGACATAATCCTAAGAAAATAAACTTTTACCTTTTTGCACGCAATTAATTTAGGTGTACTGTAATACAAACACACTTTTACCAATGGTTTTTTAAAAGTTATATCCATTTTTTGCGGTGCAGTGGCAATAAAAGATCTTTATTTTTATTGATTTATTATCACATAAATGACAGAAAAAGTCAACATTAGCATATAAAACTATTCTCATAGGTAGTTTTTAACTAAATTTGGAGTTTCCTCAATCAATCGTCTAATAGAAAAACATATCTGTGGCTCTAGTGAAAAGGGGTTAAAGTGCACTTATGACCTTTTTGCGTTATATACACCAAAATTCACAAAAAAAAATTGCGCATCTTTTAGTGTAATCGGAGCTAAGTTATCTTTTAAAATTATAAAGTTAGGATTGTGTCAAATGGTACATCTGGTGAATTATGTCGTGAAATATGGTGCAACTAAAGTTAACAATGAACAATTTGGAGTTTTGTTTGTGGAGAACGATTTAAGTTCATTTGTCTCTTTTGACGCATCCTGTGTTAAACGATCAATGTTTACTTATACCTTTTTACTAAACAAGATTACATACCTTATAGAATATAAATCGACTTTAATCTGTATTCACGACTTAATGTTAAACATTACTGATGTAAGTCGAATTGTATCTTTTAATAAATCTGGTATTTAATGATCCATGTTTACTTGTACCGATTTGCACGAGCAATTTACCCATAATTCATAAAAATAAATCGAAATTAATCCATAGTCACGAATAATTATTTAGTATTTATTGGTGTATATTGACTTATACTGGTGAGATATATCATTCTACACCACGATTATTACTTGTATCAAAAAGTTATTTTTATAAAGTCTCTTCGCTGTGGTTTATTTTAAGTACACTTGAGTCTAATCGATCATCCTATTATAAAATTTGGGTCACCAGTATGTAGAATGACCTACAGTAGTGATGTAGGCATTTTTTTACAAGTTATTGTACTTGCAATGTACCTATGTAACTATGTTTGTTCGGGTGGGATCTTGCAATTCGATTTTGAAGCAGAATATTTGCAACCGATTGAGATAAAATCTTTCCCAAGTACCTACTACCTACTTAACATGACAATACAATAATATGGTACTATGGGGCTGGTCTGATGATGAAGCTACCCCTAGGATTAAAAGTATTTTTTTAGTTTGTTACACAGAATGGCAGGCCGATCTTGAATCGATCGAATGCTCAAACTTGTTGAGGAGAAAGGTGGCAACAATTACGTCGACTCTATTAGCACTCCAGAAAAAGGCAGATCATAGTGCTTACTGATTCTGACTCAGAAAAAATACAAAAAACGAAAGAAACCGGAACGGCAGAAGAAGCAGAGCAACTTTCGTTTTGGGACAAAGTTGGTCAAGGACGAAAAGGACAGCCTAGAAAAAGTGAGAAAGAGAGAATAAACATAGGGAGGAAAGGAAAAAGAGGAGACATTTTGGTAAATAGTATGAAAGCAAAAAAAAAATTAAGAGAGTTTAAGATGCTAGGAAATTGTAAAATGAAATGCGCAATAAATATACAAGAAGAACTCAGAAAAAAATATTTGAGAGTTAATTGGGCTTTAGGAGAATGTAACAAAAGGGTTCAGTTCATTGCTAGGTAATTTAATGGACGCAACAACAAAGAATAGACATTTAAATAAAACAATTTAAACGGATTATATCGCGTATATTAATTATTTGAGCCTCCCTGACGTTTCAGTACCTTTACAGATACCGTTGTCAAAGGTTGACTGAGAAAAACACAATTTTTCTCTGTCAAAGTTACATTTGTGCAAACTAATAATTAATATACGCGATATAATCCGTTTAAATTGTTTTATTTAAATGTGTGACAGTCGCGGAAACTGAAGAAAGTATTAAAGAATAGACAGTTTGCAAATTATTTAAAAATAAAGACCGCTGTTAAGTCTTTCATATACAGGAAATAATGATATATGTTTCTCGACGGCTTTCAATCAACTTTACTTATTTTTGTGGTACTCAGCATAATCCATCTCGCTGAATCTAGGACAAGTTCTTCACTGATTTTAAGTTTGTCAGTTACTCCTTGAACAAACCTTGATGTTTCGTCAAATGGTTATCGCATTAGCAGCCTCTGCAAATGCGATGACACTCTGTTTTTAACCAAAGGCAAATTACCTAGCAATGAACTGAACCCTTTTGTTATATTCTCCTAAAGCCCAATTAACTCTCAAATATTTTTTTCTGAGTTCTTCTTGTATATTTATTGCGCATTTCATTTTACAATTTCCTAGCATCTTAAACTCTCTTTATTTTTTTTTGCTTTCATACTATTTACCAAAATGTCCCCTCTTTTTCCTTTCCTCCCTATGTTTATTCTCTCTTTCTCACTTTTTCTATGCTGTCCTTTTCGTCCTTGACCAACTTTGTCCCAAAACGAAAGTTGCTCTGCTTCTTCTGCCGTTCCGGTTTCTTTCGTTTCTTGTAATTTTTCTGAGTCAGAATCAGTGAGCACTACGACGATTTGCCTTTTTCTGGAGTGCTAATAGAGTCGACGAAATTGTTGCCACCGTTCTCCTCAACAAGTTTGAGCATTCGATCGATTCAAGATCGGCCTGCCATTCTGTGTAACAAACTACAAAAATACTTTTAATCCTAGGGGTGGCTTCATCATCAGACCAGCCCCATAGTACCATATTATTGTATTGTCATGTTAAGTAGGTAGCAAATATTCTGCTTCAAAATCGAATTGCAAGATCCCACCCGAACAAACATAGTTACATAGGTACATTGCAAGTACAATAACTTGTAAAAAAATGCCTACTGTAGGTCATTCTACGTACTGGTGACCCAAATTTTATAATAGGATGATCGATTAGACTCAAGTGTACTTAAAATAAACCACAGCGAAGAGACTTTATAAAAATAACTTTTTGATACAAGTAATAATCGTGGTGTAGAATGATATATCTCACCAGTATAAGTCAATATACACCAATAAATACTAAATAATTATTCGTGACTATGGATTAATTTCGATTTATTTTTATGAATTATGGGTAAATTGCTCGTGCAAATCGGTACAAGTAAACATGGATCATTAAATACCAGATTTATTAAAAGATACAATTCGACTTATATCAGTAATGTTTAACATTAAGTCGTGAATACAGATTAAAGTCGATTTATATTCTATAAGGTATGTAATCTTGTTTAGTAAAAAGGTATAAGTAAACATTGATCGTTTAACACAGGATGCGTCAAAAGAGACAAATGAACTTAAATCGTTCTCCACAAACAAAACTCCAAATTGTTCATTGTTAACTTTAGTTGCACCATATTTCACGACATAATTCACCAGATTTACCATTTGGCACAATCCTAACTTTGTCATTTTAAAAGATAACTTAGCTCCGATTACACCAAAAGATGCGCAATTTTTTTTTGTGAATTTTGGTGTATATTACGCAAAAAGGTCTTAAGTGCACTTTAACCCCTTTTCACTAGAGCCACAGATGTGTTTCATAAATTTATAAACTATACAATTAAATATAAATTATATGTTGTAAAAATAATAATAAATTTCGAAACTTATTCAATTAGAGCACGTTTGAAGTTTTTGTTTGTACGTTGATGTACCTGTCCAGAGGAGATGACCCGATTATGTTGACAACCATGTGCTCGAATTATCCGTCTCCGGAAAAAAATCCAGAGGGAATAGGGTAGACAGATGGCTGGGAAATTCGGGAAAGGTCGGAATTCGGCATCTTGTCCCGTGTCCAGTAATTACACTCTTTGTCCCGGAATCCTCGAATATCAGTTTTTTTTCATAATTACGATAATAATAAAATAGCCTTTAATTCACAAGACTTATAAAAATACAAAAAAAGAATTTATTTTTAATAACATTTAAGACATGGCCCATCCCGGGTATAGGCCTCCTCCAACTGTCTTCAGCTTAGTATTTATTATGTAGTATTATGTAGTCCCTTAATATTTATTTATTATTTATTATTTATTTTCCGGCAATTTTCTGGATAACGTCGATTCAGCGGTTTTTTGGTTTTCGTGGCATTCTTTTCCCGCTTGGATCTTTGTTACGCGTTTTGTCCATCTATTATCGGCAGTCCTGGCAATATGTCCTACCCATTTCCATCTCACCCTTTGTGTGTGCTGCACACATAATTATGATAACTACACCTAAGTGTCAAGAGGGAGACTTAAAAACACTGGATAAATAAGGTGGCTGGCGGACATGAATAGATGCAATGTTTCCCAAGATGTCGTCAAAGATAGCGCGACGAGGACGAGAAAAATACGGAACCCTGACCCCGTCCACCTTATAGAACGCATATCCAGGAATAAAAAAGATTCTAAAAGAGCGTGTTTGATAAATAAATGGTCACAGTTTAGAAACTCATGCAGAAGCTAAGGCGGATTTTCATTACAAATAATATTACTTGCTGTTTTGTTTTCTGGTTCCTCAGTCACACGTGGCAGTAATTTCCCCGATCAGTGACGTGCTTAAGGCATGGTTACTTCCCTTACATTTTCCCGAATATTTTAAACCTGCATAGCTACCTACTATTCTTTATTTTAAGGTTCCGATAATGAATCAAGGTTTATGAGTTTCCCGTTAGTAGTTGGAAATTTTAAATGTTTCACATATTAAAATAAATATCGGCCAAGTGCGAGTGGGACTCGCGCACGAAGGGTTCCGTACCATTATCTGTAAGTTTGTTGTATGGGAGCCCCCCTAGAAATTTATTTTATTTTATTTTTAGTATTTGTTGTTATAGCGGCAATAGAAATACATCATCTGTGAAAATTTCAACGGTCTAGCTATCACCGTTCTTGAAATACAGCCTGGTGACAGACGGACGGACGGACGGACAGCGAAGCTCAGTAGGTAATAGGGTCCCGTTTTACCCTTTGGGTACGGAACCCTAAAAATGGAATAGAAAATCTTTTACGGTCGTAACTTTATTTTACCTACCGGTTAACCTGCAGGAGTGCAGCCAAGGGCAGTTACTATAATGGTTATTGATGTCATCTTAAAAACTACTGAAATAGGCAAAAATTTAGTTTATTTCCTCGTAATAATTCAACGGGGGCCATTGTCCCCTTAACGACCATGACTTATGAAAAATAATTCATACGGAACTCGTGCAGGTAAGAGGCTGCGCACTTAGACGAGCCTTTTCCTGTTAAGAGTGTTAATACACCACGCGTAATGGCCTTCGTGTGCGGCGCGCGCCTTTTGAATAAATATCGTTGGGATTGAGCCATCGAATTATGGGAAACTAGCGATACCCGCGGTTTCGCGTTCCGTATCGCCGGAGTCGGGTAAAAAGTGTGCTATAACCATTTTTAGATGTTCGGCTATCCCTGTAGCAAAATTGGTTAAAACACGTCCAGCCGTTTCGGCGTGACGAGAGGACAATGTTTACTTAACAGATGGCTTTGTACGGCTTGCATCGCATGAAATAATGGCCCCTCTACATGGGAAACTGTTTTTCAATACAATTTTAGAAATGTATGATAGTATCTTCCTCTTCCTTGACCATTTTCCCATCTACTATCGGCCTTTCTTGTCCTTTTGATAAATAAATAGGAATATTCGATTCTTAGCTAAGTACAGCGTCGACGTTACCATCTTTCAAGTGTTTTCCGAGTGGTCTTCCACGTCCTGATTTGCAGCCTTGGTTTTCTGGAATACAACACACATAGATTTGACGCCTTTTCAAGACATCCGTAAATTCGGCACTTCTTGAGTCATAAATCCAATATTACATGAGGGCATTCGCATCGATGAGCGCTCGTTTCGTCGACCATCGCTTCCGAGGGACGCCCTAATATTTATTCGATTTTGTACTTTAATTTTTTCGACGAGATATTTAGGGTTGGCTATGATTTTTTACGGCTATTTGACGCCAAGAGGTCTCTGCTCGCTGCTGTAGGACTGGGTCCTCTCATTCCTCATTACCATACCCAGGGGTTTCCAATGCACGAATGATTCGACACTATAGGCCGACAGTTAGTCGATCATTCGTGGATCGAAAACTCCAGGGTATGCCCATTAGTTCATTACTTAAAAGGAAAGCTATCCTTACTGGGGTTTATGTCTCGTCCGTCCATTGGAGTGGCTCGATGTTCCGACATCCTCGCCTTCACAGCCGTCGGTGTCTTCACCCTGGGCTAGAGACTCACATTCATAATCATTTCATGTCGATTTGTGGTCTTCAGTCTGCGAAGCACCGTCTTTGGTAGCTGAAAATACCAATACGCGATAGTCATATCCGACCTTGACAAGAGACGCTGACCGTTATGATGTAGTAGGGTCGCCTTGATGTGGTTTCTGCTTCTTGTCAGTCAACCCTCGCGAAACTAGGTGCTTGTCCGAACTTAGCCACTTCTTACTCCGGTTTACTGTAAGTAAGTGGTGCCCAACTGCCCACCCCCTGGGACAAGAACGCGCCGTACAAGAATTACCCAAGGAAGATCGACTTCCTGATTTTTAGAACCATTTTATAGCTGTTGTTAGTGTCTAAGCAAAATTTAACGTCTGATGGAAAGTACGGAGGTAGGGAACACATTCTTAGCTAAAATTACGTTGTCAACATACTCCCTCCCAAAGGTTATTATTCATCCACGCTACTAAATAGCGATGTCTCAAACAGATCAAACCACCGAATTCCTCAAATCAGGCTAACCGATTCGTAACATGACCTAATTCGCCCCGTGCGGGCTCATTTAACCACCAATAAAACCTCTTTTGACATGTCCGTGGCAAAATCCCTAACTGATACGACCAATGCTTACTAAGGTGTTAAGAAAAGTGCTCTTTTCCGATCTGAATTTGACCGTGCGGGAGTAAAGTTAAGGTTTGTAGTCCAGTGGGAGGGTTGGCTCGTTTAGTGGAGTACAAAGGGGCCGCGAGCGGCGGCGGCACCTTTGATCGGCGTCTGTAATTATGTAAGAGCCGCGCCGGTGGTATGTAGATAGTATGTTTCAGCTTCATGCTCCTAGAATCGTAATGTTTGGTTAGGTTTAAAATGTAGGAATGTCTGTATTGCGTCCATACAAGTCTTCTAAGTGGTCATTTTTCGCGAGGTAATTTTCCAGGGGCCATTCGCAATGGCGCATATATAAGCATTAAGCAATAAGCATGCAGTGAGAGCAGTCATATCGTATTAAAATGAATGACCTTTTAGGTGTATTAAAAAACTAAGAATCGTGTCTCAAATATTGTATGAAAAATTACCTATTTTACCAGTGTGTCACGTTAATAAAAAAATCCATTTTACAAAAACGTGACGTGAAAACCGTTCCAGAACAAAATGGAAATTTTGGAACACTGTTTTCTAGTATGAGGTTCAAATTTAGGTACAAAAGATTCTAGATGAACCAAATCATCAATATTTTGACTAAGAATTATTTTATTTAGGTACACTTATTGTGGAAAACACCCGTCTATGCCGTTCATTGTATTCCGGTCAAAGGAACAAAAAATTAAAACATAAATATTTTTATTTTTAGGCCTAACTCTTCAAACAGAACAACAATTGTTAACCAACTGGCAACTATTTACAGCTTTCAGATGTCAATTATTTCAAAAAATGATCCCATCATCTTAATTCGGGGTTCAATATTTTTCTAAATCATTTATTTGTTTAGGTTAGGCTTTATATAATGTCTCGTAAAAATTCGTCTTTTTACAGTTTATTGCAGAACTAAACAATCAATCAGTTCATTAAGCCTCTGAGTATTGACACTTGACTTTTTAAGTAAGTAGTTTATTAAATACTAGCTGACCTGGCGAACTTTGTACCGCCTGAAAGTCGATAAAAAAAAAGAAAAGATAAAAAGTACCCTATGTCCTTCTCCTGGTTCTAAGCTACCTCCCCACCAATTTTCGGCCAAATAAGTTCGGCCATTCTTGAGTTATAAATAGTGTAACTAACACGACTTTCTTTTATATTATAATAGATAGAAGATAGATAGATGGTAGGTGTAGTTAAGTAATAAGTAATACAATATCACATACCTACTGAAACCATAAAAAAATCCAGTTTTATTTTAATATCTACCCTATATTGTGTAGATAGGTACTTTTATTTATTTAGGCATGTACCTAATCTTTATTACGTCATAAAATATTTTAATTGTGAACTCAATAACTCCCTGCTTATTAATTTTGCCATTACATTTTTAATTATAGACATAATTAATATTTAGTAATAGCACATTAGTTATAATTATTCATTTCTGTCACAAGTAAGTATAAGATTAACATTAAATTTTTGGCCATTTTTCATACTTACATTTGTTAAAGCTATTAATAATTATTATTTACCTATTCAAGCTAAACAAACTTCATACGCCCTTATTTGACTGTAGAGTATACCATTTGGCATTAAGTCCACAACGCAAGCAATAAATTGTAAACAAATAAAAATACAATACTAACACTTTTTAAACGCAAAATCATCCACTATCTATTCTCATACTCCTGACTTCCGTAAAATTCGGATGTCGAATGACATTCCGTTTCCTCCTAATTAAAGACTTTGTCATAATTGTCATTAGTCGTGACGAACGCGGAGAGCGGGGGGCGTTACGAGGGCGTGGCTTGCGCACTTCAAAGGCGCCGACAATTCACCACAAACCGAAAAATAATTATCACCAGCTCTCATCTCAGTGCCTGAAAAAGTCTCAAATACAACCTTGCCTTATTTCATTACGGTTGAACTTTGAATACTCGAAAATGTACGCGGTGAGCGTGTGATGGTAACCCTACTGAAAGCAATGGTTCACCTGGGGAAGTGGGATGTGGATATGGGATTGGGTATGCGTGAAAGAGAAAGCAATCGTATTTGTAGTGGTAATCCGTAAGAGCGGGTTGATTCAAGATTGTATCGGGTAGTGGTGAGGTGTGTGAGCTTTCTTTATCGATGTTTTTTTCAGAACCGCTATCAATAAATCGGTGTGAACAAAAGTCCTGGAAATTGACTTCGTAAAACGTAATATAAAGTTAAAGAAAATAATGAAAAAAAAATAGATATTTTCTGCCTGACTTCACATTTTGAGTGTGTATTATAGTCCAATGCGGGAAGGGTATAATTGCCCCTCAAATTAAAATAATTCGCATTGTACGGTTTTTTTTATAAGTCAATAAGGTTATATTGAGTACTATTGGGTATGAACATTTTCTAAGGGATCTTGAGTGTGCGTTAGGTATAAAAAAAGTTTTTGTAACCAACCTCTGTAAATCTTAGAAAAGATTATTCAAATGCATTTCTTCTGCACTAGGGCATCGTATTTTACTGTTTTAACATTCGTATTAGAAATGCATTTGAATAATCTTTTCTAAGATTTACACAAGTTGCTTACAGAATCTTTTTTATACCTAACGCACACTCAAGATCCGTTAGTAAATGTTAATTCCCATTAGTACTCAATATAACCTTATTGACGTATATTATAAAAAAACCGTACAATGCGAATTATTTTAAATATCAAGTAAACGATTGATTGCTTTTTTTACTTTCTTAAAATATTTTTTGAGTATTTCTAGTGCTCGTTGCTAAATGTAAATACTTACTTCACTTGTAAAATGGTCTCACCTGGTAATCATTGTTTGTTGACTGAATATATTTTATTTATTATGATTTATGAACCTCCATTTCACAATAGTTAGTGTGCATTTTATGCGGCAGGTTTCAGAGACACAATTATTTGCTCTCTTATAGTCATAGTTCCTAGTAGGTAGATAGTTAGTTATCTCGGGACGGGACTGATTCATATTGCGAATCTCATGCTCACTGTCTTCCACAATGTATTTAACTTGTATTAATAAACACTACCACTGTTACCGGAGACTGGAGACTGACAATCAGGTTAATTAAACGATTATATTTATGGCACATATAAATAATAAAATAAAGCAAAAAAATCTACTGACGATGAAGATTATTGCTCAAACAAAACAGCACAAATTAATGCCGAACATATAAAACTTTAATTTGAAGTCAGTTTGTCTTGTCGATATCGATAGTAATATATCGGATAACGATACATCACTAGCGATAAATCTAAACCGCTAAAGAAGCTTACGTCACTGACGTATTGTTTATAAATCAACTGCCTCTGATCCAGCCGCTGCAACCCGGCCAAATTAAAAATACCACCAAATCAGCCATGTCATTTCTCGAAGGCGACTTTTGAAATCCCGGAGTAATTTTTATTAAAGAAAATTGAATGGTAGAGATAGTTATAACCTGGCCGAATTCAAAATACGCAAATAAATTGGACAATATAATTAAAATAGCATTTTAGTTTTGACAAAGAAAATTGAATGTGTAGTTTTGCAGCATTCTTCAGATAAGTGATGCTTTAATTGATGAAAGTTAATTGTAATTGAATTGGCGCTGGGTTAAGAAAGCGGGTGTTCTTTATAATTAAAAAGTCATTAACTTGCATTTACACACACATGTCTAATTTCTTGATTGCATTATACTGTCGAACTCACTTTACTGTGGAATGTTTACTAAATGTTAAACCTACCACAGATTTTAAATTAATTGTGAATAAATATTTGTAAGCCACACACGAACTCCTTATATGCATATATGACTCTAATTCATTAGCAGTATATAAAAATTATAATTTGGCATTTAAAATTATGTAAAATTATGATGTGATGTAAAATTTCAAATGTCACTAATATTTTATATGCCGGTTTTCAGTTAAGTTGCTAATTAGTTGTAGATACCTACTAGAATATTAATCGTATTTTATTTGTTTATCATTGCGTCTTCGCGCTTACCAAATCTGACATGTAGGTACATCATTTGTTTTAATAAAACTTATGTCTTAGTAATAGCACATAAGGTGTTATTTCTATTCATTACAATCGTACACATATCAGTTTTGGTAAGCGCAACGACGATTAATTCATAATTCTTTATTGCATTATCATGTAGTACATAAGGTGATTATATATTGAGATTAGTCGATTTAATGGGTTTTTCATAAATTCATAATACAAGATTCATAGGGAGATTAGGAAGTAAAACAATGACGCATTCAAATGGTAAATTTATGGTGCAGATATCCTACATTAACCAACTTTTTATGATTTTCAGAAAAAAATGACGTTAAATTAAATATATGTAGGTTTAAAGCTAAAAAAAACTAAACTAAAGCTAAACTAATAACCGTTTATTCGCAATAATATGGTTACAGGGATCTTCCAGATTTAAAATGAGAACTGCATATGCTAAATATTTGCATGCCATTGCTGACGTCCAAATATTTAGCAAAACATGCTTTAAATATTCCTTAATTAAGTACTAAAGAACTCATTAATAGCGTAAGTACTAAAGAACTCATTAGTAGCGTAAAAGGGTAAAGTAGAGTAGATAAGTAGATTTGTCTTGAACTTAGATCACGCAGTCTCTTTGTATAACTATACTCTGATGGCCATAATATAGGCATTTATTTTATACATTTGCTTACCTCAGGTCCTCTGGATTGCCGGTCCAGCGTGTTAACTTCTCCATCACCCTAACGCCAAGCTAATCTTTCGAATTTTTCCTTATGCTTTGTGTGGCGTTATGCTGATTTAATTTCATTTTTCTCTGTGCTTTGTTCTTTGTATCAATGATTTAATGTAAAAAAATGTGGTTAAAACCCACATTAATACCCAAACGTTGTCTGGAAGAGATATCGCTCTTTAGCGATAAGACCGCCTGTTGTTAACTCTAATTGTAATTTTTTGCGTTGTATTTATCCGGTATGTTCTATGAGGTATGCAATAAAGAGTACTTATATTGTATTAAAATTAATGAGACATTAAATGTTTCTTTAAAATATCATATATTCTTACATTACAGGGGAATGCTCGCGGTGAGAGGCACCCTTAAATTTGGCTGCAGTTTTAAAACACGGCCCAGATGTCCCTACTTAAAAAATATAGGTTCTTAATTATAATGACAACACAGTCCCCACTCACCGCTACCAAAATTAAATCTTTTATCTATAATTTCTATCTAACGTAAACATTCGTATTCCCACACATTAAATAGAAAAGAAAAAAGATTGAATTCGTCGCAAGCCTAATTCGATAATTAGCAGGTTCAGCCATTAAATCGAATTACTCGAACGCTCGGAAGAAGCTACACTACTCGTTATTAACGCGTCCAGTGGACTGAGGCCTTTAAGTTATCCCGTGTACAGTCTGCTAAGAAATTGGTTTACACTCTTTCCTGAATATTAAGGTCCAACAGTGGTAGGTAGACCGCTTTATTGTCTCACTGTACAGCTACGTTTAATATAAACTTCAACGTGTAATTTTAGAAAGATATTAATTATGGCTCCAAATCCGCTCACAAATGCTGATTTTTTGAGACATTTTTTTCTATGATCAAACATGTTTCTTAACATAATATCAATGTTACTACTTAGAACAGGGCTATTGAGATTTATGTGTATATATTTGAAACAAACAGTTTGAATTTTTCATTCACATTTTTTGTTTCATAAACTACTCGAAATTGTCAAAATTCACGTAGAAAACTGTTTCTTTTTTCAACTTATTTTCGACTGCACGAAATGAGAGCATGAAATATAGCTACCTATGTTAAGTACTTTCTAGAACTCGGGGAAAAGTATTATTAATTTTAAAAATTTGTTTGTAATTATCAATATAAATATTTGTCATGATATGAAAAAAATAAAAAGGAATAAGGCCTTCCTTGTAGAGTTCCCAGGAAATTGGTTTACCACTTTTCGACTCTTTCCTGAGTATTAAGGTCCAACAGTGGTAGACTAATTTATTTGTCTCACTGTACAGTTACATTAAGAATAACCTTCAAAGTAACTTTAGAAATATTAAATGCATTTAGGTACTGACACATTGGCTGATAATATTTTACTGTTTTATTACTGTAAGTCTTCTGTGAAGCACCTCTACTACTATTTTCAGAGTTTATAAAACAAACCTAACTAAGGGCACAGAATAGATAATAGTACAAGTACAGAAGGCACACTACTTTGATCTTTACAAAAGCCGCTTTTTTTAGCCGAAAAAATATGATTTATGGCCCTTCTAAAGTCGTCGTCCCCAGCGCAAGCCAAACGGAACGTTAAAGCTGCGTGCCAACGGTAAAAATGAATTGGCTCGCTTGCCGCGTCGCCGAGAGCGAGGGCTGTCAACGACTAAAAATAAAAATGTATTTCCCATTTATTACTTGCATTCAATATATCTCTATATTATAGTAATATATTTATATTCTTCATACATTATATTTATTATTTCATTATTTAACTATAAACTAATCAATCTCAGAATTTGGACGAATTGAATCCACAACCAGGCCGCAAAACATTTTAGCTTTATTTTTAAACATTTTAATACGTATAAGATCAGATGTTGGTCACTTCGTAAGTGAAAGAGCAGTGAAGCTCGTTTTGATGCTTATAATGACAATGAAGTGACCAACATCTCTGTTCTCTTTGTTTAAGAGTAAACCTTATTTCGTTTAACTTAAAGACTAATTTAGTGTAAAATTAATTTGCACTTATAACGCCTTACATTTTGAAGTGGCAGTTGTGGCCGCAGCTAACAATACAGATAATGGTATTGTTCATCGGGTACAAAGCTAAGTGGATTCGCTCAACCAAAATAATTATTTCTATATAATATAATAAAATAATGCAACGAATGCGTTACCTTAACATGCAATTAAATTCTTGAGCTTCATTTTGTTTTTGCTTAGTTGTCCGATATTTATTTATTTGTTCATATATTATATTCATCACTACACACCTAGTATAAAACAAAGTCGTTTCCTGCTGGCTGTCTGTCTGCCCCTATGTAGGTATGCTTAGATCTTTAAAAATACGCACGGACGCACCGTGCGAAGCCGGGACGGGTCGCTAGTTACAAATAAAACATGTACAAAGGCGAACTTATCCCTATTAGGGATCTCTTCCAATACATTTCTGTTAACTCTTTATTTATATATTTTATATACTTACCTATCAAACTATCACTCAATCGTTTATTCATTACTTACAAGTAATTTTACAAACTTGATATCAAATATTATTATAAAAACCTCTATGATTGTTGATTTAGTAGTAGACATACTTTATTTTACTAGAATTTAAATTGACAAATATCAGCAAATAATCAATTCAAAATTACATAAGTACTTAACAATTAAAATTGATCTGTGTAACCAGTGTTAAATATGGAAGTAGATACACCTGCAATATGTTTTTTATTATTATTCAGTAACTACTTATTATATATTATGTTATTTTTTTTACCTATCGGCATCCTTCGGACGTGTTGGGAGCTTGGGAGAACGAAAAACGCGTGATTCCAATTTCGATCATTGTTCCTACAACCCGCTGCGATACAATATCTTTTCGCTGTCTTTTTACTCATTTAAACACTTTATATTATAATATAACACTGGTATCAACAGATGAATGAGGAACGATCACTTGCGACGTACATAAATCGCAAGAGCGTGCGCGCGAATTTCGTGTACGTGCGTTCCGAGACAGTGCGTGGCAGCCACTGAATAGTTCCCATGCATGAGGCCACCGGCATGTACTTGTAGCGGGAAACGTTAATCGCGGAGTGCGCCCCGCCTGCTAAGGGTCGAGCGTCGGCTCTACTTGTACGGTTATCTATTCTGTGGCTCTACTATAGAAATGTGTCATTCACGACTGACGAGTGATTGAAATAAAGTATATCTCTTCATTCATGTCAATAACACACTCACTCACTGAAGGATGCACCAACTCACTATATCACAGTATTATCAGTATGTTATGTCTTTCGTTCTCGATTGAGATACACTTCAGATATACTTGAGATATACTTCATCACTGAACGAAATGAAGGAAAGGAACGAAAGAGAGAGAGCTGAAGACATGAATCGTTCTCCTTTCATTTGAATGTCATGATTTGCGCTTGCGCATCTCTACTCTACTATGTCTACGCCGGTGCATTAGCACATATGTTTCACTTTGCCAAGTAGAAGTAATTAATAAATAAATTGAAAATAGTGTTTATATTCAGGTAAATTGTTTAACTGTAATTTCCCTTTTAGTTAAATAAGTAGAAGTCTGTTCATAGTTTCACACTGATCGTCCACGTCACGTATACATGGTATATACATAGACGTAGACTGAAAAAAAAAAGTTTTTTTAAGAGTAGCCCAAATGTTAGCTGCTAGTTAATAAATCGGAGGACTGACAAACTGAGGGCTACTAGTAATCAAAATAAGTGTTGTGTAAAATTAGTATAATTTTGGCAATTTTTCATAGTTAAAATAGTTGAGCTATTTTTTTTCAGTGTATGTTCCTCGTTGAAGCTGCCAGAGGAAGGTTCAGCTTATTCTGGCCGTCTCATCGGTAAGGAAAGTGCTGAGTCACCAGCATCCCGATACTTTAAGTGGCGATCTCCCATTCCCACGATGCGCGAATTTGATAAACACATTATTTCCCTAAGAGATTTTGAACCACTTAATTGCTTTTACAAGCTCTATTGTTAATTTAATAAGATGTGAGACAATTTAAATTAAGTCATTATTTTTAACAGCGTTTTTCCGGTGGATTAATATGTCAAAAATACAATTAGGTAACTGGGTTCTTTTTGTTAATTAAAACTGTTCGTATTTAGCGAACACATTAGCAAGTCCCACCAGTAATTAACCAACTTATATCTGATATTTCAGCAATGTTAAGCCTAAAGCTACAGAGTATATTTTTGATTAAATTAAGCGACGATTAATTTGGTAAACTTGTAAATGACTGTTACTTTTGGCCACACCTGTCAAAGTGTAGTAATTAGTTAATTCAACCGAAATGGGCAACATAACAAATTAATAAAAGTCAAGATTGTCTTAATCAGAACTTTTTAAAGTGTGGCTGAAGCCGTTAAGGCACCGGTTTCATCGTTGTTGGAGGTCCGTTACTCAATCTTAATTATAAAAAAAAAGAAAATTGTTAATTCTATATCAATGTTATTCGAAGCTACGTTTATAATGTGAGAGCACATTTTCACTTGGCACGAATTACAATAGGTATTGGAGACAGTGTTGACATCTAATAAGAATGCATTAAAATCCGATTACGATTAGGTCGGTAATGTACCTAACAGTGAAGTAAAAAAAAAACCTTAAATAATCGTCGTCGTATATATTGATTTATATTAAATATTAGATGTAAGTATATGACTATGAACAGGAAGTATTATATGGGTAAGTATTTTAATATGTTTTGTTACTAATGTGTTAAGTTAGTTGCACCCCTACAATTTTTCAGCTTTGCCCTATTAAGATTGACTGGTAGAGAACATGGCACTAAGTCCACCTTTTGTACGATAAGGTTTTTTCTATCTACATCGCCACGCCAGAACAACTCATGCTCAGACCATATATTAGGCATGACAGTTTGCATACATTATAAAAATAGCAAGCAAATTTATAAAGATCAAAGCCAGTCGATAGACATATAAAAACAGTTTATTAAAAACCGTTTAGCCACAATAGTCATCATCAATCAAAACCGCTAAAAACATCTGACCAAATTGACCATCGTATAATTAAATAACTTAACAGATAACCGTGGATAATGAACAAAAGCGTATTTCCATCACTCAACCTTTATCACACGAAAAATCGTCTAATTCACACCCGATTTTGACAAACTCGTATTAATCAGGGATCCTTAATTGTCTTTTTTTCTTGAAAATGTTTGGAACGACACAGTTTTGACAGAGGTTGAGATTAATGATTGCTAATTACTGACCGCCGGAGGGCGGATCAGCGATCTAATGTGTGGTGTATATAACGTCTTATGTGCAAATCGGAATTAGTGTATTTAAGCTGTTTTGGAGATTTGATGGGTGATGTGCAACTGTTCGTCTGCCGGCAATGTTGTCAAGGACGAAATGGCATCGTACAACATATGTTAGGTTGTAATCACAGATGGAACGATAGCTGCTGTGTCTTGGTCAGTTCAATGAGGTTTCTATAGGTAGAGTTTGATGAAGATATCACCTATTTGATTAAGGAAACGTAGCACTACATATATCTTACATCCCTGGTTAAAGATTTAGGCGTTGACCTAAAAAAATAAGGAACTAATGCTAAAGAATAATATTCATCAAGTATCTAAAGAAATATCGAGGACAAAGCGAAATGGAAAATTCAAATAAGGAAAGTTGACCCCACCACCATGCTGCATAATCATTAGAGAAATATTAAACAAAAGTTTTAACATTTTGCCTAGACTTGTGCCGTAGGAGTTCGCGATACCTAGTATTAACAAACTTCGACCATAATATGATTCGAGTTATCGAACGCCAGCACAAGCCGAGGCGGTTCAACTTGTAGAAAAGCGAGTTAATTGCTCTAATTACGTATAAGATAATAACACATATCTACCGCACCCTTTAGCATAAAAAAAATACTTACCATACCACCTTATACTTAATTCTATTCAACCATCATCAAGATCACGCCTATCTTCGACTTATTCTTTAACAACCGCCGTGCGTCAAACTACTATTTAATTAGGTCAAAAATTAAATTTCTCAACCCTCCAGCTGCCCAAAACATCAAGATTCACAGCACAAAGTTGTAAAGGGTTACCCAAATTATCTTCAGCGCACACGAACCCGTAATTTTCTTTTTGTGCCCTCACAATTGGCTCTATTGTTCGGAGACGCGAAATGTAACGACTTAAGTGACTACGACGAAGAAAAAAACGTAAAAAATGTCCCAATTACACTAATGCCATTTGGTAAATTGGGAGTTGTTAGAACTTTACAGCTGAGATTCGGTTTATTGTCATTAATTAATGCGAATGGTGTTTTAATTCGTTTACAAGCAAAAATAAAATAACAACCTTTTTACGTAAGTTATAGGTCACATCAAGATCAATTTGGTTTAGCTTATAATTGAGGCACTTAAAACACTTATTATATTACTTAAACATCAAATCAATCCAATTGATCGAAACTCTCGACAGCCTAAAGCAGATCGGAGTAAACCTTGTCAATTTATTGTCTCGTAAGTAATTTCACATTCTCAGAGTAATATTCCGATTGTAAGGCGTTATAATGACAAGAGGATGACGTATGGATTCGGCGCTTACGGCGTTGTGCGCGCGCGCCGGCGGCGTCTTCAAAGAGGTGGCCTGCTTTGATCTTGCCGCGGTACCGCCTCCAGTGCTGTGGTTGCGAGCTGTGGGTGGGATATCGATAAAGTGAGGCTTGAGATACTATCGAGCCTGTTTGAATGGACTTTACTATAGTTATATTAGTAATTAATTAATACAAAAATATAATTAGCAAACACTTTTTTTGTTTTTAAAAAGTGTCATACAGAGTATCCATCGTTAAATAGCCTTCTTTCCAGTGGAGAATACAAATATAAGTGGTTAGAGTACTTGCAAGACCTATTTTTACTGTACAGGTCTTAAATAGTTGACAATTTGTACATGCCTATTAGGAAGAGAATTTAGACTTAAATTCCCTTAATTATAGAAATTCCACAGGTAAGACGCATACCCCTAACTCTATCAAACAGAGACCTTTCAAACATAAAATATCTCTCAGATTGACAATCATGAGACATGATAGCTTAGGCTATATTTCCATGGATATCAAATACAAATACAAATACAAATACAAATACAAATACAAATACAAATACAAATACAAATACAAATACAAATACAAATACAAATACAAATACAAATACAAATACAAATACAAATACAAATACAAATACAAATACAAATACAAATACAAATACAAATACAAATACAAATACAAATACAAATACAAATACAAATACAAATACAAATACAAATACAAATACAAATACAAATACAAATACAAATACAAATACAAATACAAATACAACTACAACTACAAATACAAATACAAATACAAATACAAATACAAATACAAATACAAATACAAATACAAATACAAATACAAATACTCTTTATTGCACACCTCCAAAATCAAGGAATATACAACACAACATGAGATACATTCAAATAACAGGCAGAGGTAAACAACAGGCGGTCTTATCGCTAAATAGCGATCTCTTCCAGACAACCTTTAGGTAGCGGAGTAGTTGAAAATTAATGTTTGAAATTAGTAGGTGGTGCATAATAATAAAAGGACTAAATGAACGACTACCATAAAAGACAAAGGTAATAAACATACATAAATAAAACTATACAGATATACTTACATAAATACTTAGACATAATAAATAAATATCATAACTTTTTAATCTAAAAAAATATGTTGTAGCAGCAGGGCTAGCATATCTTGCAGCGACTTCACTTGTCGCGCGACTCGGCATCACCCGTCTTGCACGCACGCTATTGAAAGGAAAGGGACAGGTAGCATTTGTCGCGCGTCAAAGAGTCGCGTGTCAAAGTTATGCTAGACGTACTGTAGCATGTATTCTGATTAAATAAATTTCTTCATTAAAATAACTTTTTTCGAGGCCCGCAAAATACTCCTCTACAGCAGCCGGGTGATTATCTCAGCGAAAAAAAATTGCGGCGGAATTGATAACTATAGTGTGAAACAATTGTTTAAAAAGTTTAAATTTTTTTCTGAAAAGAAGACACAAATTATTATCTTAAGCCAAATCGCAAAGTATTGTAAAAGTCATTTATGTTTAATAATATTTTTTTTGCGGTAAAATTATAATTTTGGTGCGGCGTCCAGTATTCGTTGTTCCTCATAAATGTCTTTGATAGAACCATATCATCAATGTTTTAAACTAAAATTGCATTTGTTTATAATCTTTATTAGTTTAAGTATCTTATAAGGATATATAAATAAAGATTAATACATAAATAGATACTCAAAATTGAGCACTAAAAGTAATCCGGGTGAAATTGACAATTTTGGTGGTAAATATTGAAAATGTGTTTATGGATGAACGAAACGCAACAAGACCAGAAAACGTGTGTTAACCTGTTCGATTAGTTCCGCTCCAGCATGGAACGATGACACACATGTCGTACCATGCTGGATCTGTCCACTCAGCGCGTAAGTATCTAATTTTGGTGGGGTACAAATACGTTTTGACACAATTTTTGTGGTATATGTTTCTAGTGACTTAGCAATAATTGATTGTGCGTGAATTGTGTGTAAGACGTGTTAAAGGTTTCCTTTTTAAAATATAAAGTTAAATTGGAAGTAAATAATACGGATAATTTTTAAATATTTTTTTAATCACTTTTTCTAATTTTGGTGGATCAATTTTGGTGGTTTTGGTGGTAATTTCTAGTCACCAAAATTGCTTGATGCCACCAGAATTGTTAATTTTGTAATCTGTATATAATTACACATTTGTAATCGCATTTCCAACACTTTTGACTCGGTGAATATTACAAGCTGTGAGGGTGATCTTAGCTTAGATATGCTTATGCTGGTGGCGAATTCTATAGCTCCTATCCTTTCCTATATTACTATGTTTTTTTCCTCTAAAAATTTTTTGGCATTACCATAGATCAATCTCTGTCATGGGCACCTCATATTTCTGAGATCAGTAGGAAACTTTTCGCGTCCCTTCATTCATTGAGGTTTCTGCAGAATTTCCTTCCTCTTCGTATGAAGATCATGCTTGTCCGCTCTCTTTTGCTTTGGTCTCTGCAAGTTTGATCACGTGTCTCAATACCGCGCTCAATTTAAATGGCTTCCGATCCGTCAGCGCAGAGACTTACATGTTCTTTGTCTTTTGTATAATGTCCCTTTCATTCCTTCTTCAGGACCTTACCTTGCAGAGAAGTTCTTTTACATGGCGGATGGTAGTGGCCATTGCCTGCGGTCAAGTGCGAATCTGGCTCTATCTATCCCTCTGGATAGATCTCATGTTTACGTTGTATCTTTTGCTGTGCGCGTCGTGAAATTATGAAATAAATTATCTCCCGCCCTAAGGCAGACGTAGTCCGTAGCATCCTTCAAAGGGAAGGTCAAGAAATTGTGGCTGTCGAATGAATGATTATTTGATTAGGTTGCTGTTTTTGTTATAATTATGATTATATTTATGTTATATGTATTTATATAGATATTACGTAACATGTATTACTTTGACTGTTTGCCTATCTCTCTCTCATTTGGTTTTTGCATTTTCATTTGTACTATTGTAAAGTTATCGTATTTGTACATGTTGCTTGGTTTGTCTGCCATTTAATTGTGTTTAACACTCATTTACTCGAAGGTTAATTGGATGAAACCCCTTAAAGTTCGCTTTTGTACATGCTTATTTTTTTGAAATGTATGTAGTTTTTACGATGGCTAATCGCAAGAAAAATCAATCAAGAGAAGAAGTCCTCGAAAAGAAAAAGTATACTGTTCTTACAAACGAGTTAGTGATTGTATCTTCATAGATATTTTGGTATAATTAAAATGATTAATTATACATATACTTTCTTTTCATTTCCAGCAGGCAATTTCATTGACAAATATTAACTTTTAGCACAAGTAACTAATTTTGGTGTAGATGTACAATTTTGGTGGCAGGCAAATTACTAAAATCATAATATCTTTAAAACTATTATGTTTAACAAAGGGCCATTACTACACAATATTGGTTATCGATGGAATAACGCCAGAGGCATGGAACAGAGGTGTGGTGGTGCTCTTCTTCAAGAAAGGAGATAATACCTTGTTGAAGAATTACAGACCCATCTCGCTTCTGAGCCATGTCTACAAGTTGTTTTCGAGAGTCATCACGAACCGTCTCGCTCGTATAGGTTCGATGACTTCCAGCCTCCCGAACAAGCAGGATTCCGAAAAGGCTTTAGTATCATAGACCACATCCATACGCTGCGACAAGTTATACAGAAGACCGAAGAGTATAACTTGCCACTATGCTTGGCGTTTGTGGACTATGAGAAGGCCTTCGATTCGATCGAGACTTGGGCAGTGCTACAGTCTCTCCAGCGGTGCCATATTGACTATCGGTACATCGAGGTGCTGAACTGTTTATATAAAAACGCCACCATGTCGGTTCGAGTACAGGAGCAGAGCACGAAAGCTATTCCTCTGCAGCGAGGCGTAAGGCAGGGAGATGTTATCTCTCCGAAACTGTTCACCGCCGCATTGGAAGATGCTTTTAAACTCCTGGAATGGGAAGGATTCGGCATCAACATCAATGGCGAATACATTACTCACCTTCGGTTTGCCGACGATATTGTGGTCATGGCAGAATCGCTGGAGGACCTCGGCACAATGCTCGATGGCCTTAATAGAGTTTCCCAACAGGTAGGTCTTCGGATGAACATGGACAAAACAAAGGTAATGTCGAATGCCCATGTTGCACCCTACCCAGTAACGGTTGGGAGCTCTACCCTCGAAATTGTTGACAAATATGTTTACCTGGGACAAGTGATCCAGTTGGATAGGTCCAATTTTGAAAGGGAGGTCAATCGACGAATCCAAATCGGCTGGGCAGCGTTCGGGAAACTACAAAATATCTTCTCGTCCAACATACCTCAATGCCTAAAGACGAAAGTCTATAATCAATGTGTGTTACCAGTGATGACATACGGAACAGAAACGTGGCCTCTTACTGTGGGCCTTTTAAGGTAGCTCAAAGTTGCACAGCGTGCTATGGAGAGGGCTATGCTCGGTGTTTCTTTGCGAGATCAAATCAGAAATGAGGAGATCCGTGAACGAACAAAAGTCGCTGATATAGCCCAACGGATTAGCAAGCTGAAGTGGCAGTGGGCGGGGCACATAGCACGTAGAACTGATGGCCGATGGGGCAGTAAGGTTCTCGAATGGAGGCCACGCACCGGCAAGCGCAGCGTAGGACGTCCACCCACAAGGTGGACAGACGACCTGTTAAAGGTTGCAGGAAGCCGCTGGATGCAGGTCGCTTCCAACCGGCCGATCTGGAAGTAACTGGGGGAGGCCTATGTTCAGCAGTGGACATCCTGTGGCTGAAATGATGATGATGATGATGATTGGTTATGACTTTATTCGTATTATTGATATATAATTTTGACTCTAACATCAAAAATAAAAAAAGCCACCAAAATTAGGTAAATTTTGAGCTTGTTGAAATTCACCCAGCCATGACTTCATCCTTTTTGTGGCAAACTTCTGCCCATACATCCAAAGAAGTTCAAGAGTCTAGGGAATAGGTGGAAGTCTGATTAGACAAATATGCATTAGCAGGTAATGTTGCTAGTATTAAAACGGTTAGCTTCTATACAATGAGCTTGAAAGCGCGTAACATTAAAAAGTTATCGAATTAAATCCTATCTTAACTAAAAGATTTTGTAAAGAAAGAAAATAATGTTTATTTTGCAAGAATACAATGTATTCAATATTTTCAGATATAGGTTACAATATTCAGCCGATATGGCATGTTAATCGAATAAAGATATAAATAAAATATTAAATAAATATCACGAACCTCACACAAATCGATCTAGTCCCAAATTAAGCTCAAGAAGGCTTGTATTATGGGTACTAGACTACGATATACATACTTATATAGATAAATATATACTTACATACATAGGAACAACCATGACCCAAGCACAAATATTCGAGTTCATCACACAAATATTTTCCCTGGCCGGGATTCGAACCCGGGACCGCCGCTCAGTAGGCAGGTGCTTGCAAGCTCCAGCCAACCGCGCCGTCGAATATCGATATGTAATGATAATTTAGATTGGTAATATTTCCACTAAGTTTTCACCATACCTCTTATGGTCAACTATCGACACTTCCATCGACTCGGCCCCTCCCTCGCTAGCCGCAAGGTAATAAAACGAATGGCGCACGTATTTTGACGTGGAGCGGCGCTTCTGGTCGCGCCTTTCCCTCCCACGTAGCGCTCCATCCCGCTCGCACCACCGGAGGTGTCTGAAAGGCTATTATGGCGTTATAGCTCTGCCTTTGCTATAAATTACGGTGCAATAGTCCCTGGCTACGATAAAAGGTCGTATGTTTATATGGATTTCATTATCAGATACGCCTTTTTCTTCGCTAGGAATTGCGGTGCAATGGTACGTATTCTTTTGGAGCTCGGTTAAGCTAGGATCTGACGGATTCATTTTCTTAGAGTGCCCTTGATTGCGGACTGTGGGTGGGAGAATTGTTAGTGTTTTCAAAGGTATGTATGGAAACTCTCGGGTTCTGTGTCCAGTTCCATTAAGCGTTGAACATAAACATAAGTGTCACACCCAGCCAGGTCGGAGTCCGACTTAGTCAAGCCATCAGGATACACCAGGGGCTGAGATTCAAAAGAAGTGACATGTTCTGAGACGGTATATAAGGATCTCTCTTTTAAATCAAGACTCCTTCTTAGGAGAATTATGGTCTGACTCAAACTGATCCGGCTATCGAGAGGTCACTTCAGCTGTTCAGGGTCTACCGGGCTTCTACCGGGGGTTTGGGTCATCTTTTGCGTTCAATCTTTCCCGTAACTACTAGTATTTATTGAAAATAAAGATAAAGGTTTAATAACAACAACCGAAAGATAACTCTTTTTCGAAGTCAGTTGAAAATTAATCTGCTAACTTAGGTACGTAACTAGGAGCAAGCCGTTTTGAAATGCGGCGGTTTAACGATTAAGCCCGATTGAATGCAGCTAAATGAAAATCACTCTATTCGACGCCATACGTTCTTCAACACGGCTACCGGTAATGTAATGTAATACCTACGCCATTTTTAAAAACTTTGAAATACCTGAATTGACATATAAATTTTAACGAGAGTCGGGTGAGAAATGCATCAAAAATATCTGAACATCCGATCATTATAATTAAAGTTTGATTTGACCAACAAGAATAAGGTTTATCTTAGTTGATGTCAAATTCATTTATGGCATTTTGTCTCTTAATCTCCGATCAAGTCTGGTAGAATCCAGCCCAAGAAGTCAAAGGTTGTATACGAGTACTTCATTGTTCAATAAACCAAAACGAGGAATGCAGTAAAAACACTAAAAATCAACGCAATCCCTCGGATTACCCAAAAGGCTCAAATTGACGTATATCCAACTTGTTTGCTCTCCGAGTTAGATAAAAAAGGAGGTCAATAAAACAACGGAAAGCTCTTTGGCGGCCCGGTGCCATAAAACGGCTATTAGATGTCCTATTAACGCCTGTTTCGACATCATTAGGATCAATTCACCGCGTATGGGTACAATAGTTTGTTATGCACGCTCCTTATTCATCAAGAGTTTGCAAGAACTTGAGAAAAAAGGATCGAGGGTGGTCAAAAAACTTGCCCTATTTTTCACAACTTGTTTTCTACTAGCGACCAACCCCGGCTTTGCACGGGTGCAATGTTGATAAATTGTACATGTATTACATACATATAAACCTTCCTCTTGAATCACTATCTATTAAAAAAAACCCCTAAGATCTAAGCATATACATGACAGGGGCAGACAGACAGGAAGCGACTTGGTTTCATACTATGTAGTGATTAATCAAGAAAATCATAGAGAAAGAGCATACAATAATAATCTTTCCTTGACTTTTGAGTTTACTATTTGAATACGTTTATAAAGATACGGTTAAAGAAACTTTCCTTTAGAGAACTGTTAAAAGTACTTAAGTTTTCTTTTTCTCTTCTACAGATATGATAATTATATACAGCGCTATCCATACCAGTAGCAGCCACTTTACTGATTCCACAGATAGAAGCATCTCTTCATCTTTCCCACCCCGACTCGTCACCCCCCCCCCCCCCCCCCCCCCGCTGTCTGTCAGTGTAATCAAACCCATAGTCCACCATTAAATTACTCCATTTAACAATAGCTATGAGTTGTTACTTAATAGTACATTACTGCAGAGGCCGCGAAATAGGGGATTATTTAGAGATACGGGGCCGACAATCCCTGTTCGCACCGAGGCTTGTATAGTGCTTTTCTCAAATAAATCCAAGGAAATAATACAAATGTTCAACTTATATATTCATATAAAAACAAATTTATTTCAAACTTAATAAAAAAAAACAAATTTATTTTTTTAAGCTGTTCGGGTCAATGTTTTTGCCACCAAATGTTAAGATGATTCTATTTATTAAAAAATGACAACACCTTAAACTAGCAAAATCAGTACTTATTGTATTCTTCAAGACTACTTTATAAGATACTTGTAGTTTGCTACAAGCCTGGGATTTGGGCGCAGTTATAGGAGCATTATTTGCTTATAATTCTCTTATAATCAACTCACAGAATGTCAGAAAGCCCTATAATACACTTCCAGAAGCGCAATTGCTTCTATAATGTTCTGAGACTACACATTTTTAAACACAAATAATCTTATTAGTATCTGACATAAGTATATTACTAGAGTAATATTGTTTATAACGCACTACTAATGTTCTTAGTTATTAGTTATAAGTACTTTTAATAAAAAATATCTCTTCGTTGTATCGGCCGGTTGGTGTTATTTGTTTTATTGTAATAAAAAAATAGTTATCTACACTTAAGTATTCTTACTATTTCCTTTTAATGAAATTCTATTTCGTAAACGAAAATCGTATATTGGTTTTATTATAAAATATTGTGTGTGAACTCGCCGGGGAAGTCATTTTTATTGTAAATGTCTACCAAAAATAGTTAAATTTCACAATGCCCCTTGAAAAACATCACATATCATAAATATTGTTGACATAATATTTCAACAATTATTACGAACATTCGCCATGTTTTTAAATTACTCTTCATTGAGTTGTTATACGACTGTTATAGGCAAATCTGCACTTAAAGCAGACTCAATCGAGACAACTCGCCGCCATATTAATGAAAAATAAAAGATAGTGTTGCCAGAGCCATTGTGTAATAAGTTACGTTTATTTTGATTTTATTAAAAAAAAAACCGGCGCGAGTCCGATTCGCGTACCGAGGGTTCCAAAGGTACCAACGATGAAAGCATAAAATACTGAATACAAAAACCTTGGCTGGATTGAAACCTTGTTCGTCTGAAATAATGTAATGAATCAAATGGGGAGTTGTAGCAATCCATAACTCCCGCAGGAACTATAAAGGCCTTTGTCCTTCAGTACACCTGCATGTAATAACAATTTTTTACGATCAAATGTGATGAAAAATAAGTTTGTAATAACAAGAAAAAAGCCGTCACTTCTTAAAAATATGGCTATGGACGAATATAGTCATATTTAGCACACAAAACTGTGTCATCATCATCATCATCATGTCAGCCGTCCACTGCTGGACAAAGGCCTCCCCAAATTTCTCCAGAACGATTGGTCATGCACCGCCCTCATCCAATTGCTCCCGCAAACCTAACCAGGTCGATCCGCCAGGTTGGCTTTCCATGTTACGTATTCCGGCACGCGGTGTAACGTGAAGCTGTCGGTAGATTTAAAAATTTTCCTTACTAATTCCATATAGACCAAAATAAATGTTGTATGCCTTCGGACTACACATTGAGGTTTAAATATAATTATGTCTTGAAAAGTATATGACGTAAAAATAAACTACACGCAGATTTTGAGTCCAAATAGTATATATTATATTATATACTCTCAGGAAAAAATATAACAGAAATACCTTTGTACACTTTAATGTTCTCACTTTAGAATTTTTAACAAAAGCCTTTGTAAAGTTACGATATGTGCTCAGAAATCAAAAGTTACTTACATGTTATGAGAGGGTCAAAAGTTACGAAAAATGTAACAAATGTAACCATATGGCAACGCTGATCATGACAGATATTTACTAGTAAAGTGATTACTCGAGTAGCTTATAAGGTTGTTTAATCTAATAACGTTCTTATCCAGGACAATTACACTTATTTGAATCTTGAAGAAGACTACTAAGAATGCAAACTTATAATAACCTAAGCTTAGTGTATTATAAAATCTTGTACTCTTATAAAATACTACTGTAGTATCAAATATTATTCAAGACAATTTAATCTCTCTGCATACAATTATAGGATACTTATACTTATAAGTGTCATTCGAGATAGTCTTGTAGCCAACTAGAAGACTGTGCAATAAGAACGAATGATCTTGAGAGTATTTACGCTTCTGGAATGTTACTATTAGTGTAAGTATCCTATTACCGTCCTGGGTGCTTGTCTTAAAGCATACTATAAGACTGAAATATAAAAATGAATGCTCTTGAGTATGTTACAGCTTGTTAAATGCTATTATAAGTAGAAGACTCTACAACAATGCCTTTATAAGAACGTTAATAGTAGATATTTACTTGTAATATTTATTTATAGGATTACTTTGCTAGTTGGGATATTAATTAGATATTGTTATATTTTTTAACAATACACGTGATTCCTTGTTTATTTTATTGAATATCTGATTTAATCTAATTGAATAAACTAGTTAAATATAAGAAATAAAACGTAAATATACATGCACAAACTAAGTTTTTTTTTATTGGCAGTATGCCATAGATTATCAATAAAAGAAATAAACCCCACTGAAACAAAAGACAATCTCTATGTTGGCTACGGCCAATAATGTTGTATGAAATTCCTTTATATCGTTCTAATTTGAAATTAGAACGAATCTTCTACAATTGCTATACAAAGACGTATTTCGCGTTCTAATACCACGATCATAAGAACGACATTTCCTTGGATGTTTGAGAAAAGGTATAGTTTCTTACTTTGATACTTTCTACTTTAGTGTCTTCACTATTTTAACGTTATTTTTAGACAGCATAAATATGAGTCAAAATATTTTTTCAAGACAGATAACAGAATTGTGGGATAACTACAAAATCTATTTAGGTCTTCATTAGAATATACCATCTACAAGTATGTTGAATGAGACCCGACCCAAAACATACGTTTTAATTTTTCTTTCAGGAGAGAAGATCTAGTGTTCGCCATTTTGGAATGGCTTTCGTGTACAGTTTGTCTTTGTCCTTTTTCACACCCTAACCTACCCTAAAAGAATGGCTTTTGGCTGATCGATTCTACTACGCTTTTGGGCCATTCATTGGCTGGATTAATACTGCCGTACTAAGCTAAAAGGCGACCTTTTTGTATGGAGATCCATAACAAAACGAAACGACGTCTTTTACCTTAGTACGGCAGAATGTAAGTAGTTCGTTACCTTTGTCATTTGCTTAGTAGTTGTAATGCCTAATCCTCATCCAGCCAGTACTCTATACACACACACACACACACACACACACACACACACACACACACACACACACACACATCGCAGTTTTGCAACTCAAAGGGTTGTGAAGACTTATTATAAACATAACAAAATATATGAATTGTAAGATGATTACGTTTTGCTTATTCATGAAAAAAGAAACAGGATTTAATCGTCTAGTCTTAAAATGGTCATAAACCGACCGAAATCGACTTTTATTAACATCACGAGTACCAGGATATCATAAAGCGAGTATGGTTTGTATCTCACTCAAAGCTTGCCGCAGTTTACCGCGCTTTCAACTGAATATCATAATCGTAACGTAACTCCACCCTTTGATGTGACTGTTTGTTAGCATGATGGTAACAACAATACAAAAGCGTCAAAAGATATGAGTATTTCTAGAATTCGATGCTTTATAGACCAGTCTTAAAGTAGGAATTTAAGTCGCACTGATTCAATCTCCTAATGCATTTCAATTATAAAGATACCATTAATACACAAAAGTACGTGAGCAATCCAAGCTGCCTTTATTATTAAAGCGATTGAGCTGAAAACGGCGTGCTCACAGGTTGTTTTTGAAGAGTAAAACATTGGTATTTAATTCATTTTTATTACGTTAAACATCCTATCTTGAAGATGGTTTCCATCAAGTGCCCGTCAGTATCACAGTTTATTTGATAGACAGGGTATTTTTTGTACCAACTTATCAGAGATACTGAGGTTCTTTTCCCATTGGTACAAGGTCTGTTGTTGTTTGAGTAGATTGGTGACTCTAATGTGTTACTGACAAGTGTTAGACACAACAATAGCAATATCGGCTAGTCTATAGACAATTAGTTACTTAATGTCTGACTTAATCTTGCTTTGCTGATACATTGTTTAGCAAATAAGGAGGCTATAGTAAACTATAGCCTGTAAATAGCACTCAAGCTTTATTTGATTGCTTATATTATGTTAAACATATATCATTTACCTACAACTTATCGCTTGTAATAACTGGGAATAAATTGTGAATCGTATGTTATGACTGTGTGCTAATAGTTTCATTTACATTCACAGCGGATTATGCATTTATCTACAGGCCGGACGGGTTGTATTGTATACATCTCTTATTTTCTTCATCCAATTTGCTGGGCTGTAGAGAAGTAGGTGGTAGTGAGTTTTTTTATATAATGTAGTCACTGTCAATGCTCCTGAGACCACATTTTCTACGCTTTCCTGTACCTACCGACCAATTGGAAACCAATAACATTTGATTAATACATAAAATTGTAACCTTACTATTTTTTGCAAGAAATAAAAGGCTTTTTTATCTTTTATTTTAATTAATACGTAATATAATAAAAAATATAAGTATAGAACCTTAACCTATAATATAATAAAAACAAGGACCATAAAAACAATACCCCAGTATCTAAGAGGTCCACGTGCGGCATGATCCCCGTCTGCTGGTCGCGTTACCTCTTTGTATAGTCAGAGAGATTCTCTGGCAGAGGAAAGCGCTAGGGTAAGCCCTGGGGTCTCCCGAGGGGGACTATCAGCCTAACCAATTTGGTTTGCTCTAACCACAGATAACTCCCAATGAGAGTGATAAAAATGTGGCTCACTCCTGCCGCTGATAGTTTATGTTGGCTTAAAAATAAACTAGCAACTGTGCCACACTTATAAGGTTTCCTTTTACGATCTTAACTCTATATTAAAGTCATGAATGTTGTTTCCACCTGCCCGTACAACTGTACAATTATTTTAATTGGACTAATAAGGTCACTGCCAAATAATCCCAGCGCCGTCAACTTAAAACGGTCAAAAGTAATTATTTCATCGAGTCCGACTGTCAATCGGTTGACATCAATAAAGTTAGCGAAACGCTTTAACCAGTTCTGTTTCTAAATCTTGTTCCTTTCTGACCAAAGTAAGTCTCCATAGGAGTGACAAGGAAGGGGTATGTACAGGCAGGGGTCGGCTTACGTGCTGTGATATGGATGTCAATATCGGATAAATTCTATAATCTTATTAACGGCTTACTTGTACCAGTATACGTTGGTTTCTGACAGCTAAACAAAAATGAGTCTTAAGAATAAGTTTTAAGGTTGGGAGAGATTATATTAAAGCATGTAAATTAAATCTGTCCTTTGACAGACGGCGTCCGTCCGATTAAAATGAACTGAGGCTTTATTACAAACACGGTTGAGTTGTTTGGATTATTGGGTTCATAGAGAAATCTATGCTTAGAAAGAGAAGGAAGAATTTAGGGCCAACCAAATAATGGCGATTTAAGAGGAAAATTGGCGGTCCCAGGTATACGACCCGTTTGTATCAGCAAAATGCTTTTCAAAGTCAGACAAAAGAAAATAACGAAGAAGATAGAAGATGCTGATATTGAAATTCAATACTCTGGTGTCCATATTAGGCGTCTGGTGTGGTAAGGTGTCCATATTCCATACTTACAAGGCGTTTCAATGAAAACCACAATTTAATAAAGTAAAAATATTCATATATCTAAGCACATGTAGATTACATATACCATTATATTTTAAAAGAAAACTTGTATGTTATGTAAATTTACCTTTTTAACGCTTTATAATGCATATGTGGAAAAACAATTATTCATTTTAAACCATAATGCACACGTAACCAGCGACATACATTGATACATGTTCAAACGCGGTTAGAATAATTTTCCCACTTCCTTATAACGATTTAAAATGAGACTAAACTAGTCGAGGATGAATAGTAGTCGAGGGTGTACAGGCATTTTTCAGGCACGTATTAGTAGATTTCCATCTTAGATTCAGACCACGTTAACTCCTCCAAGCAAATAAACTGTCAAACCATACAATGTGAGTCTGTACGGTTTGACAGTTCATTTACCTTACTTGGAAGAGATAGCGTGGTCTGCCTTTATTGTCACTTAAGGCTTGTTCGGACAAGGCTAGTATTTTAGTCTAGTAGCGAGTAATTTAGTAGCTAAACCATTCGCTACTGCCTAAAAATCGTTCGCATTACAGTCGAGTAAAGTTCACAAGTCAGTGGTATTCTGCAAGATGCAGCGTAATAAAGTGAATAAACTGATAAAGGAAATTGTAACGGCTATTTTAGAAGAGGTGGATGAGGAAATGTGCGTGATTAATAAAAAGAAGCTATGGATACTAAAATGGATGACCTAGGAGGTACTAATCGTCTTTTAAAGGAATTGGCATTGGAAGGTCCCACGAAGGTCCCAAAGAATACTTGAATAGCTTGAGGATGTCCGAAAGTTGTGTGAATTTTCTTTTAATGAAAATACAGTCTCAGATTCTCTGTGGTGGGGGGTGCTAATACTCACTACTAAACTATACTAAAAAAAATAGAATAAAAGGGATTGACTCGACTAAATTACTTACTAATCTACTCGACTAATTTTTTGGTGTTCAGACACGTTTAGCTACTAAATTACTCGCTACTAGACTAAAATACTAGCCTAGTCCGAACACTTGGCTATCTTGAAAAGAACTTTTTGTTGTTGAGTGGAACCTCTTCAAACTGTTCGCAATGAGACTAGCGATCCAATCGCACAACAATCTGCATCAGGAAACAATGGTTAACTATTCGAATCCGAATATGAATACGTGTATGTGATTATACGTGTTGCGTCCGTGTCACACCAGACGGGTGTGTCTAATAAGCCGGCGGCTTTGTAGGATCAGTGGGCTTGTTAGCCGACGACTATTTGACACTCTGACAAAAACAGGAATGTTGCCCAATTGATTGGAATTGGATGTCAAATGAGACTTAAGTTGTGAGGATAGAGGGTTAGGAAAAAACAATCGAAAGTGGATACTTATTTAGGAATCAAAGTAGGTAGTAGTAAAAAAAACTACGTGCTGCAAACCGCACTAATACCAGTACCGGCGAGTACCAGCGAAATCTTATCGACAGTTGTCAGGCACACGAATATATAATTATATATAAAATGTATTGCAAAAAAAAATTACAAATGGCGAACTTAATACCAAACAGCCTTCCTTAAATCCTTACCAGTCAACCATTGGGCTAAACAGAAACATTTTTATGGTGCAGAGCGTGTCAACTATCAACATTATACGAAAAGAGAAACTTATTATATCTGAATAATATAATTAAAACAATAAACTATTCTATTACAAAGATAAATGGTGTTACAGTCTGAAAATGCCTAACTACTTAATGTACCTATAACATAAAAGTTTAAGAATTTAGTCTTTTTTATGCAAAATAGGCAAGCTAAAGCTATATTATAATGAACTGCTTAAATTAAGCATAAATAAGCTAGACATCAATGTTCAGGGAAAAGTTCGATCTAGAAAGATCCAATTCCAATTGTTTGATATAATAATATCGTTTGATAAAATGCCCTCGTGAGAGAAATGCTTCTTGGCTTCTCATTCCCAGAAGTGGCGCTTCTTAATCCGCGGAGTATATTGACAACAAACAAAACTTGTGTCGTCAATATACGAGATATTAATATTATATCATTATGAGCCTTAGCAATTAGCCTTAAAGCATCCGTGTGTTTATCGTTTTTGAAATTCTCGGAATAACCCCCGACCCGACACAATCGGTTAAAGCCTTCCACGATTAATTTGGACAAGCATTTAGCACGTCGATTATACCAATAACGTCATCTTTATTTCCAAGAGCCATTTACTGCAGGCATGGCTGCCGACATGCAAAAAGATTCAAGCGACGTAACAATAACAAAGAAAAATATCGCAGTGTTTTGACTTGACTTGCTTAAGATTATAAAGTGTCGCTTGCGTCGTTTGCGCCCAAGAATCGGCATTTTCTTGATGGCTTTTGTTCAATAATATTTTTATATTCTTGTTTTTAAGTATTTTTAAACAATTATGCATTTGCAGCTCGAAATATGTGATTAGATTCGGTTTGTTAGGAACCGAATACGGCACTAATTGTAAATGTTTACGAGTATGAGATTATTTGCAACACAAGCTTGCCTAACGTCTAGGAAAATTTTGCTTGTTTGTAGAATTTGAGTATCTACATTGTTACCATTAGATATGCTACTATATGCGTGCTTCAGTGAGGCATAGTTGGCTATATCGTCATTTACCGCTTGCTGATCCTACCATTAAGTAAAGGCTAATAGCCCCCTGTGTAGGGGATGCCTGTCGGCCGAAGAAACAGCTACCCACGTGATCCTGGAATGCACTGCCGTAGCTAAGCAACGGGCTGAAATCCTCAAAGCACCGAGGTCACTTCGTGAAGCCTGTGGAGACACCAGGAGAATCCTGCGCTTCTGGACGGAGTTAGGCTGGCTAGACTATTAGCTGGCAAATCTGTACGCACAATGGCCCGAACATACACGGGCTAAGTGCGGAAAGCGGAGCCCATAACCATAACCATAACCATAAGTAAAGGCTAAATTGTTATTCTATTCTACTGATTAATTTATTATTTAGCCAATTCAAGATATGTTGGTAATTGTTAAATGTATTTTAGTAAAATACATATGAAACAGGTTTACTTACTCACGTCGTATCTAAAAGTCGAACATCGCTCGTTTCGAATCCGTTCGCGATTCATGATAAGGAGACCCGATCTGTCACGCCAAACGCCAAACTCGGTATACTTCAATTTATAATTATTTATTTATTTATTTAAACTTTATTGCACAAAACAAAAAGTGTAGGGGGAGATGGGGTACCTTGATACGATTTTTTTGCATAGACGACAAAAACGGCAGGGAAAGAGTAATTTCAACAAACAATATTTTGATAGCTCGAGTGTTTAACTAAGTTTAAACGTAAGTGTACATTTATCCGTAAAATAACATATTGATTTTTTATGTATTTTTTTCTGAAAAATGGGATTTGTATCAAACTACCCCGTATACGGGGCGGTTTGATACACACCTGGGGTACTTTGATACTCCCACATATATTCCTATGTAATATATATAATCTTATTTAAAAATGAAAGAAAATGCATTATATTGATTTATATTATCATTTATTTATGGCATAATCAGTCTCATGAATGTTTATGGCAAATCAACTAGGTTTTATCAGTAACTTTAATTTGTACTTATATTTATCTTTGATATATATAGGTAAATAGTCAACATATATATCCTACACCTCTTTGTCTTATAAACTTAAGATCACATGCTAACAATCAGTTGTTTTGAAACACTAACAGTAACATATAAACATTATTTATGTATTGACATACATTGATACAGTATCAATCTACCCCACAGACGTTTGTATCTATGTGCCCCGAGGTATTTTTTTAAATACAAATTAAGATAGAAAAAAATCTAGAAGTATCTAGAATAAAATGGCTATTGTATAGAATAATTCAACGTATTTAATTACTGCATGTCGTAGATTCCTCTCCGATAACGTTATAATACTGCCTAATAAGTCACTTCCTAAAATGATCGATTTTTTACTCGCGGTCTTAAAAAACGTGTCCGTACTTGTCAAATGCGTTTGAGCGACTGAGCCGCGGTGAAACTCCGGCGCCTCATTCGCCTTGTAAGTGACGTCTATGTGTGCGTGAATGAATTGTACACAACCATTCGTTTAGGTTTTATGACTACCGTATCTATGTGCCCCGCGTATCAATGTACCCCCACTCCCCCTACAAATGGCGGACTTATGTATTTGATTATGTATTAATTATGTATTTGATTAGCTTATCAGCTGTCAGATGTCAGATTAGTACATAATAAAAAGCATACACCAACATTAGGTTAATTCGAATGTTGTTCGTGCAGTAGGCAGGTGACAATACGTAGGCCTTTCACAAATCTCTGTCGCTATTAAACGTTGCGTGATCGGTACCGTCGCGTGCGCAGGTCAGGCCGACACCGGATACTGCTCTTATGGTAGAAGAAAACAAGGTATGACACTCTGGCTTGTGAGACTTTGTACGTTCGTCTCCATTGGAGAATGTTACTATGTCGCAATTTAAATGATACATTTTTATCTTTATATCTTCTAAACATAATCTATAAATTATTTCCACGAAATTACAAACAAAAAAAATTAAATATATGGGATGTTGCACTATGACGTCATACTACAGCATCAACTTTGTATGAAAACTGAACTTTGGACACTCATAATTCAGCTAATTTTGATTATATGACAAAACTAATTAAACTAGCTACAGATTAATTCGTATTATCAAAGGCTTCCAAGCTACATACTATTTATCTAAAAATAAGGAAAATAATGTTTTAATTATTATGCGTTTATTCATTCAATTCACTGACTAAAATTTATTTAGTCGTAATAATTGATTTAAACACTCACGACTGTATCAGATTCATACAGGTAACAGGGGAAACAGATTCACAGAACCAACCAACCATGTGATGACGTCTAGTCTCGCCTGCCATTCTGGAGTGTCAAACCTTCTTTTCTTATACCATGGATCTACAGTAATCGGAATATTCGGAAGTAGATAAAGCTGAGATACCTGTACCATGCCAGAGATACCTGTTCCGAAGACCTAAGGTAAAAGTGTATTTTTAGGGTTCCGTAGTCACTATTAGGAACCCTTATAGTTTCGCCATGTCCGTCTGTCCGTTTGTCCGTCCGTCCACGGCTTAGCTCCGTGATCATTAGTACTAGAAAGCTGAAATTTGGTATGAGTATGTGTATGTATCACGCCGAAAAAACGGTAAAATAAAAAGTAAAAAAAAAAAAAAAATTCGGGTATGTCTCGAACACCTCTTTTTTTTGTTTCAACACTAGTGTGTGGGGTGCCGTTGAATAGGTCTTTTGAAAATAATAGGGGTCTTCAAACATTATTTTTTGATAAAGTCAGCAGTTTTGTAAATATTCGCACCGAAAATAAAAAAAATTACGTCCCCCCTCCCCCTCTAACTTTTCAACCACGGGTCAAAAAATTATGGAAAAATTCATGAACATGAGGCCTTATAAGTACTTTCAATGAAAACTATATTGAACAAAATCGGTTGAGCCGTTTTTGAGTTATCGCAAAATTTCAAAATTTTCTTAAAAGGACGTAAGTTGACTTCCAGAAGGTAATAAGTAATTACAGTTACTTTGGCGTTTACTTACTTTGACTTTTTTATAGAGCTTGAAATCTTTCTCGTAATTTAAACCTAAAACCGCTGTTTTAAGCCCGTCTATTGTGGAGGATGGGCAACTACGGGACCCTACACTGAGCGTGGCCCGACATGCTCTTGGCCGGTTTTTGATACCATGGATCTACAGTAATCGGAATATTCGGAAGTAGATAGAGCTGAGATACCTGTACCATGCCAGAAACCTGTTCCGAAGACCTATACGGTAAAAGTGTATTTTTGAGGTTTACCTAATATACTGGAGCATTTGCCGCCACCGTTACCCTAAGTATGTTTTAGGTCCGCACCATACCTCGGGTTTTTCGGTCCACAAATGATTTAACACGCCGGCAGTAGGCGTCAAATCATTTGTGCACCGGAAACCCCGGGATATAGACACAATGTGTTAGTATTCGAAGGTCAATAAGTCATTAATTCTTAGAAACTAACCTATTATGAACATGAACCCATTATTTTGCTGTTTTTTTCAAATATTTGATAGTTAAGTTTTGAGGCTTATTTAAAATTGATCCCAATATGTTAATAGGAAGGTATTTTAGCTCTACGTAATTCCGATCACTGTTAACTCATCACAAATTATTTTCTTATCAGAATATCAAGCTTCCGAACCGACATATGGATAACGACAAGATACCTATGCGTAAGTACCTGCTAACGGACGAGGGCGGCGAATAATTGTAGTAGTAGAATTAGCTGTTGGACACCAAGACAACTAAATAAATGCATGCCGAAAAGAGGCTAAATTTGCAAAATAAGAACTGCTACGTTGCCTATATCTACTGCGTCATGCTACACAGCAACGCCCTTGGAACGTCATTAACAACTCAAATAACCGTCATTAAAATTCAAAAATATGAATTGTGTCCCTTTATTCGCAACTACCGCGTCTGCGCGATGTGCGCGACTATACGCCAATTTCGTAAAGCCAGTTTCACAACACGATCCGTCGCCGCACTAATCGCCCAATAAACGACCATTTATAACATAATTGTACTTTAATATACCCACACGCCGCGAAACGCCGAAAAACGACAAAACCACTTCATTACGTCTATTGTTGCGATTTCACTCCACTTTCAATGGGTACCCAAACCATTGACAATCGTTTTTTTTTTCGTATCTATTACTGACGTTCACTTGATGTTCGATTTACGAATTTCGAATTTGAATTTGATATGGACCGTTTGGTCCATTGTGAGCGTTCTATACTTGAATTCGCTTTACGTGTAAATGACGAGTAGTTTTCGTTTGCAAAGAGGCGCCACTGTTAAACGTAGTACAAATCTATTTGAAAAGTAGTCAGTTTTGGCCGCCGAGGCGAATGACTGCGGCTTCATAGAGTCGCTCAGTCTGTACGTTTCCCGTAGACAATAAAATAAATGCGAAACCATAGATCATTCCGGGTGTTCTCATGTTAATTCGTCACACAGAGGAGGCTGGGTGTTGGCCCAATTCTTTTGCCGCAGGCATTAAAAAAACGAGGGGAGTGATGTGATGAATTTGAAATCGGCAATCATTACTTGCAATATAGCTCTCAATTTATTGACTACTTCATATTTTTATTACACAAACCTATTAATGCTATTGAATGAATAGCGTAACAGCAGTGATGCTACTTTTTGCTCCAATATTGGAATGTGTTAATTTAATTTCGATATCATGTGTAACATTAAATAAGCAGTTATTGCCTAGTGAAAGCTTTTGTATGATTATTCTATACTAATATGAATAACTCGCAATCTAATCTTTGCATTCCAAAGCGCAGTTTCCCCACATTTCAAAAAATACTTAATTAATAGCTATCGTGACCATGTGGTCATCTCTAACGCCATCAAATACCACATAGATAAGTATTAAAAACAATGATTAATTATATTTATCATTAACACAATATAGCCTGTTGCAAGGACCAAAAGTTTGGAATTCGAATGAAGAGTTTAGTTACCATACGAGCTTTCAATAGTTACTGATATTGGATTGTGTGTGGGAGCCATGATTTCAACAAAAAAAGAAACAACTGTCAACGCCCAAGGCAGCGCGTGCCACACCAAATTAATTATAATGACGTTTTAATTATAAATTCACACGACGCTACCATTAAAATAACGATTATTTCTAAATTACAACGGTTACCTACACACAATGAAAATTTAAAATTCGAACAAACTGTTTTGACACATAGCTTCCTCAAATAATAAAATTACACCTTGCAACACCTTTTTTTATTATTGTTTAAAAAACCAACGCGAATTAAGAACATTCAATGATTGTATGTTCGAAACAATTAAATCGAATTTTGAATTGTATTTGATATCAACAACTGTTACCGGCCAGTATAAAGGGAGCTACCGTATTTTTAGTTATCGTAGGAAATTCGAAGACATTAAATGAAAACTTGGGGAGCGTATACAATGGTTTTATTTCGCGAAACGTCATTACACCCTACCGCACGTATTAACCTCAAAATTACAGCTTTGTGTATACAAAGACAGCATGTTTTTTTATTTATTTTACAGCGACATAAATGGCAATGTATTAATTACGATACAGAAGTTAACATAAGTTAGCAGCTCTTGCATGTTATTAAGTGGCTTTCTTCGAGTTTTGTATGGGTTTTATAAAGCGTTACTAAGTTTTCGCCTTTTATTCATTGTGTTATTGAGGCATGGAATTATAAATAATAGCTGGATAATTACGAAAAAGTCGTGCGTGGGAGAGATTGCATAGTAACGGACTATTATTTGTGAATAACGATCGTGTTTTCGTCATCGATTTGCGATGACACACTTCGAATGATTATTGATGACGAGATGACATTTCACGTGCCGAGTTCTATTGTTACCAGCAACCTATTATTTACCGGCAATAAGTTCATTGCCATTATTTCAGTAAATTACCAATCCAAAACAAATTATAAAAATAATACGAGACAGTAATATGTACTTACGTCATTTTTTTTCTGTTTTAGTGGATCTGATTGAAGTTTGAATGGATTAGATATACATAATGATGAATTCCAATCATTACAATACTTACGTTTTTAGAAGTAGATAAAATCGAGCATTTAATGTAGGTGGGTAAGTGTGTCAGTCGCTTGACTCTCTCACTTCCATTAAAACAGGTTAAGACGAATTTTTCATTAAAAAAAATGTCAAAGTGACAAATCTCGAGTCCCTATTAAAGCCCCATAAAGACAATACCGCTAGCCTTGCATCATGTGTGGCAACACTAATAGCCCCCGCCGCCTTTGGTGTCCAATTTGTCTCATAAACTGGCCTCACTAACGCGTTATTGCCGATTATTTGTCAATAGAATGCAACCAAAGACAAGTCATGTTTACAAGCAATTATTAATTTCTACGCTTTATCGCTTTCATGCGATGATACTGGCCATAGTTAACGATTTAACAACCAATATGAATATTTCAAAGCGACCTAAACAGGACAGTACCCAGTCTGACCTGAACTACGTTTTCTTAAAGTCAGCTATGAATGTAAAGCTCAAATTATGATGGTGTTGATTGCTTGTGGGCGACCAATTAACGAATAACAAACTCTGTCCGTAACCAATTCTCGTACAGTTTTAACAATTTTGAGTTTCGAACACGTCGTGGAGTGTAATTGGGCATTGACATTAGGCTGGACATGGGTGGATCAAGTTTTTCTTGCTGTTATTCTGTCCCGTGACCCAGGGGACCATAGTGATTAAACTTCTAAGAAGTGTTGATAATATTACTGGTATTGTCAGGTGATAGTCTACATCAGAATGGGCTTATAACTGCTTAAATTACAAAGCTTTTGCTAAATATAAACACAGAAAATCGTAGATTTAAAAGTGACCCAGGGGACATCACCATGGCAACGAGTGGCAGAAAATAGTTGATCGACCCACATACATTGGTCAAGCACTTTCATGAACTTATTCTGTATAATACTGATACGTTGGTAAGCGATAACTGACAAGTCATGAATGGTCAAAAGAAACGTAAGTAGGTATATAGTATTCAATATTATTTTTGTCGATCTTTGCAATATAGTTTGCCCAAGTAGGCCAAGACTATTTATTAGGTAGGTATGCTACCTATAAAGCACAGTTTAATTTTGACGTTCCATTTAAAGATCAATTTGTTGTAGCTATTGTGGCGGCCTAGGTACTGGCTGGTTTTCCGCAACTCAACGTCTTATAAGTTTTACATTACACTGCGCCTATTTTGCACGAGGGGTTGATGTCACTACTCTTGCCAATCCAAGAACAATATTGTTACAGAATATAATAACGACGGAAAACTAAAATACTTAAAGAAGACATCACTGCTCATTTTCCCTATACTATCAGCGTGTTAAGTTTGTACCTGATAACTACGGCGTCGGATACAAATGAGGTCCAAATTTAAAGTAGCCGGGTTAGGCAAATCGAGGTTTCATTCTCGACTGTTTCATCCTCCAAATCTTAATCGTAATAAATAAATTGAAACTGTAAATGATTAAAAAAATGATGTTCTCAGCGTCCGTTTGCGGTGGAATTTTATCCAAAAACAGACGCGTAGTACACTAATTATATAATATTACGCGCAAATATTTAGATGTATCTACGGCCTGAACATTTCCTTTCCATTCAGTTCCTTAAATTTCGTAACGATTTGTTAAGTTTTGAAGTAGGGAGACAGACAAGAACAAAATCTCGATTTGTATGGAGAAATTAGCAGTGGTATTTCCTCTTAATGTTCTGTGAACTTCTACATTTAATTTAATTTATAGTTTATTCCGTACTGAGTAAGTAACTGGAACTTAAATAATGTACTTATGCTCTTTAACAAATATACTTACGTATAGTCTAAATACTCCCTTACACCGGTGTCGGCGGCACGCGACTTCTTCAAACAACGCGTTCCAAATTCAAATAAAGCAAATTCAAAATACGAACACGACAGCCAACGCTCACCACCTCATAATTCACTCAATGATGTAGTTATAAAAACAGCTATATTACGTATACTGTTAAAGTTCAAATTTAATTAGAATGTGAAGGAGTTACTTGAGTTTGCTAAAGTTACTGATCAAGTTCGGATGTGTGGCGAATGGATTTTACAGAATACCGCTATTTAAAAAGTTGAGTGACCATAGACAAGCCTCATACGATTGTTTTTAATTATTCTTTGTTTTGTGGCCAGTGTTCCGAACCGTACCAAAAATGTTTTACGGGTTCTTTGGCGGCAGGAAAATGTTGACCGCGGTGTTGCAATATTCTGATGTGTATGAGAAGTATGAGAACTCAGCGCAAGAAAATATATATTTTTAAAACTTTCGTGAGACATCTCTACTATAAAACGGTTTAAAACTCCCGTAAAAATTGACAAGAACGATCCGACATATTTCGAACTCGCTTATAAGTTAAAACAATTATTAAATTAAAATAACGTCAGTATTTTACTAAAGATCAATCATTTGAATCATTGTATGCTTAGTAAATTTAAACAAGTTACATGCATTTTATCTTCCGAAAGAAAGAATAATGATTAACTCAATATATTTATTCATGAAAATTCTATATTTTCATTTATAACTAATTGAAGTTCTGTTCAAGTACCTATTTTATATTCTATTAAAATCATAGTTTGAAAACAAAAAGACACAACTCAAATTAAAATTTCAATCTAATATACCAGTTATTTAAAAAGAATACTACACGAAACTTTCATGATTTTCACTTATTATTATTAAACGGGACTTAATCGCATGCAAAAAAAGGTGTTCATTTAATTTCCTCAACGTTTCGGACGTGATATTACACCCATGGTCCCGAAGGGACCCTTCGCTTCATTCCCGTTTTATTTATTTATTTAAACTTTATTTACGCACAAAACAAAAGTCAGTACAAATGGCGAACTTAATGCCTAATGGCATTCTCTACCAGTCAACCATAGGGCCAAACAGAGATGCTTCAAGTGGGTGCAGAGTAGAAAATTAATCGTTCTTTTCCGTTTTGTTATAGGTAATAATGAGGAAATAGTGTAGTGTCGATGCATGTAGCACTTTTTTTGACACGTCTTGTCATCGCTGGTTAGTCCTCACTGTTTGTGTAGTGAGTAGAATCTTGTGTGGGACTACCAACTAACTCACTAAAGGGAATGTCTCCACAGTACACACCACACGAGTTTTAGTATTAGTACTAAAGGTAAGATACTTGATAGAGTTGTCCATGCCGACTAAGGGATCGAGTCATAAATAGTAACATTTCTGTTTAGTACTAATTTACTCAAAGGTTAACTGGAAGAAATCCCTTAAAGGCATAAGTTCGCCTTTGTTCATGCTTATTCTTTTGAATCGTATTTCTTGTTTTTGTGTATTTAGCGATGACAGTTGACTAGCCCTCACGTTTGCAGTAGGTACAGCTGCCGGCAAACTTTTAGAGCGTAACCTTGACTGCGCAGTAGCCGATTTACGTACAAATGTACAGATCTGCCATTTTTGTTCTAAAAGTTTGCCAGCAACTATACCGGGATATGAGCATTGAACAGGAGCTAAGGTCATCTCATCACTCAGATGGTATCACTTAAGGTAATAGGGTTGTCAATCAAAGATATAGTTAACACATAATTGTTTATTTACACCAGCTTATATGCACAGTACCGAAGGCTTGCGCCGCTACATAGTATAAAAGGTCACATTGCTGCGACAGGAACGAGAGGTCTATATACAGCCGCACTCTTTCAAGGACTATTTTGACTTACACTTTTAAAAAATATATAATCATACAAAAAATAAAAAATATATAAAAGAAACATTTACAAAATATATTAATTTAGGAATACAAAGCATTGTGATATAAAAACAACACAAATCCTCCAGTTATGTTTAAAGTTGTTCAAAGTTATTGTTAGTCAAACATGGCGAACCAGGAACAACTACTTATATGTAGGCACTTTAAAATAAGTATATTTTGTAATACATTTATTAGATGTACAATTTAAACTATATTTAAGGATTTGTATTGTGTGGTCAAGTCATTCCCATTCCAGGATAAAACATTGTTTCAAGTAAACAACACACATCATGGCAGATCTAATAATAGATACGCAACATAAATTTTACATAAAAAAACAGATTTTAATACATGTTTGCCGAATGAAACAAACTATACTCATATGACAGTTCGAATTTATTAATTTATGTTTTAAGTCAAAATTCATCAATACCTAATAGAATATGAATTCAATTTATCATACTTTTCTTATTGATCTGATGGCTGTCAATAAGAGTACCAAATAACTAAATAAAAAAATGTAACTTTAATATTTTCTTCGGTTTCCGCGACTGTCACACATTTAAATAAAACAATTTAAACGGATTATATCGCGTATATTAATTATTTGAGCCTCCCTGACGTTTCAGTACCTTTACAGATACCGTTGTCAAAGGTTGACTGAGAAAAACACAATTTTTCTCTGTCAAAGTTACATTTGTGCAAACGTACACATTTTTATGTTGTTTTTTCTCTAATAAAATGTTGTGCAAACTACCCATTTTGTAAATATTAATTTAAAAATAAAGGTGTTCATACATGCCAGATGGGCCTAATGTGTAAAGACAGTTACACATGTGCCAGAAGGGCATTTATTATTTATTTAAAATATCTACCAGCGGTTCACTAAAGGCTTACTGAGGAGAAAGAACCGCCAAAGAAAACTCCCAGATTGCCTTATTAATTACTATAAAATACTTTTAAACAAAAACTCTACATATACTACTTTTGACACTAATTTGTTTTACACCGTTCGAGGCCCAAGGTTTCCAGTCTTGTGTCTTGCTTGATCCTTGATAACCACCACTTGTCATTACCACCGGCTTGGGATCCTGTTGTACATCTTATCAAGCGAACGGTGTAAAACAAATTAGTGTCAAAAGTAGTATATGTAGAGTTTTTGTTTAAAAGTATTTTATAGTAATAAATAAGGCAATCTGGGAGTTTTCTTTGGCGGTTCTTTCTCCTCAGTAAGCCTTTAGTGAACCGCTGGTAGATATTTTAAATAAATAATAAATGCCCTTCTGGCACATGTGTAACTGTCTTTACACATTAGGCCCATCTGGCATGTATGAACACCTTTATTTTTAAATTAATATTTACAAAATGGGTAGTTTGCACAAATGTAACTTTGACAGAGAAAAATTGTGTTTTTCTCAGTCAACCTTTGACAACGGTATCTGTAAAGGTACTGAAACGTCAGGGAGGCTCAAATAATTAATATACGCGATATAATCCGTTTAAATTGTTTTATTTAAATATGTAACTTTAATCCATAAGTGTACCAAATAAAAATAAAAAATCGTTTGCACCTTGTTCATAATTAAATAATACAAATTTCGAAAACACGGGCTACAGTTTTATATTTTCCTTCTGATTATATTTGTGTCGGGGTAAGCGTGGATCATACGTGCAACTAGCATGTGCATTCGTGGCACACGTTACAGGTTCAAGCCATTATTAGTGAAATGGCTGGGTTTCGACGACGGTGCTGCCCTCCCACACATCGACTGTTTTTTTTTTTTTAACGACAATTTATTGCACCTATTTGTATTGTATCCACTTTATTGAATAAATTATATTTTACTATATTATTACAATGTAATGATAGTACCTAGTATAATCAAAATAGTGTCCTTGAAAGATCATTTCATGGCGCTAAATAGAGAAAGTAAGGCCACGTAAAAATATGAGAATGGTTATTTTTTACTTCCTTCCTTCCTAAACTTCAAATGTGCTGTGAATGCTCAATTTGCATTATTTGATAAGAATGGCACTAAACTTAGAATGTGTTTAACAAAATACCTAAATAACGTTATTAGTGACTAATGTGTTTTTTCGTGGCCTTACTCAATCGTACTTTAAATATAACGGTAATATAATTCAATTTTAACTATTAATATATTACACAGTTCTAGAGCTTGTGCAGAATTACATTAACATCGTTAAGGCATAAGTAATTGGTAAAGCCTGACCAGAAATATATGAGGGTGCGCCATATTGCGGAATTTCACTGGAACTAATTTCTTACACTGGCAATGATTTTATGATGGTTTGTCAACAACGTCAATGTCATTCGTGGTGCTTTCTTTATAAGACAAATATTTAAAATTATCCAAAGAAAATGCCGAAAACCATTTACAGTCGTGAACGTAAGATTATAAATAAAGTGTACACGTGTTTACTAAACGAAAAACAGTCAGGAAAAGAGTGCATTCCATTAAATGATATTACGAGGTTAACATAGTGGAACTGACAGGTATTTAAACTAATGTCATTATAGTGGGTTGCGATTGGTTGCAAAATTGTTGCCATGTAAATCTTATAAATAGCGCCCTCTTGACAATCCTCATATATTTCTGGTCAGGCTTTATATAGAATTGTTTCACGTAACAAAAAATAATTATACATATTCGGGCAAATTCAAGTGTCTCGTATGTAATTTGCTTAAAATATCGAAAATTACAAATATGTAGCAATTTATATTTGTGAGCCCAGTACGCTTGGACAACTCGTTGTTATTAAACTTTATAGCACATAATTATTATAAACGGTTTAAACTCAACTAAAAATTGACAGACGGCCCGACATGTTGTTGTTGTTGATGAAAGTCCACACAACTGTCACAAGCAACTATTTCTCGCCCGAGATAATTGCCTGTCTCTTTCTGTGCAGTAATGTGCGAGGGAGAGGTGTAGCGCTATGTCGCGCGAAAATAGTTGTGCTAGACGGGCAGGTAAATGCAATGGCAATGTTTACGTGAATTTAAACTATATATAATGATTATACAACGTGGGTCCTGTAACATAAGCAAAAAATTAAAACATTGATTTTACTCGTTAAACTGAACAACATTTGTTCAGCAACTTTAAAAAAAATACAGTTTTCAAAATTTTATTATTTCAAACAAAGTAAATAGTATTTTCAATGTATGTCGTCAATTGTCGTCCAACGTTGACATTCCCTGAGCTATGTCAATGGACATAGCTGTCACTCTACTAATATCGGACATTTCGCAATACATTGCTTCTTTGTCTAAACTTTATTCTACAAATGTCATTTAATAGTTAATACACGTTATTTTCAGAAGTTGCTTAACAAATGTTGTTTAGTTTCAAGGGACGAATCTATGTTTTAATTTATTGCTCCTGTTACAGGGCCCACCCTTTATAAGATGTTCCACTATTGTTTTCATAAGATTATTTATAGCACATTGAAACGGGTCATGTTCGTAGTTTTTGATATTTTTAGCGTAGATAAACTATGCCTGACTTAACCTCTTTCAACCATTTTTAAAATATAATACCAGTCGGTAATAATGTCGCCTTTTTTCGGTAATTAGTGACGGATCACTATTTGAACTAATTCTTATTAGTATTTTATCTACTAATTACGATTTAGTCGCAGTTTCCTTTTATCCTCCATCGTTTACAAAACTATGGAAAGATACCATCTTACGTGTAGGTACTTATAGTATAATTATGACCTATACATTTATCTATGTATGTACACAGTAACTTTTAGGTTCCAATTTATGCGACTGATGCGTAGAAGTTTTAACCATAATTCTTATATTGCACGTAACGGACTCAATACATATAAAAAATACATGAATAACTTAATTCGATTTAAAATTTGGAAATTGCAGGAATTCGACACATCAGTCGACATAAACCACAATAAATAATTTAGGAATATCTCTATAAAATTATTAAGTACTTAAATAATAAAATCAACTATCACATTTAAATTTCCAACGAAGCTTCTTCATAAGTTTTTGTACAGTTACAATTACTCCTATCAGATCTATCAATGTATGTACAACTAACGCTAAAGAGAGTGAAGTACTTTACGCCATACTATCGCCATACTAACTATCAGTGAAGATAAATCAAACGTCACTATTAAAAAGTCCGTTAATTCAAAAAGTATTTCACCACAGAGTTCGTTCGAATTTCGAACATTCGATTTTAATAATCGAGCGCGCGGCGATCGTACATCGCTTCCTGTGCGATCGCGCGCGAGGCCTCGTTTCATTTGGACGCGTTCACGACCAGATTAGTAGCTGCCTCCTCACTCGCCCCTATGCTCATAGCCTTCTTCTTCAAGATCCCTAGGTCTGTGACATTTTCTAGAAAGCTCTTATGCGCGGACAGTACTTTAGCACTTTCGACGTCCTTTTTCAACTCCTCCATGTCTCTCTTCAATTTTGCCCGCCTGTTCTGGAACCAGGTGATGACTTGGGCGTTAGAGAGACCGAGAGAGCTGGCTATTTCGTCTCTATCTGCCGGTGAGAGGTACTTTTGGTAGAGGAACCGTTTCTCTAGCTCGAAGATCTGGTGATTCGTGAAGGCGGTTCGTGATTTTCTCTTCTTCTTCGGCTGTGGCCTCGAGTTGAAGAGATTCAGGTGATTTGACTGACCATCTGGAACAATGAAAAGATAACTATTAATATGATGTGATGAAGAAAGTCCACGGTCCAAGAGAGTCCACGGTTTTGGGGACGTAATCATTGGTTGGATCTTCTAGACTGGAATCAATAAAGTGTCAATATGTTCTAATAATTATGCTAGTTAATTTGTGGTTGATAATTTAATTTTGTCAAAAAACGAAGGTGAGTGCAACCCTCTTGATTACAACACCTAATAAAATTAATTAAGGTCGACCAAGATACAGACATCAGTAGGAACTCTCAAATTAGGGGCAATTCTGCTGTATATCACAGATACTCAACCATAGAGTATTAGGCAGATAAGAGACTTTTTATCAGGTATTAAAACAGTATTCGTGTCTATGACAGTCGTAAAGAGCCCGCAGCGCTAAAATGTAACTCTTCCGTCGTAAAATACACAATAAAACACGCCCGAGTTTAACGAGTAGCGGATACGGGTCAAGTGACCCAAGTGAACGACAACTTGAGCCAGTCGGATGGAACATTGTATTCCCGATGACGCATTTTGGTGAAATGGCCTTTCTAAATAGGGCTTGAATTGCTTGAGGCCTTTCGATTCCATATCCCCCCCAGTAGGTAGGCAATCTATCGGACCTATATTTATATTTGCTAGTTGAGCTACATTAGGATTAGGATGCTTATTATTCCTGTAGAACTAAAAGTGGACTAGCCAAAGCCAAACATGTAAAATGCTAGATGCAGAATAATTTATAGAGGTACATAAACATAATATATTATAGGTACGTACCTATATTTATATAATGAAACAATACATTGTTTATTTGTGTTCCCGGCTTACGTAAATATAGTATTTGTAATTTCACAACGTTAACATTAGATATGCATAGGTAGGGTATTAAAAAACCTAAAATCAGATACAGAATAGAAAAATTGCAATTTTCTTTTATTACACTAGCAACCGTAACGGAAATGAAGTAGGGCAACAATACTATCGCCTTCCGGTTTTACTCTACACACATTATCTTTGGTTTAGTAATGTTCTAAATGTTACGGCTTAAATTACTTCAATTTTAAAATGGAAGTGAGGTAAATATTCATTAATAACGTTGAAATTTGCTAATTTTTTTTTGTTTCGATTGAGTAACATTTTTAATAAAACCACATTAAATTCAATAGACAACACCAACTATTCCACGTTTATGATCAAATATATCTACCTACCAACGTTTACCTACTAGCACTAGCACACAAACCACTAAGTATAATTATTTAGTATAAAAAATTTAACATTTCGAAACCGATGTTCCAAAGCACCTAATAAAGTAAAAATGGTAGTTAACGTTAGTTTATGGTACTTTTTTCTCGACCTCCACGGAGTTTCATGACACGAGCGTTTATAACGCGCGGTTCACCGCAGAAATTAATAAAATAACCCATCCGCGACCGTTAATTCGAACGCCTATGCGATGTCATCGTTTTGGAACGCGAGTTCGAAATTTAAAATATGCAATTACAGACACCACATGAGATGAAGTGCGCTGCTTACGTGCGTACTTTAGGTAAAAAAAAATGTGTCACGAAACATTTTTTAAAGATTTTTTTGCATTTCAAACAAAAACAAAAAATACGTGTTCGTTGTTGTAGGTTTTATATTAAAAACGCCAATCGTTTATTTCAGTAATTATACTTCATGGTTACGTTACGATCTCCATTTATACATTATCGAATGCAATTACCAATCGCAGTGCAACATGGCGACCGGAAACGCGGCCATATTGTACGTAATGCCAACTGAATAAGCCCAAACAATCGGCCATTGCATTAACGACCTTTTTAAAAATAAATCTCATTAATTAGTGACCAGTGATATTATTTTTGGTTCAAAGAGAGGCAAGAAAGTATTCTTATTGGAGTTTTTGTTACTTACCTATTTTTTGGATAAATATTCCGTTAACTATATAAATGAATGCTTTAAATCCATTGACATCAAAATATTGTAGAAGAAATCTACAGAAAACAATAAAAAATGACTGCCATTAGCATCAGAGTCATTCGTATGCATCAAGGCAATCAAGCCAAAGTATTTTTGTTTTTTAATGTTTTTGGTAGCGGATACCCGCTTATTATGCCTAGTTCTCGTAATTACCAGTGTTGCCAGCGCAAACGAGTTGCCATACAAATTCTAAGGGTGTGATTCATATCAATTGATAATTATTTTGATAGGATTTTATATTTTATTGTTGATAATGAATGTCTTGTGAGGTGTGGGGTCATTTAGTGGGTATATAATTAGCATACTTTAGTGTATGGAATTAGGTATTTCTAAACCTTAACTTTAATATCTTCGTCAGAACATTAGGTTGGTTTTGGTTTGGATTTTTAAACGCTATATACAAATTAAAAAATAAAGATAGGTATTGAAGTAGATATTTCATTACTTCACCTAAATATACGAACATTCTTAAATACCTTTATTTCCTGTAGACCCCATTAATTACTTTTTTAATCGTTCGCAACTAAACAGGCTTAAAAAAGTCTAAGCAACCATAGACGAGAACACACGCACCCGATTTCGCCACGCTTTTTGCGTTCAATACTGAATCAATCACTGGTTTTCAAACGTTTTTATACAGATACGATAACCATAGCAAGCTCGTATAGACGTCGTTATATTCTTCTAAATTTAAAATCTAAACGTTTTTGATAGAGTCCTATTCGTATTAACGTCATTGATTGGAATTCGATTTTTGGATGTTTTGGTTGTTTCTCATAAAATACCTTTGGTGGCATAACGAGGTGTGTTATGGAAAAAAACTGGCCAGCATTCAATTTGTACTCGTTAAGGAGCTGTCCCCGTCCTTTGTGAAGGCGTCACGTTTGTGATCGAGCGATGCGATCGGCATTTGTTCGAGTTTCTTTCACCAGGAATATAGTTACGGCTGAGTGCAGGCGAAATTAAGGGACGGTTAATAATCCGGGTCGAAGGACCATATGGTTTAGTTTAGGGAACGAGATTGCAGCACTACTATTTACTGTTAAAGTGTTAATGATTTGATAATTGAGTTTAAAACTATAGTGAACACGTTACGAAATCCATCTTGTTATCAATATTTACGTCCTTTAGTAGAGTTGCGTAGTAGTTAAAAAATCTAATCTAATCTAATCTAAGCTTGAGGTTTTTCGAGTGAATATGTATTTTATTATATTCTTTTATTTTTACACACTGATACTACTCGTACCTAACTACTCAGTGAAATCCTTGTCTAAATTCAACGGGATCTACATCAAAAAGATGGGCTAATACAGGCGCTAGTCATTCTTGCTACTGCTCTATTTCTCAAATGTAAAATAAATAAAAAAATCCTTTAGCTAATTCACTTAACTCCAACCTTTCTAACTAGACGTAACATGCAACAAAACCATTCCTTTGCCAATACGTGCGTATCGATCCAAACGCACCTCCACACCAACCCTACAACAACTCGACAATTATTCTATTCATCTATCCATTGCTTCTTTTAACCCTATATTGGAATAGAATACACCAATCCACACAGCAATGGAATTCGAAATAGAGATGACTGATATGTTTTTCCGTGTTAACATCTGACTTGGTGAAGATAAGGGTCAAATGTATGCCCCTCACAAGCGCGCCCCGCGTGATGGTATTGAAGAAATAATTAAGTATCCGCATCCGTGAAAATAAGAGATTTCCGATAGAATAGGATCGTCGTGACGGATAAACGATTAGTAACAGTTTTTGTCGTTTAAAAAATAAACTTAAGCTTGCACTTGCTGTAATATAATATTATATGTATTATAACAAAACGGGACTTAATCGCATTCAAAAATTGTTTAATTACCTCGAAGTTTTGAATGTCATTGTCTGGTAGGGACACCCGTCGTTAAGGCCCTTTTTTATAATATAATGTGTTAAAATCGAGTAAATTTAATCAATATATTACAGAAATATGTAGCAAAATATCGACCGATCGGTATCGGTTGTATTTGCAAAAGCTGATCGACATTTATTATGCGTTTTTTTTTTGCAAAATCAACACCAACGATCATTTAAAGCCGAGGTTACATGTACAAAATGTAGTTAACTACAAGTAGGTATTACATAATGTAATAAATTCACACAATTCTATTATACCTACTATACTTAAGTATAATCTGCCTGCCAAAAATTACTTATAAAAACCCGCACGCATATTCCTAAAGCTTACTTAATCATAATCATAATTACGGCATTTTATTTACAATAATTTCGGACGAACCAGCAATCAGGGACATAATCAGCCTAATCGTTGGACCTAAATTATGACTGTAAACGACAAACGCGAAATAACGTCAACGTCTCAAAAAACGTCGCATTTCGCGTTGGACACGGTCGCGTTTTAGCACCTGACTAGCTTATAATTATGTTATTCTAATTTAGCCGCAAGGTGTGATCAGTTCGATGGATTAATGTTGCGTTGCGCAGGCGATGACGTTTAATGTCCGTTTATGTACCTACAATTGACATCATTTCATATTTATAATAGGTGGAAATTAATATAGAGATCGACAGAGCTTTATGTCGTGTACCTTAAAAAAAAACTTTGAATTTATTCTTCTGTATTTAAAGAAATATAAGTAAATACATCAAATACAGTGCAACATAAAAGAGTAGAAAATAAATGAGGGCGCCACTTCCTTCGCAACTGCCACATTTTTGACGTAAAGTGCTTGAATATGGTAACAATTTTGTATGAAAAATTGTAGTTCCTTTATCATCCGTTTTCTACTCTTTTGTGTCGCACTGTAACTGCAATCTAAGACAATACGGGCTGAATAGGGTTGTTGTCAAAACCAAAGAGCGAAAAAATTTTTTTTTTTTTTTATTTGACGTTGACAGATTTATTTATTTATTTATTTATTTATTGAAAAACAGGTTACATGACAGGTTAGATGACAGATGCATACCGAGTTTTATTAAGTTTTTTTTTTAATAAGAAAACCGACTAAAGTAACCGTTCCATTAAGTTCTGGTTTTGGTGTTGCCACATTTTAAAATGAGTATGTTTTTATAAATTAATAATAAAATAAATAATCATCTCAGAAAATAAATAAAAACAGAGATTACTTCATCGTTTTAAGCAGAATTCAGAAAAGTAATAAAATTATAGTCTTAAAAATATGAAATGTTGTCAATTAAGGAAATTGAAACACGTACGTTTATCGCTCTTGTCGCAATGACAATAAGGGTCAAAAAGGTATCCTTTACGGTACGTTATGTTTTATATATGTTACTTAGGAATACTCGCTTTTGATTGGTTACACAGTATTTTCTTGAGTTCGTCAAAGCTTTTTATAACACCTTTATACTCGTACTGGCGCTTGAAAATAACTTACTAAAATGAAGTCCCAAAATACTTTTGAAGTTAGTTCACTGCAAAAGGGACTGTAAGAGTTTTTTTAACCTGTACTTAGCAAAGTGAGGGTAGATTGCTTGCTGCATCACTCGAGATTCTGGACATTTGGACACTTCTAATACTCGAAAGTAAGCCAGTTTTACTCAGCTTTGTCCAGGTATTTCCTTGACACGCCTTCGCCACTATTATTATAAAGGCGAAAGTTTGTATGTTTGTTACTCGAAGGGTTGAACCAATTTTGATAAAATTTGGCATGGAAGGTAGCTTACACGCTAGATTAACACAGATGCAATTTTTTCCCAAAAAAAAAGGGTTCCTGGACCGTGGGATGAGCGAGTAACATTGCGGGGCACAGATAACCCTAACAATTGATACACATCTATGCAGTCTGCTGCACAACTGTAGTAAGTATCCTTTACGTTTTTTACATCTCAAATACATCAGAAGCGGTTATAAAAACAGGCCGGCATTATCAAAACATATCCCGCCGTTTCGGCGGCACGGCCGGTTTCCCTCCACGGGCGATTGCCACGCAGCAGACAGACAGACAAACAGGCATAATGGCGCGTGACTGTGTTTCTGTTTCGCCTCTTAATTGGGATCCTGTTGGCCGTGGTTTTGAATAATGTGGGAGTAAAAATAGATATGTGTATGGTAGTGACATGGTCTTAGTCATCATTGGAACTTAGAGATTTAAAGACAGCAATATCATTGCTAAAAATTGGGCAAGTGCGAGCCCGACTCGCGCATGAAGGGTACCGTACGTATACATATATATAATCTATGACAAGTTTGTTGTATGGGAGCCCCCTTAAATATTTATTATATTTTATTTTTAGTATTTGTTGTTATAGCGGCAATAGAAATACATCATCTGTGAAAATTTCAACTGTTGTTGCAAATTGCAACTGTGATAGCTAGCTATCACCGTTGTTGAGATACAGCCTGGTGACAGACGGACGGACGGATGGATGGACGGACGGACGGACGGACGGCGAAGTCTCAGTAATAGGGTCCCGTTTTTACCCTTTGGGTACGGAACCCTAAAAAGGGGCCATGAACTAGCTGGCATGACTTTATTGATCGGATCGAGCGAAGTGTCAGTGTTGGATGTCCGGATGTTTTTGCCTACCAATTCTCAACCGATTTTCATGTCATTTTGTGAGTAGGTTCCGTGAGTTTTTTTTTAATTCTAGTTATCAAAATTTTTCATAATGGCGTTTATTATATTGGTTGGAAATGTAATTATTTAAATAGGAAAAATTATTGTCAAAAATGTTGTAAGCAACTTCCATTATCAAGACATTCCGACTTGTTTATTTGCAGTAAAGTGATAGGTAACATTTTCTTTAGCTTATTATCTAAAACAAAAATGAAAAATGCGACTAACTACTCAATCGTGAAAAGTTCCAATTTTCATCGAAATCGTTTTGTATGTTAAAATCGATACAAAAAAAGATCAATTGCCAATTTGACAATCGATTGAGCAGCCGTGCTCGATTCGAGTCGAATCGCACTTAGCTTTGCGACTGGCCGATTCGGATCAGTGCACTCGGCAAAACAAGTGTTGAAAAAAAAAGTAGCTTAACGTTACCAAAATAAAACATCGTTAGAAGTGACTGAGGATATGATATCATTGTTATGGAATATTGATACTGAACTGTCCATGATGGTTATGTATGACAGTCCATCTTTGCTGCTTGGGCACTTTTGAAAAATGCATGCTGCGGCAAAGACCTTCGAACCAAAAACGGAACAAGGCCTTCATATCATCACTACATAGTATAAAACAAAGTCGCTTTCTCTGTCCCTATGTCCCTTTGTACGCTTAAATCTTTCAAACTACGCTACGGGTTTTGATGCGGTTTTTTTTAATAGATAGAGTGATTCAAGAGGAAGGTTTATATGTATAATACATGCATAATTTATCAGCATTGCACCCGAGCGAAGCCGGGGCGGTTCGCTAGTAAAGACTATGACAAAATCGTCTGTAGACAGAGCGCCAGTTATGAGAATATAAAAATCACCGTCCACAGACGTGGCGTAATTTCTGTCTCTATCCCGTCCCGGGAAGTTTTAACATATTCTATTCGCTGTCCGGGTTACCTAAGTGATGGGTTAAGCAACTGTTTGCCAGGAATTCATGATTCCACTATGAAGTCATGTTTCCGTGCTGGATAAACTACAACTTAGACTTACAAGTTGGATCCTTTGTATGAGAATATTGAACGGGTTCAATCTCGAACCAAACCAAAATTCGGGAAAATTAGAGGATAGGCATCGTATTTCATCACAACTCGGCACCAGAAATGATCGTAGACAAAATCATGCAAGTACATAAAACTACAGCCCTCCCTATCCCTATTATAGTCTAGGTACTGTATAACTAAGGCAGCATAATATTTCAGTAGGTTATGTATGTGAGTAATGTAAGCGTTGCCCGGACCTGACAAAACTTCATAAAACACAGTAATAGCATACCTAAACCAAATTACTAAACGAACCCATTTATTAACCAGCACAATCACAAAAGTAGAAAAACATTCGTAGAAACCACATTCTCACGGGCTTCGTTCACACGATATGACCACAACCGAACGACTCTATGATCCTCTGCTAGCCTGGTACCTTACGACTTTTTAGATAACCTCAGTGTACCGTAAACGATATTCGGAGCACCAATCACGTCTTACTACTGGTTTTCCGCCCCGTTGACCATCGCCACATTAGATTTGTTTCATAAAAATCGATTTTTAAATTACGATTCCATTGAGGTTTGCGTTCATTGTAGTTTTTACTGAGTTTTGTCGTTGGAACGGTAAGCACTTGGTGCCCCGCTGGGAAATCTTATTTTCTGGCTCGACGCCAAATTGCTGGCCAGTTACATTAGGAACGCCGTTTGAAATTTGTAATTAACGGTGCTTTATGAAGAAATAGGAAGAAAACCTGAAAGGTCCGTTCAGAAATAGCGTTATATTGAAGGTGTTTTTAAAATGTTAACCAAGTGAAGTAAAGTGCTATTAAGTACCTATAGATGTATTGAGGCCTGTTCCCATAAGGCTAAACTAAAACAGTAGTCTTAATTACCGTTCCTGCTGTACCTATTGTCTTATCTGGGTGTCACTAGCTCATAAACAGAATGAGTTACAGACCTGAAACGTAGAACCTTTTTCTTCAAGGGCTATGAATAATTAATTATGCTAATAATAAATAATGTTTAATTTATTGATCCATGCAAGTCACAAATTGTCTGTCATTCCGATTCTAATTTAAGTCGTTACTGTTTATTAATCGTTTGAATCAATTAACTGTTAATATTCAGTTGGAAGAGTGACAAACTTGCGACGGAAAGGTCTTTGGGCCTACGCCAGGAGCTAACCCGACGTCTTCATAAAACATCCTAAATGTATGTGAATTTCTTAACCACTTACGTCATTTTAAAATCGGTAAAATGTTGTAGCTCTAATAGGAACGTCTTAAGTATATTTGGAAAATTTCAACACTAAAGATCTTTTAGCTATTAGCGACAGAAACACGTATGCTACAATGTCTCATTAAGAGCAATTAGTATGGCATAAATTAAGCAAGTATGTCTTGAACGCAATGATTTATCATCGATATTAATAGTTGAGTCGTTTTAAACAATGATTATAATGACATAATTGGATCTTTATCGTTTTAGTCAATAACGTTTTACACATAACATAACACTTCCTTGGTAAAACGAGGTCGCAAACACCCATACTCATACATAAATATCACAGTGTGTTGATAGATCTTACGGTAATATCTTGACTTATTTCTGTAAGAACGAACTTACACATGTGAACAAAATCGATTCTCTTCATTATGAAGTAAAAAAACGGGCGCTAAAATTCTTCGGCAAATAAGAAGTTCCGTAAAAATATCGTAACGTCTCGTAAATCAATGGCGCTTAAACTACGCATTCCGTTCTAAATTCAAAATTTTACTTTACTTTTCTTCATCTGCGGCTGTCGGAAAAAGCTGCCAGTACAAAAAACGCCCACTACGACTAATTTACTAGCATTACAGCAAAACTCTGTGCGTATTAAGATAAAGCATATTATTGCTAAAAGAAGACCGGAGATAAGTTGGTGCCTGTAAAAAGGTTGCACGCGTGGATTGGCGGCAGTTAGTGCACAACCCATGACAGTGTAACGACCGATGGTTATCGAAAGCGTCTTTAGTCTTTGGGCAGAGCCGGCGTTCTGAATTCGAAATGCAAACTGTTCTTTGTTGAAATGGTTTATGAGAATAAAGTAATCATTTATAATTAAGGATCGTTAGCTATGAATTTTTTGCGTAGGTTTTTTTACATTTTTTACACTGTACTAGTCTATATAATTACTTAGCGGCTATGAAGCTATGAGTCATTTTCTAACTCTTTCCTTACAATTATTCATATTTCGTGGAATTTTACTAAATTATACACCTTTTTAAGAATAGCTAATGTTAACACTCATGTAATTGCAGTTTTTGATATAACTACCGTATAGTTCATGGTCAATTGTTTCGCATTTCGCATGCTGAATTATGAGTTTATCAGACTTACATAGAAAGAAGAGCAAAAAAGTTAAAAATGTTACTCCTCAATGTAGTACACACTACACAGCCAATGGAAAATATAGATTCTCTTGATAATTTTGAAGATGGAGAAATTTAAAGTAATAAGTAACTAGGTATTATATAATTTCACTACAAATATCGCTAAAATGTCACAAAGCACTGCTGAAAACACGGGACATAATCCTTTAGGTCTAAAATTTTTTGCTCGATATTTTTTTCGGCACATATTTTTTGGCCTAATAATCTTTGGTCGATTGTTTTTTATGTCGAAAATTGTTTGGTCTAAATTGTTATGCATATATTTTTTTGGCCGAAAATTGTTTAGTCTAACATTTGTATGGAATAACAATGTTTGGTCGAATGTATTTTATTTTAGGCAATAAAATTGGTATTCCGGATATTGGTGTCACTAATAATCCCTATGTTTGTCTGGAACGCAGTTCTAACCTAACCTAATCTACTGTTCTGGGAGCGCCTTAGTTTTATTAGGGACGCAGTTCTGACCTAACCTACTGTTTTGGAAGAGCCTTATTTTTGTTGGAGACGCAGATCTAACCTAACCTAACCTACTGTTCTGGGAGCGCCTTATTTTTGTTAGGGACGCAGTTCTAACCTAACCTAACCTACTGTTCTGGGAGCGCCTTATTTTTGTTAGGGACGCAGTTCTAACCTAACCTAACCTACTGTTATGGAAGAGCCTTATTTTTGTTGGGGACGCAGTTCTAACCTAACCTAACCTACTGTTCTGAGAGCGCCTTATTTTTGTTAGGGATGCAGTTCAAACCTAACCTAACCTACTGTTAGGAAACGCCTTATTTTTGTTAGGGACGCAGTTCTAACCTAACCTAGTGTTATGGAAGCGCCTAACTTTTGTTGGGGACGCAGTTATAACCTAACCTAACCTACTGTTAGGAAACGCCTTATTTTTGTTAGGGACGCAGTTCTAACCTAACCTAGTGTTATGGAAGCGCCTTATTTTTGTAAGGGACGCAGTTCTAACCTAACCTAACCTACTGTTAGGAAACGCCTTATTTTTGTTAGGGACGCAGTTCTAACCTAACCTAGTGTTATGGAAGCGCCTAACTTTTGTTGGGGACGCAGTTCTAACCTAACCTAAGCTACTGTTCTGGGCATGCCTTATTTTTGTTGGGGACGCAGTTCTAACCTATCCTAACCTACTGTTCTGGGAGTGCCTTATTTTTGTTAGGGACGCAGTTCTAACATAACCGAACCTACTGTTCTGGGAGCGCCTTATTTTTGTTGGGGACGCAGTTCTAATCTAACCTAACCTCGCTTCAGCGGTATTCCCTTGTTTTGTCTAAAAATTATTTGCCTAATTTCAGTTTGCCTAATAACTTTTAGTATAATCAACGATTTGCCTAATTTCAGTTTTCATAATTATTGTTTCAATAAATGTTCACTTTGTCGAAACTCGTTTAGTCTAATCATCACTTCAAATAAAGTTTGTTTTGTTTAATATTAGTTTAACTAATCCTTATATTGCCGAAAGTTATTTTAACTAATGATTATATTGCCGAAAGTTATTTTAACTAATGATTATATTGCCGAATGTTATTTTAACTAATGATTATTTTGCCGAATGTTATTCTAACTAACGACCGTCACGTTGAAACTCATTTTATGATCATAACATTTAAGGCAGGTCCGACTTGGCTTAGGTTAGGTACGACGACGAGCGAAGCGAGGAGGAGTGTTAGGTTGAACTTCGACCCAAACGAGCGAGCGAAGCGAACGAGCCGCGCAGGTCCGACTTGGCTTACGATTCCTAACAATACCTATTTCACCTTAAGGCAGATCCGACTTGGCTTAGGTTAGGTACGACGACGAGCGAAGCGAGGAGGAGTGTTAGGTTGAACTGCGACCCAAACGAGCGAGCGGAGCGAGCGAGCCGCGCAGGTCCGACTTGGCTTACGATTCCTAACAATACGTATTTCACCTTAAGGCAGATCCGACTTGGCTTAGGTTAGGTACGACGACGAGCGAAGCGAGGAGGAGTGTTAGGTTGAACTACGACCCTAACGAGCGAGCGAAGCGAGCGAGCCGCGCAGGTCCGACTTGGCTTACGATTTCTAACAGTACCTATTTCACCTTAAGGCAGACCCGACTTGGCTTAGGTTAGGTACGACGACGAGCGAAGCGAGGAGGAGTGTTAGGTTAAACTGCGACCCGAACGCGCACCGAGGGTTCCGTACAAACACTTTCCATCCTTAAATTTTGCAGGGAATTTAATATACGTATTTAAGGTGTATACTTTGATTAATAAATAAATAAATAATAGGTACCTAATAAAAAAACGTAAAATAAAATACTGCACGTGCAAATTAGGCAAACTGAAAATTATACGAAAATGTAGTAGGCAAACTAGCGTTTATAGGAAATGTAATTATATTAGTCGAATAATAGATAAAATGAAATTACATATCCAAAAATTAGGCAATATGAAAATTCGGCGAAACAAGATTATGCAAAATATTCATTAAGCGAAATGACTTTAGACTAAACGAATATTAGGCAAACTAAATAGATACCTATGCAAAGTAATTTTAGACAAAATGAAATTAGGTAAATCAAAATTAGGCAAAAAATTATTAGACCAAACAACCCGCTAAACGCTAGCGTAAACCCGCTTCAGCATATGGGTTTTAGGAGGATTTATGTTAGGCTAAAGAATAATTTTAGCTAACAATATTATACATTTAGCCTTTTAGTCATAAAAAAAAAATACTAAATAATTTTAGGTCAAACATGCTTAGGACAAAAAATATGTATGCAAAAAAATCTTCATGCTAAAGAATAAGTACACCATTAAATATTATACCAAACATTTTCGGCCAAACAATTTTAGAAAGTACAATTTTAGACCAAGCGAAGGGCACCCCCTTTGAGACTATGGATGTAACATCGCGTCGAAAGGTTAAGGTAATTAAATTAAATAAACATCTTTTTGAACGCGTTTTTTTCTGTTATTATTTACTTTTAATGATGTCATGTATTAGACAAGTTCGTTAAAATAATCAAAGCTCCTTAATTAAAAGAATAAGTCTCGTTTTGTTATCTTCTTTAAAAATCGTGTAAGTAGACTTTTTTCAAAAAAGACTAAAAAAAATGTAGGTACTCGTACAATACAACAACAATACAACGATTCTTTATTGCACACCAACAAGAAAAATGTTACAATTGATCAAGGTTTCAATTTACCAATCGCTAAAGAGCGATCTCTTCCAGACAACCTAATGTCATAAATTACATATTACTATACTACATTGAAGGGTGCAGATTTGGTAAATATACATAGGTACATTTCGGTACCGCGAAATACACTATAATTTGACGCATTCACATCCAGATAACACGCCTGCAATTTGAAGCTCATGTGCCCATTACGATACGAATCGGTGCTTAGTTGCGCCACAGATACATATCCAGGTGGAAAATGTAACACGTACGATAGGACTTTCGCGTGAAAAGCGTGGCCGTAAGCATTTGAGTTCAGTCAGGTAAAAAAAAGTAAGGGCACCATGCGTTATATACACGCGACTCTTTGCCGTGCGTCATAAACTACCGTCACTTTCTTTTAATTTCAATACCTTGTCTAAGTCGTGGACAGATATGCTAGCCCTACATAGGGTTACCATACGTCCGGATTTATCCGGACATGTCCGGACTTTTCGACTCTTGTCCGGACTTTGTCCGGCCCTTTAATTTGTCCGGCTTTTTTCAAATAAGTTGGAATAATGAGTAATAAAACTACTCGACCAAACCCCGCCCGCACCCCGCTCCTACCCCCTCGCAAATCTCGCAATGCGAGCGTCTACCTACTACCATACCTACCTATTTTGGTGACTAAAAAGTCCGCACTTTTTTCGATTCGTCCGGCTTTTTGCCAGGACTTTTCAAATTCCTAAATGGTAACCCTAGCCCTACAGAGCTTACGCTCCACTCGGTCAAGTCTAGCATGAGTCTAGCGCTGGCACTGTGTTCGAGTCACAAGAGTGAGTACCGTATTCACATTCACGCTGACAACTGTCAGACTTTTTTTTTTATTGGGTTCCGAAGGCAAAGATCCCTCCAGCCAAAAATATTACGAACTGTCAAATTGACAATTGAAAAAATATTTTGTAAAAACCATGGTAAAGAAAAATGGAAGAGCTGCAGTTTGTTTGTAGATTTAAAAAGACTATCGAATAAAATAAAAAAATAATGTTCTTAAAATTGTAACAAACTATTACCCTACAAATTGTGATTACGTAGTAATAAAATTACTCGTATTTCGGCAAAAATCTAAATTAAATACCGACCATTCTCCTATCGTATGAAATGCCTAATACCTACACGTCGACATTGGCGAAATACATCATGCTAAAAAACGGCAAACGGTAACCAGATTAAAATTGACAATTGTTATGTCAATGGTGCCAGCCAAGAATCTTATATACTAACTGGATATTGCATGCCGAACATTCCTTTGAAGCCAGAAAAAATGACCTTGAATTACGTCACGCCGATCTTGCATCTCTTTCTTTAAGGTGTCCATGATGAAGCATACATTAGGAATATCCCGCGGAATTTGACATATACAACAGATTGATGATTGATGATTTTGTAATTTATTAAATTCAAATCCGATCAACTGTTTTATCATGAAAGTGAACACCCATCCTAGTAGGATAGGAAAGTATATGCATAGCTAAATTTTATTGTTGTTTCGTGCGTTGCCGTCTCGCTCGCACTGGCTAATTTACCAGAAAGGAATGGAAGCCTTACGTCGGCGATAAAACATTAGCATTCTAGGCAATGCTGATTTCAAGTGTCCGTGTAACTGGAGACTACTTACTGATACTTAAACGGACGGCTAAATGTATGGAGAAAAACGCGACGCATACGTCAACGTCCCTTTTTCATTGTGTATTAGCCGCCTTTACGCAACGTCAGAGTATTGTAAGCACCTATGAGGCCAATCCTTAAATATAGTAGCAATTTTAGTATACACGTCTTTTGTTTATATGTGTTTGTGAATACGAGTGTGACTATGGCTAAGTTCACAGTAAGGTAGCCATTAGTGGATTAGGTTAGCAATATACTTACCATTGGTGTAGGTATCAATGTGACGTTCTGTAGTAAAAGATACCAATTTGTCAGTCCATTTTTGGTTGCATTTCTATGCCACTCTGCACTTAGTCCGCCTTAATGATATCCGGCAAAAGGTTTCCTTTTACCTGAGCACGCCACAAATAGTTACTAACAAAAACATAAGGGGAGTATTTGTCAATGGATAAAAAATAATAAAATACTAGGACGTTATAACAGTTTCTTTATTTTCCACATGTGAGAACAATTTCGACAGCAGGGTCATCAAATTGTCGAACGCTCTGAAACCCTTTATCGGTACAATCGACAGCCAAAACCGCCTCCTTCGTTCATCTTTTGGAAAACTGCAATATTTAATATTATTCAAGTAAATTGTAAAGACACAAACAATAAACATGTTATTCTGTGATATGAATTATGAGAATAGAAAACGTACTAAGTTGATAGATTTAGGTCCATTTTATACGAGTAAATACCATGCATGAAAACGAATTGGTCACCCGAGTTGTAAAACCACACAATCTTTAGTTTCTCATTTAAGACAATGTTGAACTCCAAATAAACAAAATATACTTCTAACTTATCATTATAAACCTATTCGTGGGGTTGTTGAATAAAAACTAACAAAGCTTACAAGCAAAATAGAGGAAGATTGATTGCTAGTAAGATTTTTGAACATTTTCGTAAGATAAGTACTCACCTATAAAATTTTGTGTCGGATTTCTGCCTCCAATTACTTTTACAATGCTTTACTATGCAATACATAGCGCATTACGCAAGTAAATCGACGAAATACGTTTATTTCACGAAAAAAAATATTGAATTGGTGAATGACTTTTGACAATTCTGACATATCGGCGATATTTCATTATTATTAGTGTTGTCATAGTACGTAGGAGGTGCATACCCGTGAAATGAGAATTTTGATTCGGTTATTTTTTTTTGTATAATACATAGAAAACTAAGTAAATTTGATCGCAGAAAGTTTTATATGAAATATATAAATTTTTGTTGGAATTAGCTTAAAGTAAATTAATTAGTTAATGCCCGATAATTCGTATTTCTATAAAAAATAAGTTTTTTTTATAAATAACATGGTAACACATCACAGTGTGGAAAAGAGATAAAACATATGAGCAAAGGTGAATGAACCTGGCTTCAACTCATAGTTCGGCACGCAACATCCAGTTAGTATATAAGATTCTTGGTGCCAGCTACAAACCCTAAAAGATGTCAAGTCAAATCAAAACAGCTGTCATACAAACCAAAACCCACTAAAACATAATTAACCAAAGAAAATTAGCACTTCTAAATAAAAACAAACATCAAGAGGCTTCTTTGATCTCCGCGCTGCTGATAACTTTTTATTTCACCCTCTTAATCTTAACAACGACGTAAGCGACCCTTACTTCATACTGACGTAACACTTTTTGTACAAACAGATCAGTATATACTGTACCAAAACAAACCATTAGAGGGCTGGTCGAGATACCACTCCACTTTACGGCTAGCTTCATTTTATGCTTTATTTATTGTCTCTGGTTTCGTTAAAGAGGTCGTAAGATTCGAGGCCAGAGTAGGTAATGCAAGTTTGCCTTATAGGAACATGGCACTATGATCTTGGTCTTTCCTACTCTGCTATTCAAAAAAAAAGAAACAATAATTGTTTTCTTTGCATCCATCGTGCGAATCAAAACCGTTTTAAATTTGGAATTCAACGATTATGTTTGAATTGAAAGTGGCACATGAAAGCTGTAGGGAATGCAAACCGGTAATTTTTAGGTACTATGGAAATTATCGGTAATCTGGTAATATCAATACAAAAAATTACTTACCTATATTGCTTACCAAAATTAACTAGTAAGTACATCAAATCAATAAAAAGTAAAAAAAAATTAGTAACATTTACTTAAACATAATATATTATGTCTGTATATAAATATTATTATCGTAGTTTATTTAAGCTTGTTTATAGCTCTGTGCGTATGACACTGTCATCTCAGTTTATTTTATAACCTAAATTCGATTAAAATTGTAATTGTATTTTTATTTCTAGGACAAAAAGGAATAAAAACCTTTGCTTTAAAAACGTAGTTCATGCATAAGTGATTCACATCGATATTATATGGGTATCTGAACTGAACGTAGTTCTAAAACCTACTAACGTGGAAGCATGTCTAGTACTGTTAGTAACCATTGTTTTTAGTTGTCAAATGAGTTCTACTGTACTATTATCTATTCTGTGGTTCTACGGACGAAAGGAGACAGAACGCAAGCCTCCGTGATCCAAATTCTACACTAATTACGTAGTGAAGGAAGACAACATGCCTCCGGCAAGATGGCTACTAGGACGGGTTACAGAAACTCACCCTGGCACGGATGGTCATGTCAGAGTAGTTACGCTGAAAACAAGGACAAGTATTATGAAACGACCAATTACTAAATTATCGCCATTGCCAGTAAACACGACTGAAGACGAAAGCGAAAATTCCGCTCCGAAGTCACAAGCACCAGCAGATCAACAACAACAAGATAAGCCACGCGGCGGCCGACGAGAGAAAAAACCGCAACATAACAGTTATACATGTCTGTTAGTTCTTCTGTTAGCATCATGCATGCCAGCGGCAACACAACAAACAACAAGCGTGAACGAGTTAAAACCGGCGAAGCTAATTTATTTTGATAAATTAGCGGACATGCAGATAATGCAAGATCAATGGAAATTAGTGGTTTATTACAACATGTCAACATATTGGCAGGGCTTGGATAGCGTTGAAAAATACATAAACCATCTTACAAGTCTTTCCATTCAAGAAACCGCATTTTCATCTATTGCCGCACAACTTCAACATGAATTGAGAGAACTGCAACACTACAACAACATATTGACTACAGAACATAGACCACACATGAAGCGAGAAAAACGAGGCCTTATTGACGGTGTGGGATATATCTATTTGGCGTATTAGACGAGAGATTCGCCCAACAATACAACAATGATATCGAACTTCTTCAAAACAATGAAAATCATATCTTAAGGTTATTCAAAAACCATACATCAATAATTGAAGGCGAATATAATCTTTTACAAAGACACGAGCAAGTAATGAATGAACAATTCACAGCGATTAACAAACATCTGGCAGAGCAAGACCAACGTATACAATCTGATCATCAAGCGACAGTGACCAACAACTACATAACAGCAACAGCCCTCGCCGCCAACATGATCATGGCCAACTTGCGACGGTTGCAGCAGATGCTATTGGATTTATTAACCGACGTAAAAGACGGTCGCATAGATATGCACTTATTAAGACCCGAACAATTCGAAGAACAGCTGAACATCATAGCCGGACAGCTCCCGAGGGAACTGTCTCTGCCATGCGTCAACACAAAATACTGCACGAGAGAAATGTACAAACTATCTCGCGTGCACGTACATCTGGCTAACAAATACATTTTATTCGAGCTCAAATTACCATTGGTAAATACGGAACAATATGAACTGAATCGGATTATACCTATCCCGCAAATAAAATCCCGCACTACACAGCGCGTCGTGCAAACATCGGAATATTTGGCAGTCAATCTTAAAAAGGATGCAGTTATACCCTTGTCTCACGAAAATATCGCATCGTGTTTACAAGTGAAAGAACATCAACTTATATGTGGTATGTCACTACCCATCTACGACACAAAAGCCGGCGCCAATATATGTGAAGCTCAATTAATAAACAATTAAAATATATCAAATAAAGTCGATTGTGACGCATGGAACGCTAGGTGCGGCGTCAGCTTAATATTATATTGTCGAGTGTGCTCGTACACATATAATATTAAATAAGGGTAATTAACAGTTTATTATTTACGACCAGTTCACGAATGTCGCGTAAATGCCTGGTTAGGTTCGTCATGTGGCAGCCATTAAACAAATAAGCCTTGAAGTGATCACGACTGTTGCAACCTACTTAGCGTACCAATTACGTACACATTATTTAGCAACTAGATGATGCCCGCAACTTCGCCCGCGTATTTTTCTTTACCTTTTTACTTTTTTTCACAAACAAAATTATTATTTTTTTTGCAACAGATGGCGCTGTACGGCTGGAGCCACGCTGCTGGTTCGCGCTGTTAAGATATTTTCCTGGAATAATGACTTAATGACTCCACTCCATGGAAAGCTGACTTTCAATAATGTTTTTGAATTTTATAATACTGTATTAGCTATAGATCTAATCTAATTTTAAAATTTTAAAATATGGCTTCCATCAGGTTAATGATGATTTCGCCAATTTCAAGTTTGCTCGTAGAGCATGCCGTTGTTCGGTGAGGTTTTGCTTTTTGTAAAGTGAGAGCGATTTACAAAAAACCACGCGGACTATCGGGCCTTGACCCAGGAAGGGCTATGAACGCTTCAAGTTGAATTCTTCATTAGCTATTCACTCATACGTTAGATCACTGCACTATACGCTATCAATACTACACATTGAACAACAAAAATGAATAAATAATGAACAACGCAACTTAAACGCATGCGGCCATCTTAAGTCACAAACCGGAAGTCTTAGCTATAGATGTCGATTTAGAAATTTGACACTAACATATTTTCAGATTTTGAATGCATGTTGTCGATGTTGTCATATTATCACGAAAATCTATAAGTATCTACTTATCTATTATCAGACGCTATAGTGATTTTTATGTTTTTTTTCATACTAGGATCTAAGGACCTTGATGCTGATTATTTCAAGAAATGGACAATAATGCACAAATGTTTTAATAAATGGAGAAAAATTTACAAATATTTCAAGAAATGGAGTTGTATTATCTTACATTCAAAAATTCATTATCAATATTGTTACGAAGGTTGTTGTGAAGATGTTACCATCGAAGAAACTAAAGTAGGTATCAGGAGATACCTACTTTAGTTTCTTCGATGGTAACATCTTTTACATAATTAAAAATATAAATAAAGAGAAACGGAAATTAATTTTGATAACCAATGACATGGCTATATTAGGGGGTTATAATTTGTAAACTAATAGAACAACCCCCAACGGTGCTTCGTCCATATTGTTATCACTTCCGCACTATTTCTATTAGTCTATTACATATTTCATGGTGTTTTTCAAATAACATTATCAACGGATTGAATAACTAAACGCAATCAGTTTTCATAATAGGCTGGATGATTATTTGATGCTAGATTAAATTTGAGAAAGTGGAATAATTTAAATTAATCCAGTTATTATTTAAGATGTCCTTCCTAACGCTAAATTAAGTGTTCTATGACGTAAACAAATAAGTAAGTACACATTTTTATACCATTGGTTGTCCAATGATCAATATAAATATTTATCGTCAGCAATTTATAATTGCGGCTCGCGGTCGCGAAGTTGACCGAAGTTGGGCGAATATCATAGTGTGGAGAGGCACTTCGCTGCAGAAACTTCGGCCAACTTCGCTAGTAGTGTAGAGCTAGGATAATATTAAACGACGTTCTGTAATAATCTTCAAATTAAAACTGTAAACAGTTATCATGAGCGTAAACATATGCTTTCACCGAAGCCGATCTACCATCCGTGGGGACAAACTCACAACGACGTCAAAGGAACTTCCCTAAAAGTACATCGGGCGCATTCATCTAACAAATAGACCGAAAATTGGCTTTAAGCGATGACGTATAAATCACTAAGGGGCAATAATGTGGCTCCGGGCCCCGGGGGACCGAGACGGGAGACAAATGTCCCCGAAAACACTTCCTTTTGTAGCATAATTGCCCAAATTGTTATTAGACGGAATCAAGACATATGAGGGGCGGTTGTTGGCTTATTTAGTGCCACGAATGCGATATTTATAGCATAGATCTCACCACAGAACGACGAAAATAACTAGATATTGCAATGAAGTTACGTCCTTGTACTAGGGGAGGAGAAGAAGTGAGAGATGTGTTTTTAATGCAGTTGAGCTCGGGATCATTAGGGCTTGTCGGTTTAATTGTATTTCTAACTATTGACGAGGGGAAAATTAAAGGGTGTCAATATAAGCGTATGTATTGAAATTGAAACATCCTTTGTCATTTTTTAAATTAATTATTCTATATCTGTTGATTTAGGGTCAATTTCTTTATTTGCTAGCGATTAGGCAATTATTCAGGCGCGTAATATGTATGTTATTTGATATTGTACGCTTAAGTAATAAGAACTATAAATCTTGCAGAGTTGCTCCTTCCCAAGCACAAGTTATATGTCTCTCAATTTAAATATTTCCAATGAGTTTTGAAATTGAATCCGATCGCAAATTGATATGACTGGTTGTTATTGCTCCGCATTAGATCGACTAATGCTAGATTTATCGCCAGCAGGTACCAGTAGTAAATTCCAATTAAGATTGTACTCAATGTACGCGTGTTGTGAAAATGAAATAAATTGCTGCGACACTTTCTTGGACGCATTTCACTACAAAATGCTCGAATGCTAATAATAATTACAGATCGCAAAATATAGTTTCCGCCTTCTACTTTGTGTCTAAGTAGTAGTCAGATCAGAGTAATACACTTAATAAGTCTTCCAACACACTAGGCTACTAACATAAGTCTGTAATTGAAATGCAATATTTAATAAACAAAATTATATTTCAATCGGACAATCTAACTCATTTTACTTAAACTTTTCTCTTAATTTTTTTTTTATATTTCATTAATTAAGTTCTACAAAAATTAAAAAAGAAGAAAGAAATTATAAGTAAGTACCTTAAAAAAACATTTCGCTTGGTGCAAATAACTTTACATCGTTTAATAAAAATGCGCTTCGGTTTTTCCTAGCAAATTGCTTGCCTGCTTTGATAAATTACTAATTTTTTTTATTAGTAAATATTATATGACAATGAAAACACCAACCCAACCACAAACAAAAACATACTATCTAATAAAAATATTTAAATATATCCTTGAGAAATAATATTGGTATTGGTACAGTCGAGCTCATAAATTCATAAGTAAAAATTTAATCAAAAATACGTAAACTCGTCTCTATTGTTAACGGCGTAGAGGGTTGTTCAGATATTTTTAATCACAGTTTTTCTCATAAATTTTTAAGAACTCGGCTGTAATGGATCAATACGGAGTTGTTGATCATGAAATTGAATCAAGAAATAAATGTGAAGTTCCTAATAAATAATAATAAAATCACAACGGTTTGTGTAAATCACGACACTACCACCACAGCCTCGGCTCAACCTCCCATTCCCACCGCTTTATTTCCATGATTCCTCGTTTTATTTAGCCCCGCAAATCCGGCAGCGGCAATAAATCGAAACCCGTATAAATCTAAATCTGCGCCGACGTGCAAATTGTCGCCCCGATTGTTTACCACCGTTCGTTATGTTGGCCAACCGTGTTTTGTAAGGGTTTTACACTGATTGGGATTATTTTGGCTTCAATTATTGTGTTTTATTCTAGGGGTTTGTTGTGTTGGTATAGGTAACCAAGTTCTCTTATATTGAGTGGCAATATTTTTAACAGGGATCGGATACCGGTATTCTATACAAAATACCTGTATTAAATTTAGATTGTCCGTCCGCTTATATGTATAACCTGCACATTTTAAAATTTCGGTGGGCTAATTTCAAAGTTCAGTATCAATACCTTTATTCTATTTAACAGTATTTAAAAATAAATGTGTAATTAACTAATTAATTTAAATGAATAGGTACAGTCGGCCAAAAATGTGGTCTCCACATTACGGTCGAGGTTAATTTGAACGTCATGAAACAACAAGATCGATTTTCCTTTACAATAATATTATGAAAGTGACTTCCGTTAGCAAAGCCAACCTTAGCGATAATTGGATCTCACAGAAACTGTTATCAAAACTGGTAGACCACTTTCTTAGCCGACTGTACCGGTAACGATCGCCGATTTTGAATTTTCAAATACACCTATGCATTATTATTGTACTTATTTTTTTGCAAACCAATTTTCGTTCGACATTGTTTTGTGTGCATTTCACATACTTTGGGAATAATTTAGCTTGAATTTTAGTTTGTATTAGTATTTTATTTGTCAATTAAGTAGATAATATCGTGTTCAATACACCCAAGAAAATAATTTAATTTTCTTGAGTGTATTGAACACGTTTATTAACATTGTTGGGATTAACTTTGATTGTTGTTATACTATTTAACTCACTATTGCTTTTAAAGTTTTGGACATAAAAACAGCACGGTGGATATTTGCCAGTGGATCACCTTTTTAACATCAATAAAAAGTCCATACAACGCCGCTGTCGAAAAATCTTTTCTTCTCAGTCCTTCCCTTATGTCTGAGGAACGTGACCAACAGTAGCGTCGAATAGTAAAAACGAATTATTTACCTTATTTTAAGCCTGTAATTTGTAATAGAATGATTTTATTACCCTCCACGACAAAATAGTACTCAACACTAATAACATACATGAGAATAGTGCATTAAACATATGAATAGGGCCCTAAACACGTTTAAATAAAAAGTCAAAGCATAATAAGTGTAACGTAATGATACGTGCATATGTCTCAATTAAGGAGAATTGAACAAACGACACAAGGGGATGTCTAAAAACGTTCTGTGAATAATTTGTAGAGAGACACATTTAATATAGGATAGTTATTACTGTAGCGTAACTAATTTCAATTTATAAAATAAAAAAAGTACAGTAATAGAAGACTGAAGACGCTTCTTTATTTTCTTGCTGCAAGATGGTATCTTACAGTTGGTTTTAGTTACTGCGGTGTCTTGTGAAGAAAATACTAAGTAATTCGAAGTACAAAGATTCTTGTTTGATTTAACTCTATTGAGCAATTTAGAGATCATTACTTATACAATACGATTAATAAATTCACGAATCTATCATTTTCTCGCATTCCCGTGCAAAAAATCTATCACCCAAAGACCACACAAAAATACCACCATGGTGGGTCACTAAATCACAACCGCATCTTATAAAAATGTCACATTGCAATTTGTCTCAAACACTTATCGGCGTACTGACTAAGACGTAGAGTGTCAGACGACGGACAAACCACAAGAAATGACAGTTTTGGAGACACCATCAAAGCATCCAATTCTAAATTCTCAACAGATGTAAAAGGTTTCATTTTAGTTTGCTTGAACACGAAAATCGCTAGTCAAAAGTAAGAACATAGGCGAGGTATTTTGAATTCAAACTAAAGACAGATAAGGTTAAAGATTGATTGTATATCAATGATCGTCACTATTTTAAAAACATCGGGAAAAAGGCCGTAAGTGTATACTAAAGCGATACAAAGTTACTACCATTAGAATTGGAGCAATATGAGATAGGATTTCGTCAAGCTAGTGACGATAAGTTTGAGAATGCAAGCAATACATCTGTCATGGAGAAGTTTAGTAGTAATTTGTGACATGTGCGAGCACACAAACCGTTTTTTATTGTCATTGGGTGGCGAACTATTTGTGACGTTTTTGAATATATTCCGTCGTAAAACTATTAAGAGCAATACGAGGACGTTCCATCAAAACGTTTCGTCTGTTCGTACAAACGTTTTTGTTTATAGTTAAATACAGATGTTAATTCTGTGAATGACAATGTTATATTTTGGAACACGGTTCAAGTTTTGGAGTGCAACATTTAGGCTCCTGAGATTATTCTCCTTCGTGTTGACGTTATCTATCTACTCGTATATTCACTTGCTTTCGGTGATCATCATACTTCTCAGGTAAACCGTTAGTTAGCTTAGTTATGATTTACATACACTTAAATTCAGATTATAGGTTGGTACGGAGCCGAGACGTGGTCTCTAACTATGGGCCTTTTAAGAGGCCTTATTCCTTTTAAAATCCTGATTGTTTAGACATTTTTCTCTATGATCAAACATGTTTCTTAACATACTATTGATGTTACTTTCTAGAACAGGGCTATTGGGATTTATTGGTATATATTTGAAACTTACAGTTTGAATTTTTCATTGATAATTTTTGTTTCAAAAACTACTCGAAATTGACAAAATTCACGCGGAAAATTAGTTTTTTTAACTTATTTTCGACTGTACGCAATGAAAGCGTGAAATAACTATGTTACTACCTAGAACTCGGGGAAAAGTATTATTCACTTCAAAAAGTTGGTTGAAATTATCAATATATTTGTCATAATATGAAAAAAATAAATTTTAAAAGGAATAGGGCCTCTTAAGGAAGCTCAGAGTCAGCGAGCTATGGAAAGAGCTATGCTCGGGATTTGTGTACGAGATCGAATCAGAAATGAGGAGATTCGTAGACCACAAGGTCATCGACATAGCAAACCGGGTAAGCAAGCTGAAGTGGCAATGGGCAGGGCACGTAGCTCGAAGGACCAATGGCCGTTGGGGCAGAAAGGTTCTCGAGTGGAGACCACGTACCGGCAAGCGCAGTGTAGGACGACCACCCGCAAGATGGTCGGACGACCTGGTTAGAGTTGCGGGGACTCGCTGGATGCGGGTCGCTGCTATCCGGCCCATGTGGAAGTCTATTACAGCTGTAATATGTTTTTTGTCATCACAGCTGTAATATGTTTTTTGAATAAATTTATTATTATTATTATTATTAACCACTCCATTGAGGAGGCCTGTGTCCAGCAGTGGACATCCTATGGCTGAAATGATGATGATGATTATAGGTTGGTACAGTCGTACTGATTGTTTTGAAGATTTTTCCACAGTTTTTGTTGGTACAATGTTGCCACCAAAATTGTGCAAAAGTTGTCAATGGGCCATTAGATGAGCAATTGCTTTCCTCTGTATTAGCGAATCTGCCTTCCCATTTCATCATCATCTTCCTAGCGTTTGTCCCATTTTCCTACATTTATGCTTTCCCTTTGTTCTATCCTGGACATCGTCTAACTCGCAGCTGTTCAGACCCTTTATAATATTGACTCATCGAAGCCTAGGCCTTACCCTCCACCTACTATCCGGCAAGGTCAGATCAAGTACCACCCACGTATTCAGATTCAGACGTTCTTCTCTTGACATGCCCAAACACCATCGTTGTCGACTTTGGAGCTTGTCGGCAATACCCCTAATTTACAGGCTTCCACGAATGTATTCGTTTCTGATCCTGTCAACCCTGTAGCCTCTGTGTCTGCCTTCCCATTTCATGCAAATAATTTAATGGCAACTGCTTTTTGTTTTTTTTGTTTTTTTTCATAGAAGTCTCGTCTTATAACGTTGTACGAATAGTTCATAAAAACCCCTAAACTGGGACAAATGCCGTCAATCCAGTAAGCATCGACCCCAGTTAGTCGCACGGCGCCCGAATCGATTCGTGTCATCACCACTGATAAATTGTTAATCGATACTTCTTTAGCAACCGATTGCCGGGCAGATTGGCAGGGGGTGTTTGAGTTGGAAACTATTTCGGTGTTAGTTGACTTTGACTTTGTTGTTTAATGAATATTTTGCTTTGTTTTGGCTAAATTGGTATGTGTCTAATAGCATTAGTTTAATGCCTTCATGTCAATATGGAGGTATTTATTCATCTTTAAATTAAGTTTTAGACATTACCTTCAGGATTAAAACGTTTATTGAATAAGAGACAAGTTCATTATCTTTACAGACTTTTTATCGGCTTCAAATTACAGTGTAAACTGAAACATTGCTGAAGATTTGCCTTTAAATTCAATGCGCCTTACTAAACCAAACAGTTTATACAAAACAAAACCCGCGTACAAAAGCGAGTCACGTAGCCGTCCCTTTAGCAAACAAATAGTCTCAGTCCCCACTAAAGGACGTAACCAACACCGAAAAAACACCAACACAACCTCTACTTGGTTCATGTTGAGTACATTTTCCAGCAGCAACCCTTTTCAGTTACATAATTTTGGGAGAAAAGCGTCGAAATGTCCCGACGAATTAGGCGTGTTGCGGGCGGGATAAATACCTTCCTACAAACGTTATAAAGTGGGCTTTGTGTACTAGGTTTATAAAGAAGATTTTACTGAACCTGGAAAGCGAGTTACGTCATTTGGCGCGGGGGTTGTGAGGGATAAGGCGCGATTTAAACGGATAACGCGCCTCGAGAGGGAGCTACTCCGATTTGTTACAATTACGAGCCAGATTGAGGTTAAGTAATGAAGTTTGGCTGTTAGATGAGAAAACAGACGCTTACTTATTTGCTTGTGGGGTTCAGCTGCCCTTGTACTCAATATCGGCAAGAAAGACGAATATGGCTTACGTTACGCCTACATCTAACATCTAACTAAGCCAACTTATGATCTCCATTTAAATGAGTGAGATGAACACTTGAACTAAGACGAGTACTTTGTTTTAACTTTATTAATATAAGTTTTTAGTTTTTTTTTTTTTTTTTTTTTTTTTTTTAGCTTCTTATAACACGTACATGCAAATAAGAACACGATATAAATGCATTATAAACAGCTTAATCTTGGGTGTCTTCGGCAGCGGGTAAGGGCCCCAATAAACATAGTTAGGTATGTACTAATGAATGCTCATAATTATTAGTACATTACATACCTAGGGCGGTGAATTCGTGAATGTCCCAGATCGCAGGTGTTTGTGGCCCGAACCGGGCTTTACCAGGCCTTGCCCAGGAAGTGAGATTTTCTCCCCGTGTAGTGGGCAGAAAATCCCACTTACGGCCTAGGGTCACGTATAATATGCTGTCGCGTTATATTTTATTCATCAATCTTAAGTAAATATATTAATTGCGTATACAAAGGCAAATACTACACAAAGCGTCTACAGTCATATTACCGCCATAACTGACGGCATATTTATTTAAAGTCAAGCCATGTCAATAAACATGTCATGATCACTCAAATGGCAATCGCATGACAAGGTCGGCTCAGCAATCACATGCATTAAGTATACAATTTGCATTGTATGTATAATTCATGCGTTGATAATAATTATATTGTAATAACGACGTTTATAATTCTGTTTACAAGTAAATCTGAGACTGGGAAAGTCTTGAAATGTAAAACCTAAGCCAGGACGTTCATGCAGAACACAAACTTTAGATATGCTCGTAAAGTTATAACTTACAAAAGTTTCTCAAAGGGCACTGGAGCGAGCTATGCTCGGAGTCTCCTCCAATCTGAAATGAGATCCGCAAGAGAACTATAGTTCTAGATATAGCTCAGACAGTCACCCAAACAAACTTAAGTGGCAGTGGGCGGGCTAGAGATGTGCCGTTCTCGAGAACAGCATATACATATCTCTAGGCGGGACACATTGCTCGTAGAATAGATGACTATCAGGGTAGAAAGGTTCTTGAGTGGCGACCGCGTTTCGAAAGACCTCCAATAAGGACGACTTGGTTAGTATCGCGGGCGGCACACGACCGATCGTTGTGGAGAACTTTAGGGGAGGCCTATATCCAGCAGAGGACGTTTATCAGATGATATGGTGACGATTATTAATTTACTCATCATCATCATCTCAGCCATAGGACGTCCACTGCTGACCATAGGCCTCCCCTTTGGACTTCCATATTATTAATTTACTACTTGCATATAATTTACCAATCGAAATTCAATAAAGTGCATTACTTTTTATGTGCATTTTGCATACTTGTTAAATAAGAAAGGCTTGTGTTTAAACGCCTACCAAATATGTTGATAAATTACTTCCAATAAATTCTTAATGCTTGCCAAAACGGATGAATGCTCACCAAATAGTGTATGACAAACTATTCTATAAATAAAGCTAATAATTATGTTTCTTAAATGCTATAAAAATATGTGAACACCGTTAAAGTTAATTTCAGACCAAATAATCTATATTATTGTTAAATGGATGTCACCAATATTTTATATTATTACTTCCATTTTAGTCATTTTTGTTGAGGCAAAAAACTAACTGCTCACCAAAATGGCTTTTATACCCTAAAATTAATAAATAAATATTGAGGTTTCAATTACGGGTAGTATTTAAACGCACATCAAAAAAAAACCTTTTTCTATGCAAAAATACAAAATTCCTGATTGCACAGCAAATATTGCACTCAAAACGTTACTAAATATACCATCTACAATTTATATTTGTCGCGTGCATCTATTTATTTAAAAGTAAAGCATATTTAAGTATAGTATATAGCATACCTGGAAGTATACAAAGAAAGTAAAAACCAAAATTGTCACATGTCAACGAGCCATAGAAAGAAGCATGCTTAAAATAAAAAAAACCAAAAAATACGGCACTCTGAAATAAGAAGCTTATCAAAAGCTATTGATGCTTTAAAATATGCCCAAAAGCTAAAATGGAAATGGGCGGGGCATGTAGCACGACTGACAGACGACCGATGGACCATAAGAGTGACCTCGTGGAAAGGCCCAAGTGGGAAACGTCGCAGAGGAAGACCGTGCACGAGATGGGCGGACGACATAAACAAGTCAGCTGGTCCAACCTGGATGGAAATAGCTCAAGATAGAGCAAATTGATGATAAATCAGTAGGTAAAATATAAATATCATTATGTATAAATTAGTAGATAGGTTTTTGCAAGAAATAAAAGGCTTTTTTATTTTATTATATAGCATAGCTAATAATGACTACCGCACATTATGGAGCGTTTTTTAGGGATATAAAAAAAAGCTAACCTAACCTAACCCGGCCGAGTCGGATTTGCTCTGAAAGGTGATCAGGATTAGATGGTTACCTAGCTGAAACACTAATTTTTATCAAAAAATTAAACGTGGGGCGGGGGGCGGATTGCGGGGTTAAGAAATAAAGGTAAGCAATTGTAATTTTAGATAGACAGTAATATATTTTGACTAAAGGTTAGATAATTTGATTACACTAAAGCAAAATAGACTGCAATTTTTTGGTAATAATTTTGATGTTTTATGAAAACAATATTTGGTGAGCAAAAAATCCATTTTGGGAAGCAAAAAGATATACGGACTCAACGTAAAATTATTCTGGTGTAATGTATATCGATTTTGGAATACAAAATGATTTAATTTGGGGAGCACTGTATAGAGTAGGTTTAATTTTGGTATATGGAGGCAATTCATTTTATTTGGAATTTAGTTTTGGGGTATAAAAGCCATTTTGGTGAGCATTTAAATTATTCCCAATAAGAAAGCTAATGAAAGAGAATCTGATAGACTTGTTGTAGTTATTAACACTAAACGATATAAAATATCTTGATTCCGTCGTTACTGAAGCTGGTTTTCAAGAGCAGTAAAGATTTGCTCGTAAATTTTTATTGGAAAGTAATTATTGCCCACTTGCGTTCAAGGACGAACAGACATGCTACGCCAATCGGTAAATCACTGAAAGATTTAATTATCAAAGATAATTATTGTTGTGTAAGGTGAGTGTTAATCGCGTAATAAAAACGATTAATAATAATAACATAAAATATAATCAACCTCATAGTTGTAACTTAAATCGTTTGTTCAATAACTATTAACTTAGGTACGTAACATGCCTGTATAGTCCATACTATCTGATTTGTTTTATTTTATTTTGTCCAATAATACTAACACTAGGTTTTTGTAAGTTATTGTTACTTACAAATGGAAATATGGATTTTAAATCTGAAATAAAGAAATTGAATTGAATTGAATAGTATTTTTAAGAGTGCAAATGATCTTAAAGTAAATAATATCAATTTGCAATAACGATAATTGCAAATTGATGATGTTATTTTGATGTATTTATTTACTGGTCGCTATGTTAAAAGGTTAAGATACTCGTAACCTAACTCCATGTTATTAAACAGACTCTTAATATTATATCGAAGATCTATAAGAAATATATTCCGAACATTCCTTAACTACTTAATATAACTAATTTTTTTTTTTTTAACAAAACCTTGAATATGCCTACTTTTCATTTTGCAAAATTCTCTATATAGGTACCTAATTGGAACAACTAGAATGCGCCCAACTGCCGATATTTTTTCCATGTGTAAAGTTTCAGATGGAAAAACAAATGTATGTATCTTGAAAATATTCTGTCGGCACATAAAATAGGTACCATAAAACATAAAATGAGATTGGCGGGTCCGAGAGCCGTTGACGAATGAAAAGTTTAAATATTCGTTCACGGAAGGGTGTACAGACTATCAGGCAAGGATCTTCCTCGCCCGCTGCCCCCATCACGTTGATGTACACTTCCTTTACGACACTGAAATGGATATCCATTACTATTTTACAATAGATATTATGCCGAAAGCACTCGCTGTCAATTGGCTATGAACGACGAACGTCAGTGTTGATTAATAACTGCGAGTAAGAGGATTACGATTCGTAAAAATGCGAGCAAAATTCAGTCACTGATTGTCATACCTACGTAGTTTTAGTCGATTTTGCTCGCCTTTTAGGTACTATCCCTGGATATAATATAGCCAACTATCTAAGGGCTAATTCAATCTACATTGACTATTATGCCCATTTTTATGTTTGTTTGTGTTTTGTTTATTTCCTCATTTTTATTCAATTGTAAATTATTAGAAAGCAAATTTGGCAAATTAAAAGTGATTTTTTCTTCATGATCTGGCTGTATTTTATTTAGAAATAGAGCACGTTTTATAAATCACCATACACCTTATTTCTTCGTCTGTCAATTCTCATTGTAATTGTAACTATGTCTTACCTGTAGCTGATATGACTAAACCAATACCTTTATGCCCAACTTTAAGAGCTATGTGCACATTATGCACATCACTAGTATGTATATAAAGAATAGCTGAAATAGCGCCAACGCCAAGAATTCCAATCTCCGTCCACTCCTTAGCACTTAGGGTGTTAAATCGGCTCAATTTGTCAGCATAGGTTGGCTCTCAGTTATGATGGGGGGCGTGGCCCCCCGGTTCGTTTGTCGCGCCATTTGCCCCGGAATGCAGTGTCATCAGAGTCGACTCGGGCGTGAAATGGAAAACGCCCCCCGGGGGAGCGCGACCCTACGAAATTTCGCCCGACTACTGGCAGTAAAGTTTTATGTCCTAGTGCCATGACGAGAATTACAAAGTTACGTTGTATGAAGGGACATGGGATAGAGCCTCGAGTGTAAGTTATCAGTGTCTCAATATCGCGTATAAGTTACATTATGATATAAAACACGTTTGATGCTTTGAATGCAACTTTACACTAGAGACTCGGATTCCTGTTGAAAGCACTACTCGTTTGTGTGTATGTTGTGGAAAGCTTTGAGGGAGACCTTTTGTCTAGCAATGGGCGACTTTCGGTAGCCTTATTTATGTATCCATGGATAACCAGATCGGAAAGGCAATTTCGCTTTTCAGTCTATAAGAATAATTATTAAAGCAAATATAATATACAATGTTTACAATCATCTGTGATTTTACAAAACTACACAATAAGTATCATTGTTACTAATATTTTTAATATTCTATTCTATCTCTAATATTTTAGAACAACTATATCCTCTAGTAAATATAATTACTAAGAATGTTTGACATTCAAGTTGCGATACTCAGCATTCTAAATTTAAGACAAGTAACAATGTATTATTTATTACACATATTTAAAATCGACTTAATTGCAATAATAATCCATGTTGTAACGTCTTTCCACAGAGACACTAAAAGCGGTATAATTACAGGAATTATAAGTAATATTTACATTTGTTAAGACAGAGTAATTAATGACACAAATCTAATTAAGGCGCCGAATAGCGCTATGTCATTAGTTGCCACAACTAACTGCTGCTACGAGTATAATTGTTAGTTTTTATTTATTTTTATCTAACGGACCACTCGCCATTTAGTGGAGGTAAGAGAAAGAAACCGGAAAAACTATTGCAGAATATTTAATGCACCTTTATGAGTTCGGCGATTTTACTAAGAAGTTAGAAGTAATAAAGCTGTGTGCTTCAAACCAAAACTGATAAAATGATACGATGATTTGTAGGAATAACATAAAATTATAGATAAAAGAAAGTTACTCATGCTTAAAAAATATGAAACCTTTTCTATAACATAGTTATAAAACGGTCTACTCAAGCGCAATCGTTTAACTAGCCGCGTATTAAATTCTAAATTCAAAAAAATAGAATCGTCAAGAATTTAAATGGAGTATTTGTGATTGTCGGTTGGAATCGTACCTGTTCTGTCACGCCGCTGACAACTGGCAATGTGTGTAAAAAATATATTGTCCCGTGCTTCTGTTGGTATCTATACAGGTTGTTACTTTGTAGAAAATGACGTAGAGTTATTTGGTCCGATGGTCTTTAGCGTTGGTGTTGTGCTGAAGAAATTAAGCTGTTAGTATTATCATTATGCTTTTTAGGGAAATACATTTTCTGGTATATTTTTTTAGTTATTTAGATAATAATAACAGAACTCATTCAACTAAAAATAGAATTCTTGGTTAGATTTTTTTCATCAGTAGGTAGGTACCTATAGTTTTTCAAATCTTAATTACTTGATTTTGAAAGCTGTTAGTCTACGATAGAATTTTTGTATGTAATGAAATAAAAACACACGTAACAAGAACAAAAAGCCGCAGGTACTAAAAGTTTGGAACCAAGGTGATATAATGATAAACAACGAGAAACGCAAATGATTCGACGATACGAGGTACCGATTTCACAAAGATAGTTTCTGGAACTGAATTTATTAGTGATATTATTTGCTTTTGTATATTTTTTATTATAAGTAAATAAGCAAGCATTCTTTAGGACCCCTGTACATATCGATTATGATCCGATGACAGTGTGGCATCGATTCCCGCAGGTGCACTCACGACCAGTCGCTGCTTATCCGATGCGATTGGTCACACTAGTGTTAGGGGCATCCGGTCATTTGGCGGCAGTTTTTTTTTATCGTGTGTGTCACTGCGAGGCGCAAGCTTTATGTTTTCTGCCGGCCGTCTGATTGTCCACTGCTGTCAGTTTTTTTAATGATTTTGACGGCATAGTTACAACACGACATCAAATCCTAAGTAATTAGCTTATTTTCAGCAATCGGTGCAATTTATTTTCAAATAAATTGTTACCGTTATCATGTCATAATTTTAGTCCAAATTTCACGTCTCACTTTTACGTGAAGTAATGTTTTAGATTTTAGAAAAATAATTTCTAAGTGATCTGCTTATTCAGGGGAAATATTGTCTTTGTAGTAGTCCAGGAAAATCAACGGAGCGAGTCTTTTGAACGAAGAAATTAACTGAATCCCATACACCACCGTTCCAAATTGATCAAATGATCATAATAAATCTAGACATAAAGAAGAGTAATTAAATGTTAATATCTAGTTATACGATGCTAATTTGCAGTCTGCAAGTAATCAGCAATCCTCTAATGTGCATGCTCGTACACCCATCACACCTTTGTGAATCACGCAATTATGTGATGTGATGCTTCTGTTGCCTATTAAGAGTTTAACAAACATTTCTAATTACATTTGTTATTGTCTTTATCTTTATATAACTATTATTAGCCCCCGACGAAAAAAGAGGGTGTTGTAAGTTTAACATGTGTATCTGTGTATTCGTGTATCTGTGTGTCTGTTTGTGGCATAAGTAATATAACTCCCAAAAGAATGCACCAATTTGAGTGCCGTTTTATTTTTTATCGAAAGATTTGTCCTTCGAGATGGGTCTGAGCTATGTTTGGTGGAAAAAGGACCAGTAGTTTTCAAAATATTCAGCTTTAATTGGAACAAGTGACAAAATCTCAGCCAATATTTAAGTTAATAATTCCAAATTTTGTAGTTATGTTCAGTTTTAGTAGTATTTTCTATATTACTCATTGAATGAGGGTCTCATGGTGACTTGATACTTGAGTCGGTGTTTTAAATTTTAAATTTAGGTTATTTATATTAATAACGAAAATTTCACAGAATTTTCGAGAAATCTCTATTTATAATTGTTTTCATGATGTTTAATATATTTTTTCCATTCAAAGTTCATCGCCCCCTTTTGCGCGGAGGTTAAAAGTAGGATTCTGCCTCTATATTCCATCAAATGCATATATTCCCAAAACCCACGTTTTTTATTTAAGAATCCGTCCGTGCGTTGGTCAGCTCGTATCTCCTGAAGCGTGGCTTCACGCTCGTTGCCCACCCGACGTATGGCTTAGCCCGGCCCACTCCACTTGCACGATTGCTGTTTAAACGAGATAATTCACCAGAATATACGAGATAATTCACCAGAATATACGAGATAATTCTCGAGAATTATCGACGTCTCATTGGGGAAATTATAGGTCTCTGTCATAGATGGTAACGAGGAGACGAGTGATTAAATGTGATATAGAGTAAACGAACAGAGCTTTAGCTGTGTCTCGATTCTTAATATTATGTAATACTCCTTTAATTGACTTTTGACAATAATTTTATCCCCTTTAGGTGCTTATCTACATTAGTAGGTAAATAAGGAACTATTGTCATGTTTCAATTCTTACCAAGCTACAAGTAAAATAAAAAACATTTATTTTTCGGCCACTGTAGCCCATATACCTTAAAACTAACATACTTACGTATTTAATATACAAAAAATAGGAATTACATTATTACGTTAGATCGGGGATACAACTTCTGTGAGTTGGGTAACCGAACGCGAAAACTACGAGACCTTTTCACCAGAATTCGGGTAAAATGTAGGTACTCTGTATAAAGATTGTTATTGTTAGGAAGAAAAAGCTTTAGCGACAAGAATGATTATTGTCTCATTGTTCATTTTGTCGTATCCATTTTTGCTAATAGATATTGAACAACGAAATTTTCGTTTCTGCACTAGGCCAGGCCTGTAAATTTACTTTTATTCAAATGTAGCGCTGTGATGTGAATGACAAAAGAAGCAGGCGCAAGAACTAAACAGTCTTCGTGTTGGTCTATGGTGTTAGAACCTGCCATTTGTGCGACCGCTGTTTGGCTTGCGGGCGAGAAGTGTGTTAAATACTTATATCAACATATTTGGTATGGTTGTCTATACTTTTATATTATTCTTTTTGAAAATATTTGCACCCACTTCATGAACGCAAATGTTATTCGTAAATGAAATTCGGAAATTGATGCACGAGCCTTTATACGAATTCTAAAATCGGAAGGAAAGCTAACCGTTGATCACTTTTTGATTTCACTTATTGCTATGTAAAAAAAGGTTAATACTATTTAAATAAATAAAGTAAGACAAACATAACAACAAACAAAACTTCCCAATGACCACACTCCGAGTACACACAAAAACGGTATCAATGTCACCCCAACAGTAGCTTGAACAAACACCCTTAAATAAAACCACAGATTCAATAAAAACTTAAACTGTCACCTCCCCATTCCACAGATAATACATACTTACCGAGCCCATTTCATCCGCCAGCGCCCGCGTACAAAGCCCGGTTTGTTGCCACTATCGATAATAGTCTTGCCTCTTATGTTGGCAACATGACATGTTATTTTGTAATTTTCCAAACCACTACCCCCGCTTGTAACGAAACTACTGGGACATATTGATGGCTATTCTGTCACGAAAGCTTTTATGAGCTTTATTAGATAATAGTGAAAGCCAACCCTGGGATTTTGGAAATAAAAAGAAAGGATAACTTATGTGATAAAAATACGTTTTTTTTTTACTACACCACGTGATCAAAAATGTAGGGACATAGGTTTTAGTCTTTTGATATTATAGTAATTTTATGCAAAATAAGGATTTTTACTCCCACGTGCCAACAGTTAAATATCTACCGATTTCTAACCCTTCGATTTTCCCCAATACACACAAACTGAACCATAAAGCCACGCCAAAGAAACTGTTAATTGCATTTTCTAATGTTTATCTTAATTTATTACATAAATACCGTGACAGCTCGCCATTATACCGACTTGTTCGACTGTCAAATTAAATTTCGTAAAAAGCGTAATCGGCCGAAAGCGTGGCGAATCCCTTTAGTGTGCATCGGCGGGGAATAGCGGGTAGGGTAGCTGGGCTACCCAGGTAGAGGTAGCGACCCCGGTAGCGGTAGCGAATGTATAAGCGGGAGCTTCCAAGGTTTGGGGTAGAGCAGAGTAGTAGCAGCATTTGTTTTCAAGGAGTGTAAAGAGTTTTAGAATTTAGGGCATGATAAAGGGGTTGGTAAGTTTAGGGTGCAAAGGAATGGTCTAAAATCTGAATTGTAATGTATTTTACGTCGACCAAGGACGTACCTAAGTGGGATTATCTGCTCGCTATTATGCGGGGAGAAAATCTCATTTCCTGGTCAAGGCAAGACTTAAAACTTTAGGCAAACCACGGGTGGGAAGTCGTAAAGCCCTAGATCGCATATTAATACATATACCTAAACTTGAACATTCAAGAATTCACCGTAGGTATGTAATTTACTATTAGTTTTTTTTTTTTTTTACTAATATTTATTAAGAAAGTACTATTTTATTTTTTTAGGTTGTTGCATAGAATTTGTATGGCGTAGACAATCGGTAAATATTTGAAATTTTTAATTATGGCTACTACTCTAAAAATATAGCGCTGAAACACGAGAAAAAAATACATTTATTTTAATATCTACCAGTACTGTACCTAAATGTTGGTTTGGTATTTTGTGACGCTCATAAACTCACACCCATCACAAAAATAAACCGTCACCGTCTCAAAGGATCGAATTCTCTCCCAATCACGCTTTCCATTACCTCTCCACCTCGTACTCCGGCGACTGACAGGAGCGTTAGCGGCGATGAAAAGCAAATTGATTTACTTTTATAACCGTCGTGACGGGCAGATTTGTTATTTTAAGTATTTTATTCACGCGTGAAATGGAGTTTTATTCATGAACAGTTCGAATATGGGGGCAAGTGTTGCCAGCTATAATTGAATTGAACGGATTTGTTTTTTTTTAAGCTGGGGTTACTTAGTTACAGACAGAGGGTGATAATAGTTTATTTGTTTAAATAACCTCAAATCAGTCATCCGTGTTTTATTTATTTTACTGCTAACTGCTAAGGGTGAATCAAAAAGCTTAAAGACGCCGCCCTAATTTTAAAATAATAAACTTCAACTTGATCCTGTATCTTCTTGTCTGGCTATATACTAATAAAACGTAATATGTGCTCGGTTAAACTTCATTATTTCAATGAGTTTTTGCAGAAAGCTTTTCACTTTTCAGGGCACTATTTCCATCCATGACAACGGAGAAAACAGTATTGCAGTGGCGTAGTTACATAGTTAGGTAGGTATATTTAAGCCGAAAGTCATCAATTTCCCAGTGAAGCTAAACATGGAAAGTCAAATAAAATTCACTTCAGCCTTACGCAAAGTCATTGCCGGCCAGGCCTATAATTAACATCGTAATAGTGTTCCAAAGTACCACAAAAAGTTTATACTGGAAACCCTGAAAGATTTACCAGTTCTACCCAGAATCAACCATGATGCTATAATCTTAAGTTTCAAGTTAGTTTGCACTTTTATTTCGAGTTAGGTCTTTATGAAATGTCGCTGTATAGTTAGTGGTACCGCGAATGTATTTAGTGCTAGGGCTGTCGCGTGGCGTTTATCGCGCGATCGCGTTTGAATCGCGTCGCGGCACGGCATCGCGCGACAAATCACTGGAATTACGAACTAGAGCTCATTAGCGACAATATTTCAGACGTATTACGGCTGTACGAGAACAAATGGCGTTCATGTTGTATTGCCATGTAAGGAATGTTATTGTGGATATGGCGTGTATTTGGGAAATTAATTTGTCCTGCTTAATATTTTTCAGTCACCGATTAGAATTTTATTGTTAATTACCTCTCAACTTGTAGAAATTGTGATGTTAATTTACGATAATCTGCGTAGGGACCATCCTTAGAATTTCGTTTTTTTTTATTATTTTGCTATAGGTAAGTATTTTTAGTCACGGTTGAAAACTATTAATGAACTTTTCCCTGAGTCCTCAGTCCCTGTTCTTTTATACTCACCAAAGCTACGGTTATTACCTTTAAGGAATGCAGAAATGATTTAATTATAATTCATCAGTATCGATTTACCATTAGCATTTTAACCTATATTTCCATCCGAAAGAAGAGGTACAGTCAAGATTCATACTCATATCGTAATAGTTCAGTAACCTACAAAAATAGTGGCTTCCATTAACCTACCATCAATATTGAAACACTCGTCCTTATCTAACCGCCCACTTAGGGATATATCATAATATTGAGTCTGCACAGTGTTGCTATCTGTCAAAACATCGGCGTCGCAAAAAATTCACCCATTTTTTTTTCCAAAAAAGCGCTTGAAGCCGCACCTAAAAATTTCAAGTGGTACCATAGACTTTCTAACCTTTTTTTGTTTCAGTTTTATTACCACTGGTAAAGTGTAATAACTTTTTTACGTCAATCCGTTATTATAAACAGTAATCCACCGTATGATTCGTAATCCCATCTATCCTTATAACTCATTCGATAGATCGATATTTATATATTACCCAACTAATTAGAAACAGAACAAAGCCATTGCGGCAAATTTCCAAGGTTCATAATTCACTAATAACCCCGTTATTCATTAGGCCGGTACCGCCTTATCATAACTTTTTGTTTGTAGTTTTCTAAAAATCATCTCCGTGAATGAATTGGAAATTAGATTTCTTACGATCGCCCTTATTTGGCGGGTAAAACAAACGAGCAGCGAATTAACGTCGACTCATCATCGTTTCAATTTTTAAATTAAGAACATTCGCCGGCGCCGTTTCGTTCTCGCTAATGAAGATTGTATGCAGCCGTCCTTTTTTGTCACCCGTATCTGTTTGTTTTGAGCTCACCATCAATTATTTTCCTGTTTGGAATTAGCTGTCGAGCAGGCGTGCTGCGTCTCGGCTGGCGCGTGGGCGCAGTATGTTGTCATCTCTGTCTTGTGCTTGAGTTTGTTTTGTGCGTGACGCGCCACGCCCCGTTTTTTCCGCGCGGCGGCAGCTTTGACCGGTAGCGCGGTTATCTGACTTTTTTGGTCGGGTGGTGTGTGTCCGGCCTAATAATATTTGAGTAGGCTGCAGAAAAAAAAGGTGGCTGTATGCAGTGGGAGGCACAAGGCGCCGTTGTTTCGTCGATAGTGCGCGCTAAGTACACTAATGTGACAGAGGACGTGTGGACAGGTGTGCGGTTGCCGCCATTTTGTTTATTACGACGCACCCTCCCGCACACTAAATTAGCAAAGTCATTTATGCATACCTACTTAGTTACAGTTTTGTACTACTAGCCTTAATTGCCGGGTGGTTTTAAGGAACAAATTATTTTTAACCTGTTAATTTTATGCAATTACAAGTCTATTATTGTCTAGTTTATAATTTTAATATATAATGCAACTTTTGATTATGGTTTTTCCGCACTGTTGGTTAATTTGCTATGACATATTATATTTTATGGTTCCAGAAACAATTTGCTTTTTTTATATTACTAAACCAATTACAAATAAAATTAAATTTAAATGCAATTTCAGGACCCTAAATGTTTAAAAAATAAAACTACGTACTTACCTACCTAGTTTAAGACTAACCTGCAAAAATAGAGTAACAAATAATATGTTTGCAATAAATTAACCGCCACAAAAACATTTGTAAAAAGTTGAATAATAAAATTCGACCGGAAACATTTATTTAAACAAAATTAACAATGTTTACTCTAAACAATGACAAAAGAAAAGGCAGCTCGACCACACAGATTGTACAATCTGTGAAGTCGAGTTTTTTAATTACGCAAACGCATATTGTCATCATGTGTAAACTTTTTTGTTTATTCTGAATTGGTAGAGACAAAATGGTAAGCTTTTTGAAACAAAAAATACCTACAGCAGCGAAAGTATGACGAAATATAAAATAAGTAGAGTTTATATTTAATTTAAACAAGTAATGTTACAATTAAAATACAAACTATTATTTATTAAAGAAAAAGAAAACACAAAATAAAAAAAAAAACTTATAAAACTAAACATTAAGAAACTATGATCTAAAAAAGTAATAAGTTGATTTCACGTTCTCTTTGATAACGCCAATTCATTATTTTTTGCCTTTATTCTGAAATCAAATGTCCGCATTTTGAACGATAAGTTTTCATTTTAACCGAATTCAAAAAAAGGAGGAGGTTCTCTATTCGAACTAATTTTTTTTTGTATGTATGTATTGTACCCATGTTACTCGATATCTCCGAGAACCGTGAACCGATTTTCAATTTTTTTTTTAATCGAAAGGGTATAACTAAGTCGGGATCTGATGATGGAATCTTGGAGAAATCGAGGGAACTCTTCAAATGTTATAGGGACATGTACGGCGCTTTGGGTAATTTATTGATAAAGTCAAGAATTTACATTCAGTAAATAGGATTTGGTGTAAGAAAACTGATGATGAACACCACAGATGGCCACTAGAACCACTAAAAAGAAAAAAAAAAATATCAAAAAAAAGAACCGACTTCAGTAAAACTAAAAAACCAAAAATAACC